>CM069908.1:44064770-44285556 GCA_036172215.1 Camellia granthamiana | reverse complement strand
ACGCCGGATGGGCGCATGGATTCTGCCCTTGCCCCACGAGGGTCGACTCAGTCGGTGCCGGGGCGATTGAGGTTTTCACAATTAATGAGATTGCCTCGAGGGGGCTGCCTCTGTAAAGGATAAAGAAACAAAGGTACAACTTTTATGAGCTCAGTGAACAACTGACTCCAGCTCTTGGAGGAAGACCCATCGTGTGAATGTCGAACAAACTCTTCTTTAACAGCAGAGGGGAAGCGAGGACACTAGCTGAGCTGAGCGGAGATATAAATTGAGGTGGTGAACCTTTGCGCATAGGAAGTAGGAGTTCTAGGGATCGAGAGAGGCGTCAGTCTCCTCGACGTCGAAGCAGGTCGACCAAGCGGGACAAGTAGTTGCAGGGCAGATCTCTGCAACCCCGAGTCGAGAGGGGATCTGACGTGAATCCGTGTCCATTAAGCTTTGCGGTATTTGTGGGGAATAAACCCATGATAGAGGCGGACTCGATCGTTCGAGATCCAAATGTAGCGGTCGAGTTTGCTCGACAAATTTTTCCACCTGAGGTTCAGCAGTCAATGGTAGGTCGACAGGACTACGAAGTATTTCGTGAAGGCATTCACGGGGTGGTGAAGGACTTTACACCGCCTATGAAATTGGCATGCGGCTGCGCGCTGTCCGCCGAGAAATGGAGAGGAAGGAGGAATGTATTCGAAGTTTGGAGGCTCGCGCGAAGGCGGCTGAGCGTGAATTCAAGAAGGCCAGGGCGGCTCAGGCACAACCCGCCGGGCAGGGAAACCCAATCGTGGAAGAAAGGGTTACCCAGCGACTCATCAGTACCGCACTCGCCGATCGTGAGACAGTGAGTATGTTCGCAATGGAGTCTGCGAAGGGGAGGGCCTATGAAAAAGGTTTTCATGAAGGCCAAAAAGTTGGAATCGAAAAGACCAAGGAGAAGCTTACCGAAGAGGTTTGTCAATGTGAAAATCGTGGATTTAGGCACGGTTGGATCAAGGCATCTCAGGTCGCGGAAGTTCTTCGAGCGTCGGGCATTGATTCGGCATCGCCACTCTACCAGAGTAAACATTTTCCGTTTTCTGCTTTTGAAGTCGAGAAGAGTGAGGATGAGGGTGACGCCGTATAAGGATACTCATTGTAAGGTTGGAACGCAGATCACGTTCAAAAACTATGTAATTTATTGTTTGATTGAGTAAAAACGTTCCATTATAAATATTTCGTTTTAATTTGTATTCGGCATATACGTGTTTCGTTTTATTACATAAATGTTTGAATGAATGTACAAGCATTGATCGGCCCGAGTATCTGTTAAATGTCCAGTGATACGCCGGTTTATAAGCAAGGTCGGCCTAGACGTGATAGTCGTTTAGTCTTGAATGAGGCCATTGTAATTGGGCCATTTGTAATTGGGCCATTTATAATTAGGCCATTTATCTATGATCGTCGTCTGGATAACTAGGTCATTGTAGCTTGAGGAAGCCGAAAACCAATGAGGGGAGTGGCTATGGCAAATTCAACCTGGCTCGGGGCCTGGATGTTTGGCCGGTTGGATTGATAATTTTGTCCTTGTCCAGCCAATGCATATGCTTCAAAAGGCCGTTTGGATAATTAGGCAACGATGAATGTCGACCGACGTTCATCTCATGGAGTTTTAGCATTAATGAAATCGCCTCAGGATTGGGGCCTCGAGATCGTTACCGGTATTGAAAATAAAAGGAGTGGATGCCTCGCGCAAGTAAACATGCTTGATTCCTCATCACTTGTTATGTGGGGTGAGATAAGTGGGGGTGTTAGTTAGAGAAGCTCAAACTTCGGCCGAGCTTGGTGTTGTAATGGATCGTAGCAGAGACCCTGCCCGTATGGGAGGTATGGCGTCCAAAAGATGGCATGAGTCTTCAAGTCGTCGAAGCAGATCACCCCGAAAGGAGAGACAACGACCGTTGAGTTTATCCTTCCTTGTCCTGGATCTTTGCCTTGACATTGTCAATGGTATCATGGGAAGTTTGGCGATGTGCAAGTCATGGGCTTGGGCACAGTTGGCTCAAGGCATTGCAAGCCGTGGAGGACTTCCGGTCGACGGGCATTGATTTGGCGCTGCCGCTTTACCAACGCGTCTTTTCCCCTTTTTCACTTTTGAAGTTGAAAATGGATATTGTAATGTTCAAACGCGGGTTGCGTTTATGTAACTACTGTTTTAATCAAATAAAATGTTTCATTTCGAACGTTTGTGCCTTATTATGAGCATTTTTATATATTCGATTAGGCACCTCATTTCGCATATTGGCATATTTTGTTTCGTTCACGTGGACTTGTAGTTTGTGTAATAATTTTCGTATGTAACAAGGGGTCCATAAGATGCACCCAATTCACTAAGTTGACGAATGGCATTGCGTTCATTTATAGTCTGATTAGGCTTAGCTTAGGTGCTTGGCTAACCGACGTAATGAATCAGCCTGTGCGTGGGAGCTTTAGGAGCCGAATGGGGATATGATTTAGAGAAGGGGCTTCGAATCCGAAGGCTTAATCAACCCTAAGGTGTCATGCACCGAAGGGCGCTCCGAATCCGGAGGCTTATTTGAGCCAATCGTGATATCCACGAAGGGCAGCTCCGAATCCGGAGACTTTGTTTGAGCCAATCGTATATCCACGAAGGGCGCTCCGAATCTGGAGACTTAATCGGCCCAAACGTGTTTTGCACCGAAGGGGGCTCGGAATCCAGAGGCTTAGCCAGCCCGAACGTGTTTTGCACGGAAGGGGGCTCCGAATCCGGAGGCTTAATCGGCCCTAAGGTGTCATGAACCGAAGGGCGCTCCAAATCCGGAGGCTTATTTGAGCCAATCGCGATATCCACAAAGGGCTGCTCCGAATCCGGAGACTTTGAGCCAATCATGATATCCACAAAGGGCGCTCCGAATCTGGAGACTTAATCGGCCCCAACGTGTTTTCCACCGAAGGGGGCCCCGAATCCGGAGGCTTAATCGGCCCTAAGGTGTCATGCACCGAAGGGCGCTCCGAATCTAGAGACTTAATCGGCCCAAACGTATTTTCCACCGAAGGGGGCTCCGAATCCGGAGGCTTAGCCAGCCCCAACGTGTTTTGCACGGAAGGGGCCTCCGAATCCGGAGGCTTATTTGAGCCAATCGTGATATCTACGAAGGGCCGCTCCGAATCTGGAGACTTTATTTGAGCCAATCGTTATATCCACGAAGGGTGCTCCGAATCCGGAGACTTATTTGAGCCAGTCGTGATATCCACGAAGGGCGCTCCGAATCCGGAGACTTAATCGGCCCCAACGTGTTTTGCACCGAAGGGGGCTTCGAATCCAGAGGCTTAATCGGCCCTAAGGTGTCATGCACCGAAGGGCGCTCCAAATCCGGAGGCTGATTTGAGCCAATTGTGATATCCATGAAGGGCGCCTCGAATCCGGAGACTTAATCGGCCCCAACGTGTTTTGCACCAAAGGGGGCTCCGAATCCGAAGGCTTAGCCGGCCTCAACGTGTTTTGCACTGAAGGGCGCTCCGAATCCGGAGACTTATCGACACTATAATGGGAAATGAATTGCACGATGGAAAAAGATGAGACTTTTCATTGCAGAAGTCAGCTAAATACAAGTATCAAAGCCCACAAGTCGGGTCAGTGATAGAACTTTCATAAAACTGTTCATGCTGACTGCTGGCAGCCACGAATCTCTTCAACGCCACGGGCTGTCGGGAAGCGCATAAGCTGATGATAGGTGCTTGGCATGGCCTGCATGATATGCAACCAGGTTCGCCCCATGATGACAATATACGGCGAAGGAAGCTTTACGACCAAGAATTCAACCTTGACTGTTCTGGAGCCCGCTCGAACGGGTAATGTGATCCTCCCCAACGGGTATTCTGGGTTCGTGTTGAAGCCGAATAACGGATAAGGCGCCGGAGATAGATTGTAGACGCGCCCCGAGGGAGCCTGTGCTGCCACAGTTCAGACTCGATTTGTCACGGTTCTTAATCTGAACCAAAGAGTCCAAATCCAGCAAATCGTTTTGAGAAAACAGATTTTTAGAAAAGAAGTGCCAAACATGGACTGCTTTGCCAGATACAGAGTCGCCACCTAAATATTTTATTTTGGAGAGTTTAGGAAACCCTGACTCGTTACCTAAGGCCACGTGTCCGTCATCACCAAAGTTGTCTCGGCTCGGGAACTTGGGTACGATTGGGGAAGGTCAGCTATGAGCACCCGCTCTCGCCTGATCCGAAGATCGGCCTCTACTAACTATGATATCTAGTTTTTGAAAACACATGCGTTCTTATTCCGATTATCAGCCTAATCTTACTATGTGATGCGCACAACACAAAAGTATAGACTAGATCACCTAATTTGGAACAAAGTATCGCATATCCGTTTGTTTGGAAATGATTTGAAATTTGCTACTCACGAGTAGGCTAAAACACAGATTTCAACGAGTTGTTCCAACTCAAACAATCCAACCTTCACCCACAGGCATCCAGGCAGTAATATCACATAAGCATATATCCACATGGTAAGCATGCTGTCATGTTAACATTCACACTCATGCGAGATGCTAAAGCATAAATACTTACATCGTACTCCGTATCAAAACAATGAACTAGTCAGCAATCATGCATGATCCTAGTTCAAATTAACAAATGGCTAATGCATCGCATACAGAATGTCAATAGAACAGGCTCGGCTAATCTAAGAATGACATGTGAAATGCAACAACTCGATGCATGTATTCAAGTTTGGAATCGAAATACTATGCGGTTAGCATGATGCGCCGAGCCCGGTGCATGCAAGACTGATGAATGATGCACGCATGCATAGCATGAGGTATGCTAAATTAAACGTGCCCTAATACTAACCATCAAAGCAGGTAAGTAAAAGGGAGAAAGAAGTGGGGGGTTGGAAGACATGCACACACGCACTCACACTTATTACAAATTTGCCCTCGCTCGGAGGGACCAAAAGAATAATACAATTTAATTAACCTACAAGCTAATTAAATAATTTACAGACCACCTAATTAATTAACAAATCAATTAAGTAAGGAACACGATAAAACGCCTCGGGAAGAGGGTCCAATGCATGCGTGCTCGGGTTTGTTCGGAAATCCGTCGCCATGCACAAGTTGCCTCTGTTTTCCCTGCTCTGCTCCTCTGAAAATTGCAAAAGTCCCAGGGGGCACTTTATGAACACTGGGGAATGCCACCGGCCATGAGGAATCATCACCGGCCATGGCAAGGTGGTCATCGACCATACATAGAGCTATCGGCCATCCACCATTGGTCGATCGGCACTGTATGTGGTCGACCGGCCAAAGCTTCCTGCAGAAACCTGTTTTGACAGCAGCAGAAGGCAAAACATGGCATGGTAATGCATTTCAAGCAATGTTTGCACCAACCACACTCCTTATCATGTTTATAACTAAAAGGAGTTTGGTACTCGACCCTTGGACCACCAATCGCGCATTTCAATGCGTGATGGCCAAAGAGGCCGAGTTGTGCATTTTGATTTCAAATGCAATGCACACCAAAACAAACAAATGGCCCAACCTCTATCACTTGATCAAGAGGCAAGGCATGCATGCTCATGCGATGCAACCTAGGCATGTGAGCTAGTATGCAACATGAGCATGTGGGCAAGTATACAAGCTAGCAAACATGCAAAGTATAATCTTAACCATGCAAGCATGCAAGATGCAACATGGACAACATGTTAAGTACAATGCATGCCAAACGCATTACAACCTAAGCATGCAAATGTGTAATGTAATAAGCATGGAACAAGGCCAAATATGCAACAACACATAAGGCAAGCATGCAACACATGCGAAGGATGGTCTTAAACTAATTTAGGCATCCCTCAGACAAGCCCAAAACAGTAGCCAATGCTAAGGAAATGGGGCCAAATGCACATACAAGCATGCATGCATACAAGGTCCAACACTTAAGCATATAGAGACAACTTTTAAGCACACTTAAAAGAGGAACATCATGGGCACATGGCATGCATATTAAGCTCTGAAAAACACATGAGGATGGTGCCAAACCAACCTAAACCAAGCAATCAAAGCATGCTAACAAGCCCAAAGCTTGAGACCAACCAAAGGGCTCAAACCATGGCCATGCCAACCAAGCCTCAAAGGGCCAAGGGGACTCCAAACAGCCCCAATGCAGGTCTAAACAAGACCAAAGACACACCTAGATGGCATCTAAATGGTCTAAACATGCAAGCATACAATAGGGTCCAAACATGGGGCGTAAGACAACAACCTTTTAACATATTAAAGGGGCATCAAATGTAAGCATACAAGCACACCAGTAGGACTGAAATGGCATGGCAAGTGGTTCCAAACCACTGAAACAAAGCAAGGATGGCATGCTAGAGGGGTCAATGCTCAAGGCATATAAGAGGGATTACATGGTAGCTATACAAAGCGAAGCATGGATGACCCGAATGACTAAAAACAGACCTCAAGCACACTAAAATAAGCACAAAAGCATCACAAAGCTAGGCCAAAACATATGAGCATGGTAGTCTAAATGCTATGTACATGTTAAGGCAAATCATGGCATTACAAGACATGTGTGCAAGGCAAGCCATGGTGTGTCTAAACCAAGTAAAAATAGTGCTATATCATGACATAATAAGAACAAATAACACTTAAGACATGGCCAACATGCACTTAAAAATGGTACTCCACACATGAGGCTAAAATGGCATATATTGAAGACAACAAGGAGAGGGGGGTGGCCCTCTCCTTCTTAGGACCTTAAACCACCATCCTCACCACTGAAATCCCTCAAGATTTCAGTGGTGAGGAGGCCCAACTAAGGTGGTCCCGGAGCTCACCAAAATAGCACAAAAATAGGGCCTAACAAGGCCTAAGAGGGGTCAAACAACCCCAAAGCTCAAATCAACCTTAAACAACTATTTTAAGCAAGTAAAAACAAGACTTTTATATGTTATACACTAAGCTTGAAATAGCAAGCAAAGTAGGCAAAAAGACTATGCAAAAATGGGGTAAAAAAAGGACAAGAATCTTACCCTTGAAGACCTTCTTTACAAGGATCACTCCAGCAGCTTTCTTAGCTCCAAACCAACTCAAGAACTTCAAGGACAACCCCCTAATGCCTCAGCAACCAAGGTGAGGTGTAATGGTAGGTGTCCTAGTGCAAAACTAAGGACAAACACACACTTAGAGCAAAAGAGAAGGAGAAATAGAGATAGAATAGATACACTATGCTAACCCTAGAACCAGAGCTCCCCTCAGCCTTTTTTTGTAACCCTAGAAGAGGGAGGAGAGGCCCTTCCTTTATAGAGGATCACTCTTGCAAAGCTTACAAAACAAGCTAAGCAAGAGTGAAATCCCTCCATACACGTGTGTGGAGGGGGTGCAAAGTGTATGCCAGCTAGCACAGCTGGCATGAAAATATCTACAAAAGCAGATGCACAGTGGTCGGCCAGCCAAAAATGCCAAAATGGCCAAATACATGGTCGACCGACCACAAAGAGTGCCGACCGGCCAAATATATAGCCGATGGCAACAAAACACTGGCCGGTGGCCTCAAGCCATGGCCGGTGAGGTGTAGGGATGGCCCACAAGCCATTCCCTGCCCCTCAAAGGCAAAACACAAGTGTTTGGTGCAAAACCAAACACAAAATAGTCGAGTCGAGAGATCCTGAGGCAAGGCACGTGGCCGAGACCTCCGGGAACTCAAGATGAACACAAACATGAATGATCACTGAGCGCTCAAACGGTGATGTCCAAGTCTTGAGGACGGTCAAAAATGGGGTGTCTACACAGATCCGACTCGTTGAAGCCGAGTTTGATGAGGGTCTCATAATACATAACCTCTGACATACTCTCTAGATCTATGAGAATGCGTTCGACGGTAAACTAGTTTATGCGTAATCTGATGATCAACGGATCAATGTGGGAAATTGTCATGCCGACAAGATCAGAATCGTTGAAGGCAATACTCGGAGCTTCTTTGGGCCGTTTGGTTGGAGTATGTTGCTCTCGGGGGACTGGATGCGATTGATTTGTGTACACGATTGGAGGTGCTGGCTGGCTGTATATCATATGGATCACGCCAAGTGGAGGTGAATCTTGTCTTAAGGCTAGTGCCTTGGTTGGGTTGCCTTTTCTTACATACTGTTGCAGCCGGCTATCTTGCACCAGTTCCTCCAGGTGATCCTTTAATGCATAGCAACTTTTAGTTTCATGGCCATGATCTTTGTGATACTCGCAGCGCTTATCCCGCCTTCGCGTGTCAGGAGGGCCTACCATCTTCGACGGCCATTTGAAGAACAGGAGATGTTGGATTTTGGACATTACCGCATTGATCGGCTCTGCCAATTCCGTATATTTTTTATCGGCATGTCTCGTGCACCTGCTGTCGACTTGGAATTGTTCATTCGTTCGATGAGAGCACTGATCGTTCGATCGGCGAGAATCCCGCCTTTTATCTCGTTTACCCCGCTGCCGTGGTTCTGGGCTTTGAGGCGGTACGGAACTTATTGGCTGAGCAATTTCAGGGGAGGCTGTTTTACTGGATACGTGTTCGGCTTTAACCCGCAAGGCATCGTCCATTACCTTGCAATATTCTTCAACTTTCTTCATCAACCCCCAGACCGTTTTGGGGGGTCTTCTGGTCAAGGAACTGCAGAGGGCACTGTCTAGTTGCAATCTCATTTTGAAGGCAGTGATGGCCATGGAGTCGTTGCAAGCGTCGTCAACAAGATTAAAGCATTCCCAATAGCGTGCTGAATACACTCTCAGTGTTTCTTCAGGTTGAATTTGCATCACCCAGAGAGAGTCTGCTTGTTTCGGCTGGACCTCATTGGTGATAAATCTGACCCTGAAGGAATTCTGTAATTGATGGAAGCTTTTGACCGAAGCCGGCTCCAGTTTGTAATACCACCTGACTGCCAAAGGTCCCAAGCTGCTGGGGAATATTCGGCACATGAGGGCCTCCTTGTCTGCATGCAATGTCATGGTTTGCTTGTAGTGGAGGATGTGATCGGTGGGGTCTGATTTTCCATCGTAGAGGGTAAATGACGGAGCTTTGAACTTCTTGGGCAGGACTGCCCTTGCAATCCGTCAGACAAAGGGATCGTGCTGATCTTCTTCATCCAAACTGTTTCTCTTGCGCTTATTCCTTGTTCATAGACTTTTTTTGGAGGAGCTGGAGGTTTCAGATCGTCCCTTCTTGTTGAGCTCCGTGGATAATGAGTTGGAATCACTATTGGTGTCCCTTGGTCAGGCTCGAGGTCGTTGTTCACCTGTCCTTGGAAGTCGTTCGGGATCTTGGCGCGCGACTTCTCTGGATTTCGCTACTTCCAGGGCCAAATCTTGACGGAGACGTTCATTTTCAGCGATCATATTCTCCAGCCCCTGTTCATTCTGCTTTGCTTGTTCCATAATTGCTTGCATTGTCTCTTGCGCGGAAGTCGTTGGTGAGTCGAAGTTCAAAGCGCGTCTTGCAGTGATGGTTTCCTTTCCGAGCATATTCGCTGGAGTAAGGTCATCCCTCTATGTAATCTCGTCAGTGGCTATCGGAGGATCTTCGGTTACGCCTTCCATGGATGTATTCAAGTATTTCCCACAAACGGCGCCAATTATGGAGAAGTGGTTTGGAAATACCCTTCGGATCCTGGGAGACGCTAGGGGTCCTCAGATAGTCACCTGAAAGGAAATAAACACTCCGATGGGGGTGCCGGGATTAGCACTCCAACGGACAAGTCAGTCTCAGGCTCTAGGTTACTTGTACTCTTAAGTTAAACAAGGAGATTCTTACCCTTCTATTTTCTTCTTGCTTCTATCTGTAGTTCCTGTATTTATACTCGTTTCCTGGGCCTCTAGGCTAGGGCCTACTCGTTACTCATTGTCCTCTCTCATATTCGGCTCCATGGATTTACGCTTATCCGGCCTATTTATTGTATTCGGCCTTGTGAGCACGCCGGACGACGCCGAATACTGTCTGTTCTGCAGGGTACGCTCTTCCCGGCATTGCCAATTTTTCGGCTCCCACGGTATGTTGTATTAATTTCGGGGCGTTACAATATCACTTAAAAATTTAAGTCTCTCTTAAAATATATGTTAAATAAATTTTAAATCATATCAAACTTACTTAATTCTGACAAAATTTATAAAAACGAAACATAAGCATTGATATATACTATTGTAAATTCACTACCACCACCACCACCACCACTATTACCAGTACCACCACCACCACCTACCGCAATCACTACCTCCACCATGCCACTGCCACCACCATTGCCATTGCTATCGCTGTCGCTATCGCCACTGCCACTATTACCGCTACCACCACCATCATGCCACTACCGTGACCACCACCATCATGCCACCGTCACTACCACGCCCACCACGCCATTGCCACCGCCATCACTACTGCTACCGCTACCACTACCGCTACCAACATTATCCCTGCCACCGCCACCACCACCACCACCACCACTACCACCACCATAACCATCATATCATCATTACTACCACCGTAATATAAAAATTAAAATATGCAATTTGAAAAAAATAAATTTGTAGTGGCTCGAGTCCAAGGCTAACATATTTTATGTTATTGGGTTGGGACACAAGGTTTTCCCAGATGGCTGTGAAGCAGCAGCCTAGACTTTCTGTCTTGGGCAAGTCGCTCTGGCGACCATAAGGCTTGCGGCCATGACGGTCTGGCTTGAAGGCTGCGCCCGTGATGGGTTGCGACTGGACGCGACCAAAACTGGGGTTCAGGTCTTTGTATGGGGGAGTGCGTTGCCCACACTGGGTCGCATTGTCAAGCTGCGAGTAGGAGGGTTATTCCCGCGGTCAAGGTGGTTGCACCCGAGACCTGCTAAGGTGGCAAGTCCACGACCGCGATGGTTTAGAATGCGGCCACGATGGTTCGTGTATTTAAGTCCGTCAGTGCGCTGAAAAGTCACTTTTTGAGATCTTTCCTCTCTTTTCTCTCTCTTGTTCGCCATAATTGAGCTCCCAAACTCTTCAATCCTGATTTTCATCTCTTTTGAGTGATTTCTTAACCCTAGTTCTATAGATCAAAATGTAAAGGGTTGTGAGAGTTTCATTTTAATCTGAGCAGATCGTGTTTTCATCGCCGTAGATTTTTTCGTCTTTCTCCTTGTCATCTCAAGAGGTAGGGATTCTTTGTTTCTTTTCAACACCTCATCTATAGATAGACATGTGGTAAATTTTATTGCATAAAAATCATATCCATTATGGGTTTGTTTGAAAATCATGAAAGGAGATCTAGGGTTTGATATTTGGGGTTGGAATTGTTAAATAGATTGTTGTTTGATTAAATTGGGAGTAGTTTAACATGTTTATGTTGAGAGAGAGAAAAAAAATCCTAATTTAATATTATTGACTTAATGAATTAAAAAGGAGTAAATGTGAATAATGGTTGTGTTTTGTTTAATATGGATTGTGTAAATTTGTTAATTGCTAAAAATGAAAATTAATCATGATACTAGAATTGTTTTGGATTTTAATAATGTTAAGTCGAGTTAGGTTATGGCTTTGATGTCCATAGATTTTAGTTTATGAAATGAAGAGAATGGATCTTGGATAAAGATTTGAGTATGGTAATTTGAAAAATGAGAAAGTCGATTTTGAAAAGAGAATGAAATCACAACACATTCTAAATTTAGAAATGAACTTGAAGTTGGATTATGGGCATTTTATTTACTAATGTTGTTGTTGGGCTTAAGGTCTCATGCAAATTGGATCATTATATTATGGGTATTAAGTACATGTGTTTAGAGTTTTTGTCCTTAGTCATCGGTAGAGGATGACACTATTGTGTTGAACAGATTATGTGTATGCATTACACTTGTGTTATTTGTGCTCTTAACATATTGTGATGGTTGGCAATGTATACTGTGCTGAGAATGAGAGGTACCATTACCTTCCAGGTAGTGTCTGGAGAATTGGTTGAGCTTAGAATGAGAGGTACCAGTATCTTCTAGTTAGCGCCTGGAGAACTTGGCAGAGATACCATTACCTGCCAGCCAGTGTTTGGTAAATTGGCATTTCGTTATGGAAATGTGTATCCTTGGCTTACCGTGCTTAAGGCAAGTAGAGTAGAGTTTTGTTTATTATTATTGTCTTAGTGTATTTGTGTATATCATGTGTTATAATGGTTATGGTTTAGGGAGGCCGGGTTGTCTTATATGTTGAGTGGGTAGTTGTTGGGTGTTTGTTGTTTTCATTTTCGTGTTAGATGTTTATGTGTACATGTGGGCGTATCAAATTAATTGTTGAAAGTATCCTTTAACTTGGGCTTAAGGCCCGAAAATGTGATAAACGTATTGGAGACAGACGTAAGTTATGTATTGAGTTTGTGAATAATATGAAGAAATCCAATTTTTGTGAACATGTTTTGCAACGCCCCCAAATTATTACAATAAATCCAATCCTTAAAACATAATATTGATAGAAATAATATGCTTTCATTATCAGAGTTTGTATTACAAAAGATAACACATGCAGTATACATTCATTAATGTTCATCTTGAATCTATAGCATGTACTACCAGTTAATAATCAACAAAAATAAATGCCCTAAGGGCATACACCTTTCCAAGATATTGTTTGGTTACAACAAAAGAAGGTGTCATAAACTTTGTACATATAAAGCCCTTGACTTGAATAAACATTGAGTACAAAACAACAAAGTAGAGCATCCAGCTCCTAGGTCCTCCTAATCTACATCCTTGGAGAAAACATGTCCCCGGTACTTGAAAATGGCTTCCCAAAGTAGGGTGAGCCAAAACCCAGTAGAAACAATCTAATACAGTATATAAGAATTAACGAGATATAAGTATGATGCACATTTTCATTGTCCTACAACAAAATCTTTATAACTTTCTCCAAAACCATGGTATGCCAAGCTTACATTTCATTCCATTCATTTTAGTCCGATATATATATCCACTACATTTAATCTACTCAATAGAGGATACACCTTACAGGTTTCTAACAAATTAAAATCATCACATAATACATTCACTTCTATTTTCCATTTTACAGAAATTTCATCTGCAAGAATCAACACCCATGTATACAAATGGTTTTCGAGACTTTCACATTGGGCACACAGGCCAACTTTGTTCAATCGAGTTCATCCCCTTTCTTCTCCTCAAAACATGGAGTACATCACCTTTTTTCTCCCAAATATTATACGTATACAATGTATATCATTCATAATCATATTCAATGATAATGGTTAAAGGATTAGTTTCAATTCACCTAATCCACATACAATGTCTACAACAATCAAGACTATCCTCCACCGATAACCCAAAACAGTTATCTCTAAATAGATATACAATCTTTATAATAGATAATTCATCAAATTTCCATAGGTAAGTGATTAAACAGATCCAACAACAACATTCATGTATACATCATCTCAATTTCACATTTCCCATACCAATTAGGCACCCACAAACAAATCCGGATATTTCTCTCGGACTTCCAATTCACGCTCCCAAGTCGCTTCCTCGACCCCGTGATGTTTCCATAATACCTTTACTAAGGGAATTGCCTTGCCTCGCAAGACTTGATCCCGGGTATCCAAGACTCTCACTGGTCTCTTCTCATATGAGACATCCTCGTCTACCTCAAAATCGGTCCAATCCAATACATGTGATGGATCTAGCTCATATTTCCGAAGCATGCTAATATGAAACACATTATGGACTTCGGAAAGTTGTGGCGGCAATGCCAAACGATAAACAACCTCTCTGACCTGCTCAAGGATCTCAAAAGGCCCAATGCATCGAGGGGACAACTTCCCACTCTTTCCAAACCTCATCACACCCCTCCTAGGTGATATTTTCAAGAACACATGATCCCCCACCTCAAAAGACAAGGGTCTCCTCCTACGATCGACATAACTTTTCTGACGACTCTAGGCCATAACCAACCTCTTACGGATAAGTGCAACTTTCTCCATCGTTTCTTGAACCAACTCTGGGCCCAACAAAGGTGCATCATCCACTTCAGCCCAACACATAGGGGATCTACACGATCGACCATACAAGGCCTCAAATGATGCCATACCAATGCTCGACTGGAAGCTATTGTTATAGTCAAACTCTACCAAGGGCAAGTGCCTCTCCCATGAACCCTTAAAATCGAGGACACAACCCTGAAGCATATCCTCCAAAATCTGAATGGTATGCTCTAACTGCCCGTCAGTCTGAGGATGATACGCTGTGCTAAAAGTCAGTCTAGTCCCCATCGCACCCTGTAATCTCTGCCACAACCGAGCTATAAAACACGGATCTCTATCCGATACAATCGTTACTGGGACCCTGTGCAACCTCACTATGTCCCGAATATACAAGTCGGCAAGGAAATCTAATGAGTCACTCACACGCATAGGTATAAAGTATGCCGACTTGGTCAACCGGTCAACTACCACCCAAATGGCATCACTGCCCCATTGAGTTCTAGGAAGACCCACAACGAAATCCATCGTAACATGCTCTCATTTCCACTCGGCTATAGGCAAGGGTTGCAACAAACCTGTTAGCCTCTGATGTTCAGTCTTCACTTGCTAACAAGTAAGGCACCTCGATACAAACACCGTCACATCCTTCTTCATACCCCTCCACCAAAACTGGCGACTAAGGTTATGATACATCTTTGTGCCTCTCGGATGCACCACATGGCGTGAATGGTGAAACTTTCGGAGTACTTCCTCTCAGCAAGACTCCGGTATGAACAAGCGGTCACGGTATCTCACACTCTGGTCAGGATACACATTCAGGCCATTCTCTACCTTCCCATTGGAGATCTTCTCCCGGGGGGATTCCACCTCAAGGTCACCCCTCTGTGCTTCTATCACTTGATTTACAAGTGTAAGTTGTGCAACTATCGTGAATAAGGCTGCAGACTCAATGGACTCACCAAGATATAAGTCAAACTCTCCAAGAGCAACCAATATCTCCCATTCCCGGATGGCAATACAAGTTATGCTGCTAATAGATTTCCTACTCAAAGCATCGGCCACGACATTAGCCTTCCCCGGATGATAATGCAGCTCGAAGTCATAATTCTCTATGAACTCCATCCACCTCCTCTGCCTTAAATTCAAGTCCTTATGTGTAAACAAATACTTTAGACTCTTGTGATCAAAAAATACCTCAAATCTCTCACCATACAGATAGTGCCTCCAAATCTTTAAGGCAAAGATCACCACCGCTAACTCTAAGTCATGAGTAAGGTAGTTCCTCTCATGTGTTTTCAACTGTCGCGAGCCATAGGCTACTACCTTCCCCTCTTGCATCAAAATACAACCCAAGCCTTCCCGCGAGGCATCGCAATATACTGAATAGCCCAAACCCCTCTCCAGAATAATCAAAATTGGAGCAGTGGTCAGCCTAACTTTAAGTTCTTTGAATGATTTCTCATAAGTCTCACTCCACACGAATTTGATCCCTTTCCTCGTCAGCTTAGTCAATGGTGAGGCTAGTCCAGAGAAATCTTTTACAAATCGGCCGTAATACCCAGCCAACCCCAAGAAACTACGGATCTCGAAAGCATTCTTAGGTTGTTCCCAGTCTTGAACTGCCTTTATCTTGGATGAGTCTACAGTCACCCCTTCCCTAGATACCACATGGCCTAAGAACTTAACATCTTTCAGCTAAAACTCACATTTTCCAAACTTAGTATACACCCTGTGGGCTCTAAGTAACTCAAGTACTACTCGTAAGTGTTCCTCGTGTTCCTCCTCAAATGGTGAATAAATCAGGATGTCGTCCACAAAGACGACTACAAAACGGTCTAGAAACTTACGGAAAATTCGATTCATCAAATCCATAAACATGGCCGGTGCATTAGTCAGCCCAAAAGGCATCACTAGGAGCTTGTAATGGCTATACCGTGTATGGAATGCCATCTTTGGGATGTCTTCCTCCCTCACTCTCAACTGGTGATAACCCGATCTCAAGTCTATCTTCGAGGAGCAACAAGGCCCCTTCAATTGATCAAACAAATCATATATACGAGGCATTAGGTACTTATTCTTGACAGTTACCCGGTTCAACTTTCAGTAATCTATACAAAGCTGTAACGCACCATCTTTCTTTTTGGCAAATAGAGCCGGTGCTCCCCAAGGTGAAGTACTACGGCAAATGAAACCCTTATCCAACAATTCCTGGAGTTGAATCTTCAACTCACTCAATTCAGTAGGTGCAAACCTATACTGTGCCATAGAAATCAGTGTCGGGAAAGACATCTGAATATTCACAAACCACTCTTGATAAATCAACCCGGGCCTCATCACACTCACTACTCAAGAAACTAGCAAGTAGACAACTAAGTTCACTCTGCCCACGCGGATCATACACCGGTGATAAGACTCTACCAACCTAGTCCCCCAAGAAATGGAAACAATCCCCATTCAAGGTACATATAGTAACCCTCTAACGGTAACAATCTATAACGACAACCAATCCATACCCAATATAACATCAAAACAAGACATATCAATCAATATAAATGAAAAGGGGAGTCAATGATCGGAAACCTCTATATCATAACCCTGACACCCTTGCTTTAGAACTAACTCACCCCCAATAAGTGACACCACACAAACAAAAGATTCTAATTGGGCCGACTCTAACTCCAAAATCGATGCAAATGTAGATGAGATAAAAGAATGGGATGCACCCGTATCAATGAACACATTGGCAACTAAATTGCAAAACAGAAAGGTATCTCTTACAACAGAAGGCGCTGGTACTAGATCTGGCATAGTAACAACATACACACGCCCTGTAGGCCTCTAATCTACTTGTTGGCTCCTCAGAGCATAAGACTGATGCACTGACTGAGCCAAAGAGGCTCCCTGATTGGCCCCTCGAGGCCTGTGCTGACTGTGCTGGCTGATGACTCTGTGTCTACCTCAAACCAGATGTGCCAGGTGTGCCACCCAACTATAGGCAAAACCTCTTCATGCGCCCCGGCTGCCCACACTGATAACAAGTGAGCGGCTGGCCTCTCCCTTGACTCTGGCTCTAAGAACGAGGCGAAGACAATGTAGGTCGCTGCCCTTCTCCTCTCTGTGGGTAAGCTGGAGACTTGTAGCCCAACTGACCACACTTGAAACAAGTGAAATCCTCCTGACCACCTCTCTCATAACCCGAACTCGGTACTGGAAACGTAGACCTCGACTGTGCTCTCTGGGGCTGCTGGGAATTAGAACCTCTCTGTCTCTTGCTGTCCCCTTGGGCATCCTGACTCTTCCTAGAGTCCATCATCCTCTCCTCCTCCATCTGTATCATGGTCTCATGATAAGTCGTTGCCTCCACAAGGTGTCCGTAATCTCTAATCATCAAACCGGCCACCTTAAACATTAGCCCATTTCTCAACCTCTTCTTAAACTCCAAGCAACGGCGTTCCTCAGTCGCTACAAGCTCGGGTGCAAACCTAGACAAGCTAGTAAAAGTGGCTATGAACTCTGCCACAGGTGTGTTCAATTGCACTAGCTTCGAAAACTGGTCTCTCAACTTCTCCCTAACTGTGGGAGGCAGAAACTTCTCCTGGAAAGCGTCGACGAAAGCCTCCCAAGTCTCTCCAATGCGCCCTCGCGCATACTTCCACTATTGACCCACGTCCCTCTTCAGTTGGAAGGACGCCAATGTACTCTCAAACCTCTGTCTTCGATGCCGAGCATCTCAAACGTCTTCACCATCTACTCCAGCCATTCATCCGTTTTCAGTGGCTCCTTGGGATCTCCCAAGAACTCATCCAGATTCAACTGGAAGAACTCTCGCTTCAAAAAGGATGGCCTGGACTTGATTCTCAGCCCTGAGAATGTACATGGATTCCCTCAATGCTCTGGCCATTTCGTGAGCTAAGGCGCCCATGGCTTGTTGACCAACTGGTTCGGCTACGTTGGCCTGACCAACACCCTCCTCCTGTGCCAGAATATCATCCGGTACTGGCATCTCATGTCTTCTAGGCCTACCACGCCTACCACGCCTACCACCGCGTCCATGTACTGACATCCTAATAAAGTAACAAAAGAAATTAGCACATTTACAAATGTGCTGAAGCTAACTCACTTGTGTCCTAATACGGTGGACAACAGTAATTCACTCCACGTAAGCACGTATTCACATAAACACATACGAATTTCATCTTCAGATAATGACCATCCCGCAACGTTTCCAGAGTTCCAATTAGAAACAGCAGTGATCAAGTGCTCTTCTAACAGGACTTCTACGAATCCGTGGACTCAATCAATATCCTGGAAATTTAATCCCATACCTATATAATCACATAAGCATGTTATCATATAAGCACATATCATTCAAACTTAACTCTCTAGCAAGCGAGACAAACCCATTATGGTACTAACCACTTCCCATGTACCCAAAGTATTCAAACCCGGTACACTCTGATACCAAGTTGTAACGCTCCCAAATTATTACAATAAATCCAATCCTTAAAACGGAATGTTGATAGAAATAATATGCTTTCATTTATCAGAGCTTATATTACAAAAGATAACTCATGCAGTATACATTCATTAATGTTCATCCTGAATCTATAGCATGTACTACCAGTTAATAATCAACAAAAATAAATGCCCTACAGGCTTACACCTCTCCAAGACATTGCTTGGTTATAATAAAAGTGGGTGTCATAAACTCTGTACATATAAAGCCCTTGGCTTGAATAAACATTGAGTACAAAACAAAAAAATAGAGCATCTAGCTCCTAGGACCTCCCAAGCTACGTCCTTGGAGGAACCATGTCACCGGTACCTGAAAATGGTTTCCCAAAGTAGGGTAAGCCAAAGCCCAGTAGAAACAATCTAACACAGTACATGAGAATTAACGAGATACAAGTATGATGCACATTTTCATTGTCCTACAACAAAATCTTTATAACTTTCTCCAAAACTATGGTATGCCAAACTTACATTTCATTCCATTCATTTTAGTCCAATATATATAAATATATATCTACTACATTTAATCTACTCAACAGAGGATACACCTTACAGGTTTCTAACAAATTAAAATCATCACACAATACATTCACTTTTATTTGACATTTTATGGAAATTTCGTTCGTGGGAATCCGCACCCACGTATACGAATGGTTTTCGGGACTTTCACCCTAGACACACAGGCCAACTTAGTTCAATCAAGTCCATACCCTTTCTTCTCCTCAAAACATGGAGTACATCCCCTTTCTCCTCCCAAATATCATATATATACAATGTATATCATTCATAATCATATTCAATGATAATGGTTAAAAGGATTAGTTTCAATTCACCTAATTCACATACAATGTCTACAACAATCAAGACTATCCTCCACCAATAGTCCAAAACAGTTATCTCTAAATAGATATACAATCTTTATAACAGATAATTCATCAAATTTCCATAGGTGAGTGATTAAATAAATCCAATAACACCATTCATGTATACATCCTCCTGATTTCACATTCCCCATACCAATTTCATTATTTGTACAAAATAATTATCCAAGACATTTTAAGGCAAAACTCCTCATTTTTCAAATATCAACCCAAAGGCCAAAATCAACTATTTTGACACATGATCACCTCATATCCAAACCCCATAATCATTTATATAACACCCAAATAGAAAACCCTCCTTTCAAACTTGAACCCAAACCCTAGGTTTGTTCAAAACATTCCCAAATCCCACCATCTTCACACAACGACCTATAACCAAGTTAAAACCCATATTAAGGTATAGAGAGTCCCTACCTCAAGTTTAGAAGACCAATGGAGCAAGCACGAAACTCCAACGATGCCAAAAACAAATTTCAATCTGATCAAAGTGAAGCTCCCAAGATGCTCTACCCTTTTTTCAAAGGCACTAGGGCAGAGAGATCAACGGATCTAGGAAAACATTTTAGAAAGAGAGAGAGTCTCACTTTAGTGTTTTTGGAAGAAAAGATCTAAAAAAGTGACGTAAAAAGTCATTTTCGTGATCTGATATACACAGTCTGCTCGAGCGTCAGACACAAAAAGTTGTTCCGCTTGAGCGCAAGAAGTCCTACTCAAACGCAGAATA
The DNA here is from genome assembly GCA_036172215.1 of Camellia granthamiana. NCBI lineage: Eukaryota > Viridiplantae > Streptophyta > Magnoliopsida > Ericales > Theaceae > Camellia > Camellia granthamiana. The sequence continues at coordinate 44,265,447 of CM069908.1, read as the reverse complement.
CACACCTCCAGTACTATTGCAGACAACAGACAAACCGTTCGAGCGCAAGAAAGACCGCTCGAGTGCCCACCCGCTCGAGCGTAAAGATCTAAAAAAGTGATGTAAAAAGTCATTTTCGTGATCTGATATGCACACAGTCCGCTCGAGCGCAAGATTTGACGCTCGAGCGTCAAACACAAAAAGTTGTTCCGCTTGAGTGCAAGAAGTCCTGTTCAAACGCAGAATACATACCTCCAGTACTATTGCAGACAATAGACAAACCGCTCGAGCACAAGAAAGACCGCTCGAGTGCCCACCCGCTCGAGCGTAGGAAACGCCACTCGAGCGTGAAAAACACCCTTCCAGTACTTTTGCAGATGTGCAAAGTACTGAGAGTTTGCAAACCCTGCTCGATCGCAAAAAGGGCCATTCGAGCAAAGGACCAAATTTCTAGGCAACACAAGGTTTGAAAACCAAGCAACCAACTTGTTCCAAACACACTCAACATGTCCAAATAACCAAATTTAAGTAGGAATAAGGAGAAAAGACAATGAACAACATTTAGAAACCATAAACCCAAGACTGAACTACCACAAGCGTCAGGTCAAAACCGGGATCGCTATATGTTTCAAAAACAAAATGGTTCTTATGTGATATTTTTGAAATAGAAAATGAGAAGGAAATGTGAATTGTCTATATTGTTGAAAGAATTGGATGATTTTGAGAAAAGTACTTATGTAAATATACCATGGTTACAAACGTCACATTATTTATATAGTATGAGTTGAAGCATTCATGATCATAGTTATCTCTAAGTTGTTATTGTTTAGGATCATATTGGGATCCTTACTAGATTTTATGTTAATCCCACGTTGCTAATCCTTTTTCAGGTAAATGTCAAGAAGTGTATCAAGATCGAGGATCTTCTTTATCTGGTGGCCACGAGGCCTTTTATTTGTTGGCGGAATGCCATTTTTGTAAAAGGGTTGAACCTTTCCTTTTATATGTAATGATATGAGCCTACGGGCAACTTATTTAATTGTATCTCTTGTTGCATTCATTATGTATTCGAAAGAGAGAATCTTCATTTATTTATCCTTGTTAATGTATAGAACTTCTGTATGTTATCTCTGAAATTGTATTATAATAATGAATTTAGTAATGACATCCGTGAAATAAAAAGTGGGGCGTTACAAAATTTCAAATTTAATCTTATATATATCAAACAACTTATTTTTAATTCAACACTTAAATCTTTATCAAACAACTTTTCATCTTAAAAAATTCAGCATTCAGTTTTCAATACTTAATTTTAAGTTTTCAGTTTTCAACTTTCAACTTTATCAAACACCACCTTAGAGCTCAAATAAATAATACCTTAGTGTACATTGGTGTGTAAGTTCTGTGTGTTATTATATTAAGAGTTATTTCAATAGGTCATCCAGGTATCTAAAGATAATAGTGTCTAGAGTTACGATCTGAGATAGGAAACGAAATAGATCTATGTTGAGTCTGATCTAAAGAAAGAAAGGTTGAGGGTAGCTACCTCTAAAAACTGAAAACTGGTCAATGCTCGAGTCCTACGCTGACTACGTTTAGGTAACGGTCAAAACCTTCAGATACTATTCGTATTTTGAAAGCAAAGTGGGTCTAAAATTAAACAATTCAAATTGTAAGAATAGGAGTGGTATTAAGAATGGAAGTTTTGCTAGGTTTCTAGTCCTCTCTTCCGTCAGCTCTAGATCTTCCTTGTTCCTCCTCTACCTTTCGCCGTAGCTACCACCACTACATCGCCACCATAACTGCCACAAATTTGGCCTGCCTCTACAGAATCGACTGCTTCTCAGAATGAGATCAAGTTTTTCCTATTTTTTTCTTGTTTATTTTGGTTTTATTTTTGTTTCTTAGAGTCCATCAGTGCTGTGTTGTAGCTCACCCACTTTGTGGTTGTAACCTATGATCTATCTCGTACATGTTCTATTATTGAATGATCGGCTTCTGCTTTGTACTATGAGCACGAGCACGAGCTGTGTAAGCTCAACTGGTATATGTAGATTTGTTACTAGATTTATAAGTTGTAAAGACTTGACCCCTCCACCCAAGACTCAACTTTGTCAATTTGTTTGAAACATTGAGTTACAGTCATGCTATATATAATACACAATAGATATATCATATATAATTTTTCGTTTAAATTAATGTTAATTATGAATTATTGTGGTGTTTATTTATAGGCCATGATGGTGACGGAACTAACAAATTATAAAATCAAAATTAATTACATCTCATTATGATATTTTGATTATGTTTCAAAGTAATATTTGGTATGACCCGTCGTGGTGGTTTTTGTTAAGACCAAAATGACCTTCAATTATGACTTTAATTAGTGTGATTATAACTAATATGAAATGTATTTATATGTCATTATTTTTTTATCTTATATTTTGTATAAAGTGTAAATGAAATTTATAGTTTTTTTTTTTTTTTTTAATGTTATACATTTGGTCCCCTCTTAACAAATTTTTTGCGTCCGCCAAGACCATGTAAAAATTTAGTTGAACATAGGCTAGTGTGAAACTTTCAAAAAACGAAATAATATACATTTCGTAAGTCATAACTAAAATAAAAAATAAAAAAGGAAAATACCATTCATTGAGAGTTGGAGAAAAATATTTACCTATTAATAATAAAATTTGCTACATTAAAAGTCCGAACTCATAAATTTTTTCATGGAATTGATATTTATTTTTTTAACTAACCACTGATTTGTTATTACTCCAATAAAAATGATCAACTCTGTCATTTACAATAATTTATGATAGATTTTATTTTTTAATAGTTGGTTGGGATGTCTGTTGTCCTCGTTTATAAGGCTTTTCTCTTATCCTAAAATATTTCCACACAACAACCTGCATTAAAATAATTAATTTTTTAATTGAGAATTGGAACATTGTGGGCTGAATGGCATTTACATTTTAGTGATGGAAATCGGGAAACTAAATTAGGAAACTAATGAAACTAATAATTAAAATATTTACATTTGTTAATTAATGAAATATGGTACCTAACATCCTTTCTCTTAGGAAACTAAATTTGGCATTATTAACAGGTGAAATACCAATAAATCTTAAATAGTAATCTTATGAATTTTTTTATTTTATTTTTATTTTTTATTTTATTTTTTTGTTTTATGAACCCAAAGGTCTCATTCTAGTGTGAATTACATAAATGGCTAAAATGTGAGTTTTTTTTCATAATGTTAAAATTATTAAATGTAACACTTCAAAAAAACTCTCTAGTGTATTTTTTCCAAACGTAACATTCCAATCTAACACACACAAAAAAAAATTTAGTGTATTTTTTCCAAACGTAACACTCCAATCAATATAACATACTAAAAAACTTCTTAGTATATTTTTCTCAAACATAACAACCTAACATTCTAAAAAAAATTATTTAGTGTATTTTTCCCAAACGTAACATTCTAATCAATGTAACACACAAAAACTCTTAGTATACTTTTCCCAAACTTGAGACTCCAATGTAACACACTAAAGAATTTCTTAGTGTACTTTTCTTAAACGTAACAGCGTAACATTCCACAAATACTCTTTAGTGTATTTTTTTTTTTTTTTTTTTTTTTTACAAACGTAACGCTCCAATCAGTGTAATATGCAAAAACTCCTTAGTGCATTTTTTTTTCTCTTTAAACGTAGCACTCTAATGTAACACCAGAAAATCATAATAACAGAAATGTAGATTTTCACGCTCAACAATTAACACTTCAGCCACCAATTTGTCCAAAAAGAGTCTTTCACACCTCACCTTCTATTCCCACCCAAAAATGAATCAAAAAATTTGAAAAATGAATGATAAAAAGGCATTCACTTAAACTCAAATGACACCAAATTAAATAAATATAACTTTCTAAAAGAAAAATGATTAATTGGTTAATAAGAAAACTCTTACAACTAAATGGATCAACATTCAAACATATGGGATTTATGGATAAACTTTCCTTATCGATAACTACTTAGAAAATGATTGCAGAAGAGAATTGTCTTCAAATTTTTAAAATTGGTCTCTTCCAATTATCTGTTTTCACTGGCCTCCCACCTCTCCACTTGCTTTGCTAGATTTGATTTCCTCTCAAGAAAAGATTGAAGAGTTGTAGGATCATAAGGTGGAGGCATGGTACATGGGCTCGTATCCGCTGGACCGCTCACCCTAGAACTCATCTTAAACGTCTTCTCCAACTCGGGTCCAGAACATGCCATTGTCTCTAAGCACACTTCAACTGATCCTTCTGGTACAGTCGGTTTGTATTTCAAAAGTTTTCCATATCCATATAGCAAATGAAACATGTAGTCATATACATTCTTCATTTTTAACTCCTCTTGAATGAACTTGCTCCCAGCCTTTCCAATCTCTTGAACCTGTGAATCATAATGGAGACACACATTACAATACTTGGTAAAAAAAAAAACTTAAATTAGTACTAATCCTATGAACTAAGAAAAAATATGTAAAAATTTATTCAAAACTTGAATGTAGTGTGGGCCACATTCAGGTGAATTTATTTTCCGCATTTTTGTACTCGATCAATAAGAAAATAGCAACACACATTATAATTTAGACATTAATCGATCCCATCACATTATAATAACATCATAATATTACAAAGTAAGGGAGGGGACTTGAACATCTAACTTCTCCTGAGAGAGTCTAGGAGTAATGCCATCATGTCCAAAGGCCATTGGCACAAAGCGATTACATGTTTAAACTACTGATAATCTACTAATGATATTAAATTTTTAGACAAATTACAGAAATGGTCCCTATAGTTTACCCATGGTTTCATTTTGATCCCTCTACTTCTAATTGCGTCAATTTTGCCCCTACAGTTTGGTTTTTGGCTCTATGTGGTCCAATAGTTAACAGTTGTTGGGTTTTTGGACGGAAACCCACGCGTGCCTTGCACGCACAGGACTTGCAAGGACAAGGTTGTCATTTCGATACCCCCCACCCATTTTCCTCAATTCTGCAACTGATACAGGGCATATATATGTACATAATATATTACGTATGTGGGTTGAGGGCAAGATGAAGAATAGGAGAGAAAGAAAATGGAATCAATCTGTTGCTAATGTGGGTTGAGAGCTTGAGTATGCACATCTTGGACTGAGAATAATTCTTCAAGAAGGTTTCTCAGTTGTCCTTGATATGGAGTAAGTTAATATATATATATATATATTTCCTCTGTTGAATCATGCTCTTTTGAATTTTTTTTGTAGTTTGATAAATGTAGATATGGAGTACGTGAAAATATATATATTTATCCTTTGTTGAATCATTCTCGTTTAAATTTTATGTTGTTTAATAAATGCAGACTAGGGGTGCTTGTGGGTTCTTCATGTGGGTTGATCCTCCTTTTGGTGCCCGAGTTTAAGAGGTGATTAATGAATTACGTAGAAGAATTGGGGTCATTGAAGACCAGGTCCGATTGCATAGAGGAAGAGAAAGGAAGCTGCTGATCTTTGTCGTGATGTCATGGATATTTTTCTTATGGTGCTGCCTCACAATAGAGCAAGATGGTGAAGTTGTTGGTAGCAACAATGACAATGATTCGACATAAACTAGGTTGCTTTCTTTTTTGTGTATTTGGGAATGGGAATGAGAATTGTAGATGTAGGTGTTTCATGTTTTAATGTTTTGAATTTGGATTGTGTTAGTTTTGTGATCAATGCTAGAATAGCATATGCAATGATAACCATGTGTAATGTTGTCTGAATGGCTAAAATGAAATGGTTTTTGTATTTTTGTGAATTGCAATGCCATTTGAACATTATGTATTGAATTTTGTGAGCTTTGTGATCAATGTTAGACTACAATTGGATTACATACAAATGTATAATGTATTGTGATTTGGTAATATTGACTGGCATTTCCAAAAAACAGAACAATACAATGACAAAAGGCAATAAGAATATGTTAGCCATGTGTTTTGATGATTAATTAGATTATGTTTTGATTTTGTTCATGATAAATTAAATTGATCGATATAATATATTTTATCCATATCAATTTAATCTATTTTCTCTTGATGCTACCATGTTCTTGGAGGCCAATATGCAGCTTAAACATGCCCAAAACAGAATCAGAACTGAGCCAAAATAGCACCAACACTGAAGAATGATTTGGCTAGCCGTACAGGTCTTTTGGCCAGCCGACATATATTTTGGCTGGCTTGGATAGATTTTGGACGGGCAAAAGAAGGAAATTTGGTAGTGGCGGTCGTCGGGAGGACAACCGGCCATGGTATTTTGGCCCAAATTTGCTCCAGTTCAGTTATGGGGGGTGTCGAAATGACAACTTTGCCCTAGCAAGTCCCATGCGTGCAAGGCACGATGGGGTTTCCGTCCAAAAGCCCAACGACTATCAACTATTGGACCACATAGAGCCAAAAACCAAACTGTAAGGACGAAATTTATGCAATTAGAAGTAGAGTGACCAAAATGAAACTACTGGTAAACTATAGGGACCATTTCTATAATTTGTCCTAAATTTTTAGTGATTTTAACACGTGATAACTTGATATGTTACTTCTTGTAAATGAGGTGAGTTTTATCTACTTTTTCAAGAATACCACATTAGCTATTTGCCCATCTAATTGTACGAAATTATGTATTTTCATGGTTCATTCAAAAAAAGAAGAAGAAGAAGAAGAAGAAAAAGAATAATATAAGAAAATCATAAAATAGTATTGATTGGCTATGCAACCATATGGTGTTTGAAAAAATTAGATAATTTATGTTGTAACTATAACCCATATAGCAAAAATGCAATGAACAGAAAATAAAATATTATTAGGTCCAACGGTTTAGACTGTTAAGCCCAATGAACTAATTTGCAATAAATATTTTCAGTTGGTAATTGCGAATCTTATATTATAGAGAAATTTAATTACCTTTTGTGGGTGTTTGTTTCCCCAGTTGACTGCAGACTTGATAGATTTGCACATATTGTTCTCGTTGATTGGCCAGTAGTGAATTGAGGGTAATAAACTTCTTGTGAAGAAATCGTAGTAATGCGGTGTAACCAGCAGACTCATAGAATCACATGCTAGAATATATTTTTCGCTCACAGACCACGCATTTCCTTCAGCATAAATCTTGTATCTGTGTGAAATTAGTTTTAAAAAAATGAGAGGAATGATGAAAAGGAATGAAATAAAATATTTGGTACAAGATTTTATTGTTAGGGGCTAAACCTTTTGTACGCAAGGACGGAATTAAAATTTTATTATTGAATGGTCAAAAGACGAATAAAGTTTTTTTTCACGATACACACAAACATAAATGTATGTACAATATAAATTATATATCCACAGAAAAAAAATTAAATACTATAGAAGCCATCTCTAATAAGATGAAGAAGTTCATTGGTGTAAAATAGAACAAAAATGCAAGATGAAAGAATAATAAGAGATATATTTTTTATACTGGAGTCATTTTATGCATTTTTATAGTGAAATTCATCAATGATTAATTTTGTACCATACTTAGCATTAAAAACAATAAATGACTAACAATAATAAGGTCTCGTTTAAGAGTATATTATTTTTATAATTTTTTAACTTTTTATGAAAAGATATGTAGAAAAGTAGAAAAAAAAAATATAATAACTTATAGTGATTTTTTTGACTTTTTGATTAAAACTGAAAATTGCCAAACGAGATCAAGTGTCTAAATAAACTATTTAAAATGAGTTAAAATAACTCTAATTTTTTTTTTTCCTAAATTTTTTTTTTAGATCGGTGTTAAAATGGCTATTAGAATGAGGTATTCAATGAGTAACTATCACTTATGAATACATGGATCAAATTCTAATAAAAAGAATATGAGAATTAAAAAAATGAATATGGCTTACACTATTGTTTCCTCATTTGAAAGAGAATAGAGAGAGAAAAAATATATATATAGAATGTGTAGGAGTTATTTTGGGCTCATTAATTTTCTGTGTTGGAGAGAGAATATGAAAGAAGTCTTTGTCTACAACAAAAACAAATAAAATAACAAATTAAAAAAAATATATATGGTTTAACACTAGCATTACTAATTTAACCTCAATATTATTGTGCAATATTACCAATTTATCTTCAAGCTTGGGCCTAGCCAAGCTATAGCTTCTTCTCTTTTATGTTATGCACGAGAAGCAAGTTATACTGTGCAAGTACAACTCAAAGTAAGGCATCATGCTTAGATAAGATAGTGTCTCATTTGCCAAAACAATTCGAAATTTAAGGCACAAATGCTAAAATAAATAAGGATTTAGTTACCTACCTATGAGTGCATTGTTCTGCTAAATCCGTACTTTTATACCTCTCTTTACGTGCAAGTTCCCAATGCTGCAAAATTGCTCAATGCAATGAAATTGAAATCTAAAAAAATAACAGGGTAAATTATACAAATAATCCCTATAGTTTACACGATATGTTAATTTGGTTCATATAGTTTTAATTTGTTCGATTTTACCCCTTAATTTGACGGATTGTGTTATTTTAATTTAATAAATCACGATTGTTAAGTTAATTTAACAGAAGGTTAAACAATGTGCCAATTTAGTATCTGTACTTTACATGATGTGTCAATTTAGTCCATTTAGTTTCAATTTTCTCAATTTTGACAATGACTAAATTGACACATTGTGAAAAATATAGAGACCAAATTGACACATTGTTTGACTTTCCGTTAAATTAACTTAATAACCGTTATTTATTGGACTAAAATGACACAATCCGTTAAATTAAGGGACAAAATCAAGCAAATTAAAATTACAGGGACTAAATTAACACATCGTGTAAACTACATAAATTATTTGCATAATTTCCCTAAATAAAAATAAAAAGAAAATAAGAAACAGAGTATTATTCAAAAGGAGGATGGTGATATATTTGGAATTTCAATACATTTTCTTAGAAATATATCCTAGAACTATTTTGTGTCTCCTAAAGCCTAGTTTACTTTTCCTTTTTTTTTCTTTTTTTTTTTTTGGAGACGTTCTTTAAAGTTTGAAATCTTAATTCCCACTGCTTTGTGTTTAGTGGTAGAAATATTATGTAAGAATAATAATAGTGCCCAGCTCGGTTACAACATTACTCACTAATAATACAGCCCGACTATAAATGCACCTTTTTTACTATATTTTTTATTACCTGCTCACAATAAAAACGAGATTCGCATCAAATTGATTATGTGAGACCCACTCCCAGTTGATTATGGCAGTGTAAAAGTTCGGGATCATCCTTTATATTTTCAACTCTTAAATTTTAAAATGTTGGTAATACGATCAAATTAAAACACGAAGTGAAATTTGAGCATTTAAATATTTTTCATAAAATTTAAAGGGTCAAAATGAATTTTTATAAAAATAAAGGGTGAGAAGTTAATTTTATATCGTTTTAAGGATTGTCTAATTTTGTAACAAGAAAGGGAAGAAGTTGTTACCAAATCGTAAATGAGAGCACCCCAATCATGTCTGTCAGTGAGATTGCATTTGAGAAGCTCATTCCTGACTAGACCTGTTCTTGGGTTCCCTTTCCAATAAGCATAGGGCATCCTATCAACCCACTTCACTCTCTTGTTGCCTTCTTCTAGATCCTTCCTAAGGGTTTCCCATGGCTTTATGTGGATCTCCGGCCTGCCATTTCCAAAAATATTCAAGAATATTACTTAGATTAGAAATTTATAAATTTTATTTTAAAATATTAATATTTATTCAAATGCATTCTATATATAAATTTCACAATATTCTGATTTAATCTCTACCATGCATTCAAATTTTAGGTACAAATATGAGTCCCAATTTTAAATTCACAGGCTTATTGCAAAAATATAAAAAAATTGTTACTGCAACAGTTTACGATTTAAAATACACCTGTCTATATAAATAATATTGTAAATTAAAAAAAAATGTTAAGAATTTAAAATGTAGAGATCAGATTCATTCTGAATGTGATCCTAACCATACCAATTTAAAATTTATAATATAAGTTCAAATTTTGTACGCTTTTTAAGTTATTTTTTTTGGGTATGTAATTTTTTTTAAACAATTATTTATCTCACTGCACATATGTCACCATTTTTTTAATCTTATGTGATTTTTTACCTAACAAAGGAAAATATTATACATAATTTGATTGCTTGCATGATTTTTTTAGTCACTAGACACAAAAATAGAAGTCGCACGTAATTTTTATTAATATGTACTTTGTTACTTTTATGCCTAGTGATTAAAAAATAAAATGAAAATTTTATTTATATATAACATTACTCATTCTATCTAAAAAATAATTATTAATTCATTAGTTTCTAGATGAGTCAGCCTCCCTAATACACAAACTCTGAGAAGCTTGTAGATCTCAACACTTTGGGTCCATTATGGGCCCAAAAGTTTCTTATACACAATGCATTAGAACAGAGAGATAGTAGATCCAACATTTATACATTGCATTTCTTGAACATGTTATCTATTTTCATAGTAAATATTATGTAAAGAGTTATGATAATTTACAATTTAAAAATAAAATTATATATTTTTGTGATAATATTATGTATTTTGTGATTTAATAATGTTTGATGAAAACATGTGCAATGGATAATTTTATTTATGAATCACAAATTATCATAAGTTTATTAGATAGTTACATAACATTTGTCATAAAAATACGTAATATATACTTTAAAAAATGTGTAATAATGTACCTATGTTGTGGTAGTGACTCTTTAAAGAGCTATATACCAAAGAGATTTCAATAACAATATTACTCCTACTTAAAAAAAATTAATAAGTAAATAAAAAGAGAAACTTTACCAACCCCAAAAGGACCAATCAGGAAAAACTATATCGAAGGTTGAATCACTCCCACAATAGTGAAACATTGGAGTCACATTGTTGGCATTTGATCCACCATAGTCACTCTTTTGAATCACTGGTTGATCTCCGCACTCAAACATGATATCTAAATCTGGTAACTTTCCAGGGTATAACCTCAACAGTTGCAATATGCCCCAAATATTGAACACATCTCTTGTTTGAAACACCCACTTCAACTTCTTCTGATATACTCTTCCATTCACTACTACTATTCTTATGTATGCTTTGCTCCCAGCACTTTCCACCATTTCTTTAGTGATTCCTTTTTCCTTCCATGGATTTAGGTCTTGGTGGATCCATCGAAAGTATTCCGGGCATGTCCCGGACGACGATGAGGATTCGTCCGATTTGATTGTTGCCAAAGAATGAGTCGGACATGTGATGGAACAGTTGATTCCGTGCAGATATGTATCAGAACTATTAGAGGGTAGAATTGTCTTTTGAAATGAAATACCTGAAATAGCAAGCTGGAAAAAAACTAATAAGAAAGATAGAAATATATATACACACCAATGGTTGGTAAAAGCACAATGTGTTTACAGTTTTGTATTTAAATTTTTGAATAGTTTGATAATTAAGAAAAGCTTATTTGTAATAATTTCAGACGGTTTCATGAACGAGAAAAATTATCTTACAAGTTAGTTTAGATGTGATAGTTACTATTGGATTGTAAAAAAGTAAAGAAAGAAAGAGACAAAAGGAGTAATGGAATCAATATATACTTTCACAAGTCATTACTAAAGAGGAAAGAAGTGTAAATTGTAGGGTATAATATCTTGATCAAACAGCTAGCGAAGGGGATGAGCAGAACAGGGAGTCTATTGGACACGGTTCAACTAGGAGACTTTTGGAACAACTGTAGTGAAGAAGGGGTTTTGAGCCAATCCAATCCCGCCTGTCTTGGATTTCTTACCCAAGTGAGAACTGTGCCCTGCGCTGAAAGAGTGGACTTACATCACCTTTTCCCTTGTACCCCAACTTCACGCTGTGATTATGTTAGTTTGATCTTTATAGTTTAATTGAATTAATTTTATTTTTGAAATTTTCATATTGTGCCAATTTAGTCAAATTGATAATGTCTTTTAGCAATTAGACTAAAATCAAAAGGTATAATAATTCATTCACTCATTCTTCCCAAAGTATATTGAAAGATTTCCGAGAAGCTTCTACTAACACCACATACAAAAACTTGCTTACACCCTTTTCTTAATTACATCCTCTTTCAAATTAGGGATTTTACACTTTATTTCATTACACTCTCCTTAATCCCAAAAGTATCTCCATCCCCAACATCTCATCCTCTCTTTACATCATTAGTATTCCCAGCCGTAACTCAATAACCACCTCTCCTCCATTTCAACCACCTCCAATGGCCTTCCCCACACCGCAACCACCACCCCTGTAACCCCCAATTACCACGACCAACAATTTTGCTGTCCCCCAACCACCTCAAATTGGGGTTTTATTTTTTTAAATCTTAATACTTTTGGTAATTTTGTTTAGGGATATAATTGTAATAAAATAAAATAAAAAATAAGGGGGTAAAGAGAAAATTTTGTTGTGTAAAGGCTCCTAGATTTTCATCCAATTTAAATAGTTCATTCCATTTTTAATGGACTATTTTATTCTTGATTTTTGTTTGATTTCTTAACAGTTGTTATCATTTGGACAAAATGCACACAATTTGAAAAAAGATAAGGAACAAAATTTATAAAATTGATAAAATTAAGAGAACCAAATTAACACAAGCAAAAAATTATAGGGACTGTGGGTATTATTTGACCAAAAAAAAGAAAAAAAACAAATGGCCAATCACGTCATTTTCATGAATTTATGATAGATATTATTTTGCATAATTAGTTAAGTGTCACTATCCTCATTTCTCTCAGGTCCCATATCTTAAATTCTCTCTTCACAAAAGTCTTTTAACACGTGTTAAAAGACTTTTCTTTGTCATCAATTCATAAGTTAGCTTTTTATTAGCTTTTTTTATTTTTTTTAAAAATTATGTCAAAAAATTTTACTTTTAAAGTTGGTCTAGACAAGACAATCCTCAAAATTATTTCTTTATTTATTTTTAAGTTCACTAAAAATGAAAATTAACCAAATTTTGTTGAAATTTTTTATGAATTTTTTTTTTTTTAAATTTTTTGAACTTTTTTTAAAAAATTTTAAATTTTTAGAAATGTGTAAAAAAAGAAAACATAAAAAATGACCAAGCTAAAAGAATCCTAAAATTTTTAATTGAGAGTTGTGGCATCCTTGTGTTTGGTTAGTACTTGAAAGATGGAGACTGAGAGGATGGAGACTGAGAGGATGGAAATAAAGATTCTCATGTAGCTATTAAATTAACAGCATACATGCAACTGAGGGATGGTTATTTGTGGGGTTACTTTTGTAAAAATATCATTTTTAAAGTTTTCAAAAGTCATTATTATTTAATGGAAAAATCACAAATTAAAGTACATGACTAAATATTACATACTTTTTTATTAAAATATTTTTGAATTACAAAAATATGTAATTTTATTTTTAAATTATAAGATATGATAAGATTATCACAAGATTGCGTAATATTTATTAAAAAATATATAACAAAATAAATAATCAGATACATACATGCGGAATGTATGTTAAAGGAGGTGATTATTCCAACCTTTAGGTATTGATATTGTTGCTGCATCGTTCAAATAGTTTTCTAATAGGAAGAAGACGAATTCTATGACTAAAGTTTATTTTTTTTAATTGGAGAATATTGTTGGGTTTTTATGGATTTATTACGGAGTTTATATCGATAATTTGAACCGTTTAATATGTAGTGCTCTTTGAACATTTCATTCTTAAAAAAAATCACGTTGATCAGATATCGATTGCCACTTGATCAAATTACATTTGCATCAACAATTTATTATTAAATTATAATTACCGTTAACACAATATGATGTGATCATGTGTCTATCGATATACAATAAACATGAGGTTTTACAAAAATAAAGTATTTGACAACTTTTACATATTAACAATTTTGATTATTAATATGAATTTTATAATGAGCCATAAGACCCAACAACACCCTCTAAAAAGTTTGGCTTTTTGATTTTTTGACTTTTTTCACTATTTTAACCGGGCTAAAAAGCTTGATTTGATAATGACTTTTCGGCTTTTTTGACTTTTTTTATGAAAGAAGAGTGTAATGATTATGGGTTGGATGTGATGTTTTGTTTGTTGTAACTAAAATAGTCTATTTTATCTTTTGTGGCAATTTTAGCCACAAACCAACTTGTTAATATTGCTCATTAAGCTAATATTGCCCAAAAAAAAGTTTTTCCTTCACTAATAGCAGTGTTTTGGATTTACTTATTTTACAGGTAACCACAATCCCAATTCCCAAGCCAGATTAATGGAATATTCACATGTGATAGCGAGTTGAACCAAAAAGAAGTGGATTGGCAACACGTTTGATTTTTAGATGAATTTAAAATTTAAAAAAATTTAACATATATTTGTAAAAATAAAAATAAAAATTTATTAAGGACAAAATTTTGGAAAAAATTATGAATTGTTTAACTGAAATCTCTTTCACACACACAACTTTTGAACCGATTCTTACAAAATAAATTTTGAATAACTACAATTACTAATAAACTAAAGGTATGAGTTAAGTTTAAAAAACACCAACAAAAATCAAATTCTCAAGTTTTTGACTCACCCAGATATTCAGGACTTGTTTAGTTTGCATCTCAAAATATAAATTTTAAGAAAAATTTTCAAAATTCTATTTGGTTCAAATTTAAAAAAAAAAATTTCCAAAATCACACACACTCTCTCTCTCTTCCTTAAACATCAATCGATCACTTTTTCTCCCTCCCCCCTCTTCTCAATCACTTTTTCTCTTACACACATCTATTCAATTATAACAAAATATCAAATCATCTCAAACTGCCAAACGCTAAAACTATTTTCAAAATATACAACCAAACAAATCAAAAAAATTTCTAAACTGTAGGCAATTATTATTTTATTTTTTTTGAAAATTTATCTCATAATACAAGCCAAACACACGCTTAATGTCTGTTATTGGCATCTCTATACCTGATAGCCTCTTCTTTTGATTCATGGTGAGTTATATGATGTTAATTCAAGGGTGCATGGAGAAAAAGCAATATATAAGAGAAGAAAAGAAATGGATTGGTGATTTTTCCGGGAAATGAGGTCGTGGAAGAGAAACTTACAGGGACAACATCAATCCAATGGAGGGATATAAAGGCACCAATCAAGAGGATGAGGAAGACGATGATGGAAGCTCTCACTGGAGCTCCGGCCTTCATCGGCAGCTCAACCATCTTTGATGGTAACACACTGCATATCCTTGCTCCATGCAACAGATAACCATGGTTTGCATGATGAATATTTTCTTCTTCCATAGCCAAATTTTCTTTCCTCCAAACACTTCCCCCCACTACTACTACTACCCTTTTACCTTAAGGTCATCAATCAACAACGTCTTTTAGACTCCATTGACTTGACTTATCAAACCAAGAATTGAATAAATCAAAAAAATTAATTGTTGCCATCAATAGGGAAAAAAAATTGGAATGAATAAACAATAATGCTATATGTACCAATTAATATACTAACTAGTGTACCAATTGATGATGTGACATAATTTAATAAGTTTTTAGGATTTGTAATGTAATTAATGAGATCAATAATAATATTATAACTAGTGTTAGTACATTAATTAATACATTAATTGATGCATGTAACACCACCAATGAATAAAATCGACATCTACGGTCAATAATGGTGAGCAAACCAGTTTATGTTGTTGCAATGTGTGGTGCAATTTTTTTTTATTTTTATTATTTGCAATTGGGCATCTCTACCTAAAAGTCTTAAATAGAAACCCCCCCCCCCCCCCCCTCTCTCTCTCTCTCTCTCTCTCTCTCTCTCTCTCTCTCTCTCTCTAAGAAAAATAAAAATTTTTGGGAGAAACATTTTAGGAGTTTCAAACCCTTATTCTAAAATTATTGAATTTTTTTAATTTTAAACAATTAAGAAAATTCTCATTAGTTAACTTCTATTTATCTTTTATTTTACAATCACATATCAGGAAAAGAAAGAAAAAGTAAATTGTTTCACTTACATAAAATGAATCTTATGAATATGCTCTCATTTATATAAGTAAAAATAGATTTTTAGTAAGAAGCCTTATGATCAATATCTCATACTCATTTTTTTTTATTTTCTTAATTTTAAACAATTAAGAAAATTCTCATTGAATAGTTTTCATTTAACTTTTATTTTACAATCTCACATAGACGCTTTGATTTTAAAAATAATTTTGTATAAGATTTTGAAACTCTCATAATATTTAATTTTAAAATAATTACAATCCTACATCAAGAAAAGAAAGAAAAAATGAGTTATTTCACTTATATAAAGTGTTACAATCCCACATCAAGAAAAGAAAAAGAAAAAGAAAAAAAAAAAAAAAAAAATGTGAGTTTTTTCACTTATATAAAGTGAATCTTATAAATGGAGTTTTGAGGGAGAAGCCTTTTAGAAGCTCCAAACCCTCATTCTAAAATTATAGAATTTTCTTAATTTTAAAGAATCCAGAAAATTCTTATTGGCTAGCTTCCATTTACCTTTTATTTTACAATCCTACATCGGGAAAAAAAAGAAAAACGAAAACATGAATTGTTTCATTTACTAAAAGTGAATCTTATGCTCCAATTTATATAAATTATTGAATTTTCTTAATTTTAAACACTTAAGAAAATCTCCATTGGCTAGCTTCCATTTAACTTTATTTTACAATCCTACATCGGGAAAAGAAAAAAAAAACCGAATTGTTTCACTTATATAAAATGAATCTTATACTCCTATTTATATAAGCAAACAGAGATTTTTAGTAAGAAGCCTTATAATCAATACTATTTTTTTTTTTTTTGATTTTCTTAATTTTAAACAATTAAGAAAATCTCTGTTGGCTAGCTTCCATTTGACTTTTATTTTACAATTCCACATAGAGATTTTGATTTTAAAAATAATTTCGTATGAGATTTTGAAACTCTCATAATATTTAACTTAAAAATAATTACAATCCCACATCGAGAAAATAAAGAAAAAATGAGTTGTTTCACTTTTATAAAGTGAATCCTATACTCTCATTTAATATTATAATATAGTACATGTTTCAGTTCAAGATAGTTTAAATTTTGAAATAAAATTTAAAACTTTTAATTAATTAATTTTGTTATAAATTTGTTGATCTTTTGACTTAACCGATTAGGCTGAATCGTTTTCAGTTTGATTGATTCATTGATTTAATCACAGTTTTAGCTGTTTTATCAAAATATATTGCTTAGATTTATTTGATTTGAAATAAACTAAGATTGACCTAATGAAAAATTGAACGATCGAGATTGCTTGATTAGAAATGAACTTTTCGTTTAAACAACTGTTAACTTTTATTTTACAATCTCATATAGTGTTATGTATGTTTCAGTTCAAGACAGTTTAAATTTTAAAATTAAAATAAAAATTTAAAACCTTTAATTAATTAATTTTTGTATAAGTTGGTTGGTCCTTTGACCTAGCCGATAGATTGAACCGTTTTCAGTTTGATTAGTTCGCTAGTTTAACTACAATTTTAGCGGTTTTATTAAAATAAATTTGTTAGATTTGTTTGATTCCAAATAAATTAAAGACCTAATTAAAGATTAAACTGTTAAGATTGCTTGATGTGAAATAAACTTCCGTCCAAACATTTGTTAACTTTTATTTTACACAATCCCACATCGAGAAAAGAAGATAAAAGTTAGTTATTTCACTTATATTATATAAGAAAAATGGAGTTTTTAGAATGAAGTTTTCTAGGAGTTCCAAACCGTCATTATAATATTAAATTTTCTTAATTTTAAACAATTAAGAAAATTTTCATTGGCTAGCTTCTATTTAACTTTTATTTTACAATTCCATATCGGAAAAAGAAGGTAAAAGTGAATTGTTTCACTTACATAAAGTGAATCTTATGCTCTCATTTATATAAATTATTGAATTTTCTTAATTTTAAACAATTAAGAAAATCCTTATTAGTTAGCTTTCATTTAACTTTTACTAGCATGTCACCCGTACTCTGCACGTGATAAAATAATATATTATTTTTTAAAAATACAATAATTATATTTAATTTTTTTATATTTTGTCTCTCATAAATAAAATTTTATATTTAAGTTTAAGGATTTTGTTTCAAATGTTCATTTACTATAATATATAATATAAATAGATTAAAATTGTTGTATCGACAATTAATAATTAAAATTATGCTTTGTTATTTTAAAAAAAATGACATAGTTCTAATGCTTCACTATTTTAGAATAAAAATATATAAATTTTAAAAAATTGTCATATTGGTTTTTGAAAGAGAAATAATTAAAGAAATTTTAAAAGTTTAATGAGTAAGAAAGAATCATTATAATGCCTCGAAATAAATACAATAACCCATTCACGATGATAAGTAATTAACAATATAAATTAGAGTATAATATCCTTCAATTACATAAGACTCAGTTATACAAAAGCATGACACATGCGAATATACATTTATAAGTCCTAACCCTGAATCTACGGCATGTGTCAACAACAAGGATATGAAATAGAAGTAAAACAGATAATTGAAATGCCCTAAAAGCTATAACTTTCCAAGATTATACTTTGTTACATCAAAATGGATTTAAATCCAATATAGATAAAGCCCGAGACTTGTACAAAATAATTACAACAAGTAAGCAAAATGAAGCTATTGCCTTGGCAGAAGCATCTCACCAACACCTGAAAATAATTTTCCCACATAGGTTGAGCTAAAGCCCAATAGAAATAATCCAACACAAAGTATGAATTTTAACAAAGATATAAGAGTGAAATGCATGTGTGTAGCTCGACTTTTCGTGCTCCTTTCAGATACAAATAGCCCTACAGTTCAGACTCTCATGGTTCTGAATCTGATCTCACAAGTGCAATGTGAAATAGATAAACACCAAAGAGTCAAAATCCGACAAATCTCTTGGAAAATCGATTTTAAATAAAAAAATGTCAAAAATGGACTAATTTGCCAGATACAGAGTCGCCACCTAAATATTTTTGAGAAATTTAAGAAACCCATGACTCGTGCCAAAGCCCATGTGTCTGTCAGCACCAAGATTGTCTCGACTCGGAAACTTAGGTACGAGAGGGGAATGTCATGAATTGAGCACCCCACTCGCTCGATCAAAGATCGATCTCTACTAATCGTGATGTGAATTTTATTTACATTATATGCTCTTGTTCCGATTATTAGGCTATCATTACTATGTGTTGCACACAAGTATAGACTTATTTGCAAGAATTGGAACATTTGATTTCATGTTTGTTTTGAAAATTGTTTCGAATATGTACCACTTGAAAAAGTGATCGCATATGAACATTACTCAAATTATTCCAATTCAAGCAATTAGTCTTCATCTACGGACATTTAAGCAGATACATCATTTAAGCACTTAGCCTCATAGCAAGCATGCTAGACATGGAAACAATCACATTTATGCAATATGCTAAAGCAAACAATGCTCATCTCGTACTCCAAGACAAGCCAAAAGAAACAAAAGAGTTAGAAAACATGTATGCTCCTAACTAATGCAATATGACTAATGCAACACTATGAGATATGCAACTAATAGGCTCGGCTACTAATTATGTCATGTGAGTCAATTTGACAACATGCGGTTTAAGCACCTTTTCAAGGAAGTATTTAAATGACAATGCTTTGTTAGAATGATAAGCCGAGCCTCAATGCATGCAAGATAAGTGAATGTAAATATGAAGTATGCTAAAAGAAACATGATGTTTCTAAACTACCCATCATAAGCAAGTAAATAAAAGGGAGAAAGACGTAGGGTTGGAAGACATACACATTATTACATGTTTGGCCCTCCCACAGGGGGTCTGAATGAATAATCCTAGCTAATTAAATAATTGACTAACTATTACAAACCCAAATGAATAAATTAGCTAAGCTAGTTAACTAATTATTATAACAACAAACTTCACTAATTATTCTAGCTAATTAAATAAATACAACACATAATTAACTAGCTCATTCTAAGCATAACACTAATACTATTACAACATCACTTCACGGATCCTGAGTGTGGGGGCCGTATAATGAGAGTCGTGTAAATTCCGGATAGTCGAACTTTGAAGAATCGAGATTCGAAACACTCGGCAATTGGCTCTGAAAACTCAAATCCGACCTTATTCGGCCAAATAGCCGATTAAGCAAGGGGCCGAGTGAAGATCGATCTATTATAAAATATGCCAAATAGGAGGTTGGAAACGGATCTAATCCCGAGGCCCAAAGAAGGAAAGATATAAATAGAAGAGACATCAGCCAGAAAGAGGTATGTAAAAATTGTGGTATTTAACTTAGAATACAAGTAATCTTGAGAGTGGGAGACTGACTTGCTCGTCGGAGTGCTAATTCCGACACCCCCGACCGGAGTGTTTATTTCTTTTCAGGTGACTATCAGCGGATCACGAGCGCCCCCTAGGATCAGAAGAGTATTTCCCAAACCACTCCTCCACAATTGGCGCCGTCTATGGGAAAACTCAAGCATATCCATGGCGGACGTGACAGAAGACCCTCCAATAGTCACTAATGACACCACACAGATAAACGACTTCACTCCAACAAACATGCACGGACCAGAGCTTATCCCAGCAAGACTCGCTTTGAACTTTGCCTCACCTTCGACTCCAGAATATGAGGCAATGCGAGCGATCATGGAGCAGGCAAAACAAAACGAACAGAGATTGGCAAACATGATCGCTAAAAATAAACGTCTCTGTCAGGATTTAGGCTCGAAGGTAAAAAAGTCCAAACGAGATGTACGCCAACCCCCGGGAAACTTGTGAAGGCAGATGGTCGACGATCTCAAGCCCGACAACACGACGCTGACAGCGACTCCGACTTATTATCCCGAGACCCCAAGAAGCAAGGACAATCTGAAGTTTCCAGTTCCTCCAAAGAAAGTCCGCATATAAAGTGGGCCCCATCATTCTTCAAATGGCCGTCAGAAATGATAGCACCTCCCGACACGAGAAAAAGGGACAGGCGGTATGAATATCGTAAAGCTCATGGTCGTGACAGTAGCTATGCTTTGAAAGAGCACCTTAAGGAGTTGGTCCAAGATGGTCAGCCCCAGCAACATGTTCAAAACAGCGCAACCAGAACAATTGCACTTCGGCGGGATTCACCTCCGCTTGATGTCATCCATATGATATACAGCCTGCCAACGCCCCCAGCCGTACATACAATTCAATCACACCCAGTATCCCAGCAGCAACTCACGCCGACAAAACGGCCACGCGAAGCTCCGAGTATCACTGTCGATGATTTTGATCTTATTGGCATAACAGTTCCCCACATCGATCCACTGGTCATTGAACTACGCGTAAACCGATTTACTATCGAGCGCGTTCTCATAGACCAGGGAAGTACTTCGGAGGTTATGTATTACAAGACCTTCATCAAACTTGGCTTTAACGAGTCAGACTTGTCTCCGGCTCTTTATCCATTATTCGGCTTCAACACAAATCCAGAGTATCCGTTGGGAAAAATCATATTACCCGTCCGAGCGGGCTCCCGAACAGTGGATGTGCAATTCTTGGTCGTCAAGCTTCCTTCTCTGTACAATCTCATCATGGGGTGAACCTGGTTGCATGCTATGCGGGCTGTCCCAAGCACCTATCATCAGCTTCTACGTTTCCGACAGAATATGGCATTGAGCAGATCCGTGGTTCCCAACAATCGGCACAAGCCTGTTATCTCCTCTCCAGAAAGATGCCAAAGGATTTGCAAGTTAATTCCATCGAGGTGCCGGATCGTGATAGCCTCGACGATGTCAGGCGACTCCCGAGTGAGAAAGCCACGGAAGACCTAGACCAAGTTGAGATTGGCGGCAATCCAGAGAGGTTCTTCATGGTCGGCGTCTCCCTAAGTCAAGCCGACAGACAGCAGCTAGTATCCTTCCTCCTCGATAATCTTGATGTCTTTGCGTGGACTCCATATGAAATGCCAGGCGTAGACCCAATTGTTTCAGAGCACCGTTTGAATGTTGACCCTAAGTGCAAGCCGATCGTCCAGAAAAGCCGGCGATCTGCCGCAGAGCATACTGTCACCGTCATTGAAGAGGTTGACCGGCTGCTTAATGCAGGGGCAATCAGGGAAGTGACCTACCTCACATGGCTCTCTAATACTGTGGTTATGAAGAAGAAGAATGGGACCTGGCGAGTCTGCGTTGATTTCACGGACCTCAACAAAGCCTGCCCCAAAGACTGTTTTCCTTCCCAAGAATAGACCAACTGGTAGATGCCACAGCACGTCATTAGCGCATGAGCTTCCTCGATGCCTACCGAGGCTACCATCAAATTGCCTTGCATTCGGAGGACCAGGACAAAACTGCATTCCTCACCCCAAGAGAAACCTACTGCTATAAGGTTATGCCTTTTGGGCTGAAGAATGCAGGGGCAACCTACCAGAGACTAGTCACCACCATGTTCAAGAAGCAACTTGGCCGCACAATGGAAGTGTACATTGACAATATGGTGGTCAAGTCCAAAGTAAAGCAGAATCATATAGTCGATCTCGAAGAAACGTTCGGCATCTTACGCAAATATGGAATGAAGCTGAACACTTCCAAATGTGTTTTTGGAATCGGCTCTGGCAAATTCTTGGGATATATTGTCAACCATAGAGGAATCGAAGCTAACCTAAGGCAAATCAGAAAAGATTTTGTCGACATATGCCTTGAGATATGTGGTAATATTTTATTGTGCCAAGACCGTAGAATGTCCATCTTTTCCATCAACATTGTTCGGTATCTGTTGGTTCACAGCAACATGCAATAATGAGAATACTGATTCTTCCCAATAAACATTAACTTCTAAGAGAAATAGAAACACCTCTGGAAAGACTTTGGCCATTCAATATTTGGTTTCTCATTTTGTGCTACCAGACTACGCACAGTGATTGCAATACTGGGTTGATAAACTACAGAATGTAAAATGAGGAATTAAAGATTTTAACTTGAAATTTATCCTTAATAATGGAAGGCCAAAAGTTCATGTGTGCCCAAGACATCTGTTGTGTACGCATAATATATTGATGAAATAAATCGGAAACACCAAGACTACACAAGCATTTGACCTTCATTTACATTTTATGTTAGACAAATATCTCAAAATAACATTTTTAGCTAATTCCCTAGATTGAATGAAGTCATATGTTAAGAAAAAAGGTTTTTATTGCAATTATGACTTACAGTCTTTCGCATAACTAGATCATGATAGTGAAGTTGCAAACTATTTTCATGGATCCCATCTAAAATTAAATCGTAGTCACCGCTGGATAATTGGCAATCATTGAACAGTCAAGATAGATGACCTTTCACTAGAAATGATGAAAGAAAAAATGAAAGTTTTAACTGGAGTTCTTAACCTACCGGTTAGAAATCATGAAGTGCAGAAAGTCAAATTCATTGGAGATGCTGCTGCAGCCACTAGCTGACTTCCTTTCTCGTTTTACTTTCCTCTTTTGAAAAATCTATCCCAAAAAAAAAAAAATAGTAATAGTAATAATAAGAAAGAATTTATATGCAAATTGATAATGGCAAAAATGAAAATTAAACAGTTTAACAGATTATTGTTTTACCTCTGTCCATACATCAAAAACACTTTTTGAGGTGTCCTTCTGGCCAACCATCTGAGAACTGATCTCCAACTAAGAACCAATAAACCATATTATGTTTGCAGGAGATCAATCAAGAACATAAACATGTATCAAGAAAAATCCCAAGAAACTTTTCATGAGAAAGACTTGATCTTCCTCAAACCCTTAATTGAATATAACATAGCAATATATGTTCAACCACTATTAACTAACAAAAAGTATGCTAGAGCATGATCAGCTGAATGTCATACCATATTGAGGGTTTCCTTCTTCTTGTGGAGAAACTGAAGAGTGTTTAAGCATGAGCGTATATCGCACTCTGTAAATAGAAGCATACAAGGATATCAAGGCCATAAAACTCAAAAACATTCTGCAGCACAATGCCATAAAGAATATTAGAAGCCGCTGAAGAATTCATCAAGATTACTTGATGTCCAAAGTGGTTTTAGCCAACATAAATGCTTATCATAAGTAATAGCACATGACTAAATCTGATGTGAGTTTTCTAAATGAGAGTTGAGTGAAGGTCAACAAAAATGTGTGTTATTCTAATTGTTTGCTAACTTGTGCAGCAACTTGAGGAGCTCTATCGCAGATTTTGAGGGTTGAGTGTTGTGAGAAACATACTTGAATATCTCCAAAGATTTGAGTGTATATTCTATGGGTTGAGTGCAGTCAGCCAATATATGAGTGGTTCACTAATCTCTATTTATCTAGATAGCCATCTGAATCTGCAATTGCCCCCTGCAATGTGAACCCTGGCACTATGTTACAATTTAGCTATGAGACTACAAAAGGTTAATCCCTTTATCTACATTAAGGTAACAATTACTGGAGAGCCCAGAGCTGGGTATTAACAAAATAGTGATCATTACAATCCATTTACATGCTGACACACACACATGAAAATGGCAAGTCCAGCAGTGGACTGCATGGAACTTGCTACATCTCTGATTCTACCTTGAAGACCACTCTTGTATTGGAAGTGTTAGGTTACAATAATAAGGCTTGAGTTCCTGTTTTAAGCCCTAATAAATTGACATAAATTTAGCTAAAATATTGGAGCTTAGTGTTATAGTGTTATAGTGTTAGGTTACAATAATAAGGCTTAGTGTTATAGTGTTTTCGTTTTATTTTTTTTTAGCTACTAACTATTTAGTTGCTAAAAATATTTACTTCCTTTTTGGCTACCAATTATTTAGTGGCCAAAAACATGATATTATTATTATTATTTTTTTTTGAATTTGTCCATAACCTGTATATTCTGTGCAACCTATGCCATGTATATAAACACCTCACAACAAATCATAACCCAACCCCATAAAGGGCATTTTTATAAGGAACCAGAGGTCACAATAACAACAGGACAAATATACCGCCTACTACCCACCAGGTCACCACCCTTGTGATATAACAATTCTAAAGTTATGAATGTAGCAAAAGGATTGCTTCTTCTAGTGCTGCAAATGAACCCACATGATCATATCACATCAAGCACAATTAGTAACTCATTATCAAACAAAATACTCTGTTGATATACAACAAAACTCTCCTGATTTATATGTGAATCTATCTAATATGAACAATTTAAAGAAGTCAAGAATCATTACCAGAAAATGGGTTTTCTTGACCAAAAACATTCACTTTTTAACACCGTGACTACCCAAATTAGCTGCAACACTGGCTGTACGCAATACTCGTATGGTCCATGTAACATAGCTCAATAATTAAAAAATAACCTCTTTTTACTTAGTGATATAAGAGTTATGCTAGCCACTTTTACAAGCTACTATTTGCGAAATAATTTCCAAACTTCATAATATCCGGTGATTCCCAAATATTGAATGTTTATTCACTATGTTGTAAAAGATGGCCAAAAGATACTTGCTTTACCTTTTTAATGGAACTCTTTTAAGAAAGACTAAACAATTCATGACAACTCATGACTTTACCTACCAATAGGGGAAAGAGAAGGTTCATACCGTTGAGCTATTTTCATCTCCAAGCTTCCATGACAGGTTATTCCAAGGATCTGATTCATCAATATATGTCCTCCAGCATGATATGCATACATGTTGATCTGCAATTTTAGCACCCTGAACAGGACGAATCATCAAATCAAAATTCAAATATCACACTAGATATCTAGATTATAGGAACATCACTTCATAACAACTGGAGCTTCCAAACACAACATGAAAAAGTGTCACGACCCCAACCCGCCCCTAGTAGGATGGTGCCGTGATGGCCAGTAACCCGTGGTTACCGAAGGCCAACTTTCAAAATCACACACAATCAGAGTATAATCTATGGGGCTAACAAGAGCGGAAGCAATAACCAAATACAAGTGGTCCATAAGAGCTGTGCATAAGTCAAATGAAATGGCATACATCATTACATAACTTTACAACTTGGATGTAAGCAAGATAAAATATACATTACATCTTGACAAAAGGCTTCTCAAGCCGACATAAACAAAGTACGATATATACAAGTCAAGAAACATCATCCACAGAACTGCCGACGTCATTACAAGATTGCCGACCTAAACACAAAATGCCGGCATAAATATAATACATGAAGTGCAAGGTTAAAAACATAATCTTCACAGTTGCCGACATCCTTGATGCCGACCTAACATGCATACAAAACATCGGCACAAAACACATCTCGGCGTAGCCGACTTCTTGCTTGGAACCTACATATATATAGAGAGGGTGAGTATTGAAACTCAGTGAATGGTACAAATAATAAAGGGTTTAATGAATGATTCCCGAGGTTCTTGTCAAAACAATACATATATCATAGCTTCTTCAAAACTTACTTATAGTATAGCTTGTTCAAAACATACGTATAACATGGCTTGCATCAAAACACATACTTAGCATAACTTATATCAAAACATGTACTTGAGCTTTCAAAGCTTGCTTACTTATCAAAACATAGGATGAACCGTATTCATCAATCAAACCTTACAAAACATGTGCTTAGCATAACTTGAACCGAAACGTATTCTTAGCATATCCCGTATCAAAACGTGTGCTTGGCTTAACTTATAACAAAACATACCCACCCGTTCATAGACCGTCGGTGGCAAAACAAAGGTGCTACTTAGGCTTAAAGTCCCCTAGCACATACGGACTTGTGCCACTTATGCTTAAAGTCCCCTGGCACGTACGGACTTGTGCCACTTATGCTTAAAGTCCCCTGGCACGTACGGACTTAACTTGATGTGCTACAAACGCTTATAGTCCCTTAGCACGTACGGACTTGTGCCACTTATGCTTAAAGTCCCCTGGCACGTACGGACTTAACTTGATGTGCTACAAACGCTTATAGTCCCTTAGCACGTACGGACTTTCAAATTTGTGCTGCATAAGCTTAGAGTCCTCCAGCACGTAAGGACTTTCCAAGGATGATAGCCGAACTGAACTTATACTTAGCCAGCAAAACTTATACTTAATACATAAAATATGGGTAATCATTCATGCTTATCAAATACTTTCAAAACAAGACAAAACAAAGCTTATCAAAACCTTATAACATAACTTTATTAAAAATACCACTCACATAGCTCTTGGGACGTCGGGCTCAAGGCAAGGTCCAAGTCCTACAAACACATGGCAAAGTCTACTGAACATACATCTCAAAACAAGTCTTACACACATGCAAATGATCTCGGAAAACATGCTGAAAGTCAAAACACTGTTTTACATGTCAGAAAGACATGCTGGGTACCAACCAGGTCTGTGCCGAGGTCCCACACCACCTGGCCGAGGTGTGGCTACCAAGGCTTCGGCGTGCAGCTGCATGCCGAGGTTCATACAAAACAAACCAAAGGTGCAAGCGATCATGCAAGGTAGGCCAAGGTGAGATACGATGCTTGGCCTAAGTGTAAGGTCTAGGTGAGAATGATCTCAGCGACTACACTTCGGGAAGTGAAGTCTGGAAATCTGGGTTTCCACCCGTGAAGAACATGAAGAACATGAACATGATGAATGCCAAAATCATAACTTGCTTATACGAAATCTGGGTTTTCATGCCATGAGTTTGAAAACATGGACCTGGGTACCCATACTTGAAGATCATATGAAAACAAACATGAAAACATAAATCTTGGCATGAGCTTTCGGATCAAAACATGACTTTTCTTGAAGAACACTTGAATATCGTCTTCTCTTTCTAAAACCGAACTTCAAAACAATGCATGGCTTACAAATCATATTCAATCATGCAATGCGATAACATAAACATAAAGAACATCATACATTGATCAAGAATCTAACCTTAGAACACGAATCTAACGGTTGGATCTCTCGGAATCAAGCTTCGAAGATCTACTCTCCTTCAAGAACTCCTCTCCCTCTTCCTTAGAGCTTCTCTCTCTTCCTTAGAATAAAATATGACAAATGATGGGTTTCTCTCTCTAACGGCTGACTTAACACTCAGCTCGGCCACGTGGCACTACCGGGTTGGTCCTCCTCAAAAGGTGACTGATTGACAAGACAAGGCTCTGACAAAGCGTATCTAACAAGCTTTACAGCAAACACCTCGGCAAGTGATGACATCGGCAACAGACAAGACATCGGCAAAACAAAGGACAATGACCTCAGCTAGGAACAACACTTCGGCGGAAAGGTAACAATGACATCGGCTTGGAAGGACAGAGCCTCGGCAACTAAGATGACAATGATCCCGGCTAGGAAGGACAACACTTGACTGAACTGTGCCACACCTCGGCCTAGATGTGCCACACCTCGGTCTAGGTCATACCACTTCCAGGACAAGATCACTTGGGTTCAAGATAACATCTCGGCCCAGATAATACACATCTCGGCCTCGGCGATAAACACCTCGGCCCAAATGATAATCATCTCAGCCAGTATGCCAGAACAAGGGTAGAGATCAAGCAAAGAGATTCCAAAACAATTAAAGGCTTAAGATGACCTCGGCTTGGATCAACCTAGGCTTCGCATAACTTAGGCTTGGCATGACTTAGTCTTAACATAACTTAGGCTTATCATAACAAGGGAGGAACAAAGCATACATATACACTTAGGCAAATCAAATACATGCAAAACAAGCCACAATCCATGATAGCAAATCTTAACATGGCAAATCACATACTGCATGCAAGCATGACTAAGGCATGAAATGTGGGTTGTTACAAAAAGATTCTTCATTAATGCTATATATTTAGCAAATCCAATGAGCTAATACCATAAGTTCTACAATCACCTTTTTATCTAAGAAACAGAAGGACAAAACAAAGAGTAGATCAATGACTTGTAATATTGAAACTGCTGAGGTAGAAAAACATCTTGAAAATCAATTCCTTCTAAAGTTACCATTACTTTCCCTATCCAGAGGAGGGGAGTGTAAATAGAAACTTACACTAAGCAAGACAGCAATTTCCAGAGCATAGGCATCTTTAAATGTCACATAGGCAGTGCAAAAATACTTGCCAGATTTGATTTTAGCAAAATAGAAATTCTCCAATCAGAAACTTGACACAACCAAATAGTTGAGCATATAGATAAACAACGAAAGCCAGTAGGGCATCCTGTTGTCTAATAAAAGTACTGTAGACACCCCATTTTTGACCGTCCTCAAGACTTGGACGTCACCGTTTGAACACTCGGTGATCATCCATGTTTGTGTTCGTCTTGAGTTCCCGGAGGTCTCGGCTACGCGCCTTGTCTTAGGATCTCTCGACTCGACTGTTTTGTGTTTGGTTTTGCACCAAACACTTGTGTTTTTGCTTTTCAGGGGCAAGGAATGGCTTGTTGGCCATCCCCACACCTCACCGGCCATGGCTTGAGGCCACCTGCCATTGTTTTGTTGCCATCGGCCAAATGTTTGGTCGGTCGGCACTCTTTGTGGTCGGTTGACCATCTATTTGGTCAATTTGTCATTTTTGGCTGGCCGATCACTGTGCATCTACTTTTGGTAGATATTTTGTACTAGCTGTGCTAGCTGGCACCCACTTTGCATCCCCTCTATACACGTGTATGGAGGATTTGCACCCTTTGCACCCTTTTGGTTCTAAGCTTCTTGAAGAAGCTTGGACCCTTTGCTCAAGCTTCTTGAGGAAGCTTGGACCTTGGTCTTAGGTTCCTCAAGAAGCTTGGACCTTTGACTGAGCTTCCCTTAGAAGCTTGCCCCTTTGACCCTTTTGCCTTAGCTTCTCCAAGAAGCTTAGGCCTTTTGCCTTGCTCTACATAAAGAGAGCCTCTCCTTCCATTTCAAGGGTTGGAAAAACTCAGAGGTTCAGTGATATATAGGATATATATATCACTCTCTCTCTATATCTCACTCTCTCTCTACATTTGTGTGTGTTAGAGAGCCTTTAAGGTGTTTTGTTCATAGTTTTGTACACAAACACCTAGTGTTACACTTTCCTTTGGCTACTGAGGTACTAAGGGGTAATTTTCAGAGGTTTTGAGCTGGTTTAGACCTAAGGAAGGCTGCTGGAGCATTGTTCTTGAAGAGGTCTACAAGGGTGAGAACTTTCCCTTTAAATACCCCCTTTTTGCATAGGCTTTTAGCCATCCTTGCATCTGTTTTTAAGCTTAACTTATAACATATAAAAGTTCTGATTTTAAGTGCTTAAAATGGTTGTTTAAGGTTGCTTTGGTGTTTGGGGTTGTTTGACCCCTCTTAGGCCTTGTTTGGTCCCCATTTTGTGCTATTTTGGTGAGCTCTGGGACCACCTTGTTTTGGCCTCCTCACCACTGAAATTCAGAGGGATTTTAGTGGTGAGGATGGTGCTTTAAGGTCCTAAGAAGGAGAGGGTCATCCCCTCTCCTTGTTGCCTTCAATGTTGGCCATTTTAGCCTCATGTGTGAGCTTCTTGTTTAAGTGCATGCTGGCCATGTCTTAAGTGTTATTTGTGCTTATTTTGCCATGATTTAGCACTGTTTTTAGTTGGTTTAGACACATCATGCTTGCTTTGCATACTTGTCTTGTAATGCCATTATTTACCTTAACATGTACTTAGCATCTAGACCACTATGCTTACTTATTTTGGCTTAGCTTTGTGAAGCTTTTGTGCATAATTTAGTATGCTTAAGGTCTGTTTGGAGTTGTTTCAGCCATCCATGACATGCTTTGTATAGCCGCCTTACATTTTGGCTTGTTAGCCTTGGGTGTGTGAGTGTTGAGCATGCATTACTTGGCTTGTTTCAGTGGTTTGGCACCATTTGTAGCATTATTTCAGACCTTATAGCATGCTTGTATGCTTGCATTTGATGCTTCTTTAAGGCCTTAAAGAGTTTGTGTTTCATGCTCCATGAATGTGTCATTACGTATGCCATCATGCTTAGGCCTCTAGGATGCCATGTCAATGTGTTTTTGGCTTTGTTTTAACATGCTAAAACTCTGATTTTGGTTGCTCAACTCATGTCATATTTGGTTTTGCTAAGTGTAGTTCAATACTTCTTTGGCTTGCCTTGAGTTTTGGACATAGTTGCATGCCTTGTTTGTCTTGTTTAGTTGGTTTGGCACCATCCTTAACATGATTTTCAGAGCTTAGTATGCTTGCCATATGCCCATGTTTATCCTCTTTTAAGTGTGCTTAAAAGTTGCTATTTGATGCATAAGTGTTTCGCATACTCATTACTTGCATTGTTTGGTCGGTCAGCACTCTTTGCGGTCGGTCGACTATCTATTTGGTCAATTTGTCATTTTTGGCTGGCCGATCACTGTGCATCTGCTTTTGGCAGATATTTTGTACCAGCTGTGCTAGCTGGCACCCACTTTGCACCCCCTCCATACACGTGTATGGAGGATTTGCACCCTTTGCACCCTTTTGGTTCTAAGCTTCTTGAAGAAGCTTGGACCCTTTACTCAAGCTTCTTGAGGAAGCTTGGACCTTTGTCTTAGCTTTCTCAAGAAGCTTGGACCTTTGATTGAGCTTCCCTTAGAAGCTTGCCCCTTTGACCCTTTTGCCTTAGCTTCTCCAAGAAGTTTAGGCCTTTTGCCTTGCTCTACATAAAGAGAACCTCTCCTTCCATTTCAAGGGTTGGAAAAACTCAGAGGTTCAGTGATATATAGGATATATATATCACTCTCTCTCTATATCTCACTCTCTCTCTACATTTGTGTGTTAGAGAGCCTTTAAGGTGTTTTGTTCATAGTTTTGTACACAAACACCTAGTGTTACACTTTCCTTTGGCTACTGAGGTACTAAGGGGTAATTTTCAGAGGTTTTGAGCTGGTTTAGACCTAAGGAAGGCTGCTGGAGCATTGTTCTTGAAGAGGTCTACAAGGGTGAGAACTTTCCCTTTAAATACCCCATTTTTGCATAGGCTTTTAGCCATCCTTGAATCTGTTTTTTAGCTTAACTTATAACATATAAAAGTTCTGATTTTAAGTGCTTAAAATAGTTGTTTAAGGTTGCTTTGGTGTTTGGGGTTGTTTGACCCCTCTTAGGCCTTGTTTGGTCCCCATTTTGTGCTATTTTGGTGAGCTCTGGGACCACCTTGTTTTGGCCTCCTCACCACTGAAATTCAGAGGGATTTTAGTGGTGAGGATGGTGCTTTAAGGTCCTAAGAAGGAGAGGGCCATCCCCTCTCATTGTTGCCTTCAATGTTGGCCATTTTAGCCTCATGTGTGAGCATCTTGTTTAAGTGCATGTTGGCCATGTCTTAAGTGTTATTTGTGCTTATTTTTCCATGATTTAGCACTGTTTTTAGTTGGTTTAGACACACCATGCTTGTTTGCATACTTGTCTTGTAATGCCATTATTTGCCTTAACATGTACTTAGCATCTAGACCACTATGCTTACTTGTTTTGGCTTAGCTTTGTGAAGCTTTTGTGCATAATTTAGTATGCTTAAGGTCTGTTTGGAGTTGTTTCAGCCATCCATGACATGCTTTGTATAGCCGCCTTGCATTTTGGCTTGTTAGCCTTGGGTGTATGAGTGTTGAGCATGCATTACTTGGCTTGTTTCAGTGGTTTGGCACCATTTGTAGCATTATTTCAGACCTTATAGCATGCTTGTATGCTTGCATTTGATGCACCTTTAAGGCCTTAAAGAGTTTGTGTTTCATGCTCCATGAATGTGTCATTACGTATGCCATCATGCTTAGGCCTCTAGGATGCCATGTCAATGTGCTTTTGGCTTTGTTTTAACATGCTAAAACTCTGATTTTGGTTGTTCAACTCATGTCATATTTGGTTTTGCTAAGTGTAGTTCAATACTTCTTTGGCTTGCCTTGAGTTTTGGACATAGTTGCATGCCTTGTTTGTCTTGTTTAGTTGGTTTGGCACCATCCTTAACATGATTTTCAGAGCTTAGTATGCTTTCCATATGCCCATGTTTATCCTCTTTTGTGCTTAAAAGTTGCTATTTGATGCATAAGTGTTTCGCATACTCATTGCTTGCATTGTTGACACATGCTTAGCCATATTGCATTGTGTTGCATTGCTTGAGATATATGACACGTTGTTGCATGCTTAGGTTGTAATGCATTAGGTATGCATTCTCTCTTTTGGTTGCCTAACATGTTATCGCATGTTTTGCCATTGATATGTTGTTTGCATGTTTACATGCTTGTTGGCATTCTCATGTTGCATACTTAGCTTGCATGCCTAGGTTGCATTGCATTTGACATGCATGCCTTGCCTCTTGAATCACCATGATTGAGGTTGGGTTCCTTATGTGTTTGTGTGCATTACATTTTACATTAAAATGCACAACTTGGCTTCTTGGGCCATCACGCATTGAAATGCGCGATTGGTGGTCCAAGAATCGAGTACCATCCCCCTTTGAGTCATAAACATGATAAGGGGTGTGGTGGTGCCAACATTGCTTTGAAATGTATTGCCATACCTTGCTTGTCCTCTGTTGTTGTCAAAACAGGATTCTGCAGGCATAGATGGCCGACCGACCATATTCAGTGCCGATCGGCCATGAATTGGTGGCCGAGAGCTCAATATATGGTCAATGGCCACTTCTCTATGGCTGGTGGTGTTCCCCCTTGGCCGGTGACCTTCCACTGTGATCAGAGAGTGTTCCTTGGGACTTGTGAAGTCTTCAAAGGAGGAAAATAGTGAAAACAGAGGCAGCTTGTGCATGGCGTTGGATTTCCGAGCAGAGCCGAGCATGCGTGCATTGGGCCCTCTTCCGAGGCTACTTTACCGCTTTATTAGCTTAGTTAATTTGCTTAACTAGTTAATTGGTCTGTAATTATTTAATCAGCTTGTTAGTTGATTAAATTGTATTATTCTTTCGGTCTCTCTGAGCGAGGGGCGAATTTGTAATAAGGGTGCGTACGTGTGATGCATGTCTTCCAACCCCCACCTCTTTCTCCCTTTTACTTACCTGCTTTTGATGGTTAGTATTAGGGCATATTTAATTTAGCATACCTTATGCTATGCATGCGTACATCCATTCATTTGTATTGCATACATCGGGCTCGGCGCATCATACTAATTGCATGATATTTCAAATCTAACTTGAATACATGTTATCTGTGCATTTCACATGCCATCCATAGATTAGCCGAGCCTATTCTAGTGACATTCTGTATGTGATGCATTAGCCATTTTAACATGAACTAGGATCATACATGATTGCTAACTAGTTTCTTGTTTTGGCTCGGAGTACACTGTAAGTGTTTTCATGCTTTGGCATCTTGCATGTATGTGAGTGTTAATATGACAACATGCTTGCCATGAGGCTAAATGCTTAGTTGATTTACTGCCTGAATGCCTGTGGGTGAAGTTTGGATTGCTTGAGTTGGAACAACTCGTTGAAATCCGTGTTTTAGCCTACTTGCGAGTAGCAAATTTCAAACCGATTTCCAAACAAATGGATATGCAATGCTTTGTTCCAAATTAGGCGCTCTAGTCTATACTTTTGTGTTGTGCGCATAACATAGTAAGATTAGGCTAATAACCAGAATAAGAACACATAATGTTTTCAAAACTAGATATCATGGTTAGTAGAGGCCGATCTTCGGATCGGGCGAGAGGGGGTGCTCATAGCTGACCTTGCCCAATCGTACCCAAGTTCCTGAGCCGAGGCAACTTTGGTAATGACGGACACGTGGCCTTAGGCAACGAGTCAGGGTTTCCTAAATTCTCCCAAAATAAAATATTTAGGTGGCAACTCTGTATCTGGCAAAGCAGTCCACGTTTGGCACGTCTTTACAAAAATCTATTTTCCAAAACGATTTGCCAAATTTGGACTCTTTGGTGATTTATCAATCTCACATTGCACATTGCGAGATCAGATTAAGAACCAACACAAATCGAGTTCGAACTGTAGCATGAGGCCTGCGAGGGCGCATCTACAAGTACCTTGTTTTTTTTTCGGTTATAAATATGAAATGCTTAGTTTTGATTAAAGAGAAAAAAGGCATTTCAATTAATTCATTGGACATTTTCAATGTCTTCAGATTGCTAACATTTTAAATTGAACGTATTGGAAATTGGATCGAAATTCGAAAACCTAGGAGGCAAATTCATATATCACGGATGAGGAATTGTATCGGTTGTTTCATTTATTGATATTCTTTAAGAGTGCCATCCTAAAATTTAATTCCTTGATATACTTGAGTAGGTATCAGTTTATGTATTTGATTGGACAATTTTGAAGTATCCCTCAGATTGGTGGCAGTTCAAGAAAAAGGTTCAGTGCTTGTATATGTTGTAATGTTTGACTTCATATTCTGCGTATGTATTTAGTCTACTGCTCGTGTGTACTTTAGCAAGCAGCAGCCAAACCAGCTTTAAATGCTGGGCCATCTGGTGAAAGAGTGGAAAGGCTTTCAGGTGTGTTCTACTCTAATCAGCATGACCACTACTATGCATGTGTCATATCAATTTCTCCAAGAGCCCTTTGGAAATCTATACAAAGGTAGTATAAATTGACGGTTATATGACCATGGACATTTATATTCTTAATAGAGGGGGAGAGAGAGAGAGAGAGAGAGGTCTAACCTTGTATGCACCTTGGTACTCCCTAACCTGCAATAAGAAAAGGGCACATAAGGAAAGAACAAAGTGAAATCTTATTAAAAAGTCACAAAATTTGAGATGCTACTAAAATAGCATACTTTTTGTCTTTTTATATTTTTTGGGTCACATCACACATATTTTCGTAAAAAATCAAAAAGTTACTAAAATAGCATAGTCCCAAACAATCCCTAATCGGAGGTAGAACTAGTGCCCCATTTTAATTTTTAACTCCGAAAAAGAATGAGATAGAAATCTGAGGACAGGCCAAAAAAAAAAGTAAAGCCTAAATCAGTACACAGTCCATCCTCCCATAATCATGGATTGATGAGACCAACACAAGTTTAGGGAGAGAGAATTTAAAGGACGAATGACCTCTATAAACAAATATGGAGGGTATGAATAAGGAAATTATGCACCTCTGAAATCCAAGAAAAGACAAACCCAAGATACAATTTATTTAAATTCTCATATTTGTGACATGCCTAGCCAAGGATTGTCTCTTCACTAGCCTTCTCCAATTTATCCAAAGCAACCTTATGCCGTTTATCATTCTCATCTTCACTTTCTCCTTGAACTGCAGATCCTTCCATATCATCCTCCTTCAAAGATTCTGAGTCCTCCTTAACCACATTCTGCATATCCGCAATGCTCTTTGTTGCAGTCTTAGCAGTCTCAACAGCCTGCAGCATGAAACCATAACTAAACAAGGTTGCAAATAATCTACCAAGGACATCATGCAGCATAGCACTGAATGTTAGGAAAATAACACATGGACATTCGAGAACCATGTTTATGTATTGTCTCCCTCATTTTAGATTGAAAAGCATAATTGTCTATTTTGTAAAAACCAGCAAATGAAAAATGAAAAAACCAACAAATGAAAAATGAAAAAAATCAGATCATCTCAAGTATTCATAAGATACTCATAAAGCCTAATGCACATGAGTTTAATTTTGAGCTTGTTTTCATTGTGACATGCATTGTGACCAGTCTTACCAATTTTGACTACAACAAACAATTCCCAAAATTCTTGAGGATGGATACTTCTAGCACGATTATGAGGCGAATCTTGAGTAGAGTGCCGAGTGTGAGGAAGCATGTGAAGGCAAAGGGCTTGGACAATGTGTTCTATGAATCAGTAAAGCGAGCACTACAAAAAAATGAGAATTTCAAGAGAAAGATAACTGTCATTCAAGATTTGCATGAAATGACAGGTAAGGTTCTCCATTTCTACAAAGGAGATTTTCTTGATGAATTGCCTGGAGATTTGTATTTTAGTAAATGCTTTTGTGACTACTTTCTTCTTCCCGTGTGAGACCTACCGTTATTGTGTGCACACTCTACTTTCTTCTTCTCTGTTTGTCATTTCCTTTCTTTTTTTTGTATTATTTTTTTTTTTTTGGTTAATTAAAAAAAATTCCAAGGTTTCACACGTTTTTTATTTACTTTAAATCCTACTATTTCAATTTCAACAAATTAAATCCTAGAATTACATCCGTATTTTAATGTGCCCTCTCATCCGTCTATTTTCCTCAGTGTAAGGTAACAGAGAATCGTTTTGAGGTTTAAAGTGAAAAACACTGTGGTTTAAAATGAAAAACGCGTAAAACATAGAATTTTTTTTGCAATTAACCCTAATATTTAATTTTATTTTTTTTTGTGTGTGTGTGTACATATATAACTTTCATATCTTATTGTATATGTACCTGTGTGCTTATATATATGGTGAAATTTTTTTATTCAAATTTTGACTCTTCTAATGATAAAATTTTGATTTGGTCCATAATTTTGATGACTATGTACGAAGAGTTACCTGAAATGTAAGAGACACTTATCAGTGTTTTAATGGATTAAGCATTAAGGCTACCTAAAATGTAAGAGACACTTATATTTCACTTTAAACCCCAAACCGATCTCCGTTACCTTACACAGACGGAAATGGACAGAAGGGACACATTGAAACACAAATGAAACTCTAATATTTAATTTGTCTAAATTGAAATACTAAAATTTAAAATAAAAAAATACGTAAAATCTTGATTTTTTTTTTTTTTTTGTAATTAATCCATTTTTTTTTTAGGTGTTCAAGATTTGGGCCTAGTTTGGGTAAAAAGCCAACAAGTTTGGGCTAGACTGGGTTTGAAAGACAAAAAACTGTATGCCGTTGTCTTTCATCTTTCTCATAATTTTTAAAATTGAGCCTTTGAGATTTATTTAATCCTCTTAAAAATAAGATTTATTTGAAAGAAGTGATTTCATGAAAGAGGATTGATTATATATATATATATATCTTTTTGAATTTTTTTGAGAAAAATATTTGTATATGATTTTTTTTAGGTTAATCATATTGTTTTGGAAAATATATTTTGGCCTACTACTCATTTATTTGTATTAAAAAATAATTTCAAGTAAGAATATCAAATTTTGTTATAGCTACAATTGGGAGGAGGAAACTCGAATCTCCACATTATCAGTGGGCATCTTCAACTAATTGATGTGTCATCAATGTACTGATTTAATAAATCTCTCGTTTCATGTCTTATAACAAATACATTAGTGACACATAAGTAATCTAAAATTTAGTCACCGCAACATAATTGAAATTGAAATTATCCAAACAAGCAATTATTAATACAGTTGACAAACAAAAAGGAATCCAAACATGCAACAAGCTCCTGCTAATGAACATCCAATGCAATCAGCCAATCCATGAATCTACACATTTTCTCACAAAAACAGTTTCTCCATATGTAACATCATATCATTTTGACCATTTGCATTATGCAGCATGATCAAAACTAACAGCTAAGAAAGTACTGTAAGATTATGGAATGCAATGTGATTAGTGAGACAAGAAAGTCCTTTTAGACAGTTTTACGAGGGCCTACCAAAATTTATCAGATCGGAATACGATTGATGAAAGAAAAAGAACAGTCGCCCCTTTCACATAGGAGGCATTATCATAACAAAAATGTCCATGTGACTGATTAACAAATGTGTCTACTACTACCACTAATTCAGCTATATTTCTATATAGTTTATACCAAAGGGTTCAAGTAAACTGATGTACAGTTCTTTGTGATCTGTTTTTTAATATTATTATGTCAGTTCTTATCTTTGGGTGATGGGTTATATTACCAGTGTTCCTTCAGTGATTTGATTATCATCTAAAGAATCAGAGGGTTGAGATTTGGGTTTACTCATGATCCGAGACCGAGAGTATCCATAACCGAGACAACTTCCACTTGCTTCAGAGAGCTGCATGCAATATTTGATTGTGGTAACTCAGTCAAAATCCAGATGAAAAAAATATATATAGATATATATATATATATCTTTGGGCCTATACTAACAGGACTAACCGAATTGTGGAAAGCTCAAAAAGATGGCGGGACCTAAACTCGTTGATAGTAGCTGCTATTTGTGACATGGGTAGTTTAGCCTAATAGAGAAAAACAAGATAAAGAACATTCGAAAGATGCCAAACCAAAATAACCAAGCTTCTATAATGTTTTTGACTTTCCATAGCACATGCTAACAATTTCACAAGAAAGCATCAACCAACAGCAGTAACAAGAGTTTGAGTTGCTGCATTGCAGCTGGTGGACCCACAAGATAAGATCCAAATGCCTTCAGTTTTCAATGTGTTAACCGAGTCAAATGCATCTGTGTGTGTGTGTCACGTGAAAGTGAAATTATATTGTATAAATCACAAAACACTTCGGAGAAGCAACAGTCGCTTCTGCTTTTCAATTAGAGAACCAGCATGGACATAAAACAGGTGCTCAACAATGAAGACGGTATACACAAATAGTTGAATTGAGACTTAAGGTAAGCATGTATCAAGTCACTAATTCAAATTAAAAGAGATTAATCTTACAGTGATTTTATGGAATGTTAATCCAAAAATTGATCAATTACATTGCATACTAACATAGCATGGTGAGTGACAAATTCAATGGAAATAATATTCAGCTTCCTTATGATTTGTTACAATCGGACTCCACACTACATGCATGCAACCAATTTCCGATGCTCAGCAGA
This sequence comes from Camellia granthamiana, assembly GCA_036172215.1. NCBI lineage: Eukaryota > Viridiplantae > Streptophyta > Magnoliopsida > Ericales > Theaceae > Camellia > Camellia granthamiana. Next base: position 44,225,749 of record CM069908.1, on the reverse strand, counting down.
AGAAAGAAAATAGTATTCATCAATATAACTTACGCAGTATGTACTAAATACAAACAACATACAAAGCTCATGCAATGAAAAATCTTATACAATTCAGTGTCATCGATACTATTTTTTACCTGTGCAAGAACAGCAGCAGCTAGTTGAAGACTAGGTTCGAAGGTCTCGGGGATAACCTGTAAGAGTTTCAACTAAAACTCAAGATATGATGTAATTTGAACAAATATTTGATCTTTATATAGATAATGCAAGATATATTAGTACTGATTAAAGATTTATACACAAGTCAAACAAGAATAATGAGCTCCTAAAACATAATCCTAAAATAAAATTGTAAGATTAACCTATATAGGCAATTAGGAAGAGTAAAATAACTAATGAAAACAACAATAGAAATGTACCGTTGTTGCTCCCACCTTTTCCAAATTGAGGCCATGATCAACGTCATGAGCACGGACAAATGTCTTGACATTAGGGAAATACTTGCTCAAAGCCCACACTGTTCTATAGTTTACACCGGGGGTATCTAAAGTTATTGCTGCTGCACATGCTCCTTCAGCACCAACTTTATGGAGCACCTGGTGGCCACAAATACAAGCAACATGTCAGACAATGAACTTGCACAAAGCATATTTAAGTCTGAGCAGGATCATCTATACCTCTCGACTACCAGCATCACCAAAGTACACGGGAAGATCAAGTGCACGGCCAACTGCTACTTGGTCACTGAAATGATGGAAAATCTAAAATCAGTTATCTGGATGCCGTTGTAAAATATTCTCATAACCATTTAACACATTCTCAGTAAGTCAAGTAATTAACAAATCTAATTCCCATATTAACATATCAAACAAAAAAATGAGACGATCAATGAATGAAAATGATCACAGAAATGATTAATATAGCTAAATCTGAGCTCAATCTGTGTTAAAACAACAAAATTGAGACCCAAAAACCCGAGAACGAATCAAACCCAGATCTGAAACAATCAATCAATCACCACAATTCGGAATTGAAGCAAACCCAGATCTAAAAGAGAGAAGAAGGTATCAAACCTGATCGAATTGGAGCCAAGAAGTTACCCAAGTCTAGATCTGTTGATGTTTTCGGGTAGAGAGAGAGGAACGAAAATTGCAAAGAGCTCCTACAATCGAATCAAACTGTTTTTGTGTTGTTGTTCAAATAATGGCAATGTGTGAGAGAAGAGGCATTTGGGAGGGCTTGGTGTTTCTCTCTCTAGAATTTCGGAGAGAGATGAGACGTTTGGGAGAGTGATCGACAGAGAGAGACAGACAGAGATCGACGGAGAAGAGAGACCAAGATCAACAGATTTTCTAAAAATTACTCCTTTTCTGAAATAATTTTTTTATAAAATTTACACTTTACACTTTTGTGAAAACAAAACTTAAGCTACTTACATCTTTTGTGAAATAACTTACACAATTTTTGAAAAGTTACCCTTTTGTGAAATAATTTCTTTCATAAAATTTACACCTTTTGCTAAAACTTACACATTTTTTAAAAATTTACACCTTTTCATGGAAATACTTACACATTTTTTGAAAAGTTACTCTTTTTATGAAATAATTTTTTTCATAATTTTACACCTTTTGTGAAATGAGTTTCGTTTTCACAAAAGGTGTAAATTCAATACAAAGTGTAAATTTTTATGAAAAAAATTATTTCATATAAGGAGTAACTTTTCAAAAAAGGTGTAACTATTTCCACGAAGTGGTGTAAATTTTCAAAAAAATGTGTACTTTTAGTCAAAGGTGTAAATTTTATGAAAAAAATTATTTCACAAAAGGTGTAACTTATCAGAAATAGTGTAAGTTATTTCATAGACTATGTAAGTAGCTTCACAAAAGGTGTAAGTTTCGTTTTCACAAAATGTGTAAGTTCCAATACTATGTGTAAATTTTACGAAAAAAATTATTTCACAAAAGTAGTAAATTTTCAAAAAATGTGTAAGTATTTCCACGAAAGGGTGTAAATTTTTAGAAAAATGCGTAATTTTAGTCAAAGGTATAAATTTTATGAAAGAACTTATTTCACAAAAGGTTTAATTTTTCAAAAACAGTGTAAGTTATTTCACAAAAGATGTAAGTAGCTTCACAAAAAATGTAAGTTCCGTTTTCACAAAATGTGTAAGTTCCAATAAAATGTGTAAATTTTATCAAAAAAATTATTTCAAAAAAGTAGTAACTTTTTAGAAAAGCTGTAAGTATTTTCATGAAAATGTGTAAGTTTTCAGAAAAGGTGTACGTTTTAACAACAGGTGTAAATTTTATGAAATAAAATTTTTCACATATGGTGTAGCTTTTCAGAAAAGGTGTAACTTGTTTCACAAAAGATGTAAGTATTATGCGTAAGTTGTCAAAAGTTACACCTTTGGTAAGTAATTTTACAAAAGGTGTAAGTTATCAGACAAGTATAAGTACTTTCACAAAAAAGTGTAAGTTCTCACAAAAGGTGTAAGTTTTCACAAAAGGCGTAAGTTTTCACAAAATATGTAAATTTTCAAAAATCACTTACGCCTTTTTTTGAAATTACTTACGCCTTTTGTGAAAATTTACACCTTTTGTGAAATTATTTACACCTTTTGTGACAATTTACAATTTTAGTCATATAATATATTCTTTTATTCATTTACCTGGAAAGTGACCTGCTTACCAGGTCACCAATGAGCTTGTTTTCAAATATTTTTGTATAACTCAATACATAAAAAGGTATAAAGGTAAAACATAAAGGTGTAAGTGCCTTGCATACCATATGCAAGGCACACCTAAGAAAGGTCATACAAACAAACACAACACTAAATAGTCTCACCTCCATCCTAATTTCATCCCATCCTCTACACCCCAAAACAAATGGGGCCTAAAATCAATGTTTTAAATTGAAAAATAAATTAGGTAGATGAATCATTGGTTTAATTATTAAATTGAATTGGAATCGAACCTATAGCTATCCCGATTTTTCTTTCTCTTTATTGTATCCAGACTTAGTTCCATGGATGTTAGTTATGATTTATATCTTGTTTCTGTCCTTCAATACTTTGTATTTGAGTTATAGGATGTCATGGGCAGGATTGTTACAGGTTGGGAGTGAATGGGAGCAAATTGTTGCTGCCCAGAATTTTGGTTCTTCGCTCGAGCGAGACTTTTGTCACTCGAGCGAGCTCTGTGTTTTAGATCCTTCGCTCGAGCCAGGGTTCCTTCACTTGAGCGAGAGTTGAGTTTTTGTGTCTGGTGGCTCGAGCGAGAAGTCTTGACCTCGAGCGTGCGTCTACGTCTCATTTTGACCTGAGAGGTGTGTTTCTTGGCTCGAGCGAGATTTCCTTCGCTCGAGCGAGCGAGGTGTATGTTTTGAGTTTCTCCGCTCGAGCGAGCATTCTGTCGCTCGAGCGTGCTTCTGGGTTGTTGACCTGAAGCTTTGAATTGTTGGCTCGAGCGAGGCTTTCTATGATCGAGCGAGATTTCTTTGTGTCTAGTCACTCGAGCGACCAATCCTTCGCTCGAGCAAGCCTGTATTATATCAGATCGCAGCAGCGGTTTAAACTTCACTTTTTCATTTCCTTTTTGTTTCAAAACCCTAGAACCATCCTCTCTCTCTCTCTCTCTCTGAACATCTTCTCTCTAGGGTTTCATCTATTTGTAGTGTGTTTCTACCCTTAGTGCTTTGTAAGAAAGGTAGAAGGTCGCGAGGGCTTTGCTTTAATCTGAACAATCTCAGATTTGGAGCACTTTGGGTTTTGGCCTTCTTCTCCGTTTGAGCTCTAACTTCGAGGTAGGAATATCCTACTCCATCTTATGAGCTTTGTCTTTGAATTTTGGCATTTTGATATGTTGGGGGTTGTTGGGTAATTTTGGAAAAGTTTGGGGCCTTTGTGTAATTTACAAAAGAGGGGTTTTCAAGTTTAAAACCCTTATGTATGTAATGTGTTGGAAAATGGAATTATATGTTAGATCATTGATAGAAATGGAGCCTTAGGGTTGATGTTGAAAATATGGGGAAAAGCTCTAAGTGTTTTGATAAATTAATTTGTATAATTAATTTAGGGAAATGAGAAATTGAATAGGAAATATTCAAATTGAAAAGGGTTGGGATTAAAGGGTGTAGTTGGATTAATTTATCGCTCACCTAGACAAAATGTTGATATTTTATCGATTTGGTGCATTTATTTTCTGGTTAGAAATAATGCATTGGGCTATCGGTGGAGGATAGTCTTAATTGTTGTAGACAATGCATGATGATTAGGCAAACTAGAACTAATCAATTGAGTATGCTATCAAATATAGCGGTTAGTATAATACATCAAATTTTGTATTGATTGATTGAACTTGTATATGATAATTGCTTATATACATTGTTTTGTGTGGGAGGAGATGGGGGATGTACTCCACGGTTTATTGGAAGATGGAGTATGGACCTCTAAACTGGATTTTTGTTTGATATTGATACAGCACTACAATGTGTATCATTTGTGAGGTATAGAAGTGTTTCTATGATATATTGATATAGCACCAAAATGTATATCATTTGTGAAGTATGGAAGGGTTTTTATGTGTTATTGATACAGCACCAAAATGTGTATCCATCATGAATTTCGAAAGTATTTTAGTGATGAGTCATAATCTCATTAAATTGTTTGGCCAAGTTCTGAGTTTTGTTTTCAGACTTAGAGTCGAATAAGGAAGGGAAAATGAATTGTAACATGGACATGACTGTCGTGAAATCGTAATAAGATATAAGTTGGAATATAAGTGTGGACCACCTATCGAATGCTATTATTTTAGTCATTGTTTATAGTTGGTTTAGTATATTTCTACTGGGCTGTGGCTTACCCTATATGGGACATCATTTTCAGGTACAGGTAGCATGCCACCTCCAAGGACATAGCTTGGGAGGTTCTGGGAGTTGAAGACTCTCTATTTGTTGTTATTTAACTTTTTGTGTATTACATATATATCAAGCCAAGGGCTTTCTTTGTATAGAGTTTGCACTCTCTTTTTGCAACCAAGTGTTGTCTTGGGAAGTTGTAAGCCCATAGAGCGATTACTTTTATTATCTTTATGTAATACATTTTGTAAGACTACTCTGATGATTGTAATATAATATCTCTTTCCTGTATCTTGAATGTATGATATTATAGGTTTATTTTGAGGGCATTACAACTTGGTATCAGAACGTACTAGGTTTGAATACTTTGGGTACGTGGGAAATGATTAATATCACAATGGGTTTGTCTCGCTTGTTAGAGACTTATGTGTACTGTTAAGTGCTTATGTGATAACATGTTTATGTGACTACTTGGGTATGGGATTTAGTTTCTAGGATATTGATTGGATCCTTGGGTTTCTGTGAGTCTTGTTGGAAAAGCACTTGATCAATGCTATTTCTGACTGCAACTCTAGTAACGCCTCGGGACTATCATTATCTTGGAATGAAATTCGTAAGTGCTTATGTGTTTATGTGCTTACGTGGAATGAATTACAGCTGTCCATCGTGTTAGGACGCTAGTGAAATAGTTTCCCTTGTTGTTGTGCTAATACCTTTGTTACTTTTACTAGGATGCCTAGACGAGGGAGTTGTGATTTCCCTCCTTCCGCTTGGGAAGAGTTGCGGAAACAGTTTGTGGAGTTACACCAAGGTACTACTCCATTGGTGCGGTTTGAAAGATGGTTTGCTAACCTGTCGAGATTTGCTCCAGAATTGGTGGAGACGGAGGAATTGCGTTGTTCAGAGTTTGAGAGTAGGCTGTGTGACGACATCTGTGAAAGGATAGCGGGGTCTTGGCATAGGAGTTATAGTGTGCTTGTTGAGGCGGCTGCTCATGTTGAGGCAGCGGTGCTAGCTATGGGTCAAAATAGGGAGGAGGCCATTTCGGCAACTCCTGTGACTCAGAGTGTTGGTAGGCCTTTTAAGAGGCAGAAGGGTTTTAACCCACAACAATTTTAGAGAGCTTAGCCTGGCTCTACTTTTCCAGTGCCGAGTCTAGATTCGGGAAAGGGTGAACGAAAGGTTGTCACTTGTTTCAAATGTGGTCAGCTGGGCCACAAGTCCCCAGCTTGCCCACAGGGGAAGAGGGCAGGGTTGGTAGTCTGACCAGTAGTTGCCTCACCAGAATCATCTAGCTAGCCAGGTTTTGGGCCGATCGAATGTCTAGTGGGGAAGCAGTCGTTAGGGTCTTCATCAGCTCAGACTTTGAACAAGTCTCGTGCTCGGGAGCCGCTTACTTGTTGGGTGTGTAATCAGCTGGGTCATATCCATCGTTTCTGTACTCAGCCAGGGGCTTCTTTGGGGGTTTTACAACCTAATCGGGTCCAGCATTATTCGACTAGACAGGGGCAATACCATTTTGGGGGACAAGTAGACCAGACTTTGAGGGCCTCAGGAGAGTCGAGTTCCCAAGTCCCAGTTGGGGAAATTGAGAGTTGTTCCAGGTGTGGCCAGATGGGGCATGTCAGTGGTTCTTGTCCGTGGCTTGTGAGCTCGTAGGATGTCTTGGGTTGAGAATGACCAACCTTGGCGGGCAAGCGGGCGACAGTGGTAGTGGTAATACCGATGGGGTGGTTTTGTTTTAACTAATCCGTTTTGTAATTGGTGAATTATCATTTTGTAATCATTGGGTTCTATTGTGTAACCAATATGTTTTGGAAATGTTGGAACATTAAGGTTGTTTGTTTCTATATATATAGTTATGTGTGCCTGTGCTTATCTATTTTCTTGAAATGGGCAGATTAGAGCATGTAGTGGCTCTAAAAGTTTTATTAATGTAATAAGTGGTTGTGAGACCATAAAATTTTTGGTAATAATGCATTTATATGCGTGTGTTTTGGTTTGGGAAAAACGAGGGCTGATGAGCCATGGTTTCAAATTTGGAAGGATTACTGAGGGATGCATATCTTAATCAGGATCATTAGGGGGCGAGAACAGTTATACTTACCGGGTGTTCGGAATTTCATTAGTGTTATCTAATTGATCTTATATGCATGAAAGTGATGTTGATCTACTGTCGCGGGAACTCCTCGAGGGGATGTGAAGTGTGCGATTAATACTAGGTGTAGTTTGTATTTAACATGGTATTTTATGAGGGCATAGTGCATAATCTTATTAGGAATAGACTTGTACCTTTGTGGTAGGTAACGTTGCCGAATTTGCATATGTATTGACTAGTCATTTCGATTGGGGAAGTGCTAGTCCCTATATAAGGTTGTGGTTGTTGGCACCGGGGAGAGATGTGTTGTGAGCAGCTGGTGCTATATCTCGAGTAGTAGTATATGGGTGTTTTCTAAGTTTTCAGACTCCTTTATTATGATTGAATGCGATAGGTTTGTACCTTAGCACTGGTTAGGTCAGGAGATGCTATCGGAAGGGTTGATTGAGTGTATAGCCCGTGGTTAGGGTGTGACCCGTGGATGGAGTCACAGTGGTATTGTGTTTGCGGATGAAGATTAGGGATAATAGCGAGGAGGGTGAGGACTTTTACTCTTCTGGAAGGTTGGGGTGGTGAGTCTTTGAAAGCCTCGTCGGCGACGTGCAACTGTGCCGGGGTTCGGTGCAAGACAGTTGTTCAGTAGTAGTAATGGCAGGTTGTTGGGCACGGAGACCTAGTGTCTTGGTTGTACTCGCGGAATGAGTGACAAATGGGATGTGGAATAAAGGATGGACCCTATGGGTCGTTGGCGGATGAAGGTGCTATGTTTACTTGTGTTCGGTACGAACGGTTACTTGGTAATGTTAAATGTCGTGGTATGGCAAACCCTGTCAGTTAACTCGGTACGAGGGAAGGGGTATGCAAATTCTATTACATCGAGTTCAGTCGAGGTGGTGAGTGAAATCTCTAGATGAGGAAGTTTTGCATAGTACGATGCGTGTCAATGTGTGGTTCGTATGTTGTTAGTAGATGATGTGTAGAAGGGGATTAATCTAGGGAGTCCTAGGCGAATGCCTTGGTAAGGCTATAGTGTGGTTACTGATGGAATCGCGTGGTTTGAGGTTTGGTAAAGCTAGGTCACTTTGGTATAAGTGTCTGTCGTCCAGTTCGGATAGTGGTAATACGAGCGAGGTAGCAAAATTGTATAAAGTGAGGTGGCACACTGTTAGAGTCGTTCCGACTCGTTCAGCCTTGTATGTGCAGTGTAAGGCGCGGGGTGTATAAGCTTATCCTTTATGTTGTTGCGTTATTGGGAATTTCAAACGTTTAGGAGTCCCTATCGTGAAAGTACTGTTTTTGAAAATTGCGTCATTACTGTGAGTATGGCGGGTTTTGTGGGTTGGTTACGTTGTGATTCGCTTGAGGGACATTGAGTACTCGTCGTAAACTAAAATGATTTTGAATTAGAACGTGAGTTTGCGATCCTTATTTTCGGAAAATAATTCGAGGGGAATCCCTGAGTTCGGCTGTGGCCAGTTGTGAATGACGTGCTTAAGTGGTGACGGTATAAGTCTGAATACCTTTGGGAAAAACCGAGTGCTTGGAAACAAATGGAGCAAATAAAGCAGATTCTTTAGCCTGAATGGAATATTTTGTGGCGAGTTAGATTTGACCTAGCCTAAGTTGTTGGTTACATGTTGCGTGTCTTTGGCAAGACCTTGAAATTTTAGGGTATAATGTGCTGTAATGTTGTTCCTTACCCTTGCTTCGCCTTGCGTTCCTGTTTTGTGAAAGTCGACCGGAAGCCTTGTGTATGAATGTTTTCATGTTTCCTATGTTGGAGTAGTAAGTACTAAATACTGGTCTGGGTATTGTTGGTTGGCGAGATGTAATGGATGTCTTAGAACACTGTAGTGGTTGTGTGTGGCTTACTATTATCATCGTTATCGGGTCTTGGAGAACAGGACCCTTCCATTTACTGAGGTGTTATGGAAACATAACGGGGTTGGGGAAAACCACTTGGGTAAGTGACTTTCAGGTCCGTGAGAAATATCCGGACATGTTTATTGATGTATAATCATGTGTTGAGATTTTGTAACATTGTTGAACTTTAAGAACATTGAATGTGTCCTGAGTTGTAAAACATTGTGAATGTTTTGGTTCATGGATATATATTTTGGAAACTTGCCTTAAAATGGAAGTTTAGTATAACATTGCATCTGTTGAATGTATTGTAGAAATGAAAACATATCATGAATATTGAATATGATATAAAATTGTGCAATGTGGTATTGAAATTTGTGGAATTTCAGGGAATGCATATCTATAATTCATGTTGTAAAAAAATGTTGTAATTTGCCTATTGAATAGAGATGAAGTGCCCGGTAATGGGTCAGGTTGCTGAATATTTAATGGTAATATTGTTGAGGAATTTCAATGTGAAGTCCTTGTCAAACAAATTGTGGATGGTTATGTGTTTTGAGCAACACCGTGTTTATGAAAAATATTTACCAAACTTGTGAGTTTCGCATGAAAAATGCAAAAAAAAAAAAAAAAAAAAATTCGGAATGTCAACGTTGAAAACTTGATTGCCTTTGAGAAATGCCTCATGAATCAGAAAATAATTTCTCATTTATGTATACAAAAGATTTGTGTTGGTTGTGCTATTGGGAATTCAAATTGTTGAGTAGTGACTTAGCTTGGAGCGCTAGTTGGGTGTTTTGGTGATTTATCTTGGGAAGGGTTTGGTTTTGTTGAAATATTTGTATACCGCAGCGTTGTCTTCTTTCGGAATGTGTTTCCTTGGTAAACCCTTCCTTTTGTGAGAGTAGGTCGAAAATTTGTTGAGGTTAGGATCTTTCCTAATACTCGGGTGTTGGGTACTGTGTGATCAGTTGGCTTTGTTCTTTTGGCATGTTCTTAATTTCGGGGACGAAATTCTTTAAGAGGGGAAGGTTATAGCGATCCCGGTTTTTCTCTCCCTTTATTGTATCTGGACTTAATTCCGTGGATGTTAGTTATGATTTATATCTTGTTTCTGTCCTTCAATACTTTGTATTTGAGTTATAGGATGTCATGGGCAGGATTGTTACAGGTTGGGAGTGAATGGGAGCAAATTGTTGCTGCCCAGAATTTTGGTTCTTCGCTCGAGCGAGACTTTTGTCGCTCGAGTGAGCTCTGTGTTTTAGATCCTTCGCTCGAGCCAGGGTTCCTTCGCTCGAGCGAGAGTTGAGTTTTTGTGTCTGGTGGCTCGAGCGAGAAGTCTTGAGCTCGAGCATGCGTCTGCGTCTCATTTTGACCTGAGAGGTGTGTTTCTCGGCTCGAGCGAGATTTCCTGCGCTCGAGCGAGCGAGGTGTATGTTTTGAGTTTCTTCGCTAGAGCGAGCATTCTGTCGCTCGAGCGTGCTTCTAGGTTGCAGACCTGAAGCTTCGAATTATTGGCTCGAGCGAGGCTTTCTACGCTCGAGCGAGATTTCTTTGTGTCTGGTCGCTCGAGCGACCAATCCTTCGCTCGAGCGAGCCTGTATTATATCAGATCGCAGCAGCGGTTTAAACTTCACTTTTTCATTTCCTTTTTGATTTCAAAACCCTAGAACCGTCCTCTCTCTCTCTCTAAACATCTTCTCTCTAGGGTTTCATCTATTTGTAGTGTGTTTCTACCCTTAGTGCTTTGTAAGAAAGGTAGAGGGTGGCAAGGGCTTTGTTTTAATCTGAACAATCTCAGATTTGGAGCACTTTGGGTTTTGGCCTTCTTCTCCGTTTGAGCTCTAACTTCGAGGTAGGAATATCCTACTCCATCTTATGAGCTTTGTCTTTAAATTTTGGCATTTTGATATGTTGGGGGTTGTTGGGTAATTTTGGAAAAGTTTGGGGCCTTTGTGTAATTTACAAAAGAGGGGTTTTCAAGTTTAAAACCCTTATGTATGTAATGTGTTGGGAAAATGGAATTATATGTTGGATCATTGATGGAAATGGAACCTTAGGGTTGATGTTGAGAATATGGAGAAAAGCTCTAAGTGTTTTGATAAATTAATTTGTATAATTAATTTAGGGAAATGAGAAATTGAATAGGAAATATTCAAATTGAAAAGGGTTGGGATTAAAGGGTGTAGTTGGATTAATTTATCGCTCACCTAGACAAAATGTTGATATTTTATCCATTTAGTGCATTTATTTTCTGGTTAGAAATAATGCCTTGGGCTATCGGTGGAGGATAATCTTGATTGTTGTAGGCAATGCATAATGATTAGGCAAACTAGAACTAATCAATTGAGTATGCTATCAAATATAGCGATTAGTATAATACATCAAATTTTGTATTGATTGATTGAACTTGTATATGATAATTGCTTATATACATTGTTTTGTGTGGGAGGAGATGGGGGATGTACTCCACGGTTTATTGGAAGATGGGGGATGGACCTCTAAACTGGATTTTTGTTTGATATTGATACAGCACTACAATGTGTATCATTTGTGAGGTATAGAAGTGTTTCTATGATATATTGATATAGCACCAAAATGTATATCATTTGTGAAGTATGGAAGTGATTTTATGTGTTATTGATACAGCACCAAAATGTGTATCCATTACGAATTTCGAAAGTATTTTAGTGATGAGTCATAATCTCATTAAATTGTTTGGCCAAGTTCTAAGTTTTGTTTTCAGACTTAGAGTCGAATAAGGAAGGGAAAATGAATTGTAACATGGACATGACTGTCGTGAAATCGTAATAAGATATAAGTTGGAATATAAGTGTGGATCACCTATCGAATGCTATTATTTTAGTCATTGTTTATAGTTGGTGTAGTATATTTCTACTGGGTTGTGGCTTACCCTATATGGGACATCATTTTCAGGTACAGGTAGCATGCCACCTCCAAGGACATAGCTTGGGAGGTTCTGGGAGTTGAAGACTCTCTATTTGTTGTTATTTAACTTTTTGTGTATTACATGTATATCAAGCCAAGGGCTTTCTTTGTATAGAGTTTGCACTCTCTTTTTGCAACCAAGTGTTGTCTTGGGAAGTTGTAAGCCCATAGGGCGATTACTTTTATTGTCTTTATGTAATACATTTTGTAAGACTACTCTGATAATTGTAATATAATATCTCTTTCCTGTATCTTGAATGTATGATATTATGGATTTATTTTGAGGGCGTTACAGAATCGTGATGTAATAAATATACTAAAATTATATTTAAATAAAAATATAAGTAATAAAATTATAAATTAAAAATATTAAATTATCTTAAATATTTCTCCTAATATTTTTTTTACTGAAAAATATAATAATATATTTTAAAATAATATTCAATTTGTTTAGTTTCAGTTTTCTGAATTCACTTTTTTAAAAACTGAGTTTTTTGTTTTTCATTTTTTTTTTTGTTTTTAGTGAATATTTTTTAAATTTTAAGAAATTTTTTTACTTTTTTAGATGCGCCTTACTTAGATGTATCTAAATAATAAAATATTTGTGAAAAAATATTTTTAAAAATTAATAAATACACGAAAATACGAAAAATGTACTGAATTTTCTTCTCTTTTTTTTTTTTGTATTTTTTGGTATTTAGTGTATTTTTTAAAGATTTTTTCACAAATATTATACTTTTTAAGTGTGTTTATGTTTGGTGTGTCTAAAAATTTAAAAAAAAAATTTGCTTAAAATATTAAAAAAATTCATTGAAAACGTTAAAATACGAAAAATAAAAAAGTAGAATTTTCTGAAAACCAGAACCGAACAAGCGTATTAATTTTAATTTTAGAAGAGGAAATCAAATATTCAATATTCCCTCTATATGATTTTAATTCAAATAATTTGATTGAAAGAAGAGTAAAAATTTTGGAGGGTGTAGAGAAGTGATTTGGAAATACTCTTCAGATCCTGGGAGACGCTGCTTATCCTCAGCTAGTCACCTGAAAAGATGGAAACACTCCGGTCGGGGGTGCTGGAATTAGCACTCCGACGGACAAGTTAGTTCAGACACTCAAGATAGCTTCTTGTCTGAGTTAAGTGGAGTGATTCTTACATACCTTTCTAGATTTGTGGTTCTTGTATTTATACTTACTTTTCTAGGCCTCGGGGCCTGAGCCTACTTTTATCCCATTCACCTTATATTCATTCGGATCTATTGACCCCCGTCTATTCGGCCTCACTAACGCATTCGGCGCCCTAGTTACGCAATACGGAACCAAGTAGTATCTAGTTTCTGGGGTACGCGTATCCCGGCTATTCCACTTATTCGACTCCCACAATTGCTCCCCAAGCACTTCGCCGACGACAGTTGGCTGGAGTGCTTGGTTTTGAATTTCGAAAGGTCAGAGCCAAAATTCGGTGGCCGGCCTCATCGTCATGCGGATATCTAAGCGCACCCCTTTCGGTTGTCGTGTCGACTTTTCCCCTTCGCGCATGTGTTTATTTATTGCGATTTAAAATTTTGACGTCCTTTCATGTATCTCGTGACGCTCATCGCCGGATTGCCTTTTGGATAATCCCTGTAACTCTGTTTTCCGATATCCTGTTCGTCCTTTGTAAGTTCTCTCCTCCTTTGTTTTGAAGATTTTTTCTGGTTTGTTCCTTCCTTGGCGTATTTTGACAAACTGTAGGACATGGCGAAACATCTGAAAGACCTCCTCTCGTCAAATCGAATCGCTGGCTTTAAACGCCATTTCTCCATTCCTGATGATGTCCGTCTGTCGCTTGTGGCAGACGGCACTCTTGATATGGAGAGGGAGGATGAAACCACAATTGTCTTTCCACTTTTGTCAATTGCAGAGGGTGGAGTCTGTTTCCCCCTTCACCCGTTTCTTAGGGCTGTGCTTCGCTACTGGGGTTTAATCCCTTCCCAACCTAATGTGAATTTCTTTAGAATCATAATGGGGACTATAGCGCTCAACCGTCACCTAAGAATTAATCTTGGCATTCCAGCCAACCGGCATTGTTATGCCTTGGCTAAGTCTTCTGGTCGGCGCGGGCGTTTCTTCCTTAGGGCCAAGGATATCGACCATCAGCTGATTACTATGCTTTCCAGTTCTGGAAAACGAGTTAATGACGTTATGGTCGTTGTCCAGGGTAACTGGGAATTTGGCGAATGAGAGGATCACATCGACCCTATTCTTAGACGGAGGGGCGAGCCAGGTGGCTGATTGCCTTCTCGCCTTTATTATTTGTTCGTTTTTATTGTGAAGCCTCTTCTTTGAAATATGACGGCTTGTCTTGTGCAGGGAACATTTTGAAGAAAGTTCTGCCTTCAACTGACGGCGCCGTTCTTTCGGATATAGAAGTCGCACTCAAATATTTCGGCCGTCGAAGTCTTCAGAAACAAGGGAGGTCGGCGCATATTCTGCTTCGTTACGAGCTGACATATACGACCTTCTCGGCGGCGGAAAATATCCCTGTTCCGGAGGGCGAAGATTCTCTTATCGCTCTTATTTTGTCCGACTTCAAAAACTTGAGGCAGATTGGTTTTGAAGGGTCCGATTCAGAGCGGGACGTCGCTAAAGTTAGCGAATCAGATCAGTCTGAAACCGAATCTGACGAGGTATTGAATTCGGTCGATCCCCCATCTACTTCGGGCCGAGGGGATCTTTCACTTGAGGGCGCTGTTCACGGTTTGGAGAGTATTCCCGCCGCAGACCCCGAAGATATGGCAGGGTTAAGCCTGACAAAACTTGCCAGAAAGGCGAATGCGGAAAGGTTGGCCACGCGAAGAAGAGCGGAGTCCCTTCCGTCTGAAATACCGCCCGCCACCAAATCTCAATTCTCCCTGCCTGTTAGCAGATCAGAGTCCATGCGCGTTGTTGAGGTGGAAACAGCAGAAAATCGGAATGCCGAATCTGCTGTGATCGTGCAGGCCGGCCAAGAAGTTGAGGTAGAGAAACGCCCTGCCGAGTTTGAGGCCGGCTCAGCGGAACACGGCGGCAAACGTCCTTGATTAGAGGGATCGGACGTGATAGTTCCTTTTGTCATTCAGCCGATGATAAGAAACATGCCGGTTTCTTCTGATGCTTCGGCGCTTAAAGATCCAGAAGTCGCATTCAGCTTGGCCACGTCCGTGTCGTTGCCGTCTGACAAGGAGGCTTTCCGGGTAGAAACAGATCTGAATGCGACAGCACTAGCTGCCCAATCGGCGCTTTTGGTACATATTCGAACTTAGCTTCACTTAATCCAAATACTGTTGAAGTTAAGGTTTAAAATTCTTGTTTTGCAGACCGTCAGATGGATAGCCGATTTGGGCCATCGCCATCGCGACGCCGTCAAAGAGATTGGCCACCTACGCGAGGAAGTTGAAGGCCAGAGGAGAAGGGCCGAGGTCGAGGCTTTGAGGGCGAATAAGGAAGCCTCAAGGGCCGACGCCGAGATGGAGAGGGCTCGTAGCGCGGATCAGTTGAGATCGGATGCCGAGAAGAAGGCGGACGCGAGCGAAGATGCGCTCAAATTGGCCCAGAAGGCGATCTCCAGACTGGAGGCTGAGTTGGCTGAAATTAAGGCAGTGAAGGAAGCAGCTGACTCGGAGTCTTCCAAAGTGTTCGAGGCCGGGAAAAACGCTGGGCTTGCCGAGTACGTTGACCAAGTCCCCAAGTTTGAAAATCGGGGATTCAAACATGGCTGGCGTAAGGCCCTTGCTGCTGCTAACACTTCGTTGATTATGCCAATACCATATGAGCAAATGGATGTTGAGCCATTGCAGTCTGATTCTGATGGCTGATCCGGCTGGCTGGTAGTTTTTAGGACGTCGAATATACTTTTACAGTTTTTATCTATTGCTATAGTCATGAGTAAATCGTTTTGTTTAGTAACTTGCGTATATATAAAAAATTTCATGAGTTGTGCTCAACTGGTTAAGGAAAATGTTGAATGCTATTGTTTTCGGTTGTTGTTAGATCGGCTGCTTCATAAATCTGCCCTTGCCTTAGCTGGCTAAGGCACAGATTGATCGGTCATTTGCACATGAAAACTCGGACGATAAGATCACTAAATCTGCCCTTGCCTTGGCCAAGGCGGGAGCTTGGGAAGCCGAATGGACCCAACTCGCAGGTTGGCTAAGGCACAGATTGGTCGGCCGTTACGCCTGAAAGCTCAGCCGGCAAGATTAATTAATCTGCCCTTGCCTTGGCCAGGGCGCGAGCTTGGGAAGCCGAATGGGCCCAACTCGCGGAATAGATAAGGCACAGATTGATCGGCCCTTATGCTTGAAAACTCGGTCGGCAAGATTAATTAATCTACCCTTGCCTTGGACAGGGCGCGAGCTTGGGAAGCCGAATAGGCCCAACTCGCGTGCTGGCTAATGCACAGATTGATCAGCCGTTTGCACTTGAAAACTCGGCCGGCAAGATTAATTAATCTGCCCTTGCCTTGGCCAGGGCGCGAGCTTGGGAAGCCGAATGGGCCCAACTCGTGGGCTGGCTAAGGCACAGATTGATCAGCCGTTTGTACTTGAAAACTCGACCAGCAAGATTAATAAATCTGTCCTCGCCTTGGCCAGGGCGCGAGCTTGGAAAGCCGAATGGGCCCAACTCGCGAGGTGGCTAAGGCACAGATTGGTCGGCCGTTACGCTTGAAAACTCGGCCGGCAAGATTAATAAATCTGCCCTTACCTTGGCCAAGGCGCGAGCTTGGGAAGCCGAATGGGCCCAACTCGCGGGCTGGCTAAGGCACAGATTGATCGGCCGTTACGCTTGAAAACTCGGCCGGTAAGATTAATAAATCTGCCCATGCCTTGGCCAGGGCGCGAGCTTGGGAAGCCGAATGGGCCCAACTCGCGGGCTGGCAAACGCTCAGATTGATCGGCCGTTTGCACTTGAAAACTCGGCCGGCAAGATTAATAAATCTGCCCTTGCCTTGGCCAGGGCGCGAGCTTGGGAAGCCGAATAGGCCCAACTCGCGGGCTGGCTAAGGCACAGATTGATCGGCTGTTTGCACTTGAAAACTCGGCCGGCAAGATTAATAAATCTGCCCTTGCCTTGGCCAAGGCGCGAGCTTGGGAAGCCGAATGGGCCCAACTCGCGGGGTGGCTAAGGCACAGATTGGTCGGCTGTTACGCTTGAAAACTCGGCCGGCAAGATTAATAAATCTGCCCTTGCCTTGGCCAGGGCGCGAGCTTGGGAAGCCGAATGGGCCCAACTCGCGGGCTGGCTAAGGCACAGATTGATCGGCCGTTACGCTTGAAAACTCGGCCGGCAAGATTAATAAATCTGCCCTTGCCTTGGCCAGGGTGCGAGCTTGGGTAGCCGAATGGGCCCAACTCGCGGGCTAGCTAACGCACAGATTGATCGGCCGTTTGCACTTGAAAACTCGCAGGCAAGATTAATAAATCTGCCCTTGCCTTGGCCAGGACGCGAGCTTGGGAAGCCAAATGGGCCCAACTCGCGGGCTGGCTAAGGCACAGATTGGTCGGCCGTTACGCTTGAAAACTCGGCCGGCAAGATTAATAAATCTGCCCTTGCCTTAGCTAGGGCGCGAGCTTGGGAAGCCGAATGGGCCTAACTCGCGGGTTGGACAGTTGTCATCCGACTGTTGACGTTTGGGAGTGCTGACATTGCCTCGAGAAAGCTACAAACATTGAAGGATTAATGGAGCGGGTGCACACCAGAGGCCCTACTTATTTCTATTCAGGCAACTAAGGAGGGACGAAGATTGACTAAATCAAATGTCGCAATGAGTCGCAGTAGCAAGCCTACGCGTTCGGGAAGAAAAACGTCCAAGGATCGAGTAACACAGCAGCCCCTTAGTCATCGAAGGAGATCGCCTCGACAGGATAGTCAACCGAGAATCGAGCCCGATGCGACGCCACGGCCATTGAGTTTTGCGGTTTCTGTGAGGAATAGACCAATGACGGAGGCGGACTCTATCATTAAAGACCCAGATGTGGCAGTCGAGTTCGCTCGACAGATATTCCCGCCGGAAGTCCAACAATCGATGGTCGGACGTCGAGATTTCGAAGTATTTCGAGACGGCATCCACGGGGCCGTGAAAGGACTATATATTGCTTACGAAGTCGGCATGCGTCTGCGGGAAGCGCGACGTGAGAGCGAGAAAAAGGACGAAAGGAATCGCAGTTTGGAGATTCGCGCGGAAAAGGCTGAGTGTGAGCTTCGGGAACTGAAGAATGTTCGAGCGAGCGCGTCGGTTGCGGCCGATCAATCTAAAATGGTTGGTACGGAAAGAGGAACTCAATGGACATCGGGTTATGAAAAGGGGTTTCAGGATGGCCTGAAGGTTGGGATAGAGAAGACCAAACAGGACCTTGCCGAGGAGGTCTGTCGATGTGAAAATCGTGGATTTAAGCACAGTTGGATTAAGGCCCTTCAAACCGAGGGATCTCTCGAAGCCGTGGGAATTGATTCGGCCTTGCCCCTATATCATCGCCATCACTTTCCTTATCCCGGTTTTGAAATTGAGAAGAGCGACGATGAGGGTGCCAAATGAATAGACATTGTGCTGAATAAATAGAATTTCTTTTCTTTTCAGCGTTTGTATTTGGTCTTGAAATGTTATGTGCTTAACTAATCGTATTATTTCATCTTTCTGGCAAGTTTTGTGTTGTATGGCGTAAATGTTTAGACATGCATTGACCGGTCTGAATTAAGAATGATTCTTATTGAATATTTATTCGGCCAATCAAGTGGTCCGAATACAAACCTCAGAAAGGCCAATCGTGATATCCACAAAGGCGCTCCGAATTCGGAATCTTATTCGGCCTTAATAGGCTTAATTGGCCTTAAGGTGTCATGCACCACAAGGGGGCTCCGAATTCGGAGACCTTATTTTGGCCAATCGTGATATCCACGAAAGGCGCTCCGAATCTGGAGTCTTATTCAGCCTTAGGGTGTCATGCACCAAAAGGGGGCTCCGAATTTGGAGACTTTATTTTGGCCAATCGTGACATCCACGAAGGGCGCTCCGAATTTGGAGTCTTAATCAGCCTTAGGGTGTCATGCACCAAAAGGGGGCTCTGAATCTGGAGACTTTATTTTGGCCAATCGTGACATCCACGAAGGGCGCTCCGAATCTGGAGTCTTAATCAGCCTTAGGGTGTCATGCACCGAAAGGGGGCTCCGAATCCGGAGACTTTATTTTGGCCAATCGTGACATCCACGAAGGGCGCTCCGAATCTGGAGTCTTATTCAGCCTTAGGGTGTCATGCACCGAAAGGGGGCTCCGAATCCGAAGACTTTATTTTGGCCAATCGTGACATCCACGAAGGGCGCTCCGAATCTGGAGTCTTAATCAGCCTTAGGGTGTCATGCACCGAAAGGGGGCTCCGAATCTGGAGACTTTATTTTGGCCGTCGAAGGCTTAATCGGCCCTCATTAACCAAGGCTTAGGAGCAAGCATGAGAAAACGAAAGACTTTGTATTGCAAAGGTGGAACATATACAAGTACCAAGCCCACAAGTCGGGTCAATGATAGAATTTACGTAAATGTGTAGAATTCCAAGGCCGTGGCAGGCTTCTTCCTGACATGTCTGAGAGGCGATATGGCCATGTTCCTGCGATGGATTCAATTTGATAGGGGCCGTCCCAGTTTGGACCTAATTTTCCATCGGCCGGTCTCCGGTCAGAAGGAAGTACCTTTTTTAGGACAAGCTCTCCTGGCGTGTATCGGCGCAACTAAACTCGCTGATTATACGACTTGGCGAGCTGCTGCTGATAGCGTGCCATGGATGCCAGGGCGCGGTCTCTTCGTTCCTCGATTAGAATCAGATCTAGGGCAAGCATCATGTCGTTTCGGCCTATGTCAAAAACTTGCGATTTCAGAGTCGGGCGGCCGATTTCCAGGGGTAAGATTGCCTGGGTTCCAAAGCATAGATCAAACGGCGTTTCTCCAGTGGACCTCCTCGGCGTAGTACGATGGGCCCACAATACACTCGGCAACTATTCAACCCATTTGCCTTTAGCTTTTTCCAGTCTCTTTTTGATGCCGTCCAATATGGATTTGTTAGAGGCTTCGGCTTGACCATTGCTTTGGGGGTAGGCCGGTGTCGAGAAGTAAGGCCGAATGCCATATTTGGTGCATAACTCTCGGTATATGCCACAATCGAACTGGGTGCCATTGTCTGAAATGAGAGCTCTCGGAATGCCGAATCGTGTTATGATGTTTCTCCATACAAAGCGTTTAATGTCGGCATCTCGTATATGTGTTAGGGCCTCCGCTTCAACCCATTTTGTGAAGTAGTCTATGGCGACGATTAAGAATCGCTTGTTCCCTGGGGCCTTGGGCAATGGCCCTACGATATCAAGTCCCCACTGTGCAAACGGCCAGGGGCTGGTGATAGAGCTCAACTCTTCGGTAGGCAGATGGGTTAATGGGGAGAACTTTTGGTATTGTTTGCACTTTTTTACATAGCTCTCCGCGTCAGCTCTCATTGTCGGCCAATAATATTCCTGCGTTATAGCTCGATGAGCCAGGGAGCGTCCGCCAGAATAGGCACCGCAACTGCCCTCATGTATCTCTGTCAGAAGCTCCTCCACTTTGTCGAGGTGCACGCATTCCAAATATGGACCAGAGAGGGACTTTTTGTAAAGCCCTCCTTGCGGATCCAGATAGTATCGCAGGGCTTTATTTCGCAGCTTGTGTGCTTCTTTTTTGTCCTCTGGGAGTTGCTCAGAAGAGAGGAATGCAACAATGGGGTCCATCCAGCTTGGTGCGGATTCTATAACATTGACGTGGATTTCCTCCGAAGGGCCGATACTCGGCTCCAGGACGAAGCCTACTTCGATGGTCCGTTTGATCTCCGAATTGATGGCGAAGGCTAGGCATGCCAAGGCATCCGCGTGTGTGTTCTGGTCGCGTGTTATTTGGTTCAGTTCATGATGGTCAAATTTTACCAGCAAGAAATTGGCCGTTTTCATGTAGGCCGCCATACGGTCGTTTCTTGCCGCGTACTCCCCCTTTAGCTGATTGATTACCAACTTTGAATCACAAAACACGAGCAGACGCCGTGCGCCGAGAAGGTGCACATTCTGCAGACCGGCTAGAAGGGCTTCGTATTCGGCTTCGTTATTTGATGCTTCGAAGCCAAGCTTGACGGCCTGCTCAATTACTGCGCCGTCCGGAGACATGATTACAACTCCGGCGCCACTGCCCCTTTGGTTAGATGATCCATCACAGTATAGTTGCCAAATATCCCCGACATAAATTCTCCAGTTCGGCTTCGGTAGAACTTCGGCCTTTCGTCGATCAGGTTTGAGGCCGGCAAGCTCGCTGATGAATTCGGCAACAAAGTCGGCCAACACTTGCCCCTTGATTGCAGTTTTAGGTAAAAACCAAATGGCGTATTGGCCGAGTTCAAGAGCCCATTTTGAAACACGTCCCGATGCTTCTGCACTCCGTAGTACTGATCGGAGGGGATAATCTGTTAGCACTGCGATGCTATGTCCCTAGAAGTAATGCATCAGCTTTCTTCCCGCCATGACTAGGGCTAAGATGAGTTTTTCCAACAGAAGGTAGCGTGTTTCGGCGTCAACCATTGCCTTGCTCACATAATACACTGGTCGTTGCTCCCCCTCCTCCTCTTTTAACAGTACGGCGCTGACGGCCCTATCGGAAACTGCCAGATACAGGATGAGCGGGTCACCAGCGGCGGGTGTGGTCAAGAGAGGTACTGAGCGGAGGTACGTCTTGAGTCTGTTGAAGGCTGATTCACATTCGGCGGACCATTCAAAAGCCTTACCCTACCGTAGTGTCTGAAAGAATTGTCGGCAGCGATCTGTAGACCGACTGATGAACCTGTTAAGTGCGGCGGTCATCCCCATCAACTTTTGGACTTCTTTTATTGAACGAGGGGAGCCGAGTTCCAGGATTGCTGTGACTTGCCTCGGGTTGGCTTCGATTCCTCGGTGATTGACGATGTAACCCAAGAATTTGCCAGAACCGATTCCGAACGCACACTTGGAAGCGTTCAGTTTCATTCTGTATTTGCATAAGATGCTGAATGTCTTCTCTAGATCGGCTATATGATTCTGTTCTTCTTTGGATTTGACCACCATATCGTCGATGTATACTTCCATAGTGTGGCCGAGTTGCTCTTTGAACATGGCGGTGACCAATCTTTGGTAGGTTGCCCCTGCATTCTTCAGCCCAAAAGGCATAACTTTGTAGCAATAGGTTCCTCTTAGAGTGAGGAAGGCAGTTTTGTCCTGGTCATCCGGATGCATGGCGATTTGATGATAGCCTCTATAAGCATCGAGGAAGCTCATACGTTGATGACGTGCCGTCGCGTCGACAAGCTGGTCGATTCTAGGTAGAGGAAAACAGTCATTGGGGCAGGCTTTGTTCAGATCCGTGAAGTCGACGCACACTCGCCAAGTCCCATTTTTCTTCTTCACCACCACTGTATTGGAGAGCCACGTAGGGTAAGTGACTTCTCTAATTGCCACGGCGTCAAGCAGTCTGTCTACCTCCTCAACAACGGCGGCAGTGTGTTCTGCGGCTGACCGTCGACCTTTCTGAATGATCGGCTTACATTTCGGATCGACATTCAGATGGTGCTGTGAGACTGACGGGTCTATTCCCGGCATTTCATACGGAGTCCACGCGAAGACGTCAAGGTTGTTGAGCAAGAAAGAGATCAGCTGCTGCCTGTCGGCTTGATTCAGAGAGGCGCTGATCATGAAGAACTTTTTTGGGCTTCCATCAATGTCAACTCGGTCTAGATCTTCCGTGGCCTTCTCGTTTGGACACCGCCCAACGTCATCTAGGATCTCCCGATTCGGCACCTCAATGGAGTTTACTTGCAGTTCCGTTGGCGTTCTGGCGGCAAGGAGATAACATGCTTGTGCCGATTTCTGGGATCCGCGGATTTGCTCAATGCCATGTTCTGTTGGGAAACGTGACAGTTGATGATAGGTGCTTGGGACGGCCTGCAATGTATGCAACCATGATCGTCCCATGATGAGATTGTACGGTGAAGGCAGCCGGACGACCAAGAACTCCACATCCACCGTTCTGGAGCCTACTCGAACGGGTAAGCTGATCTTTCCCAAGGGGTACTCTGGAGTGGCATTGAAGCAAATAGTGGATAAGGGGCCGGAGTCAGGTCTGACTCGTTGAAGTCGAGTTTGGTGAAGGTTTTATAATACATAATCTCCGAGGTACTGCCCTGGTCGATAAGAACGCGTTCGACAGTGAACCGGTTTACGCGCAGCTCAACAACCAACGGATCGATGTGAGGGAGTGTTACACCAATCAGATCAGAATCGTCAAAGGTGATACTCGGCATCACTCGGGGCCGCTTTGCTGGCGTGAGTTGTTGTTGGGGGCCTGGATGCGATTGGATCGCATGCACGGCCGGGGCTGCTGGTAGGCTGTATATCATGTGGACGGTATTGAAGGGAAGTGCATCCTGCGGAGAGGCAGGTGTTTCGACCACACTCTTCCGGATGCATTGGTGGAGACGTTCGTCCTTTGCCAAATCCTCAAGATGATCTGTTGAGGCATAGCGGCCGTCAGTTTCTTGCTGTCGGACCCGAGATCGTTGATCATCTGCCCTCGGGGGTCGCTCAGAAGCCTGGCGCACCGTTTGTTTGGATTTTGCTATTGCCGAGGCAAGATCGCGACGGAGGCGTTCGTTCTCAGCAATGATGTTGTCCAACCTCTGTTCGGTTCGCCTAGCTTGAGCCATGGTCGCTTGTATTGTTGTTTGCATTCGGTTTGAAGATGAGCGGAGGTCCGAGGCAAGTCTTGCTGCGATAGTTTTTGGTCCAAGCGAGTTTGCTGGAATGAGATCACCTCTCTGTGCGGTCTTGTCAGTGGCTACCGGAGGATCTTCAGTCACGCCTTCCATGGATGTAGTTGAGTATTCCCACAGACGGCGCCAATTGTGGAGAAGTGGTTTGGAAATACTCTTCAGATCCTGGGAGACGCTGCTTATCCTCAGCTAGTCACCTGAAAAGATGGAAACACTCCGGTCGGGGGTGCCGGAATTAGCACTTCGACGAACAAGTTAGTTCAGACACTCAAGATAGCTTCTTGTCTAAGTTAAGTGGAGTGATTCTTACATACCTTTCTAGATTTGTGGTTCTTGTATTTATACTTACTTTTCTGGGCCTCGGGGCCTGAGCCTACTATTATCCCATTCACCTTATATTCATTCGGATCTACTGACCCCCGTCTATTCGGCCTCACTAACGCATTCGGCGCCCTAGTTACGCAATACGGAGCCGAGTAGTATCTAGTTTCTGGGGTACGCGTATCCTGGCTATTCCACTTATTCGGCTCCCACAGAGGGATGTCAAAATTTCAAATCTCTCTCGAATAAATTTGATTGAATCCCTCATGGATTTCTTGAGTATTTTTGGAAGAATTTTTTTTCTTATAAATAGGTAGAGACTTTCACAATAATTTCAAGTTCTTAATGGAATTCCTCACAAGAGGAGACTCTTCAAAGAGAGTTTTCAATTAAAATTTTCTTATATTCTTTTATATATATATATATATATATAAAATAAGAAAGAAAGAGAAAAGAAAGAAAGAATCAAAAGAAAAAGTTAGAAAAATAAATAAATAAATAAAAATTTCAATTTGAACAGCCCGGCGAGCCGTCTTCAGGTGGACCGGTTCAACCGCTGATTTTTTCGATTCTCTCTAAATATGTTAGTTTTTAGTTTCAAACAGTTTAGATGGTGTATCCGAACCAAAATCCTGACCAGACGGCAATTCAATTGGTCAAACCGACCAATCCGATCTGATTTCCAAAACCATGCTTAAAACCAATAAAGCATGCATAGATTCATTCATGCATGGTGATTTTTAGGCTCACATTATTCGCTTCATCGTATGATATGGTTACTAGGTTATTGGTCCACATCTCAATATTTTGATTTAATTACTTATGTTAGGTTTTTATTCTTGGCAATCCCGTTTGACAAAACTCCTTTCAATTGTACTTATTTTTGCACTTTTTATTTCAGTGAGGCTATGAGCTTTTAGATGCGAATCCAACCCGAATTGAGCCTTGCAGAGAAGTTTGTGATATTAATACTTTCAAGATTGCCACTTCGCTGATTATAACGGGGATCGAGCTGCCCGGTCAGCTCGCGAGAGTCTAGGGGGCAACGCCCCTTGGTGGGTCCGAGGCAGCGCCTAGGCGGGGTCGAGGGGCAACGCCCCCAAAGCAAAATGCAAAATTGCATTCAAAGTTGCATGTCTGCCCTTGCTCGCTCGAGCGAAGGAGTTCTCGCTCGAGCGAAGGCTGTGTCTGGCAAAAAACCTGAGAAGGATGAATGTACGCTCGAGCAAAGGTTGTGTGGCTCAAGCGAAGCCACTTATGGAAAACACGCGTTTTTGGTTCCTCGCTCGAGCGAGAGAGTCTTCGCTCGAGCGAGCTTCGCAGTCCCAGATTTCTATAAGTACGTGTTTCTGTCAGATTTTAGGATTACTTCTCCAGATCTTCTTTTTTGATATTAAGGTTTATATCTGGGGATATTTTACTAGTTTTCTTTGATGTTTTGATTGAGTATTCAACTCATGGTTTAAAGAGTATACATCAAAGGATTATTTGTTTGTTTTACACAAACGAGAGAGTTGTTCTTCGGTGGATTCTGAAGAATTCGAGCCTAAAACTTTGGTGGATTTTGGAGTGGCTCATCGTCAAGACAATTCCGAGATGAAGACGGGGTTCAAAGAGGCACATAGGGGTTGGTTCAATTCGGGTGTGGATTCGCTAGGTAATTAAGAGTATACCTGTGTAATTCCTTTATATCTTCTTAGTGAATTGTTTTGTGGCTATTGCCCGTGATTTTTTTAATCACAATTGGAGATGCTCCAATTGTGGTTTTTCCACATTAAAATCGTTGTGTCGATTTGTCTTGATTGTTTGACTGGGATTGTTTTATTGCTTTAAATTGATACATAATCACAAATCAATATCTAGCGGATTTCTAGATTTTTCAACTTAGTTTGAGAATCGGTTATTTTATTGATTTTTTAATTTTTTGACTAAAATATATGGTAAAAAAATAATATATTTGAGATAATTTTTTATTTTTTATGAAAAATAATACAAAAAATAGAGAGAAAATAATTTTTTTAATTTTTTTGTATAATTCTGACTTTTTAACTTTATTAGTTACTTTTTTGACTTTTTAATTATTATAGGATGTTGCCAAACATAGCCATACTAGAATAGTTAGAAATTTTATTTTTTTAATTAATTTTATTAAATAAAAATTTTTAATAAAAAATATATTTATAATTTTTCAAATCACATAAGATAATTTATATTTTAGATAGAATTTGTATTTTAAGCACTATGTC
Organism: Camellia granthamiana; assembly: GCA_036172215.1. Lineage (NCBI taxonomy): Eukaryota > Viridiplantae > Streptophyta > Magnoliopsida > Ericales > Theaceae > Camellia > Camellia granthamiana. The sequence goes on along the minus strand of CM069908.1, from coordinate 44,199,614 downwards.
ATGTTATCTTATATTACTATGTAATAAGAATAATTTTAGGGATTATGAAAAATATATCATGAAATATTTTAGTAATATTTTTTTATTTATTGATTAGTGTGTGATGTTTTTTTATATGTGTAACCTAATAATTAAAAATCTTTCATGATTATTTTTATGAAATTTTTTTCATGATACGTAACATTAATTAGCTAGAACAATGACCTACCGACCACCCTGCCATGGCATTCATTTCATCAGATGGGCCATTTTGAAGAAACATTTCTGACTGAATTGAATTGGGTTGACGCCTAGAGCATTAATTTCAATGAAACATACTTCCAGATGTTTCTTGTTTTTCCTTTTTTTAATAATTAATTTATAATATAGATAAATTATAAATATATTTTTGAGATTTTTAATTAAAATAGGAATTATTCTATGTAATTTTAAAAATTATAAATATCTTCATTTCAGAATTTTTTATTTAACAGAATCAATTGAAAAAGTAAAATTTCTAACTGTTCACTTATACAATAATAAAATTATCTGAATTATTAATTGAAATAAAATTTTAACATTATTAAAAACTATTAATTAACTTGATAATTTATTAATAAAATGACCTATTTGTTATGAAATTAGAAATTTTAGGCGCATAATATAATTTCTAGAACCACATGAGATAATTTGTAATTTAAGGAAACATCAAGAGGTGTGTTGTAATTTACTCTTCATAATAGTAAGAGTGTTTTTGTTTGGACGAATTTAATAAGGAGAGGTTGTAATCTATTGGACTATTAGTCCTAGGACAGATTATTTCTAGATTATTTGATTAGACTAAATTTATATCCTATGTTTGTTTAGTCATGAGATTAGATGTCTGAATTAGACTATTCTATTGAATACTATATTTGTTTAGTTATGAAATTAGATGTTTGGATTGGACTATTTTATTGAATCCGATGTGTATCCTATTTTATTTAATTTTTTACTAAAACTTCTAAAAAATTAAATAAATAGAACATCAATAAAAATTATATAATTCATTTTAATTTTTAATTGAAATTTTTTAATTTTATTTTAATTTGAACTTTTAATAAATTGAACTTTTAATTAAATAAATTGAATAAATGAACTTTTAATTTTATTTTTAATTAAATAAATTGAATAAATTAAACTTTTAAAAGGGATTATAATCTATTGCATTATTAATTTAATTTTTAGTTGAAATTTTTAAATTTTATTTTACTTTACTATGTATAATTAAAAATAAAATAAATAAAAAATTGAAGGCACAAAATGAGGGCCAAAAATATCATTTTAACCTTCCAATCTAAAGGAAGAGTTATCCCTCCGTTTTTTTCCCTCACCTCCCATGAGACAATAATCCCACAAATAAGGGATTAATAGTCCGGTTAGACTATTAGTCAACTTATATTTTTTGAATCAAATATCGGACTACTACATGCAATAGACATGGAGTCTTATACCACACTTTAATCCTCCCAAACAAACATTTCCCAAAATTACTTGAATTATTAATTAAAATAAATTTTGATATAATTAAAAACTTACTCTCCTATACGATAATAAAATTACTTGAATTATTAATTAAAATAAATTTTGATATAATTATAAACTTACTCTCCTATACAATAATGAAATTATTTGAATTATTAATTGAAATAAATTTTGATATAATTAAAACTGTCAATTAACTTGATGATTTAATAAAAGGATCCAATTGTTATAAAATTCGAAATGGTTAGGGGAAAAATGTAATTTTTAAAATCACATGAATAATTTATATTTTAAACAAATCTCAAGAAGTATGTGTTTATAATTTACCCTTTAAATAATGATACAAAGGTCATGTTATGTGGAATGATACTGCCTCATTTAATTAAGAGATAATGATAACTCATTTAAACTGTATTTGAATTATAAATTTGGATAAGAATTTAGAAGAAATAATAAATATAAGAGAAATAAAAAAAAATTATATTTCATTTATATTTTTATTTTTCTTTCCATATTTCTATCAAAAATTTTGATCCAAATACAAGTTTAGTGTGTTTAGTGGTTATTTGTTTGATAAAAGTATTACACAACAGCGCCACATATGTGTTTAGATTTTGGTAGGGATTTAAAAAATATATAAATATATGAATAAAATATAATTATATTTCATCAACCTTTTTTTTCTTTCCTTTTCAAAATCTTTATCCAAATTCATGATTAAAACACAAATTTATTATGATGTTCTATAATCTGCATATATGTAGCAACAGCAACCAACGGGATTAGTTTGTTAGCTCAAATTCTTGCATCTCACTTGATGGTTAGAGGATCAAATCACTTTATTACTTGTGTATGGTTTGTTTTTTTTTTAATGTGTATTTGTTTGGAGTTCTCTCTTCTATTTTGGGATTTTTTTTTTTTCTTCATATTAATCATATCTTGTGTCTGATCTCCATTACAATGTGATACATCAATAATAATAATAATAATAATAATAATAATAATAATAAAATGCACATATGTAATGTATTTTCTTTCCTTTTAGCAAACTTTTAAAATATTTTTTATTTTTAAAATTTTTGAAATGTTTTTTTAAAAAAAAAAAAATTGAATACTTTCCACTTTTTAAACCCATTCAAGAAAAATGCGTTTTTATTTTTATTAGATTTTTTTTTTTTTTTTCAAATTTGATCCATTTTAATTTTTAAGGGCCCCCCTACAAAATAAAATAAAAAATGTATCAAAAAAATTTAAAAAAACAATTTAAAAGTGATTGCCAAATGAGAATGGACAATTTTTTGTGAACTTGTCGGACATATCCATCAATATATTGCATTTCATTGTGCTATGTGACAATATAATGTGGGCTTTATTTTAGTTTTTCCTCTTTTCCATATGACGATATCTACTCTAGATTGTGTTGGATCATTTATCCCTGTCTATGATCCAAAAACAGATTATCAACTTTGTCGACCCAACTAGACAAAAGAAGGAAATTTAACTTCATCCACTTTATCCTGCCTTTTTTATTTAAAAAAAAAATACCTAACAAAATGAAAGATATAGTTATCTTTTTATTTTTATGGGAAAGTAGTTTTTCAAAAATTTAAAATTAATATTTAGTATTTAAAAAAAAATAAATTATTTTCTGCTAGGGACGTGTCCCACATTGTTTCTCTAAACTATCCATATTCGATTCATGTATTATAAAAACTTTTTCAACAATTGTCAATTGGTTTTAAATTAAATTAAATGTCTTTAATAAATCGCATGATATCATAGTCAAGTCTTTGATTATCTCTCTTGTTTAGCTCCAACTTTGGGTTGAATGCTTCTAATAGTTCTCACATTTTTATAAACTAAAAAAGTTTTTCAAATATCACTACAAAAAATTAAAATTTTAGAGACCAAAATTTAGAGAAAAAATTATTTTTAAGGAACTAAATATTTTTGTTATGAAAAATATTGTCATTATATTTTTAGCAACCAAAATTAGAATGAATTATTATCCTTTTGAGACTAAATTTTTTGTCTCAAAAAGTAAATCATTTTGAGACTAAATTATTTTGTCTTAAAAAGTCTATTTATTAGTGACATTTTTAAAATTTTGTCGCTAAAAGCGTTATTTTTTACTTTTCGAGACGACCTCTTAATGACTATCCCCAGAACGATAGAAATTGATCACTAAATATCTTTTGTAACAAAATCTTTACTTTTAAAAATCAAAATATTTAATTTTTAAAACTCTTATTTCTTTATATGTTGTAATGTATTTTTTAAAATGAAAAAAAAAAAAACAGCAATGGTAGAGGGCCATAATTTTTGTGGCTCAAATGATTCGAAATTGCCAAAACGACATCGTTTTGAGTATAAAATAACATCAAAATTACCAAAACGACGTCGTTTTGACAATTTTAAGCCATTTGAACCACAAAAATTGTGACCCTCAAACATTTTTCAAAAAAAAATGATATTGAACATGTCATACAATCAACTTTTTGGCCAATTACAAATTGTTCGGACACCGTAAATTTCTCCAAGAAATTTTTGAAGAGGACACGGTTTCTTACCTGTACTTGTCACGCCAAACTTGTGCAAAGCATACTCCAAAAATTAGAGATGGAAATTGTAATTCGGTGTAAATTTTCAAAATAAATTATAAATTCAACTAAAGTGATGCATTTTGTAGTCTTACCACTGATTTACAATTTTTTTCAAATTAAAGAATGTAGTGGGGCAACTCTGCAAACGAGTCGAGCCGAACCGAACTTTAGAATGTTTGGCCTTATTTATTAAAATTTTAACGAATTCGAACTCAAGTTCGAGCTGAATAAAAATTTAATGAATCGAGGTTAAGTCGAGTTGGCTTAGACTTGACTTGAACTCAAGCTTGTTCATGAGCCTTAATGAGCCAAAAAAATTATAAATTCATACTTGCATATGAGACTAAAGTTACAATTAAAAATGATTATACAACTATATATACAATATATATAAATACACTAAAAAAAAGTCAATATTTTACTAAAATAATAATATCTACTACCGCTATTATATAAATTTATTATATACATTTATATTTTTTTAAATATATAAATAGCATATTTATCTTATTTTTTATAAATATTTTTATATTATTTAATTTATAAATAATAATAAATATTAAATAAGCCAAACTTACAAGCCGAGCTTTAAAATGTTTGGGCTTGTTTATTAAAAATTTAACGTGCTCGAGTTCGAGCTCGAACGCAAAAAAAATTTAACGAACTGAGTTCAAACGAACTCTTACCAAGCCAAACTTGAGCCTGTTTACGAACGGCTCTGTTCATTTGCAGCCCGACGTAAGTGCCTTTAGCCTACTCTCTTTCTATCTCTCTTGATTAATCTTATATTTTTTAGATAATTATATTAATTTTTTAAAAATTTTAATTTAAATAACGTGTAAGTTATTTTTCATCAATAATAGAATAAAACTTGGAAGCTTGAGATTTTCGAGGCTCGACTGGCCCAAATTTCAAAACGACGTCGTTTTGAATTTTTTTTTTCTCTCTCTTTTCTCTCTGAAACAGGGAGAAGAGGGAAGAGAGAAGAAGGAGGAAGAAAGATGATGGGCTGGAAGGAGAAAGAGAGACGATGGGCTGTGTATACACACAGAGCATTTTATTTCTTTTTTTTATTCTTTCTTTCTCTTTTTCCTCCTTTTTCCTCTGTTCTTCTCTCTACTCTTTCTTCCTCTGTTCTTCTTTTTTCCTCTACTCCTCTGTTGCTGTGGGTTTGTTTTTGGTTTTGGTTTTGATTTTGATTTTTGATTTTTTTTTATTTGTGTAGATTTGGTTTGCTTTTTTGATTTTAATTTTAATTTTTTTATTTTGATTTAGATTTAGATTTAGATTTAGATTTAGATTTTTTCGAAAAGCAGAGTAGAGCAGAGGCGGAAGGAAGAAGAGGAAGAAGAAAGGGAGAGGAAGAAGAAAAGAAAAAAAGAAAAAGAAAGAAAGATGCCAAAACGACGCCGTTTTGACACCTCGAGCCATTCGAGTCACAATAAATTCGAGCTACTGTCAATAATATTAACCATAAGAATGAAAACATGATATTATTGTTTATATGTATTAAAGTGTATATTTATGTATCTAACCCACTATTTGTATTAGTTTTAGATTGTTTTAGTTTTACTAAAAGGGAAAAATAATATAATTATGTTAAAAGTATGTATTTTATTCAAACTTCAAGGGACATGAGTGTAATTTATCATATATACAATTATATATGTACCCTTATAGTACTATAGTTTTATTTTGGCCCTTAAACTTTTGCTTTTTTTAATTTGATCCCTCAATTGTTATATTTTTGTCAATATGATCCAGTTAGTAACAACTGTCCAATTTTTAAAACAAAAATGTCACATAACCGCTTATTTTTTTATTATTTATATTTGATCCTTTAAGTAATATATATATATATATATATTATTTTGAATTTTATTAATGTGTATTCTTAAATAACATATTACGAAGGTATAAAAAGATTGTATATTTTTTAGAGAAAACTGGTGATAAATCTAATCTAAGGAGAGTAGTGAATATGTTTTTGTTAGTGAGAAGTTCACCATTTGCAAAATAGTTTGGTAAGAAGTCTTTTTGTTGTTTTGGAAAAACATTTTATTTCCAATTTTACTGCTTAATTTATTTGTTGACTTTTTTTTACTATCTGTTTAAATTTATATCTATCTCATCAAATTATTTTTTATCTGTTCAAATTTATATTTATCTATTCAATTTTTTTTTGACTATCTGTTCAAATTTATATCGTTCAAATTTTTTGACTATCTACTTAGTTTTTCCTATTTTGTTTTTATAAATATCTTTCCAAATTTAATTATTTGTTGATTTTTCCCTTATTTTTTCTTATTTGCCTTTTATTTGCTCAATTTGTATTGAACAGATCTGCACAAAAAAAAAAAAAAAAAAAAAAGGCAAAAAAAATATTACTCTCCATCTCTTTCTCTTTACCATGATTTGTTTAAATCAAATTCTCATATACATACAATGGTAGAGATGTTGTTGCTGGCGGTGGATATGTTGCTTCCAGCAGTAGAGGAATGAGAGCGCCGTGAACAAAAGTATTGGAGCCTCTGATGCCGGAGGATGGTGGTGCGGCGGAATGAGGAGAGATAGAGAGAGAGAGAGAAAGAGACGACGAAGAGAGATAGGGCTAATAGGTTTTGAGAAGTGTAAATTGAACCGATAAAAAAGTGGTCAAAGCAAATAAAAGCATGAATTTGGAGGGTAGTTTAGTCATTTTGCTGAATAATGTCCTTATGGGCATACTATTTTACCATCTGGACCTTAGGATAAATATATCTATATATAAAATAATATTTTGAAAAATTGATAAAAAGTTGACTTTTTGATTTTTTTTGTGACTTTTTAACTTTTTTGTGTAAAAAAAGTAGAGATGCAATGTGACCCAAAAAGTCAAAAAGTTAAAAATTTTTACTGCCTCTTCAAAATGCCCCAAAATTAAATTTATTACCTAAGCGCCCAATTTTTTATTACATGTATTTTTATACATAATCTAATTTTTTTTTAAACTTCTTAGATGTGTGTCACAAATCTTTTTACTTTTCCTTAGCCCTTTAATTAAGTGTCACCTGACGCTTCTAGTTAGAAAATTAATGACAATTGTTAATTGCACTACATTGATGAAAAATTCAATAATTTAAGGATTTAATTAAAAAAATTTAAGTAAAAGGTGTACTTTAAAGCATAAAGTGTACTTTATCTTATTATATATATATATATATATATAAGAGTAATGCTACTCGTATAATTTTTTTAAATTATATTTGATTTATCATATAATACATTATTATATTAATTTAATGAGTTCCACTCACGAAGGTTAGTAATATTATCTATTAGATAGAAAAATTAATGAGAAACTTATAAAAAAAAATTTAGAATTTGAGCCTTATAACAAAATGAAGTGTAAGTTATTAATTTTGTCAATTTAAATTCTAATATTTTAATTTATTTTTAATTTAAATTATTTGTCTATTTCTATTAATTAAAATTGACATAATTTTTTTTTTATTCATTATGTAGGTATATGAAAAGAGTGCTACTAATAGCACCTTAATAATTACTTTAGATTGCCCACTTCTTTAAATCCTCACCGCCAAAATTGCTTTCCTTCTCATTTTTCATTGAACCCCACCATAATTTCAAATATACCCTTTGAACACTCACTCGTACACTTTTTCTTTGGCAGGCTATCTCCCTCATCGACAATCTTCGCTTAGCCTTCATCATCCACTCGTAACCTTTCCTCAGCTCCCCTTCTTCACTGGTGACTTTCATTCTTCAACGATCCTTCTCACCCAATTTCTTTCACCCAAATCTCTTATTCTACTAATCTCATCCATTTGTCATTGTCGCCACCTCATCATGCTCATGTTCAATTCATCTTCATTTGAATTCGTCGCACCTAATTTGAAAAATCAATACCAAACAAATGGTGTAGTTTCGAGTGTAAACCACTGAACAAATGGTGGTGATTCGGACCTGGGTTGCTGAACTAAATCTAGATAGATAGTGAGCAATGTCGTGGCAGTTGTGATGATCACATGGAGAGGGTGAGTTGCCACTGTGGCTAACCTTTTGTGGTTGCGATTGCGATCTCGCGTACAAGAGAGAGAAAAGAAAAGACAAATGGGTATATATGATGACAAAGGTCATGGTGTGGATAGAGATTGATTGATAAGGGTCACCGAAGCTTAGAGGGTAGTAGAGAACAGTCCAAAGAGTGGTGTAGGTGGTGGCGAGCTAGTGGGTGATGGTGATGACAACCGGAGTTGGAGGCAGTTGGTAAAGGTTGCTAGCTAGAGTGAGTGCGATGTGGGTTAGGGTTAGGGTTAGGGTTAGGGTGTGAGAAAATAAAGATGGGGATAAATTTGTAATTTGATATTAGGACAAAATTGTAATTAAAAAAATGAAATGAGTGAGTTATTATTAGAGTGATATTAGTAGCACTCATATGAAAAATGTCTAAAATAACATATTTTAACGAGTTTATGGATTAAAATATTATTATTTTGAATCAGTTTTCTTAATAAAAATAAACAAATTATTTAAATTAAAGTTAAATAAAAAAATTAGGATTTAAATTGATAAAACTAGAAATTTAGGATTTATTTTATTTTCTGGGTGGATAAAAATTTATTTTGTTATAAGACTCAAACTCTAGATTTTTTATTTTTTCTATTTTTTTTTAAATTAATATAATATATATAGCATTTATTTCCAAATATATGGACCCCATGCCATGCATAAAGTAATTCCAAAAAAGGATAAAATTTAGTTATTACTTAGGATTATTTTGGGAATAGATTATTTTAATAATTTTTTAAAAAATAGTATGTTTTGAATGATTTTTTAAAGTTTTACGAAAAAACATATAAAAAGTAGAGAAGAAGAAATGTTTTGATATTTTTACATAATTTTTTGACTTTTTAACATGGGTAAATTACACTTTGCTCCCTTTATATTTGATTATTTTCTCACTTTGATCCTTAAAGTTTATTTTTTCTCATTTTAACCTTTCATATTTCAAGTTTTTCTTAATTTATTCTTAAAATTAATTTATATTCAAAATTAGATATAAAATAATACATTAATAGTCATGTGATATAAAAATATTTTATTATATATAACTCATATGTTTAACATAAATTTAAATTTTAATATAATAATATATTTTTATGTTGTGTAATAGTTATTGTGATATTTTCTATTTAATTTTAAACATAAATTAATTTTGAGATTAAAATGAAAAAAATTTAAAATATAAAGAATTAAAATGAGAAAAAATAAATTTTAAAGATCAAAATAAAAAAAAAAGTGATCAAATAGAAAAAAAATTATAATTTATTTTTTAAATATTTTTGGTAACTTTTTAATTATTTTTCAAACTCCCCAAACTTAGCCTTAATTTGATAAAAAAAAAAAGTGGTACAGACTCAAAGAATCAACTAGTGTCACTACTATAAGTGTCACTACTATAATTATGATTAATAATGAGAGCCGCCTTCTTTTTGTCTTGTTGTGACTGCCTGAGAAAACATAAATACTCCCTCCGTCCCAAAATAATGGTCTCTTTTGGGAAATCTAACTTTTTTTGATAGTACAATTATTGCATTTGAAAAAAGTTAATTTTCCAAAATTATCCTTTTGATAGTACATTTTTTGGGAATATCAATGTCATAATTGTACTTTTTATATTGTTTATTAATTTAAAAGAACGGCAAAATAGGAAATTTATATTATTTTTGTACTTGATTTTTGAAGTGGAACTAATATTTTGGGACAATGAAAAATGGAATAAGGGACTAATATTTTGAGACGGAAGGAGTAATTAAATAAAAGGCACGTGAATGAAAAATGTTTGGGAGCTCTAAATTGGGAGCACTAAAGGAACTCTAGAGAGTGGGTCTCACTGATTGATGTGATGTTTTGGCCTTAAGTTTTTTTTTTTTTTGAATTTTCACTTCATTAGTGATCTATTAGTGTTCCTAAATTAGTGGGATGTATCATTGTTGGCACGTGAATAGGGTGCCTTGGGTTTGGAGAGTGCCACCTCATTCGGGGGAGAGTTTTTTGTGTGGACCAAATATTTATTTAAATAATATCAATAAATAAAGAAGTGGTAGATGCAAATTTTGAAGGTGTTTAGAAAGTTGATTATTTTAATAAGTTTAAATAATTGTATTTAAAAAGTAAGTTTAGATTTATTTTTATTTTTATTTTTATTTTTTTATAATTAGATATGATATTTGTAAAAAAAGAGAGTAAATTATGAGTTTAATGTGACATTTTGTCTTATTAACTATTTTAACCTATTTTATTTTTTAATATTATTTTAATCTAAAAAATTAAAAAAAAAAACTTTTTCCAAATAGGGCCTTTGTGAGATGGGAAATAAATGTCACGTTTGTTTGATGAATTAGGTTGGATATGATTCTTAGTTGGAAGATGGTTAGTGAAAAGATTGTTAATATGAGAATAGTTAGTGAGGATATATTTGTTTTAATGATAGTATGAGAGATGGTTAGTGATGAGATTGTTATATTAAAAAAAAAAAAACTAAAACAAATATTAGAACAAAAAGGTGCACTTAATAAAAAAAATAATCCCCTCACTATTTTCCTAATCCTATCCAAAACTTAGCTAAGCTAATTCTCATACTGAGGAGGATTACTAAACCCCTTAGACTATCAATCCACCATCTCTTTCACTACCAAACATGTTACGTGTAGAACCCACAACTATGGTAATCTAATCCGGCCGCGAAACAAATATGGCCAAAAAACTTACTCTAAAAATGTTTTAACTTGAAATAAAATGATTAAAAAAACAACATTTTTGTTGGCACTATAAATAAATCATTTTTATTAGTTATTATTTATATGGGTAAATTACACCAACACCCCTTGAGATTTATGTTTATTACAGTTCTCCACTCACCTTTTGAAAATTACATCTCCCCCATGAGGTTTAAAGTTTCATTACAAATTCTCCCCTTTAGCAATTTAATTTTTTTAAATACCAATTTTGCCCTCATTGGGTAAATTACATTGACACCCCTCATATTTTAGAAATTGCAATCCTCTCCCCAAGGTTTAAAGTAGTATTACTAATTACCCCCTCGGTTAGTATTAGTTGGAAAAAAATTTCATTGAAAAAAAAATTAATTAGAAAAAATTTTTGTTAGTAAAATTTTTAAATTTTTGTTTAAAAACCAACGTACACTCATTTTTTGAATTTACGTTTTTTCCTCAAATTTACAAACTGAGATAACCATTTATAAACCAAAAAAAATTATCAAACAAGTTTTTATGACAGTTTTTAAAATTTTTGTAAATATAAATTGAAAACTGAAAACTGAAAACGAAATGGTTACCAAACAGGCCTCAGATGGTAAAAATGTCGTAAAATTAACAAATAATTAAATAAGTTACCAACGTAAGAAATAACTTATCAAAAGATTCTGAGGCTATGTATGGTTTGATTTTTATATTTTTTTTTTTTGAGAAAAAATAAAAATTAATTTGGTTAAGAAATAAAAAATAAAAAATAATTATCATTTAAGGGTAAAAAATAATTATCATTTTAACTTTTGGGTAGGTTATATACATATGTATGGCTGTTTCAATTTAATTTGTAAAAAATTATTTCTAACCATTCGAAAGATAAAAATTATATAAAAATGATAATTATTTTTTATTTCTTAATCAAATTAATTTTTAATTTTTTAAATTTTTTTTCTAAAAATCAAACCATAGATAGCCTAAGAATCTTTTGATAAGTCATTTCTTACGTTAGTAACTTATTTAATTATTTGTTAATTTTACAACATTTTTACCATCTGAAACCTGTTTTGGTAACCATTTCGTTTTCAGTTTTTAATTTTCAATTTATATTTACAAAAATTTTAAAAACTGTCAAAAAAACTTGTTTGATAATTTTTTTGGTTTATAAATGGTTGTCTTAGTTTGTAAATTTGAGGAAAAAGCGCAAATTCAAAAAATGAGCTTACGTTAGTTTTTAAACAGAAATTTAAAAATTTTACTAACAAATTTTTTTTTCAATTAATTTTTTTTTTCAAATAATTTTTTTTTCGATTAATTGTTTTTTCAATGAATTTTGTTTTCAACTAATACTAACTGAGGGGGCAATTGGTAATGCTACTTTAAACCTTAGGGAGGAGATTATAATTTTTAAAATGTAAGGGGTGTCAATGTAACTTACCTAGTGAGGGCAAAATTGGTATTTAAAAAAATTAAATTGCTAAGGGGGGAATCTGTAATGAAACTTTAAACCTCAGGGGGGAAGATGTAATTTTCAAAAGGTGAGGGGGGAACTATAATAAGCATAAATCTTAGGGGGTGTCAGTGTAATTTACCCTATTTATATAATTGTAGGATATATGGCACTCTCCTACTCATTTGGAGGTTATGAGAAGTTATAAAATATTAAACATATGTAGAAAGATGATGAAGGACAAAGTGGAGAACATGGAGCATGAATTAGAGGTTAAAGGAAGTTATGAAAACATGGAGATGAAGTGAAAGATCATGAAGTGTGAAATGTGAGAGATGGAAGGATATGGTAGTTATTAAGTAGTTTTTTCCTACAGATATTTAGTAGTTTTTTCTTACAAATATTTTCTTATAAATAGCAATTCATGGCTACATTATAAAGGAGGCAGAACTCAAATAAAAGACAATTGATTTATATTTTTTCTTGTCATTTATATTTCCTACACTTTATTTTCAACACTTATTTTTCAAAAGATTGACGTATAGATAATTTTATGCACTTCCTTTTCAAAGCATATGAGTAGAGGTTGTGGGGAAGTGGTTTGGAAATACTCTTCAGATCCTGGGAGACGCTCTTGATCCTCAGCTAGTCACCTGTAAAAGCACCAACACTCCGGTCGGGGGTGCCGGGGTTAGCACTCCGACGGGCAAGTCAGTCTCAATGGTCAAGAAAGCTTGTTCACTAAGTTAAGTGGAGTTATTCTTACATACCTTTCCAAGAACGCTGCTTCTATATTTATATCTGTTCTTTTTGGGACCTCGGGGCCTGGGCCTACTTTTCAATCATTACCCGTTCTTCTATTCGGCTTCGAGGATCCTTTCTTAATCGGCCTACGTATTGTATTCAGCCCATCCTAATCATGCAGGATACAGCCGGTTAATGTTAATACTATAATATACCCCTTTCGATTTAGCCACATATTCGGCTCCCACAATTGCCCCCCGAACTCCTCATTGACGGTAGTTAATCGGCGTGTTTGGTCTAGAATTCGAAAAGCTTATCATTGATCAGGCGGCCTCGCGTTCCCCAAGACAGATGTCAGAAGATGTCAGAAGGCGCACGCCTTTTTGTTTATCATTATACTTTTCCGCCCTATTCATGCGTCTTTCGCATTTATTGCGATTTGAAACTTCAGTCTTTTTGGATACACATTTCGTCGATCATCTGATACGTTTGGATCGCCAGCGCGCATCTCCCCTCGCACTCATATTTTCTGCAACTTTCGTCCGTCTATCTTCGTCTCATCTGCTCTTCGTAAGTCTTCTTCTCCTTTCTTTGTAGTCCTATTCTCTGTTTATTGTTCTTACTTTCGGCGAATCCTTGGGTCCCCGTTGAAATGGCTAAACATTTGAAAGACCTCCTTTCTGAGAGTCGCATTTCCGGATTCCGGCGACATTTTTCCATTCCCGATGACGTTCATTTGTCTCTTGTCACGGACAGTTCTCTTGATATGGAGAGAGAGGATCAGAATACGATCGTATTCTCCCTCCTGTCCATTGCGGAGGGCGGAGTTCGTTTCCCCCTACATCCATTGCTTAAGGCCGTCCTTCGCTATTGGAGTCTGATTCCTTCTCAGCCCAATGTAAATTTCTTTCGAATCATTATGGGGATTATAGAATTGAATCGACGCCTTAGGATCAATCTCGGAATTCCGGCCATTCGGCACTACTATGCTTTAGCCAAATCCTCCGGTCGGCTGGGGCGGTACTTCCTTAGGGCCAAGGATACTGACCATCATTTGGTGACTATGCTTGCCAGTTCTGGTAAGAGGGTTGACGATGTAATGGTCAATGTCTGAGGTAATTGAGAGTTCGCTGAGGGCGAAGATCGCCTAGACCCCATTCCCAGACATAAAGGTGATCCAGGTTGCCAAGTAGTATCTTATGTTTGTTGATCTGTCTTTTAATCGGCTCTCTTTCCTTAATCTCTCATCTTTTGCAGGTAATAAATTGAAGAAGATTCTGACTTCTGTTGACGACGCGGTCCTCAGGGACATTAAGACTGCACTCAACTACTTCGGCCGCCAAAACGTGCAAAAACAAAGGAGAGCCGCCCACATTTTACTTTGGTACGAACCGACTTATACCACGTTCTCGGCTGCGGACAACATTCCGATTCCATCCGGCGATCAGAACCTCTCGGCTCTTATCTTCCCTAACTACAAGAACCTTAGGCAAATTGGTCTTGAAGCTTCTGATTCGGGGCAAGACGCAGAGCCGGTGATAGTAGTTGCCGATTCGGCCAGAGAACTCACTGAGGAGGCCGAAGAGGTCGACGAGGCCGTGCGCTCGGCGTTTGAGGCTGCCGGACTCAACCAGCCTTCCTCTCCATCCGCTTCGGGTCGGGCAGAGTTCTCTTCCGGAGATATTTTCGCGAATTTGGGAGATCTTCCCGGCGACTTCTTTGAAGGTATGGCAAAGGAAAGCCTTACGCAAATGGCGCGTAAGAGAAATGCCGAGCGAATGGCTGCTCGAAAAAAGGCCGAGGCCGCCGAATCTGATGCCAGCTTGGCTAAGGCCTCTATACCCATTATTGAAGGAATGGTTCAGGTTACACCGGTCGGCACGGAAAAAGTTGAACAGCAGGTCGGTGAAGAACGGCTGATTCCGGAGGAGCGCGGCCAAAAATGTGGCGCCGAGGAGGAGGCTAGTTCAGAAATTAGCCCTGCTGACAAACGGCCTCGCCTCGAAGAATCGGACGTGGTTGCTTCTTTCGTAATTCAGCCAAAGATCAGAGATACGCCGATTTCTTCCAACGCTTCGACCATTGAGGATCCGGCCGTTGCATTGAGCCTGGCGGCCTCAATTTCCTTGCCGGCGGACAATGCGGCCTTTTGCGCCGCGCCGGATATTTTGGCCGTAGCCCTGTCTACGCAGTCGGTACTTCTGGTAGGTATTAAATTCGCTTGAATCCATTTTTACAAGGGTATCTGACGATCACTTGTTTTTGCAGACCGTCGGTAGGATCGCCGACTTAGGCCGCCGCCTGCACGATGCTCTTGGCAGAATTGACCGTTTGCAAACAGAAGTGGACGGTCAGAAGAGTAGGACCGAGTTTGAGAAAATGAGAGCCGCAATGGAGAGCGCACGAGCCGAAGCGGAGAAGGAGAGGGCTCGCACTGCTGAACAGCTTCGTTCTGATGCTGAGACTAGAGCGAGTGCGAATGAGGAGTCGCTCAAGCTCTCTAAAGACGAACTTGCCGAGGCGAAGACTCAGTTAGAGGAGCTCAAGGCGGCCCAGGAGAAAGCCGAATCGGAGGCTTTTGAGGCAGGAAAAAGAGCCGCCTTTACGGAATATATTGATGAAGTTCCCAAATTTGAGAATCGGGGGTTCAAACACGGGTGGCTCAAAGCCCTTGCTGTCGTTGGGGTTACGTTGGCTGTGCCAATTCCTTATGAGCAAGTAGATGTTGAGCCACTTGAATCCGACACCGAGGAGTGATTTGGGAGGCGTTTCCAAATTTATTAAGTTTTTTGATTTTTGTGTAAGTTTTTGATATTTGTTTGGTAGAGTTTTGTTGGTTCAGGGTAGTTTTCATGTATAAATTGGTTGCTATCTTGCACGCAATTTATTAATGAAAATTTCCTTGTAATTTCACTTCTACTCGTACACAATTTGTGTGGTTATGTTAATGAAACATTGTGATGTCTTTCGCTATTTTGCGTAAAATTGTTGCTGAGTTTCAGCTTTTAGAGGTTGAATATCCAGTGGCAATATTGATTCGTCCTTCACATGCCGACTGGATTAGAATTATGAAGAGTCGATTCATGAGCCGGCAGGGGTACTTGAGTCGAGTATATTCATGAATCTGCCCTTGCCCCAGGCGGTTCCTGAAGAGGTCTGAAGAATCGATTCGATTCGTGAGCCGGCTGGGGTACTTGAGCCGTATATATTGATGAATCTGCCCTTGCCCCAGGCGGTTCCTGAAGGATAGATTGATGAATCTGCCCTTGCCCCAGGCGGTTCCTGAAGAGGTTTGAAGAATCGATTCGATTCGTGAGCCGGCTGGGGTACTTGAGCCGTATATATTGATGAATATACGAGCCGGCTGGGGTACTTGAGCCGTATATATTGATGAATCTACCCTTGCCCCAGGTGGTTCCTGAAGAGGTCTGAAGAATCGATTCGATTCGTGAGCCGGCTGGGGTACTTGAGCCGTATATATTGAGGAATATACGAGCTGGCTGGGGTACTTGAGCCGTATATATTGATGAATATACGAGCCAGCTGGGGTACTTAAGCCGTATATATTGATGAATCTGCCCTTGCCCCAGGCAGTTCCTGAAGAGTTTTGAAGAATCGATTCGTTTCGTGAGCCGGCTGGGGTACTTGAGCCGTATATATTGAGGAATATACGAGCCGGCTGGGGTATTTGAGCCGTATATATTGATGAATCTGCCCTTGCCCCAGGCGGTTCCTGAAGGATAGATTGATGAATCTGCCCTTGCCCCAGGCGGTTCCTGAAGAGGTTTAAAGAATCGATTCGTGAGCCGGTTGGGGTACTTGATGGTAAAATCGTGCCCCTGCCGTCGACTCAGTCGGTGACGGGCGATTCAGGCTCTTCAATTAATGAGAGTGCCTCGATCGTGCTGCCTCTATGAAGGGTAAGTGAACAAAGGTACATCCTTTATGATCTTGGCAAACAACTGACTTGAGCTCTTGCAAGAAGACTGATTGCGCGAATGTCGAACCGACTCTTCTTTAACAGTAAAGGGGAAGCGAAGACCCTAGCTGAGTTGGGCGGAGATATGAATCGAGGTGGTGAACCCTCGCGCTCAGGAAGTAGGAGTTCTAGGGGTCGCGAGAGGCATCAGTCTCCTCGACGTCGCAGCAGATCGCCCAGGCGAGACAAGCAGTCGCAGGGTAAATCTCCACAGTCCCGAGTCGAGAGGAGGTCTGATGCGAATCCGTGCCCATTAAGCTTTGCGGTATTTGTGAAGAATAGACCCATGACGGAGGCGGACTCGATCGTTCGAGACCCAGACGTAGCGGTCGACTTTGCCCGACAAATATTTCCTCCTGAGGTTCAGCAATCAATGCTGGGTCGACAGGACTACGAGGTGTTTCGCGAGGGCATTCACGGCGCGGTGAAGGGGCTTTACACTACTTACGAAGTCGGCATGCGACTGCGCGCTGCCCGTCAAGAGATGGAAAAGAAGGAAGAACGTATTCGAAGTTTGGAAGCCCGCGTGGAGGCGGCCGAGCGGGAACTAAGGAAGACCAAGGCGGCTCAGGCACAATCCACCGCGTACGCGAACCCAATTGTGGAAGAGAGGGTTACTAGTCGGCTTATCAGCTCCGCACTTGCCGATCGAGAGACGGCAAGTATGTTCGCAATAGAGAGCGCGAAGGGGAGGGCCTATGAGAAAGGTTTCCACGAGGGCCGAAAAGTGGGAATCGAGAAAACCAGGGAAAAATTGGCTGAAGAAGTGTGCCGATGTGAAAACCGTGGGTGTAGACACGGTTGGATCAAGGCATCTCAAGCCGCAGAAGCTCTACGAGCGTCGGGAATTGATTCGGCATCACCACGCTACAGGAATAAAGATTTTTCGTTTTCTGCTTTCGAAGTTGAGAAGAGTGAGGATGAGGGTGACGCCGTACGAGTTTAATAGTTGTAAGATTGGAATGCAGGGCGCGTTTGAAACTATGTAACTTGTTGTTTTATTGAATAAAAAACGTTTCATTATAAATGTTTCGTTGTCATTCATATTCGGCATATGTGTATTTCGTGTTGCTTAAATGTTTGAATGAATGTCTAAATATTGTCCGACCCAGGTAGCTGTTAACTGTCCGGCGGTACGTGGGCTTATCGGCAGGATCTGCACATGGGCAGGATCGACGCATTCATGACGATCGTCAAGGTTTTATTGAGGCTATTTCAACGGCTATTTATCTTTGACTTGGGTCAGCGCATTGATGCTTGGCCAGTTGGATTAGTGGGCTGGTCGAGGGCGATCGGCATGTGAAGACTTGGCCGACCGGTTTAATTAATCTATTTCGCTTTGGCCCAGCCAGTGCGCGTTTCGGCCAGCCGTCGGGATAGCGGTCGTGGCGAATGTCAATCGACGCTCGTCTTATTCAGCCAATGCGTTTTTTGGCGTTAATAAAATTTTCTTGGGATTGGGACCTCGAGATCGCGGTCGTTGCTGAGAATAAAAGGAGTAGGCGCTTCGCACCAATAATCCCACTTGACTCATCATTCCTTCTGTGGGATGGTGATTTTGGTTACAGAGGCTCAAACTTCGGTCAAGTTTGGTGTTGAGATGGTTTGCAGCAGAAAACCTACCCGTGAGGGAGTTAGGTCATCCAAAGAGCTTGAGATCTGTGAGTCTCCAAGTCGTCGAAGCAAATCACCCCGAATGGAGAGTCAACAACTGTCAAGTTCATTCTTCCTTGTCTTGGATCTTTGCCTTGACATTGTCAATGGTGTCAGGGGAAGTTTGGCGCTATGCAAGTCGTGGGCTTAAGCGTAACTGGTTCAAGGTATTGCACGCCGTGGAGGGGTTTAGGGTGACGGTCGTCGATCCGGCGAAGCTGCTTTACCGGCGCGTTTTGTTCCTTTTTTGCTTTCGATATTGAAATGCTCGAATGGGGGTTGTGTTTATGTAACAACTGCTTAATCAAATAAACGGTTTTATTTTAAATATATTTGCGTGTTATTCTGAATTTTGCTTGTGTACTAAAGCACATTACTTCGAATGTATGATCTGTTCTAGCGTGTTGCATAGGATCAATTATCAATATCTTTTGTTTGTGCCAACGTTTGCTCCGGATTCGGAGACGTAATTAGCGCTTAGCACTGTAGACCGATTAGTATGGCCGAACGAATTAATGCAATAATCCTTTGAAGCACTAAAGCGGGCTCCATATTTGGAGGCTTGAACCCGGGGCCCATTCGGCCTTAAGGAGACTGAATCGGCCCTAAGGTGTCATGCGCTGAAGGGGGGCTCCGAATTCGGAGACTTAATCGGCCCTAAGGCGTCATGCGCCAAAGGGGGCTCCGAATTTGGAGACTTGATTTGGCCGATCGTGATATCCACGAAGGGCGCTCCGAATCTGGAGACTTAGTCGGCCCTAAGGCGTCATGCGCCGAAGGGGGCTCCGAATTCGGAAACTTAATCGGCCCTAAGGCGTCATGCACCAAAGGGGGCTCCGAATTCGGAGACTTGATTTGGCCCATTGTGATATCCATGAAGGGCGCTCTGAATCCGGAGACTTGTTTTGGCCAATCGTGATATCCACGAAGGGCGCTCCGAATCTGGAGACTTAATCAGCCCTAAGGCATCATGCGCCGAAGGGGGCTCCGAATCCGGAGACTTAATCGGCCCTAAGGCGTCATGCGCCAAAGGGGGCTCCGAATTCGGAGACTTGATTTGGCCAATCGTGATATCTACGAAGGGCGCTTCGAATCCGGAGACTTAATCAGCCCTAAGGCGTCATGCGCCAAAGGGGGCTCCGAATTCGGAGACTTGATTTGGCCGATCGTGATATCCATGAAGGGCGCTCCGAATCCGGAGACTTAATCGGCCCTAAGGCGTCATACGCCGAAGGGGGCTCCGAATTCGGAGACTTAATCGGCCCTAAGGCGTCATGCGCCGAAGGGGGCTCCGAATTCGGAGACTTAATCGGCCCTAAGGCATCATGCGCCAAAGGGGGCTCCGAATTCGGAGACTTGATTTGGCCAATCGTGATATCCACGAAGGGCGCTCCGAATCCGGAGACTTAATCGGCCCTAAGGCGTCATGCGCCAAAGGGGGCTCCGAATTCGGAGACTTGATTTGGCCGATCGTGATATCCACGAAGGGCGCTCCGAATCCGGAGACTTGATTTGGCCAATCCTGGCGAGTGCCCCACTGGGAATTGACATATGATTTTGAGGGATGAGGAAAAATAGTTCGTATTGCAGAGGCGAAATATATTTACAGGTATCAGAGCCCACAGATCGGGTCAGTGATAGGGTTTTCATCAGAACTCAGCTTGTGCCGATTGGGGGGAACCACGTATTTCTTCATTGCCGTGGGTTGTTGGGAAACGCAGGATCTGATGGTAGGTGCTTGGGACGGCCTTCATGAGATGTAGCCAGCTTTTTCCCATGATGGCATTATACGGCGATGGGAGCTTCATGACCAGGAATTCTGCTTCGACCGTTCTGGAACCCGTTCGAACAGGTAATGTGACCTTGCCCAATGGATATTCGGGATTCGTATTAAAGCTGAACAGTGGGTGAGGCGCCGGAGATAGATCCGACTCGTTGAGGCCGAGCTTGGTGAAAGCTTGGTAGTACATGACCTTTGAACTACTCCCTAGGTCTATGAGAATTCGTTCAATGACGAACCGGTTTATGCGTAATCCAATGACCAATGGATCGATGTGGGAAGCCGTTGCGTCATTGAGGTCGGAGTCGTCGAAGGCAATTGTCGGAGCTTGTTCGGACCGGTCAGTCGAAATACGGCGCCCCTGCAGAGTTGGATGCGATCGAATTGTGTGCACGGCTGGGGGTGTAGGCAGGCTGTAAATTACATGGATCACGCCAAGTGGGGGAGAGTCCTGCCTCAACGCTAATGCCTTGGTTGGCTTTCCCTGTTTCACATACTGCTGCAGTCGGCTGTCTTGCACCAGTTCTTCCAGGTGATCTTTTAATGCGTCGCAACTCTCTGTTTCGTGGCCGTGATCTTTGTGATATTCGCACCTCCGGTCCCTTCGTCGTGTATCGGGTGGCCCCACCATCTTTGACGGCCATCTGAAGAATGGAAGGTGTTGGATTTTGGTCATTACCGCGGTGATTGGCTCTGACAGTTCCATGTACCTTTTGTCGGCGCGCCTCGAGCGTCTACTGTCGACTTGCAATTGTTCATTCGTCGGGTGGGAGCATTGATTACTCGATCGGCGAGAGTCTCACATTTTGTCTCGTTTAGCACGTTGTCGCGGCTCAGGGCTCGGAGGTGGCACGGAACTTATTGGTTGAGCAATTTCAGGAGGTGCCGGTTTGGAGGACACTTGTCTGGCTTTAATCCTCAAGGCATCGTCTTCCACTTTGCAATACTCTTCGACTTTCTTCATCAACGCCCAGACTGTTTTGGGGGTCTTCTGGTCAGGGAGTTGCGAAGAGCACTGTCAGGATGTAGTCCCATTTTGAAGGCGGTGACGACCATGGAGTCGTTGCAAGCATCATCAACGAGATTGAAGCACTCCCAATATCGCGCCGAATATGCTCTCAGCGTTTCTCCTGGTTGGATTTGCATAGCCCAGAGAGAGTCGGCCTGTTTCGGCTGTACCTCGTTGGTGATGAACCTGGCCCTGAAGGATTTTTGTAATTGATGGAAACTTCTGATCGAAGCCGGCTCCAGCTTGTAATACCATCTGACAGCTAATGGCCCCAAGCTGCTGGGGAATATTCGGCACATGAGGGCTTCATTGTCTGCATAAAACGTCATGGCCTGCTTGTAGTGACGTATATGATCAGTGGGGTCTGATTTTCCGTCGTAGAGAGTAAATGATGGAGCTTTGAACTTCTTGGGCAGGGTCGCCCTCGCAATTCGTCGGATAAAAGGATTGTGCCGGTCCTCTTCGTCTGAACTGCTTCTTCTGCTCTTGTTCCTTGTGTGTGGACTTTTTTCAGAGGAGCTGGAAGTGTCTAAGCGTACCTTATTATGCTTCGTGGATAATGAGTTGGAGTCACTATCAGTTTCCCTTGGTCGGGCTCGAGGTCGTTGTCTACCTGCCCTCAGGGGTCGTTCGGGGTCTTGGTGCGCGGCTTCTTTGGCTTTTGCTACTTCCAGGGCCAAATCTTGACGGAGGCGTTCGTTTTCTGCGATCATATTTTCCAGCCTTTGTTTATTCTGTTTAGCTTGTTCTATGATGGCTTGCATCGTCTCCTGCACTGAAGTCGTTGGCGAGTCAAAATTCAAGGCGCGTCTCGCAGCGATGGTTTCCTTCCCGAGCATATTTGCCGGAGTGATTTCGTCTCTCTGTGTAGTCTCGTCGGTGGCTATCGGAGGATCTTGCGTCACGCCTTCCATGGATGTACTTTGAGTATTCCCACAGACGGCGCCAATTGTGGGGAAGTGGTTTGGAAATACTCTTCAGATCCTGGGAGACGCTCTTGATCCTCAGCTAGTCACCTGTAAAAGCACCAACACTCCGGTCGGGGGTGCCGGGGTTAGCACTCCGACGGGCAAGTCAGTCTCAATGGTCAAGAAAGTTTGTTCACTAAGTTAAGTGGAGTTATTCTTACATACCTTTCCAAGAACGCTGCTTCTATATTTATATCTGTTCTTTTTGGGACCTCGGGGCCTGGGCCTACTTTTCAATCATTACCCGTTCTTCTATTCGGCTTCGAGGATCCTTTCTTAATCGGCCTACGTATTGTATTCGACCCATCCTAATCATGCAGGATACAGCCAGTTAATGTAAATACTATAATATACCCCTTCCGATTTAGCCACATATTCGGCTCCCACAGAGGTAATTAATTGTTACTTTGTTTGTTCACACAATCACCCCGATTGTTCACTCAATAATTTTTGTCTGTCTTGCTCATTCTTCTTTTAATTTTTCTTTTCTCTACACTTAACAATTTTGAAATCCTCTTCATTGAGACAAAAGAACCGTCAACACAATCGTTTGATAATTGGTTTAAATTTAATCTATAAGGATTGTTCAATCCTTGCTGGCACAATCACATTTATGATATTTTCCTTTGTAGGAAAAATAAGCCAACAATTTTATATAATTTTTTTTTTTTGTTTATACATCATTGTCTTATCATATTTAAGTTAAAAAATAGCGTAAATTATAAATATACCTTCTAAGATTTGCCTAAATTATAGATTGCCCCTATGGTTTGAAAAATTACAAATACCTCCTTATTAAAAATATTTATCTAACAAAATTAACTAAAAAAATGAAATTCATAATCGCTCAATAAGATTAACTAAATTATTAATTGACTTAACCAATTATTAATAAAATGAACGATTTGTTATGAAATTAGAAACCTCAGGGGATGGAATGTAATTTTCAGAATCACAGGAGGCAATTCGTATTTTAATCAAATCTCGGGGGGTGTATTTGTAATTTATCCTAAAAAATATCAATTTTCAAATAATTAACTTTATTTTACTTATTTAAGTAGAAATTGTACTAAACATACTAGAAGGGACTCCCAAACTAAATAAATAAAAATTATATTTATGTATTTACATGCTATCTGTATTACTTCTGATCATTTTAATTTTTCAAAAAAAAAAATAATTAATTAATATAATTATATTAAACTTATAAAATTTATTTTATTTTTTTAAAAATTTGACACAAAGTCAGTGTAAATTACCCTTGAAATCATATTCAAATATATATCAAAACAATTCTGAGTAATTTAGAGAGAATTCCCCGAACAAAAACAATGGAAAAATTATCTGATAATTTTGGAGTAATATCTTACACTATGTGAGATACTTATTCAAATATCTTTTAAAAATTAAAATAAAATAATTGATCTCACTATTTCAACCAATCAAAAACAAATTAAAACACCACAGAAATTTACCTCAAAACCACCATACAAACAATGTTATCCTAACACTTTTAAGTAGACACAAATATTACATGTTTTTGAGTTGTTTGTACAATGAACAGAGTATAAGTCAAGTGGTATTTTATTAGAATGATTGTTTGTCGTTTGGAGAATTATTGCCATGTTTTTGTCAGAAAAGAAGCTGATAAATGAATCTAGTACGGCATTTTTATGTATATTTATAAAAAATATTAGTGATTTTAAATATTTTATCAAATATCTCGTGTAGGTGTGAGGTTTGTACCATATGAGTCTCATATAAATTTTACAAATATTTAATAAAATATTTGATAAAATATTTTAAATTCTTAACATTATAGCATAATTTGTCTGATTCTTATTAATAACAGAATTCAACTTATCCTCAAAATTTGAAAATTGTTATGTCTTATGAGAGTATCTCTAATGGTTGTTGCTATAATACCATTGTTATTACTATAATTTGGCAATAAATAGTGCTATTTTACCAAATTATAGCAATGGTGCTCTGATGGTCATTTGCTATTTTGGCAAATCTCAACCAATTTTCCCTCCAAATTTATAGGTGTTGTTTGGATATAGGTTTTTTGTGATTTTATTTTTGTTTATTTTTTGTGATTTTATTTTAGCTGTTTGTAAAATATATATATACATATATATATATATATTTATATTATTCCGGACTAGACAAATATAAAAATTGAAAAAAATTGAAAAATTAGAAAAAAAAAATATAATTCACCCCACACAAGCTGGTGTTTGTTTTTATTTTTGTTTTGTTTTTTTTTATTTTTTTATTTTTGTTTTAGCCAAACAGAGCACAATAGCTTTGTCGCCAGATCATCACCACCGTTCACATGTTGGTCATCAACAGTTGGGATAATTTGTGTAGAATCATCCAACCTTTTATTCCTCTCCCTCTCACTATCTCTCTCACCATTTCGTCCTCCCTCTTCCTCTTTCAGTCTCCGTCTCTCTCTCTTTCTCTTTCAGATATCATCTATCTTCTGTCTCTGTCCGAGCAGCGATGGTGTCAATAACTGAGCGCAAAAGACCAACAACAACCTCTATCTTCCTCTCACTCTATCCCTCTTCCTCTCCCTCTCACTCTCACTCTCACTCTCACTCTCACTCTCACTCTAACTCTCTTGTCTTTCTCTTCGATCGGCGACTGTGTGTGCCCCTAATCATCGAAGACAACCTTTCCTCCATCTCCCTCTCACTCTGACGCTATTTGTAGACCGCCCGGAACTCCTGGCTCCGCGTGCGAGGGCGCAAATTGTTTGTTCATTAGCTATTATAGTTCGGACTCGTGTCAGGGTTCTGAATCTAATCTCACAAAGTGCAATGTGAGGCCGATAAATCACCAAAGAATCCAAATTCGCAAATCGTTTTGGAAAACTAATTTTTATAAAGAAGTGCCAAACATGGACTGTTTTGCCAGATACAGAGTCGTCACCTAAATGTTTTATTTTTGGGAAATTTAGAAAACCCTGACTCGTGCCTAAGGCCACGTGTCCGTCATCACCAAAGTTGCCTCGGCTCGGGAACTTGGGTACGAGAGGGGAAGGTCATGCAATGAGCACCCCCGCTCGCCCGATCAAAGATCGGCCTTTACTATCATGATATGTTGTTTTTGAAAACACATGTGTTCTTATTCCGGTTATTAACCTAGAATTACTATGTGATGTGCACAACATACAAGTATAGACTAGATCGCCTAAATTGGAACAAAACATTTCATGTTCGTTTGTTTGAAAACGGTTTAGAGGTGCTACTCACAAGTAAGCTAAGTCGTGGATTTTGCCACCTTCAAGTGGGCTTAAAACTCGTATTCCGATGAATTGTTCCAATTCAAGCAATCCAACCTTCATCCACAGGCATTCATGCAGTTAAACACTTAAGCAGTTAGCTTCATGGCAAGCATGCTAACATGGCAGCATACACATCTCATGCAGTATGCTAAAGCGTAAACACTCACAGTGTACTCCGAGCCAAAACAGAAAACTAATTAGAAATCATGCATGATCCTAGTTCATGTTAAGATGGCTAATGCAACACATGCAAAAATGCAACTCAGATAGGCTCGGCTATTCTAAGATGTCATATAGATGTAACTTGATAACATGCTGTTGAACACGTATTCAAGTAAATGTATTGAAATACAATGCAGTTAGTATGATGCGCCGAGCTCGGTGCATGTAATACAGATGAATGGATGCACGCATGCGAAGCATAAAGATCTAATTGAAACATGCCCTAAAACTAACCATCAAAAGCTGATAAGTAAAAAAGAGAAAGAAATGGAGGTTGGAAGAGATGTATCACACACATGCACGCTTATTACAACAGTTGGCCCTCTTGACGGAGGGTCCGAATAATGAGTTAACTGGCTAATCTAAGCTAATTAAACTAATTATTACAAAACGAAACTAATTAACTAAGAAGCTAACTAATTAAGTACAAAACGAAGCTAATTAACTAACAAGTTAACTGACTAGTTATTACAACACAAATAAGCGGCTAAATGCATTAACTACTTTAGGAAAGCAGTAAAAAGAGGTCCTCGGGATGAAGAGTGCATGTATGCTCGGTCGCCTCGTTCTGAAATCCAACGCGATGCTTCGATTTGCCTCTGTTTGCAACAGTTCTTAGAACCTTGCACAAACTCCCAGAAAGCTTCAACTCCACCTTGGGAACCTGTAGGAGCATTGCCGACCAGTTGTTGATGTTGGAGACCACCTGCCGACCACTTTTCTTTGCTGTAGACCAGAAAAAGTGGTCGGCCAACTAGTTTTTCTGGTCGGCCGACCAGTTGTTGTTGCACTTCCCCAGTTTGCTGCAACAGAGAGCAAGAAAGGGCATGGCAATGTATTTGCAAGGTATGTGTGCACAACCACCCTCCCTATCATTTCATAAGCTTAAGGGAGTGCGGTTCTTGACCCTTGGACCACCAATCGCGCATTTCAATGCATGATGGCCGAGAAGCCAAATTGCACAATTCAATGTAAAATGAATGCACAAATAAACACATAAAGCCTTGACCTCTATCATGTATGATCAAGAGGGTCGGCGACCGAGAAATGAGGCACGTTTTATCACTTCAAGTATGAAACGTCCCTCGTTTTGGACTAACACCTAATCCAAACACAATGCAAGCAACAACATGCAATGCAACACGATCAAACTACCAATGCTAATGGCATGTATACACAATGTAAAGCAACAAAATGGCATACACAATGCGAACAATAACATGGCATACTCAATGCAATGTGACATGATCAACCTAATGGCATGCATACACAATGTAATGCAACATAAGCATGCAAACAACATGGCATACACAATGCTCAATGGACTTAAACCGAATATGGATAGACCTCAGTCATGCCCAAAACAGTGGCCATGGTGATGAAACTAAGGCATGAAGATCAAGACAAGCATGCTCAATGCAATGGCCCATTGACTAGGCATAAGAGCACACCTCTCAAGAGTGCTCAAGGAGTGACAAATGTGGAAGTGTAATAACACTAAATGCACTGAAATTAGGCAAGAAATGATGCCAAATCATTCAATCAACATAAGCATGGCATGCTAGGGTCCTTAAGGCATAAGGCTACCAAGGAGGACTACTCTAGAGACATGCAATACATGGCACAAATGCATGAACCAATCATGGACAGAGCTCAAATAGGTCTAAACAAACACCAAAACATGCTGAGATGGGAGCTCAAGGACCTAGGCAAGATGGCATACATGCTAGGCCACAAATGAGGCAATAATGCATAACACTCAAAGGCACTTAAAGAGTGAAAGAAGTAAGAATATGGAAATTCTATATGCTCTGAAATGTCATGTTAAACAATGCCAAATCATCCAAACAACACAAATGAAGCATGCTATGGTGCTCAAAACTCAAAGCTAGCATAAGTATTTGCACTACAGCTATGCAAACATGAAGCATATGGCAAAGGCAACCCAAAATAGTCCTAGAACATGTCAAAATGATGCTAAAACATGTATGGAAAGAAGCCAAAATAAGCTAGTATGGTGAGCATGAAGCATGAAATATGCAAGGCCAAAAGGAAGGATTACACTACACCTACTAAGACCAAGCATGAGATGGCTTCACCAACAAAAATCAGAGTTATATTATGGCAAAATAACCCCCAAAACACACTAAAATGATTGCTCGGAAGCTTAGGTATGAAGGCATACACAATGGCTCATGTTTAAAGCACAAAGCATGAACCTTCCAAAGTATGGAAAGAGTGACAAATGCAAGTGTATGACCACACTACATGTACTGAAATCACATTTCCAATGATGCCAAATCATGAAAATAGTCCAAGTAATGCATGCTAGTGGATTTGATACACAAAGCTAACAAGCTAGAATGCATTATAGCTATACAAAGCATGGCAGGCATGACCAAAACAACACAAATCAGAGCTAGAGAATGCTAAAACATGAACAAAAGCTTCTTAGAGTTGAGCCAAAAGAATGCTAGAATAACAGTCTAAAGCATGATACACATTAGGCTAGTTTGTGGGATTGCATTACAAGTGCATGGAGCATGCATGGGGCTATCAAACCAAGTCAAAACAGATCTAAGGCATGCTAAAAAAATACCAAAAACCTACTGAGATGGACTCAAAACATGCTAGAAAGACATGCTACTTCATGAGGCACACAAAGTTAGTTTGTAAGATTCACACTACAAGTGTACTAAGCATGCATGAGGTGACAAAACCAAGTCAAAACAATGGTATGCCATGTCAAAATAATCCCAAATACATGGTAAGATGGAGCCAACATAAGCTTAACAAACATGCTCAAACATGAGGCAAATGAAGTAAGCATTCAAGAACACAAGGAGAGGGGATGACCCTCTCCTATTTGGTACCTTAAAACACCATTTCCACCACTGAAATTCCTCTGAGTTTCAGTGGTGGAAAGGCCAAAACAAGGTGATCCCAATAGCTCAAAAGGATGGTATAAAACAAAGCCAAACAAGGCCTAAGAGGGGGTAGACTACCCCCAACACAAAAGAGACCTTAAACAAACATGTTAAGCATACAAAATCAGAACTTTTTGTAGTTTAAAGTCAAGCCAAAATAAGCATGCAAATAGGGCCAAAATCTTAAGCAAAAATAAGGGTTTAAGAGGCTAGTTTCTCACCCTTGTAGAACAACTCTAGAGCAACAACTCCAGCAGCTTTTTCTGACCAAAACCAGTCCAAAAACTTCAAAAACAACTTCAAGGGACCTCAGGTCCAAGAGTATGGTGTTTCACTATGTGTTTGTGTGTTAAAGTGTGATAAAAAGGCACTTTTGAAGCACAAATGTGAAGCAAAGAGCAAGATAGAGACAAAGGTGTATATGTATAGCTCAAACACAAAATTCTCAACCTGGAGAAGGAGGGGGGAGGTTCTCTTATATAGAGAACCAAAGGTTAAGCTTATTGGACAAGCTTAGGCCTAAAGCCATCCCTCTATACACGTGTATGGAGGATCACTTCTGTGCCCTCCAGCTGTTACAGCTGGCTAAAAAATATCTCCAGGAATGAGCTGGAAAGCTGCCGACCACTTGAAGTGGTCGGCCAGCTACTTGCACTGGTCGGCCGACCAGTGGAAGTGGTCGGCTAGGGAAGAAAGTGGTCGGCCATGGGGGAGAGATGGTCTGCAGCATGAAAGCAGAGCAGTGGTGTGGTGGCCGACTAGAAAAGGTGGTCCAAAGACCAAGAAAACCAGTTGGTCGACCAGAAAACTGGCTGGCAGGAAGGAAAATGGTCTCCAAGGAGAAGAATTGGCTCCCACCTTTGTACCACCTTTGTACCACCTTCCAAACAAGGAAAACAAGGTTTGCACCAAAAACAAACCAAAAAGGATGCAAGACGAAAATCCAGGTGGCAAGGCGCATAGCCGAGAGACCCGAAAACTAGTCTACGAGCACCAAAAGTGGTCTCCTAGACGACAGTGGCCCTCCAGGCCAAGGCAACCAAGCATGGTTCGAAAACCAAGCCAAACGGAGAACGTTAAGTGGTCCCGAGACAAGGTGCGCGACCGAAGGCTCCGAAAACCAGAAACTAGTCTCCAAGCGGGAAAAGTGGTCTATGACCACAAAAAGTGGTCTACAACCACAAAAGGATGGTCTACAAGACCTCTCCCTCCCCCCAGGGAAGTGAAAACAAGGTTCGGTCCACAAATCGAGCGTGTGATAGATACACAAAGTGAAGCGAGTGATAGATGCACTAAGTGAACAAAGTGTGATAGATACACTAGGTGAGTGAAGTGTGATGGATACAAAAGGTGAACACAAAGTGTGATAGATGCACTAAGTGAACAAAGTGTGATGTATACACAAAAGGTGAACACAAAGTGTGATGGATACACTAAGTGAACAAAGTGTGATGGATACACAAAAGGTGAACACAAAGTGTGATCGATGCACTTAGTGAACAAAGTGTGATGGATACACAAAAGGTAAACACAAAGTGTGATAGATGCACTAAGTGAACAAAGTGTGATGGATACACAAAAGGTAAACACAAAGTGTGATAGATGCACTAAGTGAACAAAGTGTGATGGATACACAAAAGGTAAACACAAAGTGTAAACACAAAGTGTGATAGATGCACTTAGTGAACAAAGTGTGATGGATACACAAAAGGTGAACACAAAGTGTCATAGATGCACTTAGTGAACAAAGTGTGATGGATACACAAAAGGTGAACACAAAGTGTCATAGATGCACTTAGTGAACAAAGTGTGATGGATACACAAAAGGTGAACACAAAGTGTCATAGATGCACTTAGTGAACAAAGTGTGATGGATACACAAAAGGTGAACACAAAGTATGATAGATGCACTAAGTGAACAAAGTGTGATGGATACACAAAAGGTGAACACAAAGTGTGATCGATGCACTAAGTGAATAAAGTGTGATAGATACACTAAAGGTGAACACAAAGTGTGATAGATGCACTAAGTGAACAAAGTGTGATGGATACACAAAAGGTGAACACAAAGTGTGATGGATATACTAAGTGAAGAAAGTGTGATGGATACACTAAAGGTGAACACAAAGTGTGATAGATGCACTAAGTGAACAAAGTGTGATGGATACACCAAAGGTGAACACAAAGTGTGATGGATACACTAAGTGAACAAAGTGTGATGGATACACTAAAGGTGAACACAAAGTGTGATAGATGCACTAAGTGAACAAAGTGTGATGGATACACAAAATGAACAAAGTGTGATTGATACAAAGTGTGATTGATACACTAAGTGAATGAAGTGTGATTGATACACTAAGTGAATGAAGTGTGATTGATACACTAAATGAATGATCTTAAACGAAACTTCTTTGAATGAACCGTACATACAATGTTATGCATGAATGAGAAAGAAACTTGATAGGTACAATGCAATATAATGCATGATGTTTAAAGAATGCAATACAATGCATAGCGGCGTTTTAGAAAGCACCTCATGGGGTGAGTGGCGATGAACCGCTCTACTCTGACGGGGATCTCCCCTTGTGTTCTTCGAACACTTACCTTCAACTCACAGTACAAAGGTTCTGAAATACTGACAAGTAGCAACATCTGCATGTAGAAGCCATGGCTGCCGCTTTCCTTCCTGATCGCATTCACAACTTTCCTTATTCTCCAACGGGGTGACAGACTAGGTTGGTTCGGTATCCAAAATTGAGGTGCATACACGCCATCTCAACCTATGGGGCTTCCATACAGATTTCAAGCCGAGGATACACCCCTGGGTATTTAAACTAGACTTTAGTCTCGGAAATTCCAAACCTTTGTGTTCTAGGTATCAGCCATTCGAACTCTAGTTTCCACCGTTGCAGTTGATCTCCTAGGAACTCATTGCAAACACAGCCAAGATAACTCTAGCAGGGAATGGTACTCAGGGAGAGCACTTCTGATTGCCTTTCTGGCTTGAAGCAGGCTTGAGCTTGGAGTAGAGGCACACTCATACTTTGGAGCATTAACAAGGCCTGAAGGGCTATATCCGAAATACAATCTCTGAATTTGCTGAAGTCGAAACAAACTCAGATGCCCGACATTTTCCCTCTTTTCTTTTGCTTTGCAGTCTGGAACCTATATAGCTTCAGATAAGTCCTTGTTCGACTGTTCTCATATGACCTGGGTTGAACCCTGCAGTTTTATGAAAGAACAAATCCTGTTTTGCACAAATACAGAGAACGACACAGCACTTTGAGCACAAAATGATTTTTTGAAATTGAGAAATGAGTTCTCAACCGGGTATTGAGCCTACGAACGAATGCAACGCACCACGACTCGACAAGGGAAAACAAAGGTAAAACAACCTAAACACATCAAGAAACACTCGAGACGACTCAAAACAAGAATCGAGACAAACAAAAACACACACACAACACTCAGATGTGTTCTAATGGCAAGAGACCTCTCAGTTCGCGAGGAGCCAGTTTCTTCAGGTATTGTTTCCCACCCTTTTCTCATTTGTAATTCTCACATCACTCTGGCACTCAATCTCTTTTCCTCTGAAAAAACCCTTTCCTCACTTTTTCTCTCAACGTACATCTCTCTATTCTTTAATCTCTCTTCTTTTTTATCCCTCCCCTGGGTGGTTGATAAATAAATAGGAAGTTGTGGGCTCTTGCCCCTAGTATTCCGCTAGATTCTTCTTCTTCTACTCACAATAGTGAACTTCCCCACTGAGGGGTTACGCTACAACTGGGTGTGTAGCAAATCTGCAGCTGACATCGGTTGACGATGCTCTGCTGGGGAGTTTGGACGTGATCAGATCTGTCCAGATGAGGGAATGAAATATCCTGCTCCATTCCAGCTTGTGGCTAGCATTTGGCTTGATACCTCGCTGCTTAGAGGATGAGAGAGCTTTTGGCCCTTTGCTGTTAGCTTCAGTTGTGCCCTTTCTGGTGAATATGGTGCTCTTTCCGGCAAGTATGGTGCCCTCTCTAGCAAATGCATTGACAACGGGAAAAAGACAGGTAGCCTGACTCAATTGTGCCCCTAGGTCATCATTTTGACCATTTGTTTTTTTGTTTTTGACTTTTGCTAAAATAATTTTGACCAATATGAGAGTTAGATTAACATACTTGTTCGATTTTTTATTCAAAATCATGCAAGTTAGGTTATGAGCACTGAAAATTTTCCTTTTTTTGGTCCAAGAAATGGTCCAGTTTTTGGAAAAAATAAAGCAAATTTTCAAGAAAATTAGTCAACCTAAGTAAAAATTCTCAAAAACTGTTTTTGCAAATGGCCACTGCTCGATCAACACAAAATTTACTCTTGAGATGCACAACCTCATATCCAAAACAATGGAAAATTGCCCCTTGTCTAAATGGCACTGCACAACAACGGAAAGTTGTTCCTTGTCTGAATGGCACCACAGCGCACTGTATGGCAACGGAAAGTTGCCCCTTGTCTGAATGGCATCACAGCGCACTGTAATCAGTCCTCAAAGTGACGATCACAACCGAACTCTCGGATATAGAGAAGACAAAGATGATCAGAACCATTACATGGACACAGTCGATTTGGAAGTGTTTATGGCTGGACTTCAGAATGAAGTTGCCTACGTATCCCAAACATGGGAGTCAAGCCTGACGTAGTTCCGAGTTAAGGTACACTCGGGTATTAACCTCTCCTTTTGCGCTCTAACTTTTGCCAAGGCCGCCCTTTCTGGATTTTCAACCTTGCGAGCTCTGTTTTTCTTTTCTTTTCATTTCTTTTTTTCATTCTTTTCTTTTCTTTTCTTCTTTTCATTTTCATTTCTTTTCTTTTCTTTTTTCAATCTTTGCATTTTTTCTTTTTTTGTTCATTTTCTTCTTTTTCTTGCTCCAACTTTTGCCTGGGTCGCCCTTCTGGCTTTTCGGCCCAGCGAGCCTCTCAAGGGTAAAAGTATAGCTTGGTCCATGTTGAATGGTCGTAGGATCTCGAATCGATATGAATCCCAGAGAATGGCTGTTGTTCGCTGATGATGTAGGAGTCCATCCAATGGGGACTGAATTTGCCCTTAGTGTTGTGGATAGGAGCTCGATTGTCCTTCAGTAATACTTTCTTCTTTCTTTCCTCCTGGGATTTGGCATTCTTGCCGATCTTCGTTAGCTCGAGAAATGTCCCAATTTTGACTCTTCGAGCACATTTGACATTTTTTGTGCCCCTTGTTCAAGGGCTGCTCCTTATCCAGCTTTGCAAGATTTCTTTTGATCATATCTGACCTTCTTGATCTGACTTTCTGACCCCTAGTTCGGGGATTGCTCCAAATCTGGCCATACAGGCCTCACATTGTGGTTGACCGTTGAACATTCTAAATCCAAGTTCAAGGTTTGAAAGCGAGGGGTCAAGTCTCGAGGTTGAGAGCGATCCTAAACTGCACAATCTCAAAATCAATTCCACACAGGTCTTCGCGGGACCATGCAAAACATTTTTTGAAATCTTTTAAGAAAGCGACTAGTCGCTCGCGTAGAAGACAATGTAGAACCAATCTGGATCAAGCCAGGATCCTTCTCAGTACTCATATTAACAAACATGATCTCATTCATTAAGGGCTTAACACGTCTCTCTTCCTCTCAATTGATCAAATTTTTGCAAATCCCGAGGAATTCCTTCCTCTTTATTTTCAACACAGTTTTCAAAAAGTTTTGAAAAACTTAGGTCAATACAATGACTTCAAGGCATAGAAAAGACACAGTTTTTAGTCAAATACTGCCATCTCATTCAGAACTTCTGGCACAACTGGCACAAGGCAGAAGCAAACACAAGAGTGTGAAAATCAGTGCCATTTCATTCAAATCTGTTGGCACAACTGGCTCCAAGGCAGAAACAGACTCAAAAGAAAATGAAAAGACAAACACAAAACAAGCAAGTAATGTCCGAGGTAACACCCCCGAAATCACCCGACTCTAACAAAACAAGACTGACTCGATACAACAAGACAGACCCAACTGACTCAATACAAAAAGACTGACTCAAAACAAAACAACATAACTGACTCAATACCTAAGTCAGAAAATAAAATAAAAAACTAGCATTCGCAAATGCTCAAAATAGTGTGTGCCATACGCCACATCTGGAGTAAATCAAGCACTATCCGCAGGTGGTTCATCCCCCAATCATATGGTCACATTATCCCCCACAAGTTCACTGATCAAGTGCCGATAGACTTTGCAAGACTGGTGCGGCGATGACCTTGTTGTCAAATAGATCTTGTACATCATAGCGAAGATGAAAGCAACTGTCAGTGTCATGATCGATTTGTTGATGGTAGGCACATCACTTACTCTGGTCATGCTTTGGAGAGAGAGGATCGGAGTAGAGGCCATTGTTCCAACGGTTTCAGATGTCCTTTCTAGAGTAAGACCCCTAGACCCTTTGACAAAGGCATATAAAGTGGGGTGAAAACCCTCTTGATTCGGGGTGGATATTTGGCCGTCTATGAGCTACTTTCGGACGCACTGGTGAATGTGGTGGCTGTTTTTGGTGTGGTGGTTATTTTTGGTGTGGTGGTGGTGACCATGCCTACGTTTGAAGTTCTAGCAGCTACATCACCACTAGTGGTTGCATTCGAACTGCGGGTAAACACCCTCCTGGGCTGCTCCTTCTCCTGGTCAATAAGACCCTGCTTCATAGCGTCCTCAATCTGTACCCCAATCTCGTGTAGGTCTGCAAAGGTGGGAAGGGTTAAGACGATCATTTTTTGCATCAGCCTGGGTTAGAGGTTGCGCACAACCATCCGTATTTGATCATTCTCGACCGGCCTGGTGGTCATCATAGAGGCTTTGGCTCTCCAACGGGTTACGAAGTCAGAGAAGCCTTCTTTCGGCTCTTGCCTCATTGTCTCAAGATCATGAGTTGTGACCTCAATTTGCGTGTTGTAGAAGTACTGAGCAATGCAAGCCTCAGCCATCTCTTCCTAGTTTTGTTTCACAGAGTTCTCCAATTTCGCATACCAGATTGTGGCTATCCCAGACATGGTTCGGCCGAATAGTGACAGTTTCTGGGTTGTGGTCAAACCCATTGGCCTCAGGATATCAGAAAATAGGTGGAGGTGCACCATTAGGTCGTCAGAGCCATCAAAGCGGTCGATATGTGGCATCTTGAACCGATTCGGCAACATCACTGCTGAGTCGGTGTATCTATCCTCTATGTCCGGAATGGAGTTAACACCTTAAGCTCTTTTGAACAGCTTTTCTAGCTTGCTCACTTTCAGCGCTATTGGATCCACCTCGGATTCAGACGGTGTGTCCACTGGATTCGCCGGTGCTTTGGACAGCTGGGGTAGGATTGGGGGTGGAACTGGCCCCATTGGGACGTCTGTATTTTCCTGGATGTTTGTAGTCTCCCCGGGTGTCAAAACCCTAGGTGGGGGCGGACGCGAAGCAGATGCTTCGGCTTGTTGTGGTGGATGTTGCTGCTGAAGTCTGGCAATCAACTCTATTTGCTGGGCTACAACCTCAGCCTGACGTGCGGCAAACTCTGCCTGGTGGGTAGCATCCCGCTGTATGGCTTGCTAAGTCTCTTGGAGCTAACGCATCATCTCCTCTATTTCGACTATAAAGTGTGGATTTGACTGAACAAGTGTGTATCCCCTTTCTGAGGTGGAAGCAGATATCTTAGCCCAACTGCACACAGACGAGGTGGATAGTGACCGCTGAATTGGGGACTGTTGAGCTAGTGATCTGTGCCTGACTGGCCTTTTTACCCTGCCTCTGGCGAAGGAACACTGATTGCCCTTGAACTGGATCTCTGACTTGACAAAGTCTACCAGCACAAATCCAATGTACCCGGGGGATATCGGAGCCTTCTGAAGCTATGATTCCCAAGACTACCTAACAAAGAGAAAACAAGCAGCATCTCAGCCCAATTTCACCAGAACAAATATGAGCAAAGCTGAATGACTGTGCTTTCTACTGAATTCTATCCTAAATTCTGCCTGTAAACTGATACCCTCAGGTAAAACTAATTCCTCAAATTCTGATGCCCGCAGGCCTGGCACCCTGACTTGCAAACTGATACATGCATTCCTGTAGAGGCACACTCTAAAAGCACATAACAAGCAAGTGAGAGCCAAAACACCCCTATGTTGGGGTAGGGTTTCCCTGTCCTATTTTGTCAGGAGCTAGGGTTTCACTACACACACAGTGGTTTCAAATATCCTAGAATCGAGTAAGCAACCTGTCCTAGTTCGGAATAGTCACTATGGGTTCCGATATGCACTAGGTCGAATGGTCAAAAAGGGTGCCTCGGTAACAACTGAGGTTTGTGTTTCCATTGTGGCAGAGCCCGTAACCGGTCAACCTTATGGCATGCAGCCTCAGGCAAACCGTTCAGGAATAGCAGACGGCGAACACGGTGTCTTAAGCGCACCAATGCACATGCAATGCAAAGAAACACAGAAGTGTAAACAAAACAACATATCATGATGTTCGAGTCAAGTTCTCTAAATCCCCAGCAGAGTCGCCAGAAACTGTAGACCGCCCGGAACTCCCGGCTCCGCGCGCGAGGGCGCGAATTGTTTGTTCATTAGCTACTATAGTTCGGACTCGTGTTACGGTTCTGAATCTAGTCTCACAAAGTGTAATGTGAGGCCGATAAATCACCAAAGAGTCCAAATCCGGCAAATTGTTTTGGAAAACTGATTTTTATAAAGAAGTGCCAAACATAAACTGCTTTGCCAGATACAGAGTCACCACCTAAATGTTTTATTTTTGGAAAATTTAGGAAACCCTCACTCGTGCCTAAGGTCACGTGTCCGTCATCACCAAAGTTGTTTCGGCTCGAGAATTTGGGTACGAGAGGGGAAGGTCATGCAATGAGCACCCCCGCTTGCCCAATCAAAGATCGGCTTTTACTAACATGATATGTTGTTTTTGAAAACACATGTGTTCTTATTCTAGTTATTAACCTAGAATTACTATGTGATGCACACAACATACAAGTATAGACTAGATCGCCTAAATTGGAACAAAACATTTCATATTCGTTTGTTTGAAAACGGTATAGAGGTGCTACTCACAAGTAAGCTAAGTCGTGGATTTTGCCACCCTCAAGTGGGCTTAAAACTCGCATTCCGATGAATTGTTCCAATTCAAGCAATCCAACCTTCATCCACAGGCATTCATGCAGTTAAACACTTAAGCAGTTAGCCTCATGGCAAGCATGCTAACATGGCAACATACACATCTCATGCAGTATGCTAAAGCGTAAACACTCACAGTGTACTCCGAGCCAAAACATAAAACTAGTTAGAAATCATACATGATCCTAGTTCATGTTAAGATGGCTAATGCAACACATGCAAAAATGCAACTCAGATAGGCTTGGCTATTCTAAGATGTCATATGGATGTAACTTGATAACATGCTGTTGAACACGTATTCAAGTAAATGTATTGAAATACAATGCAGTTAGTATGATGTACCGAGCCTGGTACATGCAATACAAATGAATAGATGCACGCATGCGAAGCATAAAGATCTAATTGAAACATGCCCTAAAACTAACCATCAAAAGCTGATAAGTAAAAGGGAGAAAGAAATGGAGGTTGGAAGACATGCATCACACACACGCACGCTTATTACAACAATTGGCCCTCTTGACGGAGGGTCCGAATAATGAGCTAACTAGCTAATCTAAGCTAATTAAACTAATTATTACAAAACAAAACTAATTAACTAACAAGCTAAATAATTAAGTACAAAACGAAGCTAATTAAATAACAAGTTAACTAACTAGTTATTACAACACAAATAAGCAGCTAAATGCATTAACTACTTCAGGAAAGCAGTAAAAGGAGGTCCTCGGGATGAAGAGTGCATGCATGCTTGGTCGCTTCGTTCGGAAATCCAACGCGATGCTGCGATTTGCCTCTGTTTGCAACAGTTCTTAGAACCTTGCACAAACTCCCAAAAAGCTTCAACTCCACCTTGGGAACCTGTAGGAGCATTGCCGACCAGTTGTTGATGTTGGAGACCACCTGCCGACCACTTTTCTTTGCTGTAGACCAGAAAAGTGGTCGGCCAGCTAGTTTTTCTGGTCGGCGACCAGTTGTTGCTGCACTTCCCCAGTTTGCTGTAACAGAGAGCAAGAAAGGGCATGGCAATGTATTTGCAAGGTATGTGTGCACAACCACCCTCCCTATCATTTCATAAGCTCAAGGGAGTGCGGTTCTTGACCCTCGGGCCACCAATCGTGCATTTCAATGCATGATGGCCGAGAAGCCAAATTGCATAATTCAATGTAAAATGAATGCACAAATAAACACATAAAGCCTTGACCTCTATCATGTATGATCAAGAGGGTCGGCGACCAAGAAATGAGGTACGTTTCATCACTTCAAGTATGAAACGTCCCTCGTTTTGGACTAACACCTAATCCAAACATAATGCAAGCAACAACATGCAATGCAACACGATCAAACTACCAATGCTAATGGCATGTATACACAATGCAAAGCAACAAAATGGCATACACAATGCGAACAACAACATGGCATACTCAATGCAATGTGACATGATCAACATAATGGCATGCATACACAATGCAATGCAACATAAGCATGCAAACAACATGGCATACACAATGCTCAATGGACTTAAACCGAATATGGATAGACCTCAGTCATGCCCAAAACAGTGGCCATGGTGATGAAACTAAGGCATGAAGATCAAGACAAGCATGCTCAATGCAATGGCCCATTGACTAGGCATAAGAGCACACCTCTCAAGAGTGCTCAAGGAGTGACAAATGTGGAAGTGTAATAACACTAAATGCACTGAAATTAGGCAAGAAATGATGCCAAATCATTCAATCAACATAAGCATGGCATGCTAGGGTCCTTAAGGCATAAGGCTACCAAGGAGGACTACTCTAGAGACATGCAATACATGGCACAAATGCATGAACCAATCATGGACAGAGCTCAAATAGGTCTAAACAAAGACCAAAACATGTTGAGATGGGAGCTCAAGGACCTAGGCAAGATGGCATACATGCTAGGCCACAAATGAGGCAACAATGCATAACATTGAAAGGCACTTAAAGAGTGAAAGAAGTAAGAATATGGAAATTCTATATGCTCTGAAATGTCATGTTAAATGATGTCAAATCATCCAAACAACACAAATGAAGCATGATATGGTGCTGAAAACTCAAAGCTAACATAAGCATTTGCACTACAAATATGCAAACATGAAGCATATGGCAAAGGCAACCCAAAACAGTCCTAGAACATGTCAAAATGATGCTAAAACATGTATGGAAGGAAGCCAAAATAAGCTAGTATGGTGAGCATGAAGCATGAAATATGCAAGGCCAAAAGGGAGGATTACACTACACCTACTAAGACTAAGCATGAGATGGCTTCGACAATAAAAATTAGAGTTATATTATGGCAAAATAACCCCCAAAACACACTGAAATGATAGGTTGCAAGCTTAGGCATGAAGGCATACACAATGGCTCACGTTTAAGGCACAAAGCATGAACCTTCCAAAGCATAGAAAGAGTGACAAATGCAAGTGTATGACCACACTACATGTACTGAATCACATTTCCAATGATGCCAAATCATGAAAATAGTCCAA
The DNA here is from genome assembly GCA_036172215.1 of Camellia granthamiana. Classification (NCBI taxonomy): domain Eukaryota; kingdom Viridiplantae; phylum Streptophyta; class Magnoliopsida; order Ericales; family Theaceae; genus Camellia; species Camellia granthamiana. Next base: position 44,159,057 of record CM069908.1, on the reverse strand, counting down.
GTAATGCATGCTAGTGGATTTGATACACAAAGCTAACAAGCTAGAATGCATTATAGCTATACAAAGCATGGCTTGCATGACCAAAACAACACAAATCAGAGCTAGAGCATGCTAAAACATGAACAAAAGCTTCTTAGAGTTGAGCCAAAAGCATGTTAGAATGACAGTCTAGAGCATGATACACATTAGGCTAGTTTGTGGGATTGCATTACAAGTGCATGGAGCATGCATGGGGCTATCAAACCAAGTCAAAACAGATCTAAGGCATGTTAAAACAATACCAAAAACCTACTGAGATGGACTCAAAATGTGCTAGAAAGACCTTCTACTTCATGAGGCACACAAAGCTAGTTTGTAAGATTCACACTACAAGTGTACTAAGCATGCATGAGGTGAAAAAACCAAGTCAAAATAGTGGTATGCCATGTCAAAATAACCCCAAATACATGCTAAGATGGAGCCAACATAAGCTTAACAAACATGCTCAAACATAAGGCAAATGAAGCAAGCATTCAAGAACACAAGGAGAGGGGATGACCCTCTCCTATTTGGGACCTTAAAACACCATTTCCACCACTGAAATTCCTCTGAGTTTCAGTGGTGGAAAGGCCAAAACAAGGTGATCCCAATAGCTCAAAAGGATGGTACAAAACAAAGCCAAACAAGGCCTAAGAGGGGGTAGACTACCCCCAACACAAAAGAGACCTTAAACAAACATGTTAAGCATGCAAAATTAGAACTTTTTGTAGTTTAAAGTCAAGCCAAAATAAGCATGCAAATAGGGCCAAAATCTTAAGCAAAAATAAGGGTTTAAGAGGCTAGTTTCTCGCCCTTGTAGAACAACTCTAGAGCAACAACTCCAGTAGCTTTTTTCTGACCAAAACCAGTCCAAAAACTTTAAAAACAACTTCAAGGGACCTCAGGTCCAAGAGTATGGTGTTTCACTATGTGTTTGTGTGTTAAAGTGTGATAAAAAGGCACTTTTGAAGCACAAATGTGAAGCAAAGAGCAAGATAGAGACAAAGGTGTATATGTATAGCTCAAGCACAAAATTCTCAACCTGGAGAAGGAGGGGGGAGGTTCTCTTATATAGAGAACCAAAGGTTAAGCTTGTTAGACAAGCTTAGGCCTAAAGCCATCCCTCCATATGGAGGATCACTTCTGTGCCCTCCAGCTGTTACAGTTGGCTAAAAAATATCTCCAGGAATGAGCTAGAAAGCTGCCGACCACTTGAAGTGGTTGGCCAGCTACTTACACTGGTCGGCCAGGGAAGAAAGTGGTCGGCCATTGGGGGGGGGGGGGGGAGATGGTCTGCAGCATGAAAGCAAGGCAGTGGTGTGGTGGCCGACCAGAAAATGTGGTCCGAAGACCAAGAAAGCCAGTTGGCCGACCAGAAAACTGGTTGGCAGGAAGGAAAATGGTCTCCAAGGAGAAGAACTGGTCTCCCACCCTTGTACCACCTTCCAAACAAGGAAAACAAGATTTGCAGCAAAAACAAACCAAAAAGGATGCAAGACGAAAGTCTGGGAGGCAAGGCGCGCAGCCGAGAGACCCAAAAACTAGTCTATGAGCACCAAAAGTGGTCTCCCAGACCACTGTGGCCCCCCAGGCCAAGGCAACAAGGCATGGTTCGAAAACCAAGCCAAACGGAGAACGTTAAGCAGTCCCGAGACAAGGCGCGCGGCCGAAAGCTCCAAAAATCGAAAACTAGTCTCCAAGCGGGAAAAGTGGTCTACAACCACAAAAGGATGGTCTACAAGACCTCTCCCTCCCTCCAGGGAAGAGAAAACAAGGTTCGGTCCACAAACCGAGCCAAAACACAAAGAGTTCAGAGGCCCGGAGACAAGGCTTTCAGCCGAAAACTCCGGAAACTCAAAACAAGCACAACATGCGGAATCACCGAGCGCTCAATCGATAACGTCTGAGTCTTAAGGCCAGTCAAAAATGGGGTGTCTACACTATCCCTCTCCCCCAACCGCCGCCGTCTATCCCCACCCCTCTGCTTCTCTCACTGTATCATCTGTATCAAAGAACACAAAGAAGATCAGGTATCTGTATCATCTGTATTAAAGAACACAAAGAAGAATAAACCCATTTTTATCAGGTATTTTTTTTTTACTTCACTGTGTTGATTTTCTAATTTTTTTTAAAATTTTGTTTGCTTCAAATTGGTGAAATTGAAATTTGGAAATTTGGTGATTCTGTGTTTGGAAATTGTCGATTCTGTGTTTGGAAATTTGGTACTTGATGATTCTGTGCTTTAAAATTTAAAATTGTTGATTTTCTAGCTTGCTTTTGTGTTTGGAAATTGATTCTATTTTTTGAAATTTGATATGTTGAAATTTGTGTGATTTTTTGATGAATATTGAAACTGTGTTTGGAAATGATGATGAAAAATGAAGGGAGGGAGGGAGGGAGGAAACGGTTGGTTAAAGCTGACTTAGCAGCTTTGGCAAAGCTTGTGCCATATTTGACACAAATTTTGGTATTTGTCAAAGATATCAACTGCTAAAACTTGTCATTGAAGGTACCTTTCTATCAATTATTGCCATAATTTGGCAATAACATACCATTGGAGATGCCCTGAGAAGCTAATTGCTGGTGTGTGCCAAATCTAGGCGTGCTTGATGGAGGAGTGTGGAGCTTCTCTTAGCCATAGAAGAACAAAAAGTATCTAAAATATATTTTTTTAATTTAATGATTAAAATATTTTTTTTATATCAAGTTTACTTAATGAAAATAAATAAATGATTTAAATTGAAAAAATATTAAAATATCAAGATTTAAATTGTTAAAAATTTTGATTTTAATTTTATTTTGTCACAAAACTCAAATCCTAATGTTTCTTTTTATAAATTTTTCAAATTTTTTTATTATAAAATGGGATACAAATTCAAATATTTAAAAATAAAAAATAAAAAAATCTACTTGCAGTCCCTTCCTCTCTCTTCTGTCGTATTTCTCTGGTTAATAATGTAGTCAATTTTATATAACACAACTTCTCTCTCTAACCCCTTTTTCTTGCTTCTAGGGTTTTCTTTTTTGAGCGCCGTTGGGATGGGAGAAGGGGGCTCAGGCCTCTAGCCGCCTCTCTCCTCCTCTCTACCCCTTTCTTTCTTTTGTTTCCCTCTGCCATCTTTGGTCAATAAGCTTTGGAAGCTTTGCTTTCCATCTTTTCCCTCCTTGTGAGGTATTTTTCCCCTTTTGGTGGATTCTCGTCTGTTTTTTCTTCACTTCCTCTTCCCCTCTGTCTTATCCCAGCCGAAGCCTCCACCAGATCCGTTGTTTCCCTCTTCTTAGCTTCACACCGGCGCCACCACCACCACATCGTCACCAAATCTTCCACCTCTCACCGGATCTACGGCCTTCACCATTTGGCCTCCTAGGTTCTCCTCCTCCAACTCTTTTGGTGTAGATCTGGGACAGATCTACTACCGATCCAGTTTGCGGTTGAGTTACGGTATTCTTTTTGTTTTTGTTTTATTTTGGTTTGATTTTGTTTGTGGAATTCATCTATGCTTCATGTTGCTTACCCACATTGTGGTTGAATCTATGATCTATCTTCGGCATGCTCTACGGCCGTTTGTTGGCCTTTGCTTGCAGTACGAGCACAAGCACTTGATGTGCAACTAGGTTTCTTCACAGGCTTACTCCTGCTTTTTCTTTGATTTCATCTTTTCTTTGATGGTGTAAGATTATGTTGGATGGATTCATATCCTTGTAAGTGCCGTTTGGCTACTTTAATGGAAATTACTCTTTTGATCAAAAAAAAAAAAAAAAAATGTAGTCAATTTTATAGTAGTATTGGTTTGACAATCAACAGTCAAAATTTCATTATAAATTATCATATCATTCTCTTTATATTTTTACATATCTCTTTATAAAAATTTAACTAAATAGTTGTTGGACTATTTTAATATATTTTATGTATTTATTTTTTTGGGTGACCTTTTGTCTTATCCATGAATGAAGATTATTGATAGGTCATGGGCATTAGTGGTGAGTTAGTATTTGAAAGTTTTAGGATTCTCTCTTTTCTCTAGTTTAATGGCCATAATTTTTGGTGTAATTTGTAAGGTTCTAGTGGCTTATAAATTGTTTCTCTCATTTACTCATTTCTAGACCAACTATTTTTACACTTGAGAGATTACTAGTCAAAGAATGGTGTTTTTCTTGATAGAGCTTTGGGTTCACCATCTTGTGCAGAGTTGGCCTAAACCATACAACAAGTGGTCGGACTGTTGTATCTTAAAGGGGACATGTCAGAGTTTAGTGACTACTGTATCGGTATTTAGGTTCTTCCTACAGCAGTGGGCTTAATCTCCTTAAAGAAAATAAGATATTTGTGCATTAGCCTGATCTATTTGTATCTCATTTTCTTTGCATTATTTATTAATAAAATATAATTCTTCTGGTATTTTCACCAACAATAGTAAATTCCCAGAACAATTTTTTGCACCTTTTTTTTTTTTTTAATTTTAAATGTTAAATTGACAAGAAAGAAAAATAAGGGAAAAAAATAGTTTATATAGTTTAAATGAAATGTCATTTTATTCCTCGTAATTTTAATTTAAATAATTTGGTCTCTATATTTTAATTTTGTTATAATATGGTTCTTCATCACTCACCGTCATAATTTGAAAGAGAAAAACACCATGTGTAAAATTGGAGGGACAAAAGTGAAATTGCACTCAAACTAAAGGGACCAATGGTATAATTTATATAAAAAAATAAATAAATTACACTTCACTAAAAGGTTAGTAGTTTGAATTTTATCACTTGCATGTGGGTCTTATTTGTTATATATTTATTGAGTCTTTTTTCTCTATCTATGAGAGTTGCATTGTATTAATTAACAACACTACAAACCCCGACTTATGAATCTAAAATTTATCCAGAAAAAGAAATGAATGGTTCAAATTTATTTTATTCATAGATTTTATATTTCATCAATTTAATTTCGACCACACAAATATATTCATGGTAAATTATGAATTAATAAGGATGGACTGATAGCATTTTTGATTAATTAATTATAATATGAGAGAGAGAGAGAGAGAGAGATATACTCTCACTTTTTTTGAGATTGTGTAGGGTTCCTTTTTTCAAATATAATTATTATAGGTAGGTAAAGAAAAATGTTTGGGGTTCTAATTTTTGTGGCTTAAATGGCTCAAAATTGTTAAAACGATGTCGTTTTGGCAATTTTGATGTTATTTTGTACTCAAAACGACGTCGTTTTGACAAATTCGAGCCATTTAAATCACAAAAATTAGGGCCCTCTACCATTGTTGGTAGGTAAATGCACCCAGCTCACAAATTCTTCTGTACACATCCAACTCAATAATTGTGTGCTTTTGGACAATTCTTTTTCTCACGTACATTAATAGTTAGGTTTGACAATTACTTTTTATTTTTATAAAATTTTTCTTTTCAAATTAGGATAAAGTTGTTATTAAAAAAATTGGTAGTGGTAGAATAATTAGTTTTTTTTTTTTTTTTAATTGAGAAAGTTTAGGTAAGTTTTTTTTTTTTTTTTTTTTAAACCTTTAGACATTTTTAATTTTTTTTTTTGTTTTTAAATCCTTCTATGTTAGAAGGACCTGAAAAGTATAATAAAAATTTAATGCAAATTTTAAAACAAATTTAAAGCAGAAATTTTATTTTTTAAAAAATTGTCAACTAAATTAGTTATGGCCAAACAATTATTTTTTGTTTTTGGGATTTAAATAGCTAAAAAAATAACTATAACAAATCATATACAAACAATTTTTAAATTGTGCTTTTACATAAGTGGCCAGTATATCTCAATTAAGATGAGCTTTAGTAACTTGATTTTTGGGTAAATTATGTTCCTAGTAGTCCTTGTAGTTTGACTCTTGTATAAATTTGGTCCTTATAATTAGGGTGCAAGCCATTTGATTTAGTCGGAGTTGAGGAAAAAATGTAGCACCAAATCAAAGGGGAATCAAAACAGATTGCATATTCAATTTTGTGTATTTGGTGTTGAGAAAGGATTCACATGAACTTTTTAATGTTTTATAAAAATATGTAAAATTTTTCATTAAAAATAAATGAAGGCAAAATGGTAAAAGTTGTTCTATAAATGTACCTCTCCCTAATGTTTTTACAAAAAAATATAGTACTATTAGTTACTTAGCTTCTAATGCTTAGTAGAAATTAAAATGATTAAAATGTAAAAATATTTAAGTATAATATTTTGATTAGTTTGGTTTGTAATAGTTTAAAAATTTAAAACCGAAGTAGATAATATATTATGCAGAATAGACCGAAAATTGAAATTTTAGTCAATCTAGAGCGATTAGTTCAATTCTATTAATTTTTCGTGCACTCCTACTTAGAGTCCTAATTACATCAATTTTACCCTTTAAATTTTCATGTTGTATTAATTTAATTGATAATGCTTCAGTTGAAATTAAACAAAAATTAACAGGCAAACTAGTCTATTTACTCTTAAGGTAATTACCAATTTGTCCTTAATTTATGTCAGATTTTTTAATAAATATTATCAATTGGACTAAATTGATGCAATGTGAAAAATTAAAAGATAAAATTGAAATTATATGGACCAAATTAACCCAAGTAAAAAATTGCAAAAACCATAAGCATAATTTGTCCTTTAATTTTTATTTTATTTTATAGTGACTATAAGCCGAGTTTGAATTGAGTTAATAAAATGAATGAATTACAAAATGTGTTTATATTTATTTATACAATAAATCAATCTTAAATGAGTTTTAACCCTAGAAATACGAGTTGAACTTTCGAGTTCATTTTGCAATCTCAAGTCCACAATAAGTAGCAAGTGTAATATGACTTACTTCAACTGTGATCAACATAATTTAGGTAGAGGTTAAAAACATCTTTTTTCTAGATCTGTGCCTAGAAAAATATCTAAAAAATTATTGTGAGATTTACATATAAAATAAATTGAAATTAGGGCCCCAGAATTTACTCATAATGAGTATGTATAGTAGATATTAAATTAATAAAGTATTGGTCATGAGTAAAATAAATTTAAACCATTAATTTTTATTTCTAGATAAATTATGGATAGATAATTTTAGATTTATAGTCTTATTGTTCATATATTTTTGTAAATGAATTCTATATAGCCATTGGCTTCTCTCTAGTCCTCCATTGGACTATAGAGGTACTATTGGGACTAATGAACCTAATTTTGAATTCCGTTTTGATAATTCAAATTATTTATATTTTAGGTTTTGTCGAATATATCATTTCTATAAAAAAAATTAAGTCGATCAAATAACGATAATTATGTGTTCAAAGTTTTATATAAAAAAATAAACAGTGAAAAAATAAATAATTCATATAAAATTGATCTGAATACATAATTTTTATTATCTAATCGACTTAATTTTTTTATAAAAATAATACACTCAACAAATTATAAAATATGAATAACTGGAATTATTAAAACGGATTGCAAAATTGGGTTCACTCTCATCTAGGTATGTGACACTATTGAAATGTCTAATGAGTGAGTTGTCACCTGACAATCAGTGACAGGTTGGACCATTTCTGTGAATTTGGATCATCGGCCGCCCTACCCGGCAGCCCTACCTGGCAGCCCCCCAAAACGACGTCGTTTTGGGGTTTTTTTTTTTTTTTTTTTCCTTTCTTCTTCGTTCTTGCTTTCTCTCTCTTCAAACAGAAACCAGAGCAGAGCGGAGGGGAGGGGAGGGGGAGAAGAGGGAGGAGGGAGGGGGAGGTCCGATCGTCGCCTCGCCGCCGGCCGTCGCAGCAGTCCGATCGTCGCCCGATCCGCCGGCCGTCGCAGCAGTCCAGCTCGTCGCAGCACCGCCGCACCGCCGTCTCCTCCGCCTCCGCCTCCTCCTCCTCCCCCCCACTGGTTATGGCCCCCTCCAGTCCGGCGACTCCCTCTTCTTCTCCCTTCCCCTCTCTCTTCTTCCCCTCCCCTCCCCCTCTCTCTCTTCTTCTCCTCCCTCCCCCTGGTTCTGTCGAGCTCGACGAGGAAGAAGAAAAGAAAAAAATTCAAAAAAAATCAAAAACCCCCCAAAACGACGTCATTTTGGGGGCTGATGGAACGGCTGCCCAAAAAGGGCGGCCGAGGATCCTTGCTCCATTTCTGTGACTGTTTCCTTTATGTATGGCTATGGAATCATGGACATAAATACAACTAAAATGTTATTCATGTGATCACTCATTGAGCAAATGTTTTCTTTTTGTTGTACTCGCTTTCAACTATTTGGGACTCAAACAAAAACTACTCCCTCCGTCTCATAATATTAGTTCCTTATTCTATTTTTTATTGTTCCAAAATATTAGTCCCTCTTCAAAAATCAAGTACAAAAATAATATAAATTTCCTATTTTGTCCTTCTTTTAAATTCATAAATAATATAAAAAGTACAATTATGACATTGATATTCCCAAAAAAATATACTATCAAAAGATAATTTTGGAAAATCAACTTTTTTAAAGTACAATAATTATACTACTAAAAAAAAATTAGATTCCTCAAAAGGGACCAATATTTTGGGACGGGAAGTATAAAAAAACAAAAGTAGAGTAAAAGAAATTATAATGGAGTGTGGATCCAACATATGGACAAACATGATGGCACCCATCCGTCTCCTTCACTTGCCACTCCAATAATGTCCCTGTACTCCAATTGGACATTTTCCTGTAGATTTTTATAAATAGAGTTGATAACAAAAATATATTTTTAGATAATTAATGTGTATGTTTGATTTGAATTTTTTGAATTAAGTTTTTTGAAAATTTAATTTTTTGTTTTTCATTTTTTTTTAATATTTTTAGTGAATATTTTTAAAATTTTAAGTATTTTTATTTTTTATTTTTTTAGATACACCTTATTTAGATATATCTAAAAAGTAAAAAATTTGTGAAAAAATATTTTAAAAAATTTATAAATACATAAAAATACTAAAACTATATTGAATTCTCATATTTTTTTTTGTATTTTTGGTAGTTAGTAAATTTTTAAAAGATTATTTTCACAAAAATTATACTTTTTATGTGTATTTATATTAGGTGTGTCTAAAAATTAAAAAAATACTTAAAATATTAAAAAAATTTAGTAAAAACAAAAAAAAAATGAAAAACAAGAAAATAGAATTTTCTGAAAAGTGTTTTTGAAAAACCAAAAACAAGCAAAGTGAATATTTTTAATTTGTTTAAATTATTTTTGTATAATAAATTGTAAGTAAAAGTTACACAATAATTTGGTACAAACTCTCAAAATCAAATAAAACAAGATTTATTAACATCACAAGTAGGGCGCACCTAATAGTCCTAAAAAGGCTTCCAAGAACAATGTGCACATTTATGTAGAAATGTTAGAGATATACAATTTAAATTCTTAAATTTACCTATAATGACATAACAAAAGAGTTGAACATTACATAATGGAGTTTATATAAATAAAGAATTGACACATAATTTATCATATCAGTGTAGATAAAATTAATAGAGACTAAGAGTCTCAAATTTTATTTATTTATTTATTTTTGAATTTATATTCACATGGCGTGTAAAGAGTTTAAATCAAGAGTTAAAAGTTTCATTTTTCACTTCTCTCATCTTAGGCCTAGTATATTTAAGACGGGAGACGATATAAAAATGAGTTAAAATGAAGCCTGTTTATGGGAAGAAAAAAAAAAACATTCAGTTTGTCTGATTTGGATTTTTAGAATTTATTTTTAGAAAATTAAATTTTTTATATTTTCTGTATTTTTTTTTGTTTTTATTAATTTTTTAATATTTTAAGCATTTTTTAAATACACTTAACATAAATATACTTAAAAAGTATAATATTTGTAAAAAAAATATTTAGAAAATTTAGTAAATACCAAAAAATAAAAAATAAAAAAAATATGAGAATTCAGTATATTTTTCGTATTCTTGTGTATTTATTAATTTTAAAAATATTTTTATTTTTAGATACATTTAAGTAAAGTGTATCTACAAAAGTAAAAAAAAAATGTTTAAAATTTTAAAAATATTCACTAAAAATAAAAAAATAAAAAAAATAATTTTTTAAAAATTAAAACAAAACACACTGATTAGGACTATTTAAGATGTTTTATAGGACTAATTATTGGTAGACAGCACGCCACAATAATCACAAAAGAATAAAATTGCAAAAAAGTCTTATCAACGTTTTTTTAAGATGTAAATCATACAAAAACAACTACAAAAATGCACTCTTTCAGATATTTTTCAAATACTTTTACACATTTATATTATATATATATTTTATAATTTCATAAACTTTTATATTTTTATACATTTATATAATATTACATAACAGTAAAATTTGGGTAAAATACAAATGCATTATTTGAGATTTACTTAAAATATTAATAGCTCTTATAATTTTAAAAAATTACAAATATTTCATTTTCAGAATTTTTTTATTTAACAGAATTAGTAAAAAAAATGAAATTTCTAACTACTCTTTTATACAATTTAAATTGCTTGAATTGTTAATTGAAATATATTTATGATATTATTAAAAACTGTTAATTAATTTAATGATTTATTAATAAAATAGATTATTTGTTATGCGATTAGAAACTTGAAGGGGAGTGATGTAATTTATAAAATGACAGGGGACAATTTATATTTTAAACAAATTTCAAAAGGTGTATTTATAATTTACTCATAAAATTTATATACAAAAATGAGTGGTTCTAATAACCCCCACATTTTTTCTAAGAACCCCCGACTATTGATATTTTTTTTAATAATAATTATAACATTAATTAAAATTATTATAATAGATACAAATTAAAATGGAACACTCACCCGCACCCTCACGAAAATAACACTCAATTTGAACAATCAACCGTATCAAATTAAATTGAACACCCAACTCTCATGGTGTTTCATTCTTATTTATTCTCATTGTGTTTTTGAACACATACATCATCCATTTTCGTGATTTGTTCATAGCTCCAGTAATCAACCAAAAGTGGTGGAAGAAATTACGAAAAAATATTTCTACCCAAAAAGAGTACACCATGTCAACATGATGAGTGTTTTTATTAATTTTTTTTAACAAACTAATTTTTGAGAATTTTTTAAAAACAAATTTTTAGACTCAACTAAACATACCCGTGTTCTAGATATTTTTATGAAATCTCATTGTGATTTTTGGTCAATTTTGTTAGGTTAGGATAATGATGATTTATGCACTATGACTGTCATGGTGCAAGATTTTCTTTTCCTTTTCTTCACTCTCATTTGTTTATAGGCTCTGTGCTGATGAAATACCGAGGGAAAAACCAATATGAGGTTGTAATGGCAGCGTAGATGGAGGTGTAATATTTTGGATGAGGAATAATTTTAATATTACGGAAGAGATCTTGAAAATTTTTATTAATACTAATACTTGAATATCTGTGTTGTACGCGTCATATGATTTTTCATCGACGGTTAGTGTTGTAATTATACGTGTCTTAAATTGGTATGTATACAAAATATAGAGATTTGCATGGGTAATTAATCTGTATCCAAAATATAACTAAGTAAGAAACGAATACACACTAGGCTAAAGAATTTAAATGATAAATGAAATTTTTTTTATAAATATAAACATTAATTTATAATTAGATTGTTGAGATCACAATTTTATCTTAAACAATAAACAATAAACAGGTCTTTTAAATATATAGTATTACACAAATATTTTTTTATCAACTTCTCACTTCAATTTTTCATAATATATACCTGTAATACAATTGAAGGTATGTAATTAATTGCACAATTGCATAATTTTGTTTAATAGTTCATCTCATAATACAAATTTATTGAATCCACTATTGCATATTATTTGCATACTATTGATGTAAAAATGCATTAATATCAATATGTAATATATTTTTATACATAAAGAGTTGTTAAGTCTCGTTTCCTTGCCACGAATATCTTGCATGATGAAAAATATAACATTAGTCATTAGTATATAATTGCTATACAATTGTCGAGAAAAAAATAAATATAAAATGTACAACTATTGTTATGATGTAGGTGTTGTAAAATTTTGGTTTGTTATTGAAAGTATTTGTTGTGGACACTTGTCTGTATGACATGTACATATATATATATATATATATTGAACATAAGTTGATAAAAGAATAATACACAATTCCACAATTTTTTCCTAACAAGTACAACTATATTACTAAAGCGATACGTGTTAGAAAATTAAAGTATTTGATGGTAATATAGCATTATAAATTGATAATGTACGAATACAGTAAAATATATTAATTTACATTTATATTTTTTTATATTTATATATGTAGGCATTGACATATATAAGATATCACAAAAATAATATGTGAAATCTTTTGCAATAATATAATAGCCCTGTTTGGTAGGGCTTATTTCCAGCTTATTTCAGCTTTTAGCTTAATTTAAACTATTTTGATGTGTTTGATTCAGCTTAACAATACAACTTATAACTTTTTGTAAGTCAAAAATCCTTATTCTTTGAGTGGGGGAGAAAAAACTTAATTTATAAGTCAAAAATCAGCTTATGTTCACAGTTATAAGTTATAAGCTGTTAAACTATAAGCTATAGTCACTTTTCCACAGCTCTACCAAACGGGGCCAATATAGGTAACAATAAGAAGTTAATTATTCATAATTAAATAGTTGTTATAATGTAGATGTTTAATGTTATATTTTTGTGTGTATGTACCATTTTATAATTAGATTATTAAATTCACATAAAAATTGAAAAGAATTTGTGTAAAATTAAAGATCAGTGACGAAAGATTTAAAAAAAGAGAAATTAAATTCATTTGTTTTTTCAAACTTCTGTTTTGAATTTTTTGTCTTCGACACTTTTTTTTAATAACCCTTTTATTTTCTTCTTGGATTCACTTAATTTAATACTTATTATTTTTTAATTTTACTTTTAGATTTAGATTCACTTAATCTAAATACACTTAGAAAATAATTTGTTATTTATTCTTTTTGAAAAAAAAATATTAATATTAAATAATAATAATAACAAAAATATATATAATAATAAAAAAATAGTACATATTTGAATTTGTATATATATATATATATATTTATCAATATTTACTTTTTAATCCTATTTCGATTATTAGATATTAGGTTTTCATGTAAAAGTATAATTTAAATATAAAATATGAAGAAATTTCAGTATTTTTAATCACCAAAATCAAGAAAATATGAAAAATCAAAAACTAAAAAACATATTTGAAAAATAATTCCAACGAAAGTAGTTCATGTTTAGAATTTTGATATCTACCTTGGTTATTAAAGTATCATGTAAAATATTACAATTCATAAAATATAGGAGATTTTTTTTAAGGTCCTTAATAATAGTAATTTAGAGGATAAAAGACACCAAAAAAAGGGGATGATGCCTCAGGTCTCTCAATTGGAACGCGCGCTTTTTATTTGTTTTTTGGACCAAAATACCCGTCACAATCAACCGAGAAAACTCAACTAGATTCCGACGATTAAGTTCTAGTCCTAATATCCAACCATCTTCATGAGCAAGAGAATAGTAGATTAGGGTTTCACAATCATCTTCACTATCGACATTAGGGTTTTGTTATCTTCCGCGAAAATCTTTTCCATTCCTTCCTCACAAATTTCTCTGACCTGTTTTCACTATTCATCGTCATCTCAATTCATCTTCATCACAGTGCATCTTCATCTTAGGGCATATCAGTTCGTAATTAGGACTTCATCATCACTCTGATAAGTTTTTCTACAATCCAACGAGTTTTTCTTTGGAAACACAGTTAATTGCATTTTATATTAGTCTTTCATTAATTAGGGTTTCAATTTCGTAATAAAAGCTACATGAATTAGAAAATGTTATTTATTTGCGTTTTGAACTTATTCTTGAAGATTGTGTTGTGATTTTGTCTGTAAATTTCTCTGGCATTTCTTTGGCATTTACTTGATCTATGTTTCTTCTTTGAATTTTCTCTAGCATGTTTATTCCCCCATTTGTTTCTGTTTATTCCCCAATTTTCTCGGGCATAGTTAATTTCTTTGTGTAATTTTCAAGTTCAATTCATTCAAATTTTTTTGCTCTGTAAATTTCTCTGGAATTTTAATATTCTGTGGCTTGCTAAATTTATATATATTTTTTGAAAATTTCTCTATCATGTTTATTTTGTTCAATTCTTGTTGTTCTCCAAATTTCTTTGTTGTGTAATTTTCTGGAAAAACATAAGCTGATTGTTTCTCCTTTGCCATGGCTTAATTTTCTTTGCCATGTTTAATTTTCTCTGGCATGTGTAATTTTTAATTTTCTATGGCTTGCTAGATTTATGTTTCTTTTTTGAATTTTCTCTGGCTATATTTTACTTCTATATGTAATTTTAGCAATTATTGAAAATTTCTCTATCATGTTTATGTTGCTTTTTTATTTTCTCTGGGAATGGAAATTTTCTGTGGCTACATGTATTCCACATGAAAACACATAGTATTATCTTGTTTGTGTCTAATTTTCTCTGGCCACATTACTTTTCTCCCTTGTGTGTGTCTGTCATGTTTAACTTTCTTTAGTTGTGTTTGTCAATTTCTTTGGCATTTTAATATTCTGTGGCTTGCTAAATTTATGTTTCTTTTTTGAAAATTTCTCTAATATGTTTATTTGTTCAATTCTTGGTTTCCTCCAAATTTCTCTGTTGTATAATTTTTTGTGGCATGTTTATGTTGCTTTGTTTATTTCTCTTGCTAATTATGGAATGAAAATTTTTTCTGGCTTGCCATGTTTAATTTTCTCTGGCATTTTAATGTTCTGTGACTTGTTAGATTTATGTTTCTTTTTTGAATTTTCTCTAGCTATATTTTACTTCTATATGTAATTTTAACAATTATTGAAAATTTCTTTGGCATGTTTATGTTGCTTTGTTTATTTTCTCTGGGGAATGAAAATTTTCTATGGCTAGATGTATTCCACAGGAAAACAATTAGTACTCTAACATCTAATTTTCTGTGTCTAATTTTCTCTGGCCACCTTAGTTTTCTCCCTTATGTGTAAGTTTCTTTGGCATGTTTAATTTTCTTTGGGATTTAATGTTGACATCTTTATGTTTTCATTGTCTAGAAATGGTGAAACGCTAAGTAGCAAAACACCAAAAACACCAAGAAAGAAACAGAAACTCTCTGAGTTAGCCAGTTATGATCTTAGATCAAAAGGCAGCAAAACACCACAAACTCCTCGCCAAAAAACAGAAGTCCAAGTCGAAGAAGCAACAAGCATCAAGATGAATACGCCAACTTCAAAAAACTCAAGCTCAAAGGGAAAAAAAACTGTTAAACTCCAAAGGAAGAGAGCTAGTTACAGCATTCGATACCGATCAAACCTCTCATCTGTTGTCTCCTTTTTTTAAACACTTAAATTCAATTCAAACCAAGTTGTAAAGCTTCAAAAGATCCCATTCTGGTATTTGGTCCAAGCTGTAACAATGGAAAGATGGATCTAAGAAAGTGTAGGAAATCCGATCATGATGTAGTTGCAATCATCCAAAGATACAATGAAAAAACAAAAGCATTCACAATTGGTAAGTAGAACTTGACCTTTATAATTAATGACATGACCTTGATTTTTGGTTTGGAAGGTGGACATGGTGCCATGTCATTAAGATATTCAAAGAAGCCAAACACGCCATTCCTAAGGCGAAGATTCCCAAAGGAAACGAGACTCACTGGTCCTATTCTAAAGAAGGCATTGGTCAAAACAATGAAAGGAAAGCAACTAAATGACTTCAAAGATGCAGCGATCATTGTTACCTTGTACTTGTGTCTCACTTTATTTTTTGCAACAAGTGAGAATTCAATAGGGTGGGTTTTTATCAAGTATGTGGAACCACTTGAATCAATGAAGAAGTATGATTGGCCAGAAGCAATAACAACAACATTGATCGATTTTTTAATAGCATTGCACAAAACTCTAAAGAAAGCTACGGGGTGTGTCATTGCATTGCTGGTAAGTAGAATCTCTATTTCTATTTATAGTTATGATACTTACAAATTTGTGTGTTTAGTAAAATTTAAATACTTCAATTTTCATCACAGTATTGGCTATGCGAACATGCAACTATCATTGATTGGGAAGATAGTAACATAACCGAATTCCCAAGATGTGTCAAGTGGAACCTGCAAAGTTTGACAAATAATTGCAGAAGACACCAATCCAATCTCTTGCACATCGATAGGTTAGATTTCTATCGCTACTCAAGTCTTAGTGAAATTTCAAAATTTCTCTGACCACTGGTTTGTTTCCCTCATTGTCATCAAAATTTATAAACCAATGTTAATCAAAATTTATCTGCAATTTTCTTTGCAATGCAATAACTTATATGGAATAATTTATGTGCCTTGACTGATTGAGATCAATTTTCTTTGAAATTTCAATTTATGTTGCTTCTTTGATTAACACCAGTTTATTTCTGCCCTTGTAATGAATTTTCTTTGTAATCCAAATTTCTCTGACCACAATTATAGTAACATTAACTTTTATGCTTTGATTGATTTTCTCTGATATCTGAATTTTCTCTGACCCATAAAATTATGTTGCTTGTTTTATAATTTTCTCTGACCCATAAAATTATGTCTCCTGTTACAGATAAATAACGAGGAGCTAGTTAAAAACCTATCAGAAGAGTTTTACCTTGGTAAAAACAAAAAGAAAAAAAGCAAAAAAGGCATTGGTCAAATTCAAGCAGACATTAGAAGATTCATTTGAAGAAGAATGAGGGAATGAAGAAGGAGAAAGCAACAAAGAAGAACAAGAAGCAAGCAATGGAGAAGAAGATCAAAGAAGCAGTGTAGAAGAGGAAGTGTCACAACCCAAACCCATCCCTATAGGTTTAGCATCGTAACTGGCCAGTAACCCTTGGATTATCAAAGGCCACTGTATAGTATAACATATAATTAAGGGGCTAGCGGAAGCAACTATACAAAATACAATGTCCATAGAGCTGTGCACACATACATGGAACAGAAATTTAAAACTTTATATACACACATATGATGTTATAATTAGTTTTACGTCACCCACATGTACGAATTAAACCAAAATGTGACTTAACCTAATATACAGATAAACAGAAACTTGTTCAGATTTAGTAAAAGAAACCAAAGTCTTAAACTTAGTTCACAAAACTCGACCACTTCACTCTTTTCGAAACCTCCTCGGGAGGCACAAAGGTTGGCCGACAAAACAAAACTCTAGGCAATCAATTCACGCGCCTGGTCATGCGCCTGGTCACCTACATATGTGTTAGACTTATTTATTTTAATGATTTTTCTAATTATGTTTTTAATTTATTTGGAAGGGAAAAATAGAATCAAAATTTATTTTGATGATTTATTTGAAAGAGAAAAATAGAATCAACATTTATTTTGATGATTTTATGTTTTAATTTATTTGAAAGAGAAAAATAGAATCAAAATTTATTTTGTCCCGTTATTTCTCACCTAAACCTTTATCTTAAATGTTGTTAGAATGTATTTAATATTTGATTAAATCAGGAGTTCAAACAGCCCAAAACAAAGGTTCAAACAGCCCAAAAACAGAGGTTCAAACAGCCCAGCTCAGCACAGCAGCAGTTCAAAAGGTTCAAGTGGAAGATATTCAAATTTGTAATGATGGAGTGGAAGATATTCAAATTAGTAATGATGAAGTAGAAGATATTCAAATGAATACAACGGCTATAAACGACTATAAATTCAAATGAATACAACGGCGATAAACGGCTATAAGTTTCATTATATATATCAAAGCCTCTAATGTAAACAAGTTACAAAAAAAATCAGAAAATATTCCTTGATCTATAATCACTCACATCTATTCTCTGAAAAATTCTTTCAGAAGTGTTCTTCAATTTTTGTTTACATCCTCTTTCAGAAATTATACACTGAGACGTATAGCTTTAAGCCCATGCGAGGTTTATAGAAAAATCAGAGCTTTATTTTTATATCTATCTTTGAGAGATAATTTTTGTAGCTTTTTGTGAAAGCAAAAACACATTCTTTTCTACCTTGTAAGAGTGTAGTACATTCAGTATTCTTGACTTAGAAAATCTGTGTAAAATCTGTGAAGGATTGCTCCATCTGTGAAAAGGTTATTAGCACCCTGTGAAGCTAGAGTATAGTGAAAAATCTCAAGTGAAGCTTGAGGAGTGGACATAGGCCAAGTTGAAACCAAACCACTATAAATTTGTTTGCCTCTTTCTCCCTTATCTCTTTATTTTATTTAAATTGCCATAGCTATATTTCACATTTTCACTGTACTAAAATCATTAACTGACATAGTTGTTAGAACACTTGTTTTAATTATTTTTGTTTCATTAACTATATTTATCTATTGTGCTAGTCATAATTTTTATTAGGGTTTTATTATTTTTATTTGTAAAAACCTAATTCACCCCCCTCTTAGGTTGTCTTTTTGGTAATAATTGATATCAGAGTCTAGACTCTTGTTTTAGATTTAACCATCTGGGAGTTTCGATCCATGGCAACCTTAGTTGAAGGACAAGCCACAAATAGGCCACCATTGTTTGACGAAAACAACTATAGTCATTGGAAGGATAAGATGACCCTATACCTACAAGCCACTAACTATGCCACGTGGATTATTGTCACCAAAGGTCCAAAAATTCCTACCAAATTAGTAGACAATAGTAGTGTACCTAGAACTGAAGATGAATGTGATGAGAGGGATCATAAATTATTGCAAGCCAATGTTAAAGCCAAACTCATACTTATTTGTGGATTAGACTCTAAGGAGTATAATAGAATTTCAAGTTGTGATTCGGCAAAAGAAATTTGGGACAAACTCGAGGTAACGTATGAAGGTACAAACCAAGTGAAGGAATCTCGTATTGATATGCTTGTTCATAGTTATGAATTGTTTGAAATGAACTCTGATAAATCTATTTCAAGTATGTTTACTAGATTTATTGAAATTGTAAACTCTTTGAAATTTCTTGACAAAACTTATACTAACAATGAGTTGGTGAGAAAAATTCTTAGGTGTTTACCAAAGAATTGGAAAGCAAAAGTCACGGCCATTATAGAAGCCAAAAATCTCACCACACTTGGATTGGATGAGCTTATGGGTTCCCTTATGACTCATGAGATCACCATAAAAGGACATGAGGATGTTGAAAATAAAAAGAAAAGTGGAATTGCATTCAAAGCCTCATCAAATGAAGAAGAACATGAAAACTCCAGTGAGGATGAAAGCTATGCCATGTTTAGTAGAAATCTCAAAAAGCACTTCAAGAAAAACAATTATGGAGGAAGAAAACCTTTCAAGAAAAAGTACAATAAAGATAACAAGAAAGAGCCTATTATTTGCTGTGAGTGCAAAAATCCTAGACATATGAAGATGGATTGTCCAAAATTGAAGAATCATGGAAAAGACTACAAAAGAAACAAAAAGGCCATGGTAGCAGCTTGGGGAGAAAGTGAAGATGAAAGCTCAAGTGATGAAATTGAAAATGAAGTAGCCAACTTATGTCTCATGGCTTTTGAAGATGAAGACTCTACTCAAGATAAGGTAACTACTTTTTATAAAGAATTTGAAAGTGCATTCCATGAACTACAAGATGAATTTGGAAAAGTTTGTGCTAAAAATAATGTGTTGAAGAAATTTGTTGCATCTTTATCTATTAATGTAGAAGAATTAAAGAAAGAAAAAATTGTTTTAAAAAATGATTTTGATACTATCTCTAATGAGAAAACTACTTTAAAAAACAATGTTGATGATTTAACAAAAACACTTGCAAATTTTGTAAAAGGTAGAGATAATCTCAACATGCTTCTTGGAAATCAAAGATGTGTTTTTGATAAAGCGAGTATTGGATATGACCCTATTAAGAAACAAAAGAATCTCAATACAATTTTTGAAAAGGCACCTCTCATGACACACCCTCATATTACTTGTCATTATTGTAGAAAGAAAGACCATTATATATCTTATTGTCCATTCAAAAAGAATATGAACATGGGAATTAAAAAGATGTGGATTATTAAGAGATCTAACAAAACTAACCAAGAAGGACCCAAGAAACTATGGGTACCAAAACCAACACTTGATTGTCATCTTGTAAGTTGCTTTAAGTCTAAAGCTAAAGAAGGGAAGTGGTACCTTGATAGTGGGATGTTCCAGACACATGACCGGAGATAAATCCTTCTTTACTACACTGTCATCCAAAGATGGAGGTTTTGTTATTTTTGGAGACAACAAGAAAGGGAAAATCATCGGTATTGGTAGCATCGGTATTTTTCCTAACCCTTATATTGAAAATGTTTGTTGATGAACTTAAGCATAATCTACTTAGTATTAGTCAATTATGTGATAAAGGTAATTGAGTTATTTTTGATAAATCACATTGCACAATTGAAAGCACAAATGATCATAAAGCTTTATTTATTGGTAATCGTCACGATAATGTTTATGTTTTTCATCTCAATGATCACTATACTAGTGATGTTAAATGTCTACATGTTAATAATGAAAATAGTTGGTTATGGCATAGAAGACTTGGTCATGCTCATATGGATTTAATTGCTAAACTTTTGAGAAAGGATTTGGTCATTGGACTTTCAAAAATTAAATTTGAAAAAGATCATCTTTGTAGTGCTTGTTAACAAGAAAAACAAACTAAAACATCGTTTAAATCAAAATCTCACATTTTCATAACTAGACCTTTACAACTATTGCATATGGATTTATTTGGTCCCTCAAGGACATCTAGTCTAGGTGGTAAACATTATTGTCTTGTTATTGTTGATGATTATTCAAGATTTACATGGGTTATGTTTTTAGCACACAAAGATGAAACATTTTCTTCTTTCACAAAACTCTGTCGTAGAATTCAAAATGAAAAAGGCTTTCTTATTACTTATATTTGAACAGACCATGGTAAAGAACTTGAAAATAAGAAATTTGAATTGTTTTGTGATGAACATGGTATTGGACATAATTTTTTAGCACCTAGAACCCCTCAACTAAATAGTGTAGTAGAAAGGAAGAATAGAACTTTAGAAGAGATGAGTAGAACAATGCTTTGCGAAAATAATCTTCCTAAATATTTTTGAGCCGAAGCCGTTCACACCGTATGCTATATTTTAAATCGTGCATTAATTAGACCTATTCTCAAAAAGACTCCTTATGAACTTTGGCATGATAGAAAGCCCAACATTAGTCACTTGCATGTTTTTGGTTGTAAATGTTTTGTGCATAATAATGGTAAGGATAACTTAGGTAAATTTGATTCAAAATCTGATGAAGCAATTTTTCTTGGCTATTCCTTGACTAGCAAAGCTTATCGTGTTTTTAATAAAAGAATTCTTGTTGTGGAAGAATCTATACATGTGGCATTTGATGAAACTAACATCTTTGCTCAAAAGCAAATTGTTAGTGATAATATAGATTTGGAACCAAATGTGGAAGATTTAAGTATCTACAAAGAAGAGAACCAACCATGTAAGTTGAACAACCTATTCTCACACCTCAAGAAGAATAAGGAAACAATGATGATTTGCCAAGAGAATGGAAGTTTGTTCATAATCATCCTAAGGATTTAATCCTAGGTGACCCTACAAAAGGTATTGAAACTCGTTCTTCACTTAAAAACATTGTAGTAACTTGGCTTTTCTTTCACAGATTGAGGCTAAAAACTTTCAAGAAGTCGAATTCAATGAACATTGGATGATAGCTATGCATGAAGAGCTTAACCAATTTGAGAGAAACAAAGTGTGGGAACTTGTGCCAAAACCTAAAGATCATACCATTAGCGGTATCAAATGGATCTTTCGAAACAAGCTCAATGAATCCGGCACAATTATAAGAAACCAGGCTAGACTTCTTCCACAAGGATACAATCAAGAAGAATGTATTGATTTCGATAAAATCTTTGCTCCGGTTGCTAGATTAGAAGCCATTCGCATGTTACTTGCATTTGCATGTTTTAGAGATTTCAAATTTTATCAAATGGATGTAAAAAGTGCATTTCTTAATGGTTTTATAAATGAGGAAGTTTATGTTAAACAACTCCTAGGTTTTGAATATCATGCTTTTCCAAATCATGTTTTTAAACTATCAATAGATTTATATGGTTTGAAACAAGCACCTCGTGCATGGTATGAACGATTAAGTAAATTTTTGATTGAAAATAATTTTTCTAGATGAACGATTGACACAACACTTTTTATTAAAACTAAAAATGATGATTCACTTATTATGCAAATATATGTAGATGACATTATATTTGGTGCTACTAATGAAACCTTGTATAAGGAATTTGCTAAGTGTATGCAAGGTGAGTTTGAGATGAGCATGATGGAGGAGCTAAATTATTTCCTTGGGCTTCAAATCAAACAATGTAAGGAAGGAATTTTTATCAACCAAGCTAAGTACACAAAAGAACTACTCAAAAAGTTTGGTATGTATGACTCAAAAATAGCTGAAACACATATGAGCACATCCATTAAGCTAGACAAGGATGAAAAAGGTAAGTCCATTGATTAAACAAAATATCGAGGTATGACTGGTTCACTTCTTTATTTAACTGCAAGTAGAACCGATATTATGTTTAGTGTTTGTAAGTGTGCTAGATATCAATCAAATCCTAAGGAATCACATCTCAGTGCTGTTAAAAGAATTTTTAGATATCTTGTTGGCACTCAAAATTTGGGACTGTTTTATCCTAGAGATGTTGCATTTGATTTAATTAGTTACTCGGATGCCGACTTTGCTGGATGCAAACTTGATAGAAAAAGTACCAGTGGCACTTGTCACTTTCTTGATAACTCATTAGAATCTTGGTTTAGCAAAAAACAAAATTCTGTTGCTTTATCAACGGCCGAAGCTGAATATATAGCTTCCGGAAGTTGTTGTGCCCAAATACTTCGGATGAAACAATAATTGGAGGACTTTGATTTATATTATGATCATATTCCTATTAAATGTGATAATACTAGTGCCATCAATTTAAGCAAAAATCCAGTTCAACACTCACGAACAAAACATATTGAAATTCGACATAATTTTTTAAGAGATCATGTTCAAAAAGGGGATATTGTACTTGAATTTGTAAACATCGACAAGCAATTGGCAGATATTTTCACAAAATCCCTAATCGAGGATCGCTTCAATTTTATTCGTGGCGAGCTTGGAATGTTGATTTCTACTTAAAAAGTTTTGTTATGACTGTGAAACTTGAATTTTTGTTAAAATGATATATGTGTATTGCTACATTGATATGTAAACATTTATATTAGTTGCATGCTCTCAAGTCCTTCATACATTTATTCTCCTTAATAGTTTACTGTTCTCAATTGTATAATTTTTTTTTGAATTCTGCATCTTGAGGTAAAATAAAACTTTGCATATATTGATTTTTTTAAAACCCTCATGGTATTTTTTTTGCATTACCATTCTAGTAACACCAACATCCCATTAAGTTTAATTTCTACTGGTATTATTTTATTTTAATTTATTTAATTTATTTTATTTTTCTACTAAGCTTAATTTCTTTTATTTTTATTTTTTTCTCATTATTATTTTTTGTTTGGGCTTAATTTTCTTATTTTTTTCTGCTTTTTAATTTCATTTTTCAGTACTTAAACATAAAAACAAAAACAAAATACAAATATTTACATAAAAAAAAATACCCTTCATTTTCTTACGGCTATACGTCGATCAAACTAAACATATTTACATAAACCCAAAAAAAAAAAAACCTTTCATTTTTTTTTACCGCCATACACCGATGTTACTTACTTGCCTCTTCCATCGTTTTCTTTCTCTTTTTATCACCTTGGGAGGCCCTTGACGGCCCTGCCCCCGTGCTTTTGTCGGGAGCGAGCACTCCCCGCCGACTATCAAAAGCCAAGAACGACGTTGCTCCAAATCAGGCCATGGAGGTGGTCTTTTGTTTAAGCTCTTTATTTTCGGCCTTCAGTGCGCCTATCTCTGCTCGTGCATCCTTGTACATGCGCTGGAGCCGAGAGAGTTGGGCGTTGACCTGATGGAGCTCACTCGTCCTGTTTTGTAGTCGGTGAGCCAATTTTGTGACTGCAGTCACCGTCTCCATATAGGATGTCAGTGTAAAATGATTGGCTTCAATGTCTGATTGAGCTGCCATTATTTGCTCAATTGACATCATAGGAAGATTGTGAAGAGTAGGAGCCGGGGACACTCGGCCCAGCAGTGCTTACAGGATCATTCAGGTCCGGAAAGAGAGTAAGGGAACGGGACGAGGCCACGTAGTAGGAGAGAGAGATGTAATCGAAAAGAGGGTCATTTTTGGGAGCCTTTTTGCTCTGCTCAGTCTCTCTGTTCTATCTCTCTCACGCAGAAGAAGAAAGGGATGAAAGCAATTGAGAAAGAAGAAGGAGAAGATAGTGATTAAGAAGAAGACGGAGGAGAAGAAGACAAGAGGGAGAGAGAGCCGAGGCAGCTAATTGACCCGTCTTGCTTTTGTCAGTCGGCTGACGCAAAAGCGAAGACGCGTGTCCGACACGATTTTTGACGGAAAAGATAGAGGTGCGCGAATCATATATATATATGTCTATATATGTTTTGACTTGTATAGATGCCATTTATCACTATCATTTTCCTTCTCCTCCTCTAGATTCTGACCCATGATTTCCTTTTGATAATGTCACAGGGGGAGAAATTATATGATGTTATGTATTATGGTATTATTTTGTTATGATGTTATGTATTATGGTATTATTTTCAAATTATGGCATTATTGGAAAACTAATCTGATGATTATGTATTTATAGTTTGATATCTTAGTCTCATATCATGTCTCTAATTAAAACTTATTTATTATACATGTGCTAACCTATGTATTTAGAAATGAATTCAGGGAGCATGACTTGAGGGGGAACTTTTCTTATTCCCAAATCAAATCAAAACATCATTGTGTGCCATCATCAAAAAGGGATAGATTGTTAGACTTATTTATTTTGATAATTTATTTAATTATGTTTTTAATTTATTTGGAAGAGAAAAATAGATTCAAAATTTATTTTGATGATTTATTTGAAAGAAAAAAAATAGAATCAACATTTATTTTGATGATTTTATGTTTTAATTTATTTGAAAGAGAAAAATAGAATCAAAATTTATTTTGTCCCATTATTTCTCACATAAACTTTTATTCTAAATGTTGTTAGAATATATTTAATATTTGATTAAATCAGGAGTTCAAACATCCCAAAATAGAGGTTCAAACAGCCCAAAAACAGAGGTTTAAATAGCCCAGCACAACAGCAGTTCAAAAGGTTCAAGTGAAAGATATTCAAATTTATAATGATGGAGTGGAAGATATTCAAATTAGTAATGATGTAGTGGAAGATATTCAAATGAATACAACGGTTATAAACGGCTATAAATTTAAATGAATACAACGGCTATAAACGGCTATAAGTTTCATTATATATACCAAAGCCTCTAATGTAAACAAGTTACAAAAAAAATAAGAAAATATTCCTTGATCTATAATCACTCACATCTATTCTCTGAAAAATTCTCTGAGACATGTTCTTCAATTTTTATTTACATCATCTTTCAGAAATTATACACCGAGACGTATAGCTTTAAGTCCATCTTTCTTGTGTGAGGTTACAGAAAAACCAGAGCTTCATTTTTATATCTATCTTTGAGAGATAATTCTTGTAACTTTCTGTGAAAGCAAAAACACATTCTTTTCAACATTGTAAGAGTGTAGTACACTCAGTGTTCTTGACTTAAAAAGTCTGTGTAAAATCTGTGGAGGATTGCTCCATCTGTGAAAAGGTTGCTAGCACGCTGTGAAGCTAGAGTATAGTGGAAATCTCAAGTGAAGCTTGAGGAGTGGATGTAGGCCGAGTTGAAGCCGAACCACTATAAATTTATTTGCCTCTCTCTCCCTTATCTCTTTATTTTATTTAATTGTCATAACTATATTTTATATTTTCACTGTGCTAAAATCATTAACTGACATAGTTATTAGAATACTTGTTTTAATTATTTTTATTTCATTAACTATATTTATCTATTGTGCTAGTCATAATTTTTATTAGGGTATTATTATTTTTGTTTGTAAAAACCTAATTCATCCCCCTCTTAGGTTGTCTTTTGGGTAACAATACGTAAATAATACAGTGACCTAGAGCCTAGTGAATAATAACAGAGTAAATGATTTGATGAATGTTGTCCATAATAGATACAGAAAACAGAATTTAGCTTATATCAAAAGTGGAATCATATTCTTGTTCAGAAATCAGTATTCATAACAAAAATGGAATCAGAATCATATTCATAATTAGAATTTACAGTCAATCGTATGTGGTATATCCATTAGCACTAACATAAATAGTTGATCCATAAAAGGACCATAAAGGCATACAGTTGACACACGTGCATGGAGACGATACAGTTAGCTTATGAGACGTTCAGTTGGCCCATAATTAGGATATATATAGAAGGATCCATAATATTTAGCTCATGAGACGTTCAGTTGACCCATAATTGGGACATAACAGAACAAACAACAGATGCCATCTGAAGCTAATGATACCACGAATACATTTCAGAAATATTAGACAACTATTCATTCATACAGAAGATAATAATTCAACAAACAGATCTTCTTATATCATTTAGAAAATACTTATAATTGAACATAGCTTTACAAAGTTATTACTCACAGTTGGCTCCAATAATAGATAGACAGAACAGATAAAGCAGACAAACAAAGTAGATAACCAGATAGCATATGGCACGTGACCTACACAAACATAGAATGGATACACAGTGAAACATATGCTTGGAATTCATTTAATTTATTTCTTTCTTGCCTGGGTCATTACAACAAAAATGGTCTTTAGACACGAAAACTAATGACAAAATTTTTTTTTGTCACGAAATATGTATCTTTTAATGATGAAAATCATATTTCGTCTCCAAATGTACCATTTTTCGAGACAAAAATAAAATTTCGTCACCAATCTAAATCATAATAAAAAAAATAGGTGACAAAATTATATTTTGTCATTATTTATATTTTTTTTTTGTCACCAAATATTTTCCCGCTAATATTTTCGGAGGGCGCCAAAATTAATAGACTTTTGGTGACAAAAAAATTGGTCACCAATTATAAAATTATTAATGACGAATATATTTTTGTCACCAATAATTTTTAATATTTTAATATCATTTAGTGACAAAACTATTTTTGTGGCCAATATTTTTATCTTTGGTGAAGATACAAAACTACGTCATTTTGAAATTCTTAAATAAAAAATATGTTCCTGAGCCTTGAGCTTCTCTCATTGTTGCCCTCTTCCTTAATTAAAAAAATGTTTCCTGTTTCCTTGAGGTTCCGATCGGTTCATCAAGCCCTACCCACCATCTCCTCACTTCGTCCCCTGGGTTTGCCACTCTTCATCTTCGCCTCTGCCTTGAACTTACCGGGTTGGTGTCTCTCTCTCAATCTCTCTCTTTGTTCATGTATATATATATATAATCGATCGATTGACCTTCCTTTTTCATCGTTGCAACTCCTCACTTCCGATCAGTTCATCAAACCCTTTCGGCTCTGCCATTGTGCTTACCAGGTCAGTCTCTCTCTCTCTCTCTCTCTCTATATATATATATATCTCAATATACAACGATTTTTTTTTTTTGGATCCCTCTAATCAGTCTTGTTTCATCGAATGCTCTCTGCAATTTGTCAACTCACTGCCCTCATTTCTATTTCTAGTGAAGAATCCATATAGCGATCCCGGTTTTCCCTTCATTGTTTAATTGTATTCCGGACTCGGTTTCGTGGATGTGTTGTCTTATTCCCGTTTCCGTCCTTTACTCTTTGTATATGAGTCTTGGGTCGTGTTGGGCAGGTTTGAAACATGTTGGTTGTGTTTGGAAACCAAGGGTTGATGTCCATTTAATTCCAACTAGTGTCTATTAAATTTTTATAATGGTTCTTCAATTCCAATTAGTGATCCATTCATATTCCATTGGTGGGATTTTATGACAAACTTGTCCATTCATATTCCAACTAGTGTCCATTCATAGTCTAACTCATGTTCATTTAATATCCTTATTAGTGGTTCATTTAATATCCATATTAGTGGTTCATTTACTATCTTTATTAGTAGTTCATTTACTATCCTTATTAGTGGTCCATTCATATTCAAACTTGTCCTTTCAAATTCCAACTAGTATGTTACACCAAGTTGCCTATAAATTGAGCTTACCTCTCAACTTCTATGATTCTTCCCATATCTCTCTCCATTTGTTTTTTTAGATTTTGAGTCTAGATTAAGAGTGTTTAGAGTGAGAGTAAGCATTTTCATAAGGGAGAAAGAGGAAGGGATGGCTTGCTCTTCATTTTGATTCGAAAATTATTGGGTTTGGAGCACCTTCGAAATCCTTCATCTTCTCCATTTGGTCTCTCCATTTGAGGTAGAGATTTCTTTGTTCTTTTTCAATACTCCGTCTATAGATAGACATGTGGTAGTTTTGTATTGCATGAAAATCATATCCGTGTTGGATTTGTTTGAAAATCATGAGGGGAACCTAGGGTTGGTTGTTTGAGAATGGTTTTGTTGTCACTGACTGTGGTTTGGACTAATTAGAGAGTAAAATTAGCATGTTATTGTTGAAAGAAGAGAAAGCCCTAAATTATATTTTGATTTGGTAAAATAAAAAGGGTTTATGGTTGAACAATGTTGGTAAATTTCTATTGTTAATATGAGTTGTGTAGAAGGTGTTAACAGTTAATGGATTAATTATGGTATTGGGGTTATTTTGAAATGAATGTATTGAATCAAGTTGGGTTATGGCTTATTAACCATGGAATTGATTTTGTAAAATGAAGAGAATGTAATTAGTTTTGTGAAAAGGGAAAAGTGTTTTTGGAATAAGTGATGGAACATGTTGACTTGAAAAAATTATGAAAGTTGATCTTGAAAATGAGAAATGAAATGTTAACTCTATGTGAGTCTCGGAAAATAAATTTGAGAATTGAACTATTGTATCATGAGTGTTGAATACACACATTTGGGGGTTTTATCCTTACCTATCGTACTAGTGTCGTTGTTGGGTTTAAGGTTTGCTTGAGAGTTGAGTCTCTTTTATTAGGAGTACTGAATACATGCATCTAGAGGTTTTGTCCTTGGTCATCGGTGGAGGATGACATTGTTGTGTTGAATTGTGATGTATGCGTTACACATGTGTTGGTTAAACATTATTGAATAGTTTTTGTGTATATATTACACTTGTTATTTATGCTTTGTTGTATTGAGGTAATTGGTGTTATATACCGCGCTTAAAATCAGAGGTACCATTACCTTCCAGCTAGCGCCTAGAGAACTTGGACGAGGTACCATTACCTTCCAGCTTGTGACTGGAGAATGTGGACGAGGTACCATTTCCTTCCAGCTTGTGTCTGGAGAATTTGGCTAGTCTTTTATCGCTTTGGCATATCCTTAGCTTACTGTGCATATAGTCGGTAGAGCAGAGTTTTAATTGTTATCATCAGTGTATCTGAGTATGTTATGGGTTGCGATGGTTACAGTTTTGAAAGGCCGAGCTGCCTCATTTGTGGATTTTATACATGTTGATGATATGTTATTTCCCTTTTATTTAAGGCATGCATGTATTGATATGAATGTATTGGGAACAAACCAAAATGCCATTTTGAGATTTTGGAAAGTGTGAAGGAAAATGGGGTATTTGTGAACATGTTTTCAAAAAAGGTCATTTTGTTGTAAGTACGGAAAATGGGGGAAGTGTAATGGGCTTGGTGAAATTGTTTTTTTCTAAAACTGTTATAGTCATGAAAGTTTGGAAAAATGGGTAATGAAAAGGAAAGAAAGGTGAACCGCTTATAGCGTTGAATGAAATGGCTGTTTTCGAGAAAAGTTCATACTTATGTATATTTTGTATAAACTGCCACATTACTATTCTAGTATGAGATTGAACATTCATGATCATAGCTATCTGTAAGTTGTTATTGTTGGCGATCATGTTGAGATTCCTACTGGACTATATGTTCATTCCACGTTGTTGAATCTTTTTCAGGTGATAGCCAGGATGTGCTACAAGGTTTTGGATCTTCTTATTTGTTGGCCACGGGGCCTCTTTTGTGTTGGCGGAATGCCATTTATGTAAAAGGGTTATTATAGCGATCCCGGGTTTACCCCTGTTGTATAGTAATCCGGACATGTGTCCGTGGGTGTTGGTAGTTGAGTATTGTCTTGTTTACATCCTTTCTTGCTTTGTATTTGAGTTATAGGATGTGTTGGGCAGGTTTGTTACAGGTTGGTTGAGCTTAGGAACCAAGTCTAGTTGCCCAGGTTTTGGCTGGTCCGCTCGAGCGGAGATGTTCACGCTCGAGCGGAGAGGTTGTGCTGCTTGTGCGCTCGAGCGGGGATTGTGGAGCTCGAGCGGAGAATGCATACGTCCAGTATTTTGTGCACCTGCAAAACTTCTGCAAGTGTGGTTCCTACGCTCGAGCGGGTTTGGTGCGCTCGAGCTGGTTGCGCTCGAGCGGGGATGTTGCGCTCGAGCGGACAGTGTATTTTTGGTGAGAGTTCTGGGAGGGGGAGACCTGAGCTCGAGCGGACTGGTATCTACGCTCGAGCGGAAGAACTTTGTGTCTGTGTCTTGGCGCTCGAGCGGACAATGTTGCGCTCGAGCGGACCATGTGTTTTGTGTCTTTACGCTCGAGCGGAGTGTATTACGCTCGAGCGGACTTGTCGTATAACTGAGTGAGACTGGGCATTTTAAATCACTTTTTGACTTATCTTCTCTCTCTTACTTTACCCAAAACACCATTTTCAGAGCTTCTCACTCAAAAACCTTGCACTCTCTCTAAGAATTGATCTACCTAGGGTGATTTCCTACCCTAAGGCCTTTGTTAAAAAGATAGAGGGTGGCTTGGGCTTCGTTTTAATCGGAACAAATTTGGTTTTGGAGCAAGTTGGGTGTTGGGCATCATCTCCTTTGGAACTCATCTTTTGAGGTAGGGATATCCTACTCCTCTTTATGAGTTTTGTCTTTAAATTCTAGCATTTTGATATGTTGGGGGTTATTGTGTGATTTTGGGAAACTTTGGGCCATTGTGTAATTTTACAAAAGTTGGGGGTTTTTATCTATGATAAACCTAGAAGCATGTTTGGTATATAAACATGGAATTAATGTTGAAACATTAGTGGAATTGGAACCTAAGGGTTGTGATGTTAATTATGGAGGATGTCCTAATTACATTGATTGATTAATTTGGATAATTAATTGTGTTGATTTGTGATGTATATAATTGTTGTTTATATGCATTGTGTTGTGTTGGAGGAGATAGGGGATGTACTCCACGGTTTAGGGGAAGATAGGGGATGAACCTCTAAACCGGATGTTGTTGGGAGGAGATAGGGGATGAACTCCGTAGATAGAGCGGGTATGCTTATCTAGAAGTGTTGACATAGCGGATATGCTTGTCGTTGGAAGTATTGATATAACTGTTATGTTTATCTTTGATGAAGTGAAAAGTGTTGGCATGAGTGTGTGTCTCATGTGTGATGTTTGGCCAGGTTCTGAGCCAAGGTTATGAAATGGCAAGTAAAGAGGAAAGAAATGGAAATGAAAGGAAACATAGACTTAAGTGTCTTGGAACTGTGTTATATTATGAATGAATGTAAAAGTGTTGACCATCTATCAACTGTTAATCTTTTAGTCATTGTTCATAATTGGTTTAGTATATTTCTACTGGGCTGTGGCTCACCCTATATGGGAACATCATTTTCAGGTACGGGAAGCATGCCACCTCCAAGAACTTAGCTTGGGAGGCTAGTGGCGGATAGACTTTTTGGTTGTCTTTCCTTTTGTTGTATTACATGTAAATTCAAGCCAAGGGCTTTATGTGTAAATGAGTTAGCACTCTACTTTTGTGTAACCAAGTGTTAACTTGGAAAGCTGTAAGCCCTTAGGGCATTTGCTTTTGTTGTTAACATGTAATACTCTTGTAATAAGACTCTGGTGAATGGAAAGATGTGAACTTTTTATATATCATAACATGTCTATATTGTTGGGATTTATGTTATTTTTTGAGGGCGTTACAACTTGGTATCAGAGCGTACCGGGTTCGAATACTTTGGGTACGTGGGAAGTGATTAGGATCACAATGGGTTTGTCTCGCTTGCTAGAGACTTAGTGTAGAATCATATGCTATGTGTTTAAATTGATAACATGCTTATGTGATTAATTGGGTATGGGATTTAATTTCTAGGATGTTGATTGGATCCTTGGGTTTCTGGGAGTCTTGTTGGAAAAGCACTTGATCAATGCTGTTTCTAACCGGTACTCTAGTAACGCCTTGGGACTATCATTATCCGGAAATGAAATTCGTAAGTGCTTATGTGTTTATGTGCTTACGTGGAGTGAATTACAGTTGTCCATGCATTAGGACGTGAGTGTTTAGTTTTGGCACGTTTATGAATGTGCTAACGTTCTGTGTTACCTTTATTAGGATGTCAGGGCGAGCAAGAGGTGGTAGGCGTGGTAGGCCTAGGAGGCAGGACGTGCCATTACCGGAGGAGATTCCGGCAGTTCAGGAGGGGGTTGGTCAGGCCAATGTGGCCGAACCAGCGGGTCAGCAGGCCATGAGTGCCTTGGCCCAGGAGATAGCAGGAGCTCTGGGTATTCTTAGAGCAGGGAATCAGGCAGCTGAAGCAGGGCCTTCCTTCTTGAAGAGGGAGTTCTTCCGGTCTAACCCGGAGGAGTTTGTTGGGGATCCTAAGGAGCCACTGAAGGCAGACGAGTGGCTAGAACAGATGAGTAAAACGTTCGAGATGCTAGGCATTGAGGACGGAGCATTGAAAGTGACCTTGGCATCCTTCCAGCTGAAGGGAGATGCGGGTCAATGGTGGAAGTATGAGAAAGCTCGTGTTGGTGGTACTTGGGAGGCGTTTGTGAATGCTTTCCAGGAGAGGTTTTTATCTGCTGTGGCTAGAGAGAGGCTGAGAGATCAGTTCAGCCGGCTTAAGCAGGAGGGTTTGTCTGTAGCCAAGTTTGAGGCTACATTTACTAGCTTGTCCAGGTTCGCACCTGAACTTGTGGCGACAGAGGAGCGCCGTTGCTACGAGTTTGAGCGGAAGTTGAGATGGGATCTCAAGTTGAAAGTTGGTGGACCCTACATTCGAGATTACAGGCATTTGGTGGATGCTGCAGCTCATATGGAGCTGATGATGCAGGAGGGAGAGGAGGAGAAACACGGAGGCTCCAAGAGAGGCCAAGAGGGACAGGGCGATGGTAGGAGGCAGAGGGGTTATAACCCTCAGCAGTCCCAGAGTGGTTTGGCTAGGTCGACTTTCCCAGTACCGAGTGCAGGCTCCGGGAGGGGCAGTCAGGGAGAGTTCACCTGTTTCAAGTGTGGCCAGCCGGGTCACAAGGCTTCAGTTTGCCCACTGAAGGGCGGGGGTCAGAGAGCTGCTTCTTCGTCAGCTAGACCGCAGAGTCAGAGTTCGGGCAGGGGGCAGCCCTTGTCGTGTTATCAGTGTGGACAGCCTGGGCACCTGAAGAGGTTTTGCCCACGGTTGAGTGCCACTTCAGGAGCGTCTGGTTCTAGACAGACGCAGGGTTTTCAGCCAGCTCAGTCTGTGCAGGCCTCGAGGGCCAATCCGGGGGCTTCGTCGTCCCAGTCAGTGCAGCAGTCCTATGCTCCGAGAGGCGAGCAGGTGGATCAGGGGCCTACAGGGCGCGTGTATGCTGTTACCGCGCAGGATCTTGTACCGGCTCCATCAGTAGTGAGAGGTACCTTTCTGTTTTGCAACTCAGTTGCTAGAGTGTTGATAGATATGGGTGCATCTCATTCTTTTGTATCTGCTGCATTTGCATCTGTGTTGGAATTGGAGTTAGCATTGTTGGCATCTCCTATTTGTGTTGTGTCACCTATTGGGGGTGAGTTGATCTTGAAACACGGATGTAGAGGTTGTGATATTGAGGTCGACGATCATCGTCTTCCGTTTCCTTTTGTAGTTATGCCCATGAAGGGCTTTGATGTTATTTTGGGTATGGACTGGTTATCGTCATACCGAGCTGTTATTGATTGCTACCGCCAGAGGGTTACTTGTTGTACCGTGAGCGGGGAGTATTTCCATTTCTTGGGAGACCGGGTTGGTAGTATTGTGCCACCGGGGTATGGTCCGCGAGGGCGGAATGAGCTTAGTGGTTTACTTGCTAGCTTTGAGAGTGGTGAGTGTGATGAGATTCAGATTGTGTTGCCGAGGGTAGTTTGTGAGTACTCGGATGTTTTTCCCGAGGACCTTGTTGATTTGCCACCTCACCGAGAGATTGAGTTCTCTATCGATTTAGTGCCCGGCACGGCGCCGATTTCTATGGCACCTTACCGTTTTGCTCCAGCAGAGTTGGTTGAGTTGAAAGTTCAGCTCCAGGAATTGCTAGATAAGGGCTTTGTTCGCCCTAGTGTTTCACCGTGGGGAGCGCCGGCACTCTTTGCTAAGAAGAAAGATGGTGCCTTGAGATTGTGTATTGACTACCGGAAGTTGAATCGGGCTACGGTTAAGAATAAGTACCCTATGCCCCGTATAGATGATTTGTTTGACCAGTTGAAGGGTTCCCGTTGTTTCTCTAAGATAGATTTGAGATCGGGTTACCACCAGTTGAGGGTCAGGGAGGAGGATATTCCGAAGACGGCATTCCGTACGCGGTATGGCCATTATGAGTTTCTGGTAATGCCATTTGGGCTTACCAACGCACCGGCAGTCTTTATGGACTTGATGAACCGGATTTTCCGGGAATTCTTGGATCGTTTTGTAGTCGTCTTCGTGGACGACATTCTTATTTATTCACCTTCAGAGGAGGAGCACGAGGAACACTTGAGAGTGGTGCTTGAATTGCTTAGAGCCCATAGGCTGTATGCCAAGTTTGGGAAGTGTGAGTTTTGGCTAAGAGAAGTCAAGTTCTTAGGCCATGTGGTTTCCGGGGAAGGGGTGTCCGTTGATACATCCAAGACTGAGGCAGTGCAAGATTGGGCACAGCCTAAGAGTGTGTTTGAGATCCGCAGTTTTCTGGGATTAGCTGGGTATTACCGCCGGTTTGTGAAGGATTTCTCCAGGTTAGCTTCACCGTTGACCAGATTGACTCGGAGGGGAGTCAGCTTTGTATGGAGTGAGACTTGTGAAAAGTCGTTCCAGGAGTTGAAAGTTAGACTGACCACCGCTCCGGTCTTGATTATTCCGGAGAGAGGGTTGGGTTATGCAGTCTATTGTGATGCCTCACGAGAGGGTTTGGGTTGTGTGTTGATGCAAGAGGGGAAAGTGGTAGCTTATGGCTCACGTCAGTTGAAAATTCACGAGAAGAATTACCCTACGCATGATCTAGAGTTAGCGGCTGTGATCTTTGCCTTGAAAATCTGGAGGCACTACCTTTATGGTGAGAGATTCGAGGTATTCTCGGATCATAAGAGTCTGAAATATCTGTTTTCACAGAAAGACTTGAATTTGAGGCAGAGGAGGTGGATGGAGTTTATTGAGGATTACGACTTCGAGTTGCATTATCACCCGGGGAAGGCCAATGTTGTGGCCGATGCCCTTAGCAGGAAATCCATTAGTGATGTAGCTTGTGTAGCCATCCGGGAGTGGAAGATGTTGGGGACCATTGGAGAGTTTGATTTGCTTTTGAGCGAATCCGTTGAGGCTGCGGCCTTGTTTTCTGTTGTTGCGCAGCCTAAGCTTGTGACTCGAGTGTTAGAGGCACAGAGAGGTGACCTTGAGGTAGAATCCCTCCGAGAGAAGATCTCCAGTGGGAAGGTTGAGAAGGGTCTGGCAGTGTATCCCGACCTGAGTGTGAGATACCGAGACCGTTTGTTTGTACCGGAGTCTTGCCGAGAGGAAGTACTCCGAGAGTTTCACCATTCGCGCCTTGCGGTGCATCCGGGAGGTACTAAGATGTACCGGGATTTGGGTCGCCAGTTTTGGTGGCGGGGTATGAAGAGAGATGTGGCAGTTTTCGTGTCCAAGTGCCTTACTTGCCAGCAAGTGAAGGCCGAGCATCAGAGGCCAGCGGGTTTGTTACAACCCTTGCCTATTGCCGAGTGGAAGTGGGAGCATGTCACTATGGACTTCGTTGTAGGTCTTCCGAGGACTCAGCGGGGTAGTGATGCTATTTGGGTGGTTGTAGACCGGTTGACTAAGTCGGCGCACTTCATTCCTATGCGCGTGAGAGATTCAGTAGATCATCTTGCCGACTTATATATTCGGGACATAGTGAGATTGCACGGGGTCCCAGTGACGATCGTCTCAGATAGAGATCCTCGTTTTACTGCTAGGTTGTGGCAGAGTTTGCAGAGTGCCTTGGGTACTAAGTTGACTTTTAGTACAGCTTATCATCCTCAGACTGACGGGCAGTCCGAGCGTACTATTCAGATCCTCGAGGATATGCTTCGGGGTTGTGTCCTTGATTTCAGTGGGACGTGGGAGAGGCACTTACCATTGGTAGAGTTCGCCTACAACAACAGTTTTCAGTCTAGTATTGGTATGGCACCGTTTGAGGCCTTGTATGGCCGACCTTGTAGGTCTCCAGTTTGTTGGGCCGAGGTGGGTGATACACCTTTGTTGGGTCCGGAGTTCGTTAAGGAGACGACGGAGAAAGTTGAGCTTATCCGTAGGAGGCTTGTTACAGCCCAGAGTCGTCAGAAATCTTATGTTGACAGTAGGAGAAGACCATTGGAGTTTGAGGTAGGTGATCATGTGTTTCTGAAGATATCACCTAGACGGGGTTTGATGAGGTTTGGGAAGAGTGGGAAGTTATCCCCTCGGTTTATTGGTCCTTTTGAGATTCTTGAGAGGGTTGGCGAGGTTGCTTATCGTTTAGCTTTGCCGCCACAGTTATCCGGGGTTCATGACGTGTTTCATGTGAGTATGCTTCGGAAGTATGAGCCGGATCCATCACATGTGTTGGATTGGACCGACTTAGAGGTAGATGAGGATGCCTCCTATGAGGAGAGACCGGTTCGGGTCTTGGATAGGCGGGATCAAGTCCTGCGTGGCAAGACCATCCCTTTGGTTAAGGTTTTGTGGAAATATCACGGAGTGGAGGAGGCCACTTGGGAACGTGAGTTGGGAGTCCGCGAGAAATATCCGGACTTGTTTGTTGATGTATAATCAAGTATTGCAATTGTGTAATTGTAATGAAATTTAAGAGTATTAAAAATGTCTTAAATTGAGAAACATGGTGCATGTTTTGGTTAATGTAAATGTTGTAGAACTTGCCTTGTTATGGGAGTTGATTATAATATTGCATGTGTTGGCTATATTATAGAAATGGAATTGTATCATGATTATTGCTTATGATATGAATTGTGAACCATGTGTGTTGGAAATGGTTGAAATGAAAAGAGAATGCATGTCGAAATGTATATGTTGTAGAATGCCTCTTGATAAGAGATGGAATGACCGGGAATGGGTCGAATTGTGGAATGTTGTGGTATAACATTGTTTAAAAGAGAGAAAAACTTGCTTTTCAAAAACTTGTTCTCAATTTCAGGGACGAAATTCTTTAAGGGGGGGAGGTTATAGCGATCCCGGGTTTACCCCTGTTGTATAGTAATCCGGACATGTGTCCGTGGGTGTTGGTAGTTGAGTATTGTCTTGTTTACATCCTTTCTTGCTTTGTATTTGAGTTATAGGATGTGTTGGGCAGGTTTGTTACAGGTTGGTTGAGCTTAGGAACCAAGTCTAGTTGCCCAGGTTTTGGCTGGTCCGCTCGAGCGGAGATGTTCACGCTCGAGCGGAGAGGTTGTGCTGCTTGTGCGCTCGAGCGGGGATTGTGGAGCTCGAGCGGAGAATGCATACGTCCAGTATTTTGTGCACCTGCAAAACTTCTGCAAGTGTGGTTCCTACGCTCGAGCGGGTTTGGTGCGCTCGAGCTGGTTGCGCTCGAGCGGGGATGTTGCGCTCGAGCGGACAGTGTATTTTTGGTGAGAGTTCTGGGAGGGGGAGACCTGAGCTCGAGCGGACTGGTATCTACGCTCGAGCGGAAGAACTTTGTGTCTGTGTCTTGGCGCTCGAGCGGACAATGTTGCGCTCGAGCGGACCATGTGTTTTGTGTCTTTACGCTCGAGCGGAGTGTATTACGCTCGAGCGGACTTGTCGTATAACTGAGTGAGACTGGGCATTTTAAATCACTTTTTGACTTATCTTCTCTCTCTTACTTTACCCAAAACACCATTTTCAGAGCTTCTCACTCAAAAACCTTGCACTCTCTCTAAGAATTGATCTACCTAGGGTGATTTCCTACCCTAAGGCCTTTGTTAAAAAGATAGAGGGTGGCTTGGGCTTCGTTTTAATCGGAACAAATTTGGTTTTGGAGCAAGTTGGGTGTTGGGCATCATCTCCTTTGGAACTCATCTTTTGAGGTAGGGATATCCTACTCCTCTTTATGAGTTTTGTCTTTAAATTCTAGCATTTTGATATGTTGGGGGTTATTGTGTGATTTTGGGAAACTTTGGGCCATTGTGTAATTTTACAAAAGTTGGGGGTTTTTATCTATGATAAACCTAGAAGCATGTTTGGTATATAAACATGGAATTAATGTTGAAACATTAGTGGAATTGGAACCTAAGGGTTGTGATGTTAATTATGGAGGATGTCCTAATTACATTGATTGATTAATTTGGATAATTAATTGTGTTGATTTGTGATGTATATAATTGTTGTTTATATGCATTGTGTTGTGTTGGAGGAGATAGGGGATGTACTCCACGGTTTAGGGGAAGATAGGGGATGAACCTCTAAACCGGATGTTGTTGGGAGGAGATAGGGGATGAACTCCGTAGATAGAGCGGGTATGCTTATCTAGAAGTGTTGACATAGCGGATATGCTTGTCGTTGGAAGTATTGATATAACTGTTATGTTTATCTTTGATGAAGTGAAAAGTGTTGGCATGAGTGTGTGTCTCATGTGTGATGTTTGGCCAGGTTCTGAGCCAAGGTTATGAAATGGCAAGTAAAGAGGAAAGAAATGGAAATGAAAGGAAACATAGACTTAAGTGTCTTGGAACTGTGTTATATTATGAATGAATGTAAAAGTGTTGACCATCTATCAACTGTTAATCTTTTAGTCATTGTTCATAATTGGTTTAGTATATTTCTACTGGGCTGTGGCTCACCCTATATGGGAACATCATTTTCAGGTACGGGAAGCATGCCACCTCCAAGAACTTAGCTTGGGAGGCTAGTGGCGGATAGACTTTTTGGTTGTCTTTCCTTTTGTTGTATTACATGTAAATTCAAGCCAAGGGCTTTATGTGTAAATGAGTTAGCACTCTACTTTTGTGTAACCAAGTGTTAACTTGGAAAGCTGTAAGCCCTTAGGGCATTTGCTTTTGTTGTTAACATGTAATACTCTTGTAATAAGACTCTGGTGAATGGAAAGATGTGAACTTTTTATATATCATAACATGTCTATATTGTTGGGATTTATGTTATTTTTTGAGGGCGTTACAGTTATACCCTTCTTCTTGACTTTTTAATGATGTAAGCCCAAGGGCAATTTATTTAGTGTGCTCATGTTGTATATAATTTGCATACGAATGAGAGAATCGTTATTTATTTCCATTTGTTGAACCAAAGAGTTTTTTTTTTGCATGTTATCTCTAATATTGAATTAAACTAATGAATTTGGTAATGACTTCGAGTAATAAAAAGTGGGGCGTGACAATCCATATCTATGTCTATAGAGAGAGATATATATATATAGAGAGGGAGGGTTTCTTTGAATTTTACAAGTCAAATTTTATAGAGATGGGTATGCGGATTATAGAGATTATAGAGATCTAGTGTTTCTGTATTTTACAAGTCAGTGAATTTATAGAGATTGGTATGCGAATTTTACAAGTCAGATTATAGAGATGGGTATGCGGATTATAGAGATTATAGAGATCTAGTGTAAAATTCACTGATTTGGATAAGTCAGATTTTCTTTGAATTTTACAAGTCAGATTTTATAGAGATGGGTAAAATGCACTGATTTGGATATGTTTTTAGATCTCTATAAATTCTCTATAATCTGAAGAATCTTCTGATTAAACTCTGAAACACCTACTTCTTAATTATTTAACACTGAAACACTTACTTCCCATTGATTTAACATTGAAACATCTACTTTCTCATGGATTTATGTCATTTTGTCATGGAATTAGGATTTATTTGATTTAACACATATTTTCTCATGGATTTAGGGCATTTTAATTCGATTTAACACTCAAAACATCTACTTTCTCACGGATTTCGGGTATTTTCTCATGGAATTAGGGTTTATTTGATTTAACACTGATATTTTCTCATGGATTTAGGGTATTTTAATTTGATTTAACATTCATTCTCATGGATTAAGGGCTTTTTCTCATGGAATGATTCAATACTGAAACAACTGATTTCTTATGGATTAAGGGCTTTTACCCTAAGTTTTCTTTTCTTTTTAAAATTGAGAACTCATCTAGACTCATTTCATATGACAAATTTGAGGTTTAATAGTCACACCATTAACTAGTGAGCAAATAGAAAAAGATTCGAACTAGAAACATACTCACTTACCAACTCGCTTAATTGTACTTTAAGGGGACTGTAATTTAAATGAATTTTTAGTACTTATATAATTTGTGGTGTATTTAGAGGCTTGTACATGAATCATTCAAGTAACATATGTGAGAAATGGTCTAGGCTGCAGTTGATATTACTATGTTCTGAGCTTGTGGCCTAGGCTACAGCCACTGTGGCTTGGGCTGTGGCCTGGTGTTTTGTTGCAGTTGAGTCTGCAACCTGGTCTGCGGCTGCAGCTTAGGCTGCATCTCTGTCTTGAGCTGGGGTTGCTCTGCCTTCATTAGTGGCAACTAAGTATGTGGCTGCAACTCAGGCTGTGGCTTTGGCTGTA
Organism: Camellia granthamiana; assembly: GCA_036172215.1. Taxonomy (NCBI): domain Eukaryota; kingdom Viridiplantae; phylum Streptophyta; class Magnoliopsida; order Ericales; family Theaceae; genus Camellia; species Camellia granthamiana. The sequence continues at coordinate 44,118,065 of CM069908.1, read as the reverse complement.
GCTTGGCCTGCACTTGGTGCTCTTGCTTAGACTTGTTTTGTAACAAACGGAGCTGGTTTATCCTAAGTTCATAGTGCTTTATAGTGTGAAATTGAACCAAATTAACTCAAACTAAAAATTTAAGAATGAAATTAACAAAAATTAAAAGTTAGAATTTTTTAAAGTTTAACAGAATTATTACTTTGTTTCGTTTGAATTTTTAAAAGTTACAGACTGCTTGCAAATAAATTTGTTGTAGTTTTCTTCTTGTTTCTTACATTTTTGGTTTGGATGCCCCTTTCTTGATCCAGTTTTTATTAATTATGATATCTGAGACTTCTAGTATGTGTCCACATAAGAGTGCCTGGCTTCTAGCATTTACTAGATGGGTTGGTAGTGCTATTTCTCTAGTCAAGTTCTTTTTGCTTGAAGGTTTGCATAACTTAAAATTTTATATCAAAAGAAAACACAATTACAAAACTAACACGGGGCATACCTTAGCACATCAAAACAAATAAAAAAATAAATAAAACCAAAGTCTAAACCATATCAAACAACAAACTAAAGAAAGCTATCGAACCAGAGGACTACAGGGACTGTGCTTTATGATTGTGGCAAAAAGCAGGGCAACCCCCACTCCGTAAAAACTTACCAATTTTGCAAAGAATTCTTAACTCTCCTTATTGAAAGTAGTTAACACCAGCATTAGAGGATGTTGTGTGCAGAGTGAAACAAAAGTAAGAGGATCTAATCCTCGATTGGAGAAGATAACAAGGCAAAGGCATAACCGAGCCAATTAACTTTCTTCTTTTAACTCATAATAACATTGTCTATGTGATTCAGTAACAATGACGCTTAGGTTAGCTACTAGATAAGAGCATTACTATCTGACACACTGACTTGATCTCTGCTTGTTCTATAGCGATCCCGGGTTTACCCCTTGTTGTACAGTAATCCGGACATGTGTCCGTGGATGTTAGTAGTTGAGTATTGTCTTGTTTACATCATTTCCTACTTTGTATTTGAGTTATAGGATGTATTGGGCATGTTTGTTACAGGTTGGTTGTGTTTGGAAACCAAGTGTTGCTGCCCAGAATTTTGGGTCTTCGCTCGAGCGAGCTGTTCTTCGCTCGAGCGAGCTTCTGTTTTTGGTTGGTCGCTCGAGCGAGGGTTTGGTCGCTCGAGCGAGAGATGGTTTTTGTGTCTGGTGGCTCGAGCCAGAGTGGCTTCGCTCGAGCGAGCGATTGCGTCTGGCTCAGACCTGAAAGTTGCATTTCTTGGCTCGAGCGAGCTTTTCTTCGCTCGAGCGATCTGGTTCGTTCTTTGCTCGCGCGAGCGGTTCTTCGCTCGAGCGAGCGTCGTATTGCAAATCAGAAAATTTGCACTGTTGGCTCGAGCGAGCTTATCTTCGCTCGAGCGAGTTCAATTGTTGTGTCTGGTCGCTCGAGCGACCGAGTCTTCGCTCGAGCGAGCCTGTTTATATCAGCAAGGCAGCACCGAGTTAAACTTCACTTTTTCATACTTTGTTTATTCTCAAACCCTAAAATTTGAGAGCCCTTCTCTCTAAAATTACTCTCTCTCTAAGATTTGATCTACCTAGGGTGCTTTCCTACCCTTAGGCCTTTGTTAAAAAGATAGAGGGTGACTTGGGCTTCGTTTTAATCGGAACAAGTTTGGTTTTGGAGCAAGTTGGGTGTTGGGCATCATCTCCTTTTGAGCTCAATCTTTGAGGTAGGGATATCCTACTCCTCTTTATGGATTTTGTCTTTAAATTTTAGCATTTTGATGTGTTGGAAGTTATTGTGTAATTTTGAGAAAACTTTGGGCCTTTGTGTAATTTTTACAAAAGTTGGGGTTTTATTTAATATGAACCTAGAGGCATGTTTGGTGTAGAAACATGGGATTTATGTTGAAATAGTAATGGAAAATGGAACCTAAGGGTTGTAATGTTAATTATGGAAAATGCCCTAATTACATTGATTAATTAATTGGGATAATTATTTGTAAGAGATGAGGAATTGAAATGTAGATTTTATATCCATTTGTTGCATTTATTTTCTGTATAGAAATAACTGCTTTGGGCTATCGGTGGAGGATAGTCTTGATTGTTGTAGACAATGCATGATGATTAGGCAAACTAAAACTGATCATTGAAGTGTGTCATTGAGTGTGACGGTTGAAGGAATACATTAAATTTATGTATTGATTGATGTGTATAATAATTGTTTATATGCATTGTGTGTTGTTGGAGGAGATAGGGGATGTACTCCACGGTTTAGGGGAAGATAGGGGATGGACCTCTAAACCGGATGTTGTTTGGGAGAAGATAGGGGATGGACTCCAGAGATATAGCTGATATGCTTATCTAGTGATGTGTTGACACAGCTCTTATGCTTGTCTTTGGAAGTATTGATATAGCTAGTATGCTTGTCTTTTGTGAAATGGGTAATTGTTGGACATGAGTTACTGTCCCACATGAGTTGTTGGCCAGGTTCTGAGCCATGGTTATAAACTGAGAATTTGTAAGGAAATGGGGGATGAAAATGTAAAGTGTTGGCCACCTATCAACTGCTAATCCTTTAGTCATTATTCATAACTGGTTTAGTGTATTTCTACTGGGCTGTGGCTCACCCTATATGGGAACATTATTTTCAGGTACAGGTAGCATGCCACCTCCAAGGACATAGCTTGGGAGGCTAGGGGCGGGAAGACTTTTTGTGTTGTCTCTTTTTGATGATGTATTACGTGTAAATTCAAGCTAAGGGCTTAATGTGTAAATGAGTTAGTACTCTACTTTTTGTAACCAAGTGTTAACTTGGAAAGCTGTAAGCTCCTTTGGGCATTTGCTTTTGTTGTTAACATGTAATACTTTTGTAATGAAACTCTGTTAATAGAAGAATGTGGATCTTTTATATATCAATGCATATCTATATTGTTGGGTTTTACGTTGTTATTTTGAGGGCGTTACAACTTGGTATCAGAGCGTACCGGGTTCGAGTACTTTGGGTACGTGGGAAGTGATTAGAATCACAATGGGTTTGTCTCGCTTGAAAGAGACTTAGGTGTAAAGTCATATGCCATGTGTTTAAATTGATAACATGCTTATGTGATTATTTGGGTATGGGATTTAATTTCTAGGATGTTGATTGGATCCTTGGGTTTCTGGGAGTCTTGTTGGAAAAGCACTTGATCAATGCTGTTTCTAACCGGAACTCTAGTAACGCTTTGGGACTATCATTATCCGGGAATGAAGTTCGTAGGTGCTTATGTGCTTACGTGGAATGAATTACTGTTGTCCAATGCATTAGGACGCGAGTGTTTAGCTTCGACACATTTATTAATGTGCTAACGTTTTTTGTTTTCCTTTATTAGGATGTCGGGCCGAGGACGAGGACGCGGTAGGCGTGGTAGGCCGGGTAGGCAGGAGGTGCCGGTGCCAGAGGAGATTCCGGCAGTGCAGGAGGGGGTTGGTCAGGCCAATGTGGCCGAGCCAGTAGGCCAGCAGGCTATGGGCGCTTTAGCCCGAGAGATAGCAGGGGCATTCAGGGAATCAGTAGGTATTCTCAGAGCTGAGAATCAGGCTCAGGTTGTTGTTGCGGATGCAGGACCCTCCTTTTTGAAGAGGGAGTTTTTCCGGTCTAATCCGGATGAATTTGTGGGTGACCCTAAAGAGCCGCTTAAAGCAGATGAATGGCTCGAACAGACAACGAAGACGTTTGAGATGCTTGGCATCGAAGACGAGGGGTTAAAGGTGACCTTGGCATCTTTCCAGCTGAAAGGGGATGCGGGTCAGTGGTGGAAATTCACCAAGGGTCGCATAGGAGCTACATGGGAGGCTTTTGTGAATGCTTTCCAGGAGAGGTTCTTATCTTCGGCAGTCAGGGAGAAGCTGCGAGATCAGTTCTGCCAGCTTAAGCAGAACAGTTTGTCAGTGGCCGAGTTCGAGGCCTCATTTACTAGCTTGTCCAGGTTCGCACCTGAGTTGGTGGCGTCTGAGGAACGCCGTTGCATTGAGTTTGAGAAGAAGTTGAGGCGTGGCCTCAAGCTGAGAGTTGTAGGGTCTATGATTCGGGATTATGGGCGTCTGGTGGATGCTGCAGCCCATACCGAGATCATGATGAAAGAGGAGGATGAGGAGAAACATGGAGGCTCCAAGAGGGGCCAAGAGGGCCAGGGTGATGGCAGGAAACAGAGGGGTTATAACCCTCAGCAGTCTCAGGGTGGAGTTTCTAGATCGACCTTTCCAGTGCCGAGTGCAGGCTCGGGGAGAGGCAATCAGGGAGAGTTCACTTGTTACAAGTGTGGCCAGTTGGGTCACAAGGCTTCGGTTTGCCCGCTGAAGGGCGGAGGTCAGAGAGCTGCATCTTCTTCGGCCAGACCGCAGAGTCAGAGTTTGGGCAGGGGGCAACCCTTGTCTTGTTATCAGTGTGGGCAGCCTGGGCACCTGAAGAGGTTTTGCCCACAGTTGAGCGCCACTTCAGGAGCGTCTGGTTCTAGACAGACGCAGGGTTTTCAGCCAGCTCAGTCTGTGCAGGCCTCAAGGGCCAATCCGGGAGCTTCGTCGTCCCAGTCAGTGCAACAGTCGTATGCTCCTAGAGGTGAGCAGGTTGATCAGGGGCCTACAGGGCGCGCGTATGCTGTTACCGCGCAGGACCTGGTACCGGCTCCATCAGTAGTGAGAGGTACCTTTCTGTTTTGCAACTCGGTTGCTAGAGTGTTGATTGATACGGGTGCATCTCATTCTTTTGTATCTGCTGCATTTGCATCTGTGTTGGAGTTGGAGTTAGCACTATTGGCATCTCCTATTTGTGTTGTGTCACCTATTGGGGGTGAGTTGATCTTGAAACACGGATGTAGAGGTTGTGATATTGAGGTCGCCGACCATCGGCTTCCGTTTCCATTTGTAGTTATGCCCATGAAGGGCTTTGATGTTATTTTGGGTATGGACTGGTTATCGTCATATCGGGCAGTTATTGATTGCTACCGCCAGAGGGTCACTTGTTGTACCGTGAGCGGGGAGTGTTTTCATTTCTTGGGAGACCGGGTTGGTAGTGTTGTGCCATCGGGGTATGATCCGCGAGGGTGGAGTGAGCTTAGTGGTTTACTTGCTAGCTTTGAGAGTAGTGAGTGTGATGAGACCCAGATTGAGTTGCCGAGGGTAGTTTGTGAGTACTCGGACGTCTTCCCAGAGGATCTCGTTGATTTGCCACCTCACCGAGAGACAGAGTTCTCTATTGATTTAGTGCCCGGCACGGCGCCGATTTCTATGGCACCTTATCGTTTTGCCCCAGCAGAATTGATTGAGTTGAAAGTTGAGCTCCAAGAATTGCTAGATAAGGGCTTCATTCGCCCTAGTGTATCGTTGTGGGGAGCACCCGCCCTCTTTGCTAAAAAGAAAGATGGTGCCTTGAGATTGTGTATCGATTATCGGAAGTTGAATCGGGCTACGGTTAAGAATAAGTACCCTATGCCCCGTATAGATGATTTGTTTGACTAGTTGAAGGGTTCCCGTTGTTTCTCTAAGATAGACTTGAGATCGGGTTACCACCAATTGAGGGTCAGGGAGGAGGACATTCCGAAGACGGCATTCCGTACGCGGTATGGCCATTATGAGTTTCTGGTAATGCCGTTTGGGCTTACCAACGCACCAGCAGTCTTTATGGACTTCATGAACCAGATCTTCCGGGAATTCTTGGATCGTTTTGTAGTCGTTTTTGTGGACGACATTCTTATCTATTCACCTTCAGAGGAGGAGCACGAGGCACACTTAAGAGTGGTGCTTGAGTTACTTAGAGCCCATAGGCTGTATGCCAAGTTTGGGAAGTGTGAGTTCTGGCTAAAGGAAGTCAAGTTCTTAGGCCATGTGGTTTCTGGGGAAGGGGTGTCTGTTGATTCATCCAAGACTGAGGCAGTGCAAGATTGGGCACAGCCTAAGAGTGTGTTCGAGATCCGCAGTTTTCTGGGATTAGCTGGGTATTACCATCGGTTTGTGAAAGATTTCTCCAGGTTAGCTTCACCATTGACTAGATTGACTCGGCAGGGAGTCAAATTTATATGGAGTGAGACTTGTGAAAAGTCGTTTCAGGAGTTGAAAGTTAGATTGACGACCGCTCCAATTTTGATTATTCCGGAGAGGGGGTTGGGTTACGCAGTCTATTGTGATGCCTCAAGAGAGGGTTTGGGTTGTGTGTTGATGCAGGAGGGGAAAGTGGTAGCTTATGGCTCACGTCAGTTGAAAGTTCACGAGAAGAATTACCCTACACATGACCTAGAGTTAGCGGCAGTGATCTTTGCCTTGAAAATCTGGAGGCACTACTTTTATGGTGAGAGATTCAAGGTGTTCTCGGATCACAAGAGTCTGAAATATCTGTTTTCACAGAAAGACTTGAATTTGAGACAGAGGAGATGGATGGAGTTTATTGAGGATTATGACTTCGAGTTGCACTATCACCCAAGGAAGGCCAATGTTGTGGCCGATGCCCTTAGCAGAAAATCCATTAGTGATGTAGCTTGTGTAGCCATCCGGGAGTGGGAGATGTTGGGGACAATTGGCGAGTTTGATTTGCTTCTGGGCGAATCCGTTGAGGCTGCGGTCTTGTTTCTAGTTGTTGCGCAGCCTACACTTGTGACTCGAGTGGTAGAGGCACAGAGAGGTGACCTTGAGGTAGAATCCCTCCGAGAGAAAATCTCCAGTGGGAAGGTTGAGAAGGGTCTGGTAGTGTATCCCGACCAGAGTGTGAGATACCGAGACCGTTTGTTTGTGCCGGAGTCTTGCCGACAGGAAGTACTCCGAGAGTTTCATCATTCGCGCCTTACGGTGCATCCGGGAGGTACTAAGATGTATCAGGATTTAGGTCGCCAGTTTTGGTGGCGGGGTATGAAGAGAGATGTGGCAGTCTTCGTATCTAAGTGCCTTACTTGTCAGCAAGTGAAGGCCGAACATCAGAGGCCAGCGGGTTTGTTGCAACCCTTGCCTATTGCCGAGTGGAAGTGGGAGCATGTCACTATGGACTTCGTTGTAGGTCTTCCGAGGACTCAGCGGGGTAGTGATGCGATTTGGGTGGTTGTAGACCGGTTGACTAAGTCGGCGCACTTCATTCCTATGCGCGTGAGAGATTTGGTAGATCATCTTGCCGACTTGTATATTCGGGACATAGTGAGGTTGCACGGGGTCCCAGTGACGATTGTCTCAGATAGAGACCCTCGTTTTACTGCCAGGTTGTGGCAGAGTTTGCAGAGTGCCTTGGGTACTAAGTTGACCTTCAGTACAGCGTATCATCCTCAGACTGATGGGCAGTCCGAGCGTACCATTCAGATTCTTGAGGATATGCTTCGGGGTTGTGTCCTTGATTTCAGTGGGACGTGGGAGAGGCACTTACCATTGGTGGAGTTTGCCTACAATAACAGTTTTCAGTCTAGCATCGGTATGGCACCGTTTGAGGCCTTGTACGGCCGACCGTGTAGGTCTCTAGTTTGTTGGGCCGAGGTGGGTGATGCACCTCTGTTGGGTCCGGAGTTGGTTAGGGAGACGACGGAGAAAGTTGAGCTTATCCGTAGGAGGCTTGTTACAGTCCAGAGTCGTCAGAAATCTTATGCTGACCGTAGGAGGAGGCCGTTGGCATTTGAGATAGGTGACCATGTCTTTCTGAAGATATCACCCAGGCGAGGTTTGATGAGGTTTGGGAAGAGTGGGAAGCTATCCCCTCGGTTTATTGGTCCTTTTGAGATCCTTGAGAGGATTGGCGAGGTTGCTTATCGCTTAGCTTTGCCGCCACAGTTATCCGGAGTTCATGACGTGTTTCATGTGAGTATGCTTCGGAAGTATGAGCCGGATCCATCACACGTATTGGATTGGACCGACTTAGAGGTAGATGAGAATGCCTCGTATGAGGAGAGACCGGTTCGGGTCTTGGATAGGCAGGATCAAGTCCTGCGTGGCAAGACCATTCCTTTAGTGAAGGTTTTGCGGAAACATCACGGGGTGGAGGAGGCAACATGGGAACGTGAGTTGGAAGTCCGCGAGAAATATCCGGACTTGTTTGTTGATATGTAATCTTGTATTTAGATTGTAGACTATTGTCGAACTTAAGAGCTTTTGTATATGCCTTAAGTTGTGAAACATTGAGAATGTTTTGGTTTAATGATAGTAGTTGGAAACTTGCCTCAAATGGAAGTTTGTATAACATTGCATATGTTGAATATATAGTAGAAATGGAAATGTATCATGATTATTGTTTATGATATGAATTATGAACCATGTATGTTGAAAATGGTTGAAACGGAAAGAAAATGCATGTTGGAACATGTGTATTGTGAAATGCCTCTTTGATAAGAGATGGAATGACCGGTAATGAGTTGAGTTGTTGAATGTTGTGTTATAACATGGTTTAAAATAGAAAAAAAAAAAAAAAAAAAAACTTGCTTTTCAAAAACTTGTTCTAAATTTCGGGAACGAAATTCTTTAAGGGGGGGAGGTTATAGTGATCCCGGGTTTACCCCTTGTTGTACAGTAATCCGGACATGTGTCCGTGGATGTTAGTAGTTGAGTATTGTCTTGTTTACATCATTTCCTACTTTGTATTTGAGTTATAGGATGTATTGGGCAGGTTTGTTACAGGTTGGTTGTGTTTGGAAACCAAGTGTTGCTGCCCAGAATTTTGGGTCTTCGCTCGAGCGAGCTGTTCTTCGCTCGAGCGAGCTTCTGTTTTTGGTTGGTCGCTCGAGCGAGGGTTTGGTCGCTCGAGCGAGAGATGGTTTTTGTGTCTGGTGGCTCGAGCCAGAGTGGCTTCGCTCGAGCGAGCGATTGCGTCTGGCTCAGACCTGAAAGTTGCATTTCTTGGCTCGAGCGAGCTTTTCTTCGCTCGAGCGATCTGGTTCGTTCTTTGCTCGCGCGAGCGGTTCTTCGCTCGAGCGAGCGTCGTATTGCAAATCAGAAAATTTGCACTGTTGGCTCGAGCGAGCTTATCTTCGCTCGAGCGAGTTCAATTGTTGTGTCTGGTCGCTCGAGCGACCGAGTCTTCGCTCGAGCGAGCCTGTTTATATCAGCAAGGCAGCACCGAGTTAAACTTCACTTTTTCATACTTTGTTTATTCTCAAACCCTAAAATTTGAGAGCCCTTCTCTCTAAAATTACTCTCTCTCTAAGATTTGATCTACCTAGGGTGCTTTCCTACCCTTAGGCCTTTGTTAAAAAGATAGAGGGTGACTTGGGCTTCGTTTTAATCGGAACAAGTTTGGTTTTGGAGCAAGTTGGGTGTTGGGCATCATCTCCTTTTGAGCTCAATCTTTGAGGTAGGGATATCCTACTCCTCTTTATGGATTTTGTCTTTAAATTTTAGCATTTTGATGTGTTGGAAGTTATTGTGTAATTTTGAGAAAACTTTGGGCCTTTGTGTAATTTTTACAAAAGTTGGGGTTTTATTTAATATGAACCTAGAGGCATGTTTGGTGTAGAAACATGGGATTTATGTTGAAATAGTAATGGAAAATGGAACCTAAGGGTTGTAATGTTAATTATGGAAAATGCCCTAATTACATTGATTAATTAATTGGGATAATTATTTGTAAGAGATGAGGAATTGAAATGTAGATTTTATATCCATTTGTTGCATTTATTTTCTGTATAGAAATAACTGCTTTGGGCTATCGGTGGAGGATAGTCTTGATTGTTGTAGACAATGCATGATGATTAGGCAAACTAAAACTGATCATTGAAGTGTGTCATTGAGTGTGACGGTTGAAGGAATACATTAAATTTATGTATTGATTGATGTGTATAATAATTGTTTATATGCATTGTGTGTTGTTGGAGGAGATAGGGGATGTACTCCACGGTTTAGGGGAAGATAGGGGATGGACCTCTAAACCGGATGTTGTTTGGGAGAAGATAGGGGATGGACTCCAAAGATATAGCTGATATGCTTATCTAGTGATGTGTTGACACAGCTCTTATGCTTGTCTTTGGAAGTATTGATATAGCTAGTATGCTTGTCTTTTGTGAAATGGGTAATTGTTGGACATGAGTTACTGTCCCACATGAGTTGTTGGCCAGGTTCTGAGCCATGGTTATAAACTGAGAATTTGTAAGGAAATGGGGGATGAAAATGTAAAGTGTTGGCCACCTATCAACTGCTAATCCTTTAGTCATTATTCATAACTGGTTTAGTGTATTTCTACTGGGCTGTGGCTCACCCTATATGGGAACATTATTTTCAGGTACAGGTAGCATGCCACCTCCAAGGACATAGCTTGGGAGGCTAGGGGCGGGAAGACTTTTTGTGTTGTCTCTTTTTGATGATGTATTACGTGTAAATTCAAGCTAAGGGCTTAATGTGTAAATGAGTTAGTACTCTACTTTTTGTAACCAAGTGTTAACTTGGAAAGCTGTAAGCCCCTTTGGGCATTTGCTTTTGTTGTTAACATGTAATACTTTTGTAATGAAACTCTGTTAATAGAAGAATGTGGATCTTTTATATATCAATGCATATCTATATTGTTGGGTTTTACGTTGTTATTTTGAGGGCGTTACATGTTCCAGCTCACTTTCATATGAGTTTCCTTTGTCAAACAAGTCATATGTATGCCAACATTGACACATATGCTATTGTCTGTGTTAGATATGACTGGGACATTAATTTGGATAAGCTTTCTTTGTTTTGCTTTTTTTATGTTTGTTTGTTTTTTTTAATTCAAAATCTTGGATAAGTGAATGATTTAATTAAAGGTCTGAAAGGAGCATAAACCATGTGTACAGAATTGGTACAACAGAAAGCCTATATGAGTCATATGACCTATATACATCAACTAAAGAATCCAAACTCTCTAAAAAATACATTAAATTGTCTAGTGAAGGATTTATTGTTCTTGTTGTCACCCAACTAAACAAAAAACTCAAAAACTGGCCTTTCAATTGATGAATAGACTCCTCAATGTTATCAAAAGAATGTCAATTCATCTCCTGTGTACATTACATTAAGAAAATTACATGTCTTCTAATAAATCTCTTATTTTTTGAAGGCTGCCTCTTGAGCAAGCATAACTATCTTGGGCTTTAGTATGGAAGTCTAGTACACAATTAGAAAAATTGAATAGTACCTTCAAAACTACACCTATAGCTACATAAGTTTACGAGCCTTTTCCATAGGAAAGTGGGTCAAATTGAAGGTGCCTCTTAGGGCATGCTACAGTTTTGAAGAACTTTTTTTAAAACTTCTATGAACTTAAAATTATGCTTAGTTTTGTTGGCTCTATTGAGGAATAATATTATTGAATTGGTTTCAAATTATGGTTTCTGTGATATATATATACCTTCATAGAATGATCTCTTTAGAATGGCCTTCTAGAAAGTGATGGTTCTTCCTTACATATGTTGAGCATTTTATTTATTCTTACTATATTGTGTGAATTATCTTAAAGATACACATCCTCATGTCTGAGGACACATAGTATGTCAAGTGGTTGTTGAATCAAGCTCAATGTTACCTTGACTCCACAAAATTTGGATTTAAAGTATGTCTTTTTGAACTTTTGTGCAAATATTGGTCAATATGAATTTCTCTTAGAGGAGTTCTAGAGACATTTTCATGGATTATATTATAGGCCTTCAAGCACTAGCTCTAAACTATCATTATATCTGCCACATCAACAGGTGTTTAGCAAAACTTAGAGCTGGGAAAATTAAGGTTATGAGGGTAGAAATGGCAGAACATTATGTATCGAAACTAAAATCCAAAAAGATTTTCAAAACTCTGATGATCTAGATAAAAGTCCATTTATCTTGTTTGTTTCTATGTGATAATTATCTTATATCATGTGATTGATTGCAGATGTGTAGCGACATGTACGTCAAATCTAATATTTCTTTTTGGGAGTTTGAATGTTCACCGGAAGAAGAATTTAAAAACTTCTATCAGTCTAGATCATGAGTAAGTATACATGTCATTTTTCTCTGTTAAAAATGGAGTTTATAATGTGTAGTTTGATCTTTATGTGAATTTTATGTTCCAAAATTATTAATATAGTTAAGGTGTTCTCTTCAACATTCAGACGCGTTTCTGTATTTAGATTCTTTTAAGTTCCCTTGGATTGAAGATTTTGTTGAAAACATGAGATCACTAAACTTCTATGCATGAAGTTAAGGTGTAGAAAAAGTATTGCGGTTTGAAAACCAAGTAGAAAAATGTACTTTTCCAACACTAAGGCTTGGAAATAGGCCATCGGGGGGGGGGGGGGGCAAAATCGTTAAACAGCCACGAGAAGGCCTAGAGAACACCTCAAACACATCAGGAAGGAACAATGTAAGTTTTCGAAACTTACGGAACTAGCACGAGACTCCCGATTTGCAAACTAAGTAGAAAAATGCACTTTTCTAATACTTAGGCTTGGAAATATGCCATCGGGCTCCAAATCGTGAAAAAACAATGAGAAGGCTTGGGGAACACCTCGAGCACCTCGGGAGGGACCGATGTAAGTTGTGAAAACTTACAGAACTAGCACGGGATTCCCGGTTCGAAAACTAACTCCAAAAATGCACTTTTTCATACTTAAGCATAAAAAATAAGCCATCGGAGGAAAAAATCGTGCAACAGCCACGAGACGGCCTGGGAAACACTTCAAACACGTTGGGCGGAACCAACATAAATTGTGAAAACTTACAGAACTAGCACGGGACTCCCGGTTTGAAAACTAAGTCTAAAAATGCACTTTTTCACACTTAAGCTTGAAAATAGGCCTTCGGGGGCCAAAATTGTGCAACAGCCACGAGACGGCCTGGATAACACCTCAAACACCTCGGGAGGGACCAATGTGAGTTGTGGAAACTTTCGCAACTAGCACGGGACTCCCGGTTTGCAAACTAAGTCCAAAAATGCCTTTTTCACACTTAAGCTTGAAAAATAGGCCATCGGAGGCCAAAATCATGTAACAGTCACGAGACGGCCTGGGTAACACCTCAAACACCTCGGGAGGGACCAAAGTAAGTTGTGGAAACTTACGGAACTACCACAGGACTTCCGGTTTGAAAACTAAGTCAAAAAATATACTTTTTCACACTTAAGCTTCAAAAATAGGCCATCGGAGGCCAAAATCGTGCAACAGCCACGAGACGGCTTGGGAAACACCTCAAACACGTCGGGCGGGACCAACATAAGTTGTGAAAACTTACGGAACTAACACGGGACTCCCAGTTTGAAAACTATGTCCAAAAATGCACTTTTTCACACTTAAGCTTGAAAATAAGCCTTTGGGGGCCAAAATCGTGCAACAGCCACGAGCTGGCCCGGGTAACACCTCAAACACCTTAGGAGGGACCAATGTGAGTTGTGGAAAGTTTCGGAACTAACATGGGACTCCTGGTTTGAAAACTAAGTCCAAAAAGGCACTTTTTCACAATTATGCTTGGAAATAGGCCACCGGAGGCCAAAATCGTGAAAAAGCCACGAGACGGCCTGGGGAACACCTCAAACACCTCGGGAGGGACCTATGTGAGTAGTGTAAACTTACGGAACTAGCACGGGACTCCCGGTTTGAAAACTAAGTCTAAAAAGGCCCTTTTTCACAATTAAGCTTGGAAATAGGCCACCGGAGGCCAAAATCATGCAACAGCCACGAGGCGACCTGGGGAACACCTTAAACACTTCGGGAGGGACCAATGTGAGTTGTGGAAACTTATGGAACTAGCGTGGGACTTCTGGTTTGAAAACTAAGTCTAAAAAGGCACATTTTCACACTTAAGCTTGAAAATAGGCCACCGGAGGCCAAAATTGTGCAACAGCCACGAGACGGCCCGGGGAAAACCTTAAACACCTTAGGAGGGACCAATGTGAGTTGTGAAAACTTACGGAACTAGCACGGGACTCCTAGTTTGAAAACTAAGTTCAAAAAGGCACTTTTTCACACTCAAGCTTGAAAATAGGCCACCGGAGGCCAAAATTGTGCAACAGCCATGAGACGGCCCGGAGAACACCTCAACCACCTCAGGAGGGACCAATGTGAGTTGTGTAAACTTACGGAACTAGCACAGGACTCCCAGTTTGAAAACTAAGTCCAAAAAGGCACTTTTTCACACTTAAGCTTGAACATAGGCCACCGGATGCCAAAATCGTGCAACAGCCATGAGATGGCCTAGGGAACACCTCAAACATCTTGAGAGGGACCAATGTGAGTTGTGGAAACTTATGAAACTAGCACGGGGACTCCCGGTTTGAAAACTAAGTCCAAAAATGCATTTTTTCACACTTCAGCTTGAAAATAGGCCACCGGAGGCCAAAATCGTGCAACAGCCACGAGACGGCCCGGGGAACAGCTCAAACACCTCGAGAGGGACCAATGTGAGTTGTGGAAACTTACGGAACTAGCACGGGACTCCCGGTTTGAAAACTAAGCCCAAACTTGCACTTTTTCACACTGAAGTTTGAAAATAGACCTTCAGGGGCCAAAATCGTGCAACAGCCATGGGATAGCCTGGGAAACACCTCAAACATGTCAGGAGGGACAATGTAAGTTGTGGAAACTTACGGAACTAGCACGGGACTTCCGGTTTGAAAACTAAGTCTAAAAAGGCACTTTTTCACACTTAAGCTTGAAAATAGGCCACCGGATGCCAAAATCGTGCAACAGCCATGAGACAGCCTGGGGAACACCTCAAACACCTCGGGAGGGACTAATGTGAGTTGTGGAAACTTACAAATTAGCACGGGACTCCCGGTTTGAAAACTAAGTCCAAAAAGGCACTTTTTCACACTTAAGCTTGAAAATAGGCCATCAGAGGCGAAAATCGTGCAACAACCACGAGACGGCCCGGGGAACACCTCAAACACCTCAGGAGGGACTAATGTGAGTTGTGGAAACTTATGGAACTAGCACGGGACTCCCGGTTTGAAAACTAAGTCCAAAATTGCACTTTTTCACACTTAAGCTTGAAAATAGACATTCGGGGGCCAAAATCGTGCAACAGCCACGGGACGGCCCGGGGAACACCTCAAACACGTCGGGAGGTACCAATGTAAATTGGGAAAACTTACGGAACTTGCACCGGACTCCCGATTTGAAAACTAATTCGAAAAATGCATGTTAAATTGCATATTTTATGCATAAGATAATAATTGTCTAACTTACATTTTTTTTTTGTGTTTCATTTTTTTGCATATTCGAGATTTGATATGGGCATGTTTGGTAATTTGGAGGGCAGATGGCAGCTCATTTTGTGTTTTTGTTCATATTACCTTACATGTATTTTGGTTGCGTTGTAAATTTTTTATTTTTGTTGGTATTACAGGGCATGTTGGGTAATCCGCCCTTGATATTTTATTTTTGTTGATATTAGTAGACATATTTTTTGTTGGATATTAGGAGATGTGTTTGGTAATCCGTATGTGGTTGATATTATATTTTTGTGGATATTAGTAGACGTTTTTTGTGGATATTAGGAGACGTGTTTATAATCCGCATACAGTTCATATTGTATTTTTGTGGATAGTGCTGAAATTCGATTGTGATGTTTATGAAAATGAACAGATTTCTATATTGATTTGTAATAGATATTTTATTGAACAGGTTATTGAAATACGCAGGGAATTGTTATTGAAGGGAAAAAATTTTGGAAGAAAATAGTGCCCCCATTTTCAAATTTTTTAATTTTTATTAGTGACGAAATAAAAAATGTCGCTATTAGTTTTCAAAAAACATGACGAATAATTTTGTCACTAATGATATAATACCAAACAAGTAATTTCGTCACATTTGCTGAATATTTCATCGCTAAATTGAAATATTTGGTGACAAAATATTTTTGTCATTGAAGAATTTTCTTTTATGCTCATTTTAGTGACAAATTTTTTTGTCACCTTAATCCATATCGTTGGTGAAGAAAATTTTCGTCACTAAAATCTATTTGGTGATGAAATATTTCGTTGCGAAAAACAATTAAAATAAAATATTATTTAGTTTTGGCGATGAAATTGATGTTATAGAGGACGAAAAATTCAACATTCGTAGACGAAACATTTCGTTGCCAAAAATCAAAAATAGGCGACGAAACTGTTTTTCGTCACCAGGTACTTTCAACGACGACGTATAGGCCACGAACGTGGTGACAAATTTTTTTCGTCGCAAATCACTTTAGTGACTAAAATTTGATGTTTGGAGACAAAATCAGTCTGTCACCAAAGGCCTTTTTTGTTGTAGTGGGTGTGTTTCTAATCTTTATCCTCATTATTATATCTTAATTAGGGCTTAGGAATATCTAAGATGCAATGAGGATGCCAAAATGTAACTTGAAACACTTAATCAAATTTTTTTAAAAAAAATAGGGCAGTCCGCTCGAGCACAACATCAGACACTCGAGCGGTTTGCAAAGTCTGCAAAAGTACTAGTTACATGATTTTTCTACTCAACGGACGCTCAGTGGTTGCTCGAGCCAAAGATTGAGTAAATAAGGTTCTCGCTCGAGCGCACTTTGGTCACTTGAGCGGTCTGCAAAGTTCTATAAAACTTCTGGGAGCATGAATTTTACGCTCGAGCTTAGACTTTTTCACTTGAGCACAACTTTTGTCGTTTGAGCAGTGATGTAGAATTCTGGAATTTTGAGATTACACTCCCAGCTTCAAAACTCAATTCTAAGGCAACAAAACATGTTCTTTGGGGCCAAAACTTCAAAAAACACTTATAAATTCATAATATATCATGAGTCAAAAGCCATTTCGCAAAATTAAGCCCAAAAGCTTTGTCAATTGTACAAAATCAAGCTTGGAATGTTAAAAACATAATATGAACATGACATGCATGATATAAATGAGATTCCAAGTCTCTAAATCATGATCAAATGAGATGTTCTACTCAAAAACATGGTGAACTCTTAAACTAAAACCAAAATTTGAACATGCACGATACAAATTCATAGACAATATGCTCTAAATACAATGTAATGCACATGCATGTATGCAAGTCATCTCAAATTCATCATATTCATGGTAATTCGTGTTCAACCCACTCAAATTCATGCCAATGATCCTACAACTCCATGAACTTAGTTTCTACATGACTTAATTCGAGGAATTTAGGATGAATTTCATACATAATGTTGAATTCAAGGATTGTCATAATTCAATTCTTCAAGTCTCAACCAAATCTCCTTTAATTTCTTATCCCTCTCACCAATTGTTGAGTCCTCTCTTATTCTCTCTCTCTAATCTCAGCTAAGGGGTTATAAATATGAGCATATAAGCTTAATTGGACCCTTTTAGAGGATTATACTAAGTTAAGTTAGTCATGGTGATTAGAGTTAATTAATCCACCTCTAATTTATTTTAGTTATTTGATTCCAAATCAGATTTCAATTAAACTTACTATAAAATTCTAAAAATCCTAAATAACACATATACCGAGTTGATTTCGTGATCGAATGCCAATAAGGCCTTCAATTTGTAAAACAGAACAGAAATATAAACAGATATTTCTACGACAGACAGATACAAACACAATTCACATGTAATTAACTCATAATTACCTCTTAAGTACTTATTAGGCATTCTTAATCAAAGATTAAGGTAAATCACATGGCGGGGTTGTTATAGGAAGCCAAAGAAGAAAATTAAGAAATAGAACACAGAGAAGAATATGAAAAGAAAGAAGAAGAAGACAACGAAAAAAAAGATGAAGGCACTAAATCTAAAAAAGAAGAAGAGAACAATGAGGAAAAGGGATGAAGAAGAAAATAATGAGCGGATGAACTAACATCATGATAACATTTCTGGCTCAACAATGCAACAGCCTCAAGAATCTAAGTAATAAAAGGATGCTTAAATTGCTAATTTGCATGAAAAGACTAAAGGCACTTTCTGAATCCAAAATAGAATAAGAGAAAAATTGGAATCAATTACTTGAAGAAAAGGACATTGCAATAAGAACCTTGACATCAAATAATTCAGAACATCAAGAAAGAGACAGCACAAACCAATTGAAACTAAGGATGATGGAGGTTCAAAAAGATGATGATAAAAAAACAATTCAACAAGTGAGACATTCAATTTCAGAGCTTGAAACTGAAACTGCTAGATTGCATGAACAAATTCAAGAACTATCCGTCCAACTAGCAACACAACCTTATCGAACACCAATACAAGTTTAACCCCAAGGTCAGTGAAAATCTTGAACCACAAAAAGTTATGTTCTTCTGTCAACATAACTCAAAGAAATTTCTATTTACTAAAATTTTCTTTGTCAGTGGTAATTTTGTCTGGAATTTAAATTTCTCTGACCACATTAGTTTGGCCAGTTTGATTTCTGCTGCTTATTTGATTTTCTCTGTCTATTTGCTTCCATATGTGTGTAATTTTCTCTAGATTTTGTAACTTCTCTGACCATGTTGATTTTTGGGGCTTGTTTGATTTTCACTTTGTATAGTTGGAATGGAAGTGAAACAACAACCAATAACCTAACAAGAAAAAGTGGCACACAAACAACAACCAAAACAAAGACAAAAGTCTATAGTAACTGAAAAATATTGAATCAAATAAATTTACATATTGAAATGTGATCTATTACTTTAGAGAAATTTAACTTTCACTGATATTTTCACTGTCTACAATGAAAAAAGATTCTACATCAATGATAAAGAATTTAAAGGTAAAAGAAAGGAAAGGAAAGCAAGATCTAGACTTTCAATATCTCAAAATTGTGAAGATCACTAGAGGTTCAAAGCAAGATGCAAATCCAATAGAGCAAACCACCGAAGACAAAGAAATACTTGATGCCAATGACTATGTCTTGCCTCAATCGACAAACATCAGAAAATCTTGGATTTTTCCACAAAGTCTATTTGTTGGAAAATTGATAAAAGAACATGTCAAAGATATCTTGCAGCACATATCAAATGTATCTGGACTAGAGTAAGTACAACAAATAAAATAAAAGATAACAAACAACAATTTAAACTTGTATTGCATTAACAACTATTAAATCTTTTTTTTTGTCATCTTGTAGGGCTTTCATCTGGGCGAGTGAGCTGAATATCATTACTTTTGAAGATATCGGAAACCTAATAAAGGAAAAAGAAATTGCCAACAATGTAAGTCTTTTATCAAATTTCTTTGTCATGTTTCATAAGCCTTTATAAACCAATGTTACAATTATAAATGATATTTTCAAGTCATTGATGGTTATGGAGAGATACCATTTGCTGACCAAAGGAGAAAATGACAACAAGCAAGTTCATGTTTTTTCACATGCATGAGCTTATTATGTTACTACCTTTTTATTTGATTTTCTCTAGAATTTACTTACTACTTTCTCTTGTTAAGATAATTCTTAAAGCCAGTTGTGTGACTTGTCTAATTTTCTTTGGCTAGTTGTGTGCATTTCAAATTTCTCTGTGTGTATATTTTTGAAATTTCTGTCATTTTTCATCAAGATGATAGAAAATCAAACTTTTTGAATCTCATTGTTTGACAAGCATCTTAAAACGACATGGAGGAACTAAGTTCCTCCATTTCCCAATAAATAACGGTGGCAATGAGAAGTCAACTTATGGAAATCGTTAGACTTTGCTTGTCTTGGACAAAAAAGACAATTTATGGAAGTACTATAACTCGTTAAGGACAAGGAAGGATGATGTACACGACAAATATCTCAAAGATGCAAAACAATTGGCAACGAGTACAAATTTCTCTGATCCATGATAATATTTATGTGATGATTCTTTTCATAGACTCCCATTAATTTGTGTCTTTGTATTCTTGCGTGTAAATTTTTCTGTTATTTAAAAATTATCTTCTTTTCAGCAAGATTATATGGAAATTTTTTTGAAAGCATGCCTTGAAAGAGAGGCACAATCACAACCCTCGTTCAAATTGATAGACTCACAAAATACAAATTATGACTTTCAATATGTCGACAATGCTCCACAACAAGCCTTTGATTCGTAAGTTTCATACAACATTTATAAATAAGATAATTTAATTTGAATGTTTCTCAAAACTAACTATACCTATAATTTGTATGCAGTGTGAATTGTGGCCTCTTTGTATGCTACATAATGAAACAATATATCAACCATGAACCTATCAACTCGACATTGTCAACACAAGACGTAAGGTTGATGAGGGCAGAAATCATGGAGAGATTTGCAACCGAAGTAGGCCGGTCATGGACAGAACCAATTCAAATACCACCAGAAGACATACTAAAAGTACAATAGTGAAAGGACACTAGTGAAAGGAAGACAATGCACATAATGTAATTAGAAATAACCCTTCAATATTGTTTTTTTCATATATTGAAGGAATAATGATGTTTGATATATATGTATATATCTTTTTTTGACTAATGTAAACTTCAAAATTTCATAGCTATCAATGGTTAAATATATATATATATATATTTTTATAATGCATGCTAAGTGGTGATTGTCAACACAATGCACACAAAGAAAATTATATGTCTAAAGAATTTTCTCTAGTTTGAAGTTACCAGAATTTTATAGAGAAATTTATCTCGTATCATGCAAAGAGGGTGCCTCTATGATCATGTAATTTGTAATGCACTGTGTTGGTACAAAACAATGCACAAAGTAATTCACCACCATCAAATTCAAAAAACACAATGCACATAGCAATTTTCCCTGCTATTGACAAATTTGTCTGGATGAATTTCACTTCAGAAAACACAATGCACAGAGTAATTTTCTCTGTTAGTGGCAAATTTCCCTGGATAAATTTGACTAGTATTATAAACACACTGCCCAAAGTATGTTTCAAAAAACACAATGCACATAGTAATTTTCTCTACTATTGGCAAATTTCTCTAGATGAATTTGTCTGGTATTATAAACACACTCCTAAAGTATGTTTCAAAAAATACAATACACAAAGTAATTTTCTCTGCTACTGGAAAATTTGTTTGGATGAATTTGATTGGTATTATATACACACTGTCTAAAAGTACATTTCAAAAAACACAATACACAAAGTAATTTTCTCTACTATTGGCAAATTTCTCTGGATTAATTTGATTGGTATTATAAACACACTACCCAAAGTATGTTTTAAAAACACAAGTGCATTGATCAAGAAATTACAGAAAAAACACAACGCACAACAGACACATTATTTTTGTAACAAGATCCATACCCATACAAATTTCTTTCTGTTAACCAACATCGAAAAATGCAACATAAATTCCTCTAACATCCTCATATGTATTATTCAATCAATAAAATGTAGTATCCTCAACTATTTAATAAAGGTTTTTTGCACGTTCTCTTATTATGGCGACCAATACTCTTATATCAACTACACTTCATCACCCTATTAAATTCTCCAGCAGAATCAATTTTGTTTTTCTTTGGACTCCCAATTGGTCTCTTACTCAATGGAGGTAAAATCATAGCATTATCAATGCTACACACAAGTTTTTCAACAGTTGGAACTGGTCCAATCAAAAACGATTATGCTTGAAGATATATATCAGCATGAAAAAATGGTTCAACAAATGAATTCAAATTCTTTCTATTCCTAAAAATTGCAGCACCTGCATGTTGACATGGATACTCATTTATTTCCCATTTTCGACATGAACAAGTTCTCAACCCAACATCAACTATAACTGAAGGAAAACAATGCACTTCAAACACATTATCAGATGATAAACTCACATTCCACGTCCTCCCATCCATGAAAGCTGTAACACTCGCCTTTTTCTTAGCTGTTACTTTTATGATTAATTTGAATTATGTATTTGTCTGTGCCTTATATGCTTATTTATGTGCATTATGTTTGTTAACAGATATGTTCCTTTATGAAAATACTTGTTTGATTTGTTAAATCGTAGAGTTATAAAATTAGTTAGTGGACTAAGTTGGTAAGTCGATACACCTTAATTAGGTCAAGTAATAATTTAATTCACTAGTTAATGTAGGTAAAGAGGCTCTCACTTAATTAAACTAAATTAAACTAGAGATGTATTTATATATATGTGTGACCTCAATTAGAAGAGAGAGAGGGAGATATAATTTGAAAGAGAGTGAGAGAGTGTTCTAGAGTTTGAGCTTGAGTGAGTGATCAAGAAGAAGAATGAGAGAATTTGAGACAACTTCATCAATTAACACATTAAGGTAAAAATTCTTCCTGATTTCTTGCATGAGACTAATTTTCATCTTGAATTCATGGAATTGAAGGAGAGAGTGAGGAATTGGGTAGTGTTATTTGTGTTATAAACCCTAAAAGAAGGAATTTTTCCATGTCTTTGCTTGAATTACTTGGTCTTGCATGATTCTAAGCTAGATTTCCATGGTTTTGTTGAGATATAGAATCTCTATATGCATAGAGTTTTGTTTCTCTTAAATCTTGAAATTGTTTGTGAGATTGTGGAACTTGAGTTTGAATTTGAAATTCTATCCTTGATTTGAACTTGGAAATTGTTTACATACTATGTTTGTTAATTTTTGGCCTTTAATTTAATTGACTTTGGTTTTGATTTTGAGGAATTTGGAACCCCAAAAACAAAACAGAAATTCGGTTATGGAATACCTAGAACCGTACGTGCGACTGGAGAGCCCACATGTATGGGAAGTACTAGCGCACGTGCAGTAGGTAGGCCCGCACGTGCGGAAAATAGGGGAGGTGTTGGGGACATTCTGCATAAAAGGCACATGGTGGCACACGTGTGGCCCATGTGTGGAGAAGGTCCTGTACGTGTGGCTAAGAAGCTCCGCACTTGCGGCTATTTGGCAGCCTCGGTTTCACTTTTCTGCTTCATTTACCCCACTCCCGGGCCTCTGTTAGCATGATTTACATTCGTAATTGATGCCCATTTGCGTTGCATAAACATTTAAAAGGAGAAAACAACATTTAGACCAACCAATTCCCAAGAAATGAAACTAATTAGTTGGGTGTATAACAAATTAAGTGTGTTACACTTGTATCTGTCTGTGTAGGTCAAACATCACGTTCCAGTCACCTGCATCACGGAACCCACTGTGAGTAACACTGTTGTAAACATATGTTTAATTTAAATTACCTTTTATCTGCTTCAAAGTTATGCATTGCTCTGATATGTTTCTTATATTGATGAATGATGATTCTATCTCTGTTTGCATTGTTCACCGTGGCAACCCTAGCACCTGTTCATATGATTGCAGAGAATCTCTGTCAGTACCATTTCATGGAACTCCTGTTTATTATAGTGTTGGTTATCATATTTGATCTCCGATCTTCATGACCGTCTGTCTGGTCTTCATGACCGCCTGTTCAGTTTTCTAGACTGCCTGTATTTATTACTTTTGAATATACTATGTGTGATATTATGCCTCTCACATGTAATACGAACCTACTGAGTATGTACTTTATTTTACATTATAATCATCATTTAGAATCCCTTTACTTAGCTGTTATTCACTGGGCTTTAGCTCACGTTTTGTATATATGTATATGTTGGTAATCCAGTTCATGAAGGAACATAGCTGACGATCTTGCCTCCGTTTTGGTCAAGCCACATTTTGCGCCTCTCGTCGAGGTTCCCATCTGTTGAAGCACTGGCTGACTTAGTGACTACCTCTTTTGGCACTCCTACGCTTGTTGTGATCGGTTGTCATTGGTGTTATAGTTGTTGTTGATAGGAATGACTTATCTCTTTTGGTTGTGTTGTAATTATAAGAAACTTGTAATGCCTGGATGTACATGTATATATATAACTACGTTTTTATCTCATGTAAGTTCACAGCTCATTGGACATTTTACTTTCTTATATAATAGCTTCCGCTAGCCCCGCTCATTTATTTTGTTCAGTTAGGCCTTTGGTAATCACGAATTACTAGCCGGTTACGACACTAAACCTATAGGGGCGGGTTTGGGTCGTGACAAAAGCTTTCTCAAACACACTATCCATATGAGGACAGATAACTTTTTTCCATTTACTAGAAAGCAGCCTCCTATCAGACCTCATATTCATGATTCGTAACCGTATCATGTCCACCAAATTTGTTATTGGCAAGAGTCGAGCTTCTCGTATCTATGAATTGAATGACTCAGCAACATTTGAATACATTTCAGCATAACGTTTCCCCTCGAAATATGCATCACTTTAATTTTCATATGGTAAACTTTTCTAAAAAATACCCACAATGTCTCCTCCCTCACTTTTTAATTCATCTAACTTGAAATGGAATGATGCCTTTGTTGGCACATATGTACATTCTAAAAACTTGGACACGATCGTCTCCCTAACCAAATTTGTGTTTCCACATGATAACCTATCCTTCAAATTTCTCTTTAGATGTTCAAGACAAAATCCATGATAGCAATTAGGGAAAAACCTAGCAATTTTTTCCACAATAACACAATGTTGATCTAATATAAAACTTATCACCCTCTCTGATCCCAATTCACATAAATGTTCAAGGAACCAATACTAATTGTCTTTATTCTCAGCATCAACAACAGTAAAAGTTATAAGAAAAAAATCCTACAAAACAAATAGGAACAAACATATTAGATATACACATGTAAAGAAAATTAGAACAACAACCAAAATCTAAAGAAACTTGACACTGCCAAAATCTAAAGAAACTTCACACAATGGCCAAATCCAGAGAAAATTCACATAGTGGCAACATGCAGAAAAAATTCGCATAGTGACCAAATCTGGAGAAAATTTAAACAGTGGGAACATCCAGAGAAAATTCACACAGTGACAACATCTAGAGAAAATTCACATAGTGGCAACATCCAGAGAAAATTCACACAGTGGCAACATCCAGAGAAAATTCACACAGTGACCAAATCTAGAGAAAATTCACACAGTGGCCACCTCCAGAGAAAATTCACACAGTGGCTACCTCCAGAGAAAATTCAAAGTGTTAGAGAAAATTCACAAAACATAACCACAAAAATAGAAAATTCACTCAATTCCCACATGTATAGAAAATTTACATACTTAGAGAAAATTAGATATATTACAATTACCTTCATTCCTGTATTTCCCTGTCGCAACAAGTATAACTCCTTTGTATTGTCCTTTCAAAAATGTTCCATCAAAAAACAACAATGACTGACAATATTTGAAACTAAAAATGCATGCATGAAAAGCCACAAACACGTTTGAAACGCTTGTTATCTTCAAAATCTAACTCAAAACGACTACCTGGATTGTTCTTCCATGCCTCATCAAAATACCACCGTAATTGATCAAATAACAAACAAGAATCTCCATATGTACTACCTTTTGCTTTTTCAACCCCCAACTAACTGCAGTTATAACTGATTGAGACCCCATACTTGTCATTCATTTCTTTGCAACATGCACTGGACAAGTTAAAGGCTTCGTACTTATCTCTTTAAGTATCAACTTAGAAACTAAGCTGGAAGTCATCCTACCATGTTTACTAGTATGAACCGCCACACCACATGTATGTTCATTGTTTAAAGTTCTTATATAAAAGAACTCATTTGTTTTTTTAACTGAAGCATGTTGTCATGACCCAAACCAGCCCCTATGGGTTTAGCACCGTAACCGGCCAGTAATCTGAGATTACCGAAGGCCCGCCTAACAGTAATACAGAGTACAGGGGCTGGCGGAAGCCAAAACAGTAATTAAAAGATGTCCAATGAGCTGTGACAGTCTGTATGCAAAAAGACTTTTCATAACATATATACATCTAGAACAAAACAGTATTTACAATATATACAATCATTCGGGACAGGGATCCAATCCTTATTAGAATAGTACAGTACAAAAACATTCAGTCTATACAGATCATAAACAAACAGAGCCAAAAGGGAAGATCTAAAACACCCCAAGTAGCCTCAGCTTGAACAGTTCTGGAACCTCAAAGTGAGGCACAAAGGTTGGCTTGACAAAACTGGAGTTTACCTTGACGCTCCTAGCAACGGTCCGGTGCCTGTACACCTACATATATATATATATATATGAGCAGTGAGTTAAAGCCCAGTGAATAACATAATGCGTAAAGAGGTTAAGAATGAATGTCCTTTCAGTGTTGAAAATAGTCAATTATCAGTATATCAGTCATTCAGTTTGTGGCTCATATTTGATGCCATGACAGTCATTCAAAAACTATAATAGTCATATGTGGTACATCCAATAGCAAAACAGTACAGTAGGTCTTAACAGACCGAATAGTCAATTGATGGCCATCATATCAGTAAACAGTAGTGGTTCCAAGATGGGAATCGACAGAGATCTCTGTGACAGTAGCAGTACAGTACAGTAACAGTAAATTGCTATGGATGCCACGAATACAGTTCGCAATTAGGACAAACATTCATTCAGTAAACAGTGATATTTCATAAAGCAGTTCAGTCATTCGTTCAGAAAGTAATTTCGATTGAACGTATCTTTACAACATTGTTACTCACAGAGTTCTGGGCTACAGGTAAGCTACTACGCGTCTCCGGATGCCAACCCTACACAGTTACAGAATGAACACACACTAAGCTATACAGTTGGGAAAGTAATGACTTAATCCCTAATTTGCCTCAGTGTGGTTCTACATCAATCTCCTTATTAAGATGCTTTAAACTAGGCCTAGGAATGCCTAGGATGAAATGAGGATGCAAAGATGCACTTTGAAAACATTTTCAAGATTTTCAGAAAACAGAGGTCCCGCTCGAGCGTGGCTTTCCCCGCTCGAGCGGACATGCAGACAAAGGTTCCCCGCTCGAGCGTCACTTTCCCCGCTCGAGCGGACTACAAAATATGGCAAAAGTACTGGATACACGAAATTCACGCTCGACGGGCACTCGACCCCCACTCGAGCGTGTGACTCAGGTTCCCGCTCGAGCGTGCATTCCCCCGTTCGAGCGGACTGTAAAACAATGCAAAGTGTTGGGAACACACATTTCACGCTCGAGCGTCACTTTACCCGCTTGAGCGGACTACATGAATTCAGTAGGTACGCTCGAGCGTGGAATCCTCCGCTCGAGCATGAGCCCAAAATCTGGAAATTCCAGATTTGAACCTCAAGCTCAAAACCAAGTTTGACAACCTCAAATTCGATCCTCTTGGGCTAATTTTTAGGAAAACACTTCAAAACTCATAATATAACGTGATTCAAAGCTCAATTTGTAAGATCAAAGCCCAAAGGTGAGTCAATTAAATACCAACTTCAAACCAACTTTCAAGAACATGATGTACATGCAACATGCATGAATTTAACCAACTTCAAAGCTTCAAATACATGTCCTAATGAGCCAATTCTTCTCAAAACATGGTGAATTCATGGATTTCAACAATAATAAGAGAAACCACCACACTATTATATGAAATCATGTGCTCACATATATAATAGTACAGATACACATGCATACAACTACAAAACATCACAAAAACAACAATAACAATACAAAGAGATCCCAATAGACATAATAAAACCCCAAATTGAAAGTTTGAAACTTCGAAGAACAATCCAAGAAACCTATTAACAAATTAACATACCTAACGAGACAATGAAACAGAACAAAAATCAAAGCCAATTTTTTTTTTTACTTGGAATATATACACAGCAAGTTACGTATATATTTTATATATTATTTGGTATATGTATGTGTATATATACAAAAAGTTCCAGATTCAAGAATTAAAAAAGAAAAAAAAAAGAGTGCGGGCGGGTGTGTGCGGGCGCGGATAAAACCCGCAACCCACAACATAGCAATATTGGTAACCGCATCTGACCTTATTAGATGTTCGAAACCGACCGCACATGCACAGTTCAAATCGGATTGGGTGGTTTTTGCGGGTCGAATGACCCTATGCTAGCCCTAAGTAGTATTGCAAAAATTTGATTGACCGAAAAGGAAAATGTTATAATGCACATCCCTAAAAAAGTGTATATTATAATAAAATATGGAATATGCCGAATGGCCGGAACGGATTGTTGATCGACATGTGAAGCAACTGAGGAACAAGTCCATTCCAATGGTGAAAGTGGAATGGAAAGAACACTATGGGATAGATGCCACGTGGGAAAAAGAGGATGAAATACAACTACGCTATCCACATTTGTTTCTCGACGAAGGTAAAATAAGTTTGGAGGACCAAACTTCCTAAATGGGGGAAGACTGTGATAACCCTGTCCCTCATTATGCTAGTTGGTCCTTAATATAAATGTGATTATGTGTTTGATATGATTCTGTGTACCATTTATGTGAAAATATGTGGTTTTGAATTTTTATCTGCTCACCGTAGAATTATCTGTTGGATTATCTGCTTTGGAATTTAAATTGAAGGCCCTATCGGCCACCGAAACTAAAATCAACTACGCCATTGTGATTAGCGTAATTTTTAGAGCCTAGGGTAAAATTTAATTGGAAATTGATTCGGATCAGATTAAATTGATTTAATTAGTGAATTAGTGCTCTATTATTATATATTAAAATAATATAACAAGAGGGGCTTTTAATATGAGCACTACACACTCAATTTCTCTTCTTTAGCTTGACTTGGCTGATTATAAACTCTAAGGAAAGGAGAGGGTCAGCTAGAGAGAGAGAGGGTGAAGGAAATTGGAGTTTTGGCCTCAAAGCTTGGTGATCTTGAAGGCATACTCAAGAATTTACTATAAATTGTAAGGATTAAACCTCTAGGTAAGTGGATTCATGAATATTAAGTTGTAGTTTTGTGAATTCAAATTGGAATAATGATCAAGAACATGAATTTAATTGAGCATGATATAATTGAATTGGTTTTGTTGAATTGAGGACCAATATGTGCATGCATGTAAGGAATTGTCTTGAATTTGCATGTTTGAGCTTGAAATACATGATTCATGTAGAGTTTTGGTTAAAGCTCATGTTGTAATCACCATTTGTATCATTTAAGTTGAGAATGAGAGTAATACATCACATGCATGTACAATTTGTGAGAATAGGAGCTTTGAATGCATGAATGTGTTATGATGGAAATGAGTTGGTGTCAATTTGGGATATGCATGTGTTTGATTCTTGGAATTGAGCTTCAAAATGTTGTAATTTGGTGTTTGTACCATGTTAGTACATATATATATGAAGTTTGAGTCAAAAACATGCAATTAGAGCCTTTGAACATCAAGTTGAAGCTCAAGAACATGTTTTGGATTTTCCAGAAATTTGATGTCTGCTTGAGCGGGGAAACCGCCGCTCGAGCGTGAATTTCGTGCTCCCAGCATTTTTCTGCAGGCATGGCGTCCGCTCGAGCGGGGAAGTTCACACTCGAGCAGGGAGCTATGTAGACAGATTTTCAGCTTGAGCGCCAGACTTCACGCTTGAGCGTAATTTTGATGCATCTAGCACTTTTGCAAACCTCTTGGGTCTGCTCGAGCGAGGAAATTCGCGCTCGAGCGGGGACCCTGTTTTCTGAAATTTTGAAAAGACATTCTGTGTTTCATTTTCTTCTCTCTTTCACTTCCAAGTACTCTTAGGCATACATTGAGCATTGCAATTGAGTTAAAGAGATAAGAATGAAGCCTAAAGAGTAATATGTGAATTAAGGAACGGATTGAATTGTTTGTGACCCTTTTGTGTTCATGGAATGTGTAGGGTCGAGCTCCAGGGCGAACCAACCAACCGATCACTGTGAGTAATATCTGAAATATGTTGTTGTCCAATTGCTTACTCCTACGTAAGTTTTGTAAAGTTCATTAATTTGAATAGTGGACAAAGTTTGAAAGGCCTAAAGGCCAGTTTGATATGAAAGTTTGAAAGGCCTAAAGGCCAATTTGATATGAAAGTTTGAAAAGGCCAATGGCCAGTTTGACATGAATGAATTGGGCCCAAGGCCGTCTGATGTATAATGTTCCAATGTATTTTCTTTATTTGATATTATTCACTGGGCTTTCGCTAACGCTCATTCATGTGTTTGTAGGTGAGCCAAGAGAGGTCCAGACCCAGCCCTAGTGAAGTCTGTATAGAACAACCGGGTTTTGGAGAGTTAGCCCATGTGTCTCACACAAGACTCGCCTTCGCCTTTTTGTCATTTGTTCTATGTTGTCATGTTGGCGAAGTTTTTGTATATGTCTGTATATAGTTTTCATGGGTTGACTTACTTTTAGATGATCCTGTCTGTACAGAACTTTATGGTATTGTATCTTTGTTGTGAGTTATTAATGTACATATGTATGGTTTATTTTGATGTGCCATGTAAGCACAGCTCGATGGACAAAGTTTTAAATTCTGCTTCCGTTTGGCCCCTTTACTCTGATGAGTTATGTTTGATTTGGTTTGAGGCCGTAGGTAATCTCAGGATTACTGGTCGGTTATGTCCTTAACCCATAGGGGCGGGTTCGGGTCGTGACAGTTCTCTTCTTTTTCAGTGCTAGCCACTATTGGGGTCTTGCCTTTACCTGCCTCGGACTCTACTTCGACTGTCTTTATGACTCGTTATGGCTTTCCTTCCTGTGGGGACACATCTACTTTTGAGACGATTGGTAGGGGCACTCCATTGCAAGTGCCTTCGACTGTTTTGGATCTGAATCTCAGCGACTTTCATTTGATAGCGATGCTTTTCGTCCTTCCCTTCATCAGACTGCATTCCTAGGCTTGGGCCTTCTCCCTGAGCCTACCCCCCCTCCCCCGGTTGGTTCATCTAACCCTATAGAGATTGGAGAGGTTCTTGAAGCTAACACCTTCCCGACCCAAGCTCCACTTCTGGTTTTTTGGCAAAGTACTTTTTCTCCACTATTGGGTAACTCTTGAGTTTGCCTCGGTTCTACAGCTTGTGCATTTGAGTTATCTCGAGACCTCTTTCTTTGCTTGTTAGTGCCCAGTGATTCATACTGCTCTTCTTGAGTCTTTTGCCACAATCTTGTATAGCTTGGATAGGTAACAACTGTGTGACCTTAACGGGAAAGTAGTTGAGACAGCATATCTAGGGATCTCGGATATGGAGTGTCATCAGGTCTATCTATCATGGCTTTGGAGGCGCCTGGATATATCCTCGAATGCTAGTCGTTTGGTGGAGGTTTTGTTTGTGCTTGCCTCTTATTGGACTTCTATAGATGAGACAAAGGCGACTCTTTGTGAGCTTGGGTTGGGATATGCTCAGGCCTTGGCGATTTTAGAGAAACACTCTGCTGCTAGTCCTCTGGATGTAGATGTGATGTGACAGGCAGTTTCTTTGAGGGCATCTTCAGAAGAGATTGAGTTTCTTCGAGTATTATGTAGATATGACTTCATCCAAGTGCTTGTGTGTTTGTTATTATTATTTTTTCTTTTCATTGTTTTCTTGCCCTTTTGATAAAAATGTTTTATCTAGGACAGTGCAATGGAATATCAAAGTTTTGAAAGCTTTCTCATTCCACTTGATAAAACATTTATCTCGAATGATGCAAAGGAAAGAACAATCACAAGCATCAAAAATAAAAAAATAAAAATTGAAGTATTCTCATTAATTTCTCTACTTTCTTGACAAAAATACAGAATTTTCATCTCAAGTGATGCAATAGACATACACATCCTAACTACGTTACACAGACTCTTTGGAATTTCGGAGGTACCCGTGTCGACACGACATGGGTACGGGTGCGGGTGCGGGATACGGCGCCTTAGAAATGGATACGATAGAAGAAACAAAAGAGGAGAGAGCAAGGAGAGAACCTAGTCGTCGACTTCAATCTGACTTGGTTGATCGATCGATCTGCGAAGTTGATCTACTGTGTTCCTTCTTCTTCTTCTTTGATCTCTCTCTCTCTTTTTCTGTCTTCTTCTCGTCTCTTCGTCACCCTCTCTGTGATACCCCTGTTCTATATTATGTTAATTGGTCCCCTAATATGTATGTGATTATATGTTTTGATATGATTTTATGTGCCATTATGTGGATATATGTGGTTTTGGAACTCTAT
This sequence comes from Camellia granthamiana, assembly GCA_036172215.1. Classification (NCBI taxonomy): domain Eukaryota; kingdom Viridiplantae; phylum Streptophyta; class Magnoliopsida; order Ericales; family Theaceae; genus Camellia; species Camellia granthamiana. The sequence continues at coordinate 44,086,265 of CM069908.1, read as the reverse complement.
CTGTTCACCGTAGGAAAATCTGTTTGAATAATCCACTTCGGGAATTAAATGGAGGGCCTTATCGGCCACAGAACCCGAAATTGATTATGCCATTGTGATTGACATAATTTTTAGAGCTTACGGTGAAATTTAATTGGAAATTGATTCGGGTCAGATTAAATCGATTAAATTAATGAATTAAGTGCCCAATTGTTTTAATATTAAAGTAATGGCTTAGTGGAGCCATGTTAGGACCATACACACCCTCATTTTGTCTCTGGGGACTTCAAAAATCTGAGTTTGTAATTGTGAAAGGGAGAGGGCCGGCCATAGTGAGAGAGGGAGCTCAAGAATTGAAGTTTGATCATTTAAGCTTGAATACTTGAAGTCCATCTCTAAATTGGACCATAGATTGAAGGAATTGAGCTTCTAGGTAAGCCCTTGACTCTTGAATTCATGGAAGTAATGTATGATCTTGTGTGTTCAAGGGTTGTTTGTGCTCAAGAGCATGAGTTAAGTTAGTTTTGTTGGAATTAAAGCTTGATATAAGCATACATGTATGAAATTGTGGTGAAATAGCATGAATCATGTCAATTAAACAAAATTTAAGTTTGATCATGCATGCAAGCTTGGTTTTGTTGAATGTTGGCACCATTTGCATCTTTGAAATGGAAATGAAGTCAAGATGGCCTTGCATGTTTGAATAATTAAAGATATGAGCTTGAATGCATGAATTTGTTAGATTGGTGATGGGCTTGTCATGTTTTGGGACATGCATGTAGGTAAATCAAGAAATTGAACTTTATAATGCTATAATTTTGCAAGGAAACCATGTTAGTATGATTATATTTGAGATTTGAGCCTTGCATGCAAGAATGGTAGCTGGGAAATTGAATTGAAGCTCAAGAACACAATCTGGAATTTCCAGAATTTCGGATTCCGCTCGAGCGGGGGAAGTGCCGCTCGAGCGGAGAAATCGAGGTCCCAGTATTTTTCTGCAGACATGGTTCCCGCTCGAGCTGGTAAGTTGACGCTCGAGCGGGGAGCTATGTAGACAGGAAGTCCGCTCGAGCGAAAGAATTCACGCTCGAGCGGGGATTTGAGGCAACCAGTACTTCTGTAGACTTAAGGGTCCGCTCGAGCGGGGAATTCCACGCTCGAGCGGGGACCCTATTTTCTGAAATTCTGTTTTGGCATTCTGTGTTTCGTTTTCCGTTCCCTTTCACTCGTAAGCACTCTTAGGCATATGTTAAACATTGTGAATGATTTAAAGAGATAAGAATGGAGCCTAAAGAGGAAAATATGAATTTTGAACGGATTGAATTGTTAATGACCCTCTTATGTTCATGGCATGTGTAGGGTCGAGTTCCAGGGCGAACCAATCAACCGATCACTGTGAGTAATATCTTAACAAGATATTTGAAATATACTGTTGTCCAATTGTTTACTCATATGTAAGTTTATAAGTTCCCTAATTTGAACGATGGAAATGAATAATTGGGCCAAAGGCCGATGGAAATGAATAATTGGGCCAAAGGCCGATGGAAATGAATGATTGGGCCAAAGGCCGATTGACATGAATGACTGGGCCAAAGGCCATTTGTTGTACTGTTCCAATAATTGCTTATGTAACTTGTTTATTTGATATTATTCACTGGGCATTCGCTCACGCTCATTCATGTAATTGTGGTGAGCCAAGTGAGGTCCAACCCCAGCCCCAGTGAGGTCAACCAGGAACAGTTGCAGGAATTTTGGGAGAGTCAGCCTTGTGTCTCACGCACGAGACCCAACCTTGCCCTTTTGTTACGTATCTATATTCTGTCTCGTTGGCAAAGATCTTGTGTATATTTGTATATAGTTGCTATGGGTTGACTCAGTCTAGATGATCCTGTCTGTAAAGAAGTTTATGCTACTGCACTTTTGATGTGGGTTATTAACATATATGAGTATGGGTTGTTTTGGTGTGCATATAAGCACAGCTCTATGGACAAAGTTTTGAATTTCTACTTCTGTCTGGCCCCTTTACTCTGATGAGTAATGTCTGATTTGTATGGAGGCCGTAGGTAATCTCAGGATTACTGGCCGGTTATGTCCTTAACCCTTAGGGGCGGGTTCGGGTCATGACACTCTCTGTCTCTTTTTTTTTTTTTAATCAGTCTCTGTCTCTTCTTTTTAATATAATTTGAATTATATATAATATAAACTATATTAATATAATATTATTCATATTATATAATATTATTTACCCAAAAAAATATTATATAATATAATATAATAGAATATATCATAAATAACATAACTTTTATGACTAAAATTAAAATAATTTATTTTATCATATATAATATAATTTATTTTGTCTCTAATAATTTTTATTTGTTATTTTTTTTAATAAAATTCCTTAATTTTTTAAATTCATCTTCATATAATAAATATATTTAAAAATAACTATTTAACGTATCCACGTACCCGTATCCTAATTTGGATCCATATCCACGTATCCTTAATTTTTAATTTTAAAGTGTCTGACCCCTAGATATATACCCGCACCCGATACTTGCATCCCGAGTCTGTGTAACGTAGCATCCTAATGGAAACCAACTTTCTTCATAACATAAAAAATTTTGCACAGTAAGAGAATGAAATCGGGAATTAACGTAGATGAGTCAATTTATGGGTAATAACACTTGATAAACTTTGCATTGAGTGGGCCTGTTCGGAAGCCGTCTTCAACTCTCACGAGCTTGTAATACCCGCTTGGGCTTGCTTGGATCACCCTGTAGGGCCCCTCCCATTTTGGGGAGAACTTGGGCAGAGGTTGTCCTCGCATGAATGGGTCTACAATCTTCCAGACTAGATCACCCTCATCGAACGTTCTCGGCACCACTGCCTGATTATAGGCTCGGGCGATGGACTCATGATATCTTTTCAGGACTTTCGCGGCCCTGTCTTACTTTTCTTCCAATGCTTCAAGTCTAGTGGTTCGAGACTCGATCACCATTCCCGATACGAGGGCCATCCTGGCAGATGGTGCCTCCAACGCCATAGGTAGCATTGCTTCAGACCCATACATGAGGGAGTAAGGAGTTGCCTGAGTCGACTCTCTCTTTGAAGTGCGATATGCCCATAGGATTACTATCAATTGTTCAGACTAGGTTCTGCCGAGTTCATCCATCATTTTACTCAGGATTCTGATCAAGGTCTTGTTTGTGGCCTCCGCTTGCCCGTTCCCTTTAGGGTAGTAGGGAGTGGATTTGTGATGCTTCACTTGGTAAGTCTCCAAAAAGCTCTTCACGTGTTTGTTTATGAAGGGTGTGCCATTGTCCGAATGGATGGTGTTTGGCACTCCGAACTTGCAGGTGATATTTTCCTTGATAAAAGTTTGCAACAGCGGGCCTTGTGGCATTTTTTAAGGGGATCATCTTGACCCATTTTGTGCTCAACTCCGTAGCTGCGAGGATCCATTTATATCCCTTGGATGGTGGGGAGATTGGCCTTATAAGGTCGAAAGCCCAAGTATGAAATGGCCACGATGTTGGATGCTGTGTAGGTCTATGGTCAGTACATGGATCAAGTTTCCGTGCTTCTGATAGGTTTGGCTTCTGTTCACATAATGGGAGGCATCTGATTCCATAGTCAGTCAATAATACCCGAGATGTATCAATTGCTCGAACAGTCGAGCCCCTCCTTGATGTTTAATTTTGGGAGCTCTTCTGAGGACTAGATCAGACTCTTCCTTAGAGAGACACCTTAGGGGAGTGCCATCAGTACTTCTTCTGAAAAGCTTGTCTTGATAAAAAAAAGTACCGCCTTGCTCTCCTCTTGAGGTGTGTAATGTCCCTCGAATTTTCAGGTAGTGTCCCCTCCTTAAGATAGTCGATGTAGACTTGTCTCAGTCGGGGGTATCAATCTCAAAGTAACTCTCATCCTCCTGGATGTATGACTGGCACTTGGGGCATTCTTTCTGTACTTGGTTTGAGGTTTTCTCAATCTCAAGCCAATAGTAGCCTTGTCTTGGGATCCTTTGGTACGGACTAATATCCCCATCTTCGTAGGACTTTTCATGAATTTGTTGTAGCCGAAAGTTTGCCTCCTCTTGGTCAACGCACCGGGTCAGACATCCAGTACTTCCCCAGAAGTAAAGTTCACCCCCAAATAACTGTGAATTGTGCAAGCTTGGCCATAGTCAACTTTCTGACTTTGCTTCTGAGTAGTTCGAGGAGTTCTCTCTAGTCCTTCGGAATATCTTTGTTCTCGGGTACTAATGAAGGTTCCGTTCTCTTCTTGATAGCAATTGTCGCTTCCTTTTCCAGGATATCAACTCTTGCGCTTAGCGTTACGAGGGCATCTGAAAATTTGTTGTCGAAGCGAGGCACATGCTCAATTTCGACCTTTTGAAATTTGTCAAGTAGTCTTTGGACCGTCGTTCGGTATGTGGCCAAAGCAGATTCTTTCAAAGCAAATTGTCCTAAAACTTGCTTTACTTTCAGCTTTGAGTCCCCCTAGATTTGAATCCTCTTGATATTGTGCTTCTTAGCTGCTATCAAGCCCAAATAAGAGCCTCATACTCGGCCTCATTGTTCGAGTAATGGAAGTCCAGCTTGTAAGACAAGTACAACTTTTCTCCACTTTCGCTTGTAAGGACTATCCCAGTTCCGCCTTTCCCTCTAGCTGTCACTTCGTCAAAGCTTAATGTCCAGAAACCTTCCTCGAAAGCCATGGCTGCATACATTTCTCCCCTCAATTCTTCATTCACAGGCTCGTAGTCACCTCTTGGAAATTGGGCAAGGAGATTGGCTAAGGCTTGGCTTTTGATTGCCTTGGGAGCTACATATGTTATCTCGAATTCACTCAGAGCTGGCAACCATCTTGCCACCTTCCCAATTAGAGCAGGTTTGCTGAGGAGGTAGCGAATTGGATCACTTCTGGTGACAATCTGAATCTGATGTGCTAAGAAGTAATGTCTGAGCTTTTGGGTAGTGAATACCTAAGCTAAGCAATGTCTCTGTATCGGGGTATACCAGACTTCTGCTTCTTGGATCTTCCGGCTGATGTAGTACAGCGGGCGTTCTACTCCATCTACATCTTCGACCAGAAATGCCCATATTGACTTGGGGGTTGAAGTTAGATATAACATTAGATGTACCCCAGGCTGCGAGGCTATCATGGTCTGAGGTGAGGTCAGGGTTGCCTAGATTCTCTCGAAGGCTTTTTGGTGCTCTTGGTTCCACTTGAACTTGGCATCTCCCTTTAACAAAGAGCTGACAGGGGCGGAGATCTCCGCAAGTGCTGGAATAAACCTCCGAATATAAGACACCTTTCTGAGAAACTTCTTTAACTCCTTTTGAGAATGTAGGAGAGGCATTGCTCTGATAGATTTGACCTTGTCTTCATCTGCCTCGATTCCGTGTCTATGTACAAGAAACCCGAGAAACTTCTCGGTCGTCACTCTGAAAGCACATTTGAGAGTATTCATCCTCATTTTGAATTTCTGACATCGCTTGAATACTTTCTCAAGGTCTCGGAGATGGTCTTCTTCTTTTTAGACTTTACCACCAGGTCATCGACATAGTCTTCCACCTCATAATGGATCATGTTATGAAGGATTGTAGTCATAGCCCTTTAGTAAGCTGCTTCGGCATTCTTGAGCCTGAAAGGCATGGCTATATAGAAGAAGTTTCTGAGAGGTGTTCCAATAGCAGTCTTTTCTGTGTCTCCCTCTGCCATCTTGATCTGATTGTATCCACTGAACCCATCTATAAACGAGAACATCTGGTGTCCTGAGATGGAATCCATGAGGGTATCAATATGAGGTAGAGGAAATTCATCTTTCGGGTAAGATTTGTTCAGATCTCGAAAGTCTACACACATCTTGATTTGACCATTTTTCTTCTTCACTGGCACAATATTCGCCAATCACGTAGGGTACTGTATTGGCCGAATAAAACCTGTCTGTTGAAGTTTTTCAATCTCTCTGATTTTCTCTTCAAGATCTGGATGATATTTTTGAGTAGCTTGCTTGATCGGTTTGGAGTTTGGGAACACATTAAGATAATGGGAGACTAGGTCAGGATCTAGTTCGGGCATTTCCTTGTAGGACCAAGCAAACACATCTGAGTACTGGCTTATCAGCTTTACCAACTACTCCTGCTTTTCTGGGCTAGGCTTGAACTTATGAATATCAGCCTTGGAGCATCCTACTAGTCACTTAGATCTATTTCAACAAGCTATTTGAGCTGAGGTTTTGGTCCATCCTGCATGCATTCTGGAGCCACTTCGGGCTTTATTACTATGTCCTCATTAGGAGGCTCTTTCTTTGACTCAGAGTCGGCTGCAAGAGAAACTGACTCCCCACAGCTTCACAAATAATACACCATCTTGCTCCTTCTTGGACTTTCATCACCTTTCGAGGAACAAGAGGACTTTTTGGTCGAGGTGTCGTCCGCTTACTTGATTCTGCCTTTAGCTCCTTATCGTCTTTGATATCCTCCCAACGAGGGATTTTGACCCCCCCGAGGCTTAAAGGTGGTAGGCTTTTCTTCGACAGACAATTTGGTAAAGTAGATGGCATCAGAATAATGAGCTTCATGAATCTTAAAAGGCCTTTTTGTAGCCTGAATTATCACCGTCTTCTTTCCCCACTCCGCCTTAACATACTGATTATAACTCGACGGCACAACCCTATATCTTTGCATCCAGGTCCTTCCTAAAATGATGTGATAGTTTGCCTCAGAGTCCATAATATGAAACTTGGTGGCTGAATGAATCTCTCTGACGGCTAGATCAACTATAACATATCCCATAGTAATTCTCCTTTCTTTGCCGAAGCCAGTGATAACTATTGGTTGCTTCACAATGCAATCTTCAGAAAATTTTGGCCTTCTCTAAAGTAGCTCGCGTCATAATGTTGATAGAGGCTCCACTGTCTAGAAAGCCCCTTTTGAACTCAATGTCATTAATATAGGCAATCACATAAAATGGGCAGTTGTGAGAAAAGGGAAACTTCCGGTTAGCCTCGGAGAAAGTAATGGCACTAGATTGCTCTTTTGCCTTCCTCGGGATGGATCTCTTAGTTGACATGCATTCTTCATGGTGTGCCTCGGCTATATTGATGATAGCCTTGGCGATTTCTGTCCTTGCCCCCTTGGAAAGTCCAAGTTGGCCGAAGAACTGCTTGAACTTTACAGTCTTGCAAGGTCTTGGCGTAGTGATCTGGGTCTTTCTCCACCCTCAGAGGCTCATAATTAACCATCTCCTTCGTTTCTTCAAAATAGGATGCCATACAAACATGGTGATGTCGTCCATAGTATTCTTCTTCTTCTTCTCCTCCTCCTTCTAGATCGAAGGGATCTTTAATATGAGCGATAAACTTGCTCACCCTGTATCGAGAGCATCTCCATAATAAACTTGCTTACCCTTTGGCTTGAAGGCGTTGTCAAGATAGCAATCATCATCATCGAGATTGGTAATAACCTCAATCATCGGGCCCTCATATGCTATCATAGCAACATTCTTGCCATTGTCTCGGTGTTGAGGATATGGTTGCTCTCGGATGTCTTGAGTTCCTTGCTTTTTGATTCGTCTGCCTCAACTTTTTCTTTGAAAATCTTCCTAAGAGTCTAACGCTTCTCCGTTGGATGCTTCAATGTGCGATGATAGACTCAATACTCGGGGCTCTCACGATCCTTCTTTGATTAGACTTCCTTGGCATAAGCTAATTTAGCTCTACGTCGGCCACCCATTCTTTGACTAGAGCTTTTACCTCCTCGATTCCACATGGATAAGAAACATTGCTTTTCTCACCCCCGTATTGCTTCCTCTTCTGGCCTCTATGCCCCCCTCCTTGTGACTTTTGGGTGTCAGAGGCAGAGGCTGCAACAATCATAGGACCACGAGATGATTTAAAGCTAGTTTTGTAACTGGCCTTAAATCCAGGCTCCTGAACCTGAGGAGTGCTAATGTTCCGAGCTGCTTCTACTAGTGCTGAGAAGGTAGGTAGCTTGTGATTAACTAGGAACAATTTGTATCGGTTCAATTAACTAGAAACAATTTGGGTATAAATTGTAGGGTTTGGGAAAGGCTGAATTTTGATTTTTCTGAGATGGCCTTTGATTTACACTTGCATAACTTTGTTTCTAAGCTGTTGCAAAAATGATATGTTGGTCCTGTTTGATTGTGTTTGTGCTTCTGTTTTGAACAAGTGTTAATCTAAGCTGGTTTAGTGATTAATCATTCATTATTGTTTGATGTATGTGTATATGTAGTTGAATTAAATGTTGTTGTGCTCTTGAAATCTGGTTTTTGGTTTTGTATCTTCTTCATGTTTTTCTTTCACTAAATAGATTGGTGTCTCTGTTCTGTATCTAACAAAATGCTTTGTGTATTTCTGTGTACATTTTTCCATAGATGCATATATGTGCTCTCCTCTTCTTCAAAATTTCAGGTACTCCAACATTCAAATGGAATGCTTTTTTTCATTCTTTGATACTCCCTTTTTTAATGGATTTTTTTTTTCTTCTCTGTGATAAACAAGAAATTACACAAACACGCACACACAGACACACACACACACACACACACACACACATATATATGTATATATCTATTTAAATGTGTTCAACATATTGAATTAATGTTTGGTTATCAATGTTGTGTTGCTCATGACATATATCTTTTTCTCTACGTGTATATGTATATAATTTAAATTAAGTATCCTTCTTCTCTTCTATTTTATTTATCTAATTGAAGCAGGAATGGCCAAAGCCAAAATAAATAAATAAATAACTCTTTATACACTATAAGATTACGTGGGCTTCGAATAGGTTCATGGAGGTTGTCGATTGATTGATGGTTTGGATGTGGGATTTCATAGAAGGGGAATCTATTTTTATGTGCAAATTGCAAATTTGTAGAGGTAGATGTCCCAAACTATTTCATGGGTTAATTGTAAATGTTTCTAATTTATGCTTGTGATTTCTCTGTTGTGTTTATGAGAATGTATATACCATTGTTGAATATCCCAATAATATATAATTACATCAATAAAATATTATGCAAATTTCTGTTTTCTTTAACACTACGTAGCTTCTTCTTTATCACAATGATATACTGCAATTGTTATTTTGGCCTTTGGGCCATCTTCATCTGCATTTGCTACACATACATTTGTTTCAAGAGTAATTATGGAATGAACATGTTTCAACTTGGCAGATTTTTGGGATCATTTATCTTTTATCTTTATCGCCTCTGCCTTCGTCTCCGTCTCAGTAGCATCGATTCGTGCCATCACATTCCTTCCCCATCTACTTCTACGCTGATGTCCACATAGATTAATATGGTAATATTTTACAATTTGGATTGTTTTATAATATTTAAATTTATTTGGTTTTATATTTTATATTTGGTGTGATAGCAGATAGATTTATTTGTTTATTGTTACTTTTTCTTTTTTCATATAGGATTCAATCAATGGTTAGATGATGCTGGACGAACCACGTATGATTTTTGGGAATGGCATGGTCGTAGACTTATTGGAATGGGAAAAGTTTTCGTTGAACTCTTTAGTGCTATTATAAATTATCTAAAGAGACTTCATGAAGTGGATCAATATAATGGCAAGCTGTTGTCTACCATGCGAATTAGACCAATTTCTGTGGGTCGTAAGTCGTCTTTCATGATTGGTAGACCAAAGAACATATCCTCTGATCAAGTAGTGGTGATGGATTGAATATGTAAGGATATAGACGACCTTCGTACAATGGTAGGCATGGTGAGAATCAAGTTCCCACAAAACCCGTTTCTAGTGGTGTGGGATTTATTCTTCAATGACTTGTATGATTCTCCTGACTTCCATCATACCACTTTGAGAGATGTGAAGAAAGTTGCCCTTTGTAACTATACTCACCCTATTTTCTTCAATAGAGCCAATATATCGCAATTTATTTTCAAAGTACATGAGATAAGGAAGAAAAACAATGTAAAATTCGAAAGATATGTATGTTTGAATAGCAATCCGGCTAAGATGAATCGTTGGATGAGTAAAATTCCCCTCAATGCTCGGTAACGACGGTCACCCCTCCGTCATGTACTTTACAACCGCAAAGTACAAGTGCCTACGATTCAGAAAAGATTCAACAATTCGAAACTGAGTGGGATGAATGCTTATTTGCGTATTGTCTTAGCGCACTCTGACGACCATCATCCCCAAATAATTTGGCTGGGTAGAATTGTTAAGGAGCTGCATTGGACTTTTCCAGATGTATTGGCTAAGATTCACTACCAGTTTGTCCAGCATTTCTTTATTTTTGCAATCAGCAATTTTGGGCCAGCTTGCCAAAGCTTTTCAGACATGGACCCTATGGTTTCAAAGGACAAATTCTAAGGTAATGTTCACTTTCAGAATTACATAGCCATTTTACAATTGTGTCTTGTTTTGTATTTACTCTATTTACATAACTTTTAATGTTTTTTTCACGTGTGCAATTGAGAGTCTTGTGCATTGTGTATGACCTTTTTATTTTATATTGAATGTGTCATAGCTGGTGTGGAATGGCTAAAACATTTTCAACTTCTAGCCTAGTGGGGGTGGGTGAGCATCACATCTAGGGTTATAATTGCATTGAACGATCCCTAAGGCTTCAAAAATATGTTTCAATGATCTTTATTGAAAGCATTGTGCAGCTTTCTTTGTATAAATTTCTTGGTAATCTAGACACAAATATGGTTTAGAATCCATGTTTGGAAGCTTATAGACCTTCTTAGTGAAACATTTAGTAACCAACAAAAAATTCAAAACCATAAGTTGACCCATAGTCCTCCCATGTTGAGTAAATGTAGCAACTTATGAAAATATATGTGGATTCAAAATCATATGAGAATATATACAAAATTGAACCATAATTACATAAAATAGAAACCTTAGACTATGACCAAACTGAATCTAAAATGGAACAAGATCAATGGTAAGTTAGTGAAGCCTACCTTCACTCATCGTAATGGTGATAGCCTTGGCCATGAGTAGTTTAAACAAGTGTGTAAAAAGGTGAAAGTGGAGTGTGATGATTGTACAAACTTTGATATAATTGAACTGAAGAATCAATAAAACTTGTGACGGAGGAGATTTGTGAGGTTCAAAAGGTTATAAAGAAAAGGGGAGGAGGAAAAACATCCTCTACAAAGGAAAAGGGAACTTAGATGGCTTCAATGTACAATTAATTGTGATGCATATAAGGGGAGGGGTCTATAGTTGGGCAATGTGGTGAGAGGGATAAGGATAGTGATTGGTTGAGGATAGTAAATTACCTATAAAAGTCTATTAGTGCTTTTTTAGGTTATTGGGAATTGTGGAAGTAAATGGAAATCGATGTCTCCTTTATAGCTTTCCTTTTCTTATCTTTAGTTTCTTGATTGTGTAAGGGTTGTGCTCCCTCATCATGTTCTCTAGTACAATTTTCCTTGTTGCTGATAAATAAAGACAAGACGTATCAGTGGGCTCTGCCTCAACCTACCAACTTCCAATTTTTCTGTTTTCAAAATTATTATTCTATTTTCAAAATGTAGTAGATTAATGTACAAAGCATGAACACTACCTTTGGAGGCATTCGATGTATTTAGAAGATCTTTAGGGAAATAAAAAGTTTGCTTTCCTGACGATTGACTTGTCTCATATAGATTCTCTGAACCCTATTTGTTCAAAATGATGTACCTCTTCTGAACAGGACATCTTCTCGAGAGTGTTAGATTCCATATGATTATGATGGGAAGTGATGTGTTGTTTGCGACATCATGTGTATTATGTTTGTTTATCTCATATTAGTTGATTTGTTGGACACATTTCTATTTATGAACTACGATTTCAGTTTGCAAAAGAACAGAGAGGAAAAACAAAAAAAAAAAAAGTTGACAAGAATTCTACTTGATTTCAAAAAAAAAATAAGGGAAAACAACAAATTTCTCATGATATTCTTGCCAATTAAGCATGGAGACCTTCATTCTTCCAATAATTTGAATTGGGATATGTAGTTTGCTATAGCCACATGGGAACTTCTCATTTCATGATATGGTAGTTGCCATCCCTCACAACATATTTTTGACTCTATTCCTCTGTTCATATGCCTTGCCGAACTTGTGCCTAATATCATGTCACGTTCCCACTGTTACATGAATATGACATGATTACATTGCTATTTTGCAGTTTGATGTCTCATTAGTTGCACTATTGGTTTCTGCAAGCTTGATTAGGGCAACTGAGACAATATAATAGTCCTTTACATTGCATTGTTCATTATAGAAAAGTTATCTGGGTGAATGGCCATCTTTTAGCCAGAGATAGTGGGAAGTTTGCCATCTTCTTATTGTTGTTTTAGTAAGAATTAGGACTTCTCTCTTTCTTGTTTTGTGAATAAGAATGGTTGTATTCCATTTGGTCAGTATGAAACGAGCTTGTTTTTAATGGTGTTTCTACTCTATGCGTGGAAGTTTTGGATTCAATCAAAGTAAAGGTTGCTTGTTGGGTAAAGGCTAATTCAAATTTCTCTTATCTATTCCATTAATGATTTTCTGTTTCATTTGGATGGGATTTTTAGCTTAAGGTTTTGGTACTTCCAAGGAATTATTCTCAGGGGCTGTGTTAACTGCTTTGTGCTTTTTTAGGTTGCGGTTGTGGAGTACTGCCCTCATGTGGCTTAAGGATATTTTTGTAACTGTTTATGGCAATACAAATAATGCAACATTTATTGATTACTATTCAGATAGTTTGGTGGTTATAGTTCATGTTTTTAATTTTAAGTAGAGATTAGTTTCTTAATGGTTATAGGTCAAGCAAGCTATTCATACTGTTTGTTTAATGGTTTGTAAACAAGTCCAAGCATATGGGCTGGGTCTTTTTGTATCCGTTGTTAAGTTGCATATATAGAGTAAAAAATTTCCAGCACTTCAATTTATATGGTTGTGAAAAACATGGTCCATTTGGGCATGTTATCTTAGCTTACACATCCCTTTGAGTGCAGGTGATTGAAGTTCACATTGTATAACCATAAAGACAGGTTCATTTGTAAGGAAAATGATGATCAAAGCAAGGACTGTTGCAGAAAGTTTGATGGAATAAGAGTGATCACAACATATTTCGGTGCGACTCACCACACCCAAACATTATTCATACTTAGTTGATGTACCTTCCCGCAGGAGAGTAGAAGAATCTGGAACAAAATAAGTTTGATTTCAAACTTAAACAAACACAATGGTTCATAAACCATTGCACCTATTCCTTGGGTGAGATTGATCTTAACAGTTGCAACTGTTTGAATGGTCACCTTAATGCCTATATAGCATCATAGATGGATTGGTTCAAGTTCAATACACTAGAAGACCACCAAATATCTCATTCTTTTCTCGCTTCTGATTTATCAACTCTCCTGTGTGATAAACACTCTCATGGGAGTTTCGATCTATTGCCATTGTTTGTTTTACTTACAAAGTTGACATCGGTCTTTTTAATTCGTAACCTCCCTCTCTCTCTCTCTCTCTCTCTCTCTCTCTCTCTCTCTCTCTCTACCTCTATTACATTCTGTAGGGTTGAGTAAAGAATCCGCAAAGTCCATAATTTGATCAGGTTCAGTCCAATCCAATAGGTTTAGATTGATTTTTTGAATTCATGATTCTGTTCTGAATTGAAAAATTAGAAATTCATAGTCCACGGATCGATTCCGGATTGAATCCCATGGTTTCAAATTGTAATCGATTCGGACCGTATACAAATAGCCTATATTTATATTACATATCCTCTCGCAAAGTATTTTCTCTTATTTTATATAAAACCTAAAATCAAATTTAAACCTGCACAGTATCTTCTTTTATTGTTTTTGTTTGTTGGTTTTTAATTTTAATTTGTAATGGTCTAAATACTTGTAGTGGAACTAGTTTTTTTTAATGGTTGTTTAAATTCTAGAATAGTATGTCGCTATTGTGAAAATATATGTTGCTATTATGAAATTAATATGATGTTATGTTTATATTTTTATGAAATTAAAATGTTATATATTTTTTTTGTTATTTAATTATGTGAATCAGTAGTCCTAAACCGGTCTAATCCGTATTTAAATGGATTGGTTCCACGATTTTAATGGATTGGATTGGTTCTAGTTTTTTAGGAACAACGGATTGGTCCTTGTTTTACCCCAATCCGAACTATGCTCACCTCTAGCATTCTTGGCACATTTGTTCATAAAATTCAAGGGTGTTTTTTTTTTTTTTTTCAATCAATTAGAATGTATGTAACTATATGCATATAATTTGAACATAAGGTTCACTTGCTCTGTTTAATGTCATTCTCTTGATTATTTTTTTAAATTTTTTTTTTTGAATTAAATGATTAGCTTAATCGAGGACATAAAATACAATTGTATGTTTTTTTCCCAGTCAATTAGAATGTATGTAACTATATGCATATAATTGAACATAAGGTTCACTTGCTCTGTTTAATGTTGTTCTCTTGAAATTTTTTGTTTTGGTTTTTATTGAATTAAATGATTAGCTTAATTTAGGAAATAAATACAATGGCAGCTTTGGCTTCTCTCACCAGAAGGCATTGGCAGTATTACAACAAAGACTCAATGGTGACCTTCCATTCTAAAACAGAATACCCATAAAGATGACTTACATTTACATTTACAACGTCACTATCACAATATTTTTACGCTGTTTTTTTGTTTGAAGAGAATTTTCCTATCAAAATATGGTTAATTCATGTTGAAGTGCCATTACAGGCCATGTGTTATCATCAAAAAGCCTTGGATATTAATGACAGAGAAATATGACTTTGATCATCCAAATTCAACGCAGAGCTATGCGCTAGGGATCTTGTTGTGTTCTATTATATACTTCAACAAACAAAGAGTTGGCTCTTAGGTATTTTGTTTTTAACATTTTCATCTGAAAATGCACATTATGGTTGTTAGTTAAAAAACTCTTTCTTTATTGCTGTGATTTGACATTAAAATTCAAAATTCTCATTATTTCGGTTTTGCAACATGTAATTATCTTAAACTTTACTTGATTCAACACATCATGTTGGTTAAATTGGGTACGGTATGTGAGGAAGTTGGACTTATATAGTGAAAATAAAGCGAAAAGAAGAAAAAGAAACAAAAGACTAAGGAGATAATCGTGACATTTTGACTAATAGATGGCTTTGGAAAAATCGCACAGTGAGATTACTATTAACTTTGTGACTAACAAGATGGCCTTGGGAAAGTACCATGGCACGAATTATGCATTGTGACTAACAGGATGATCTTCGGCAAGTTCCCTTGCGCGAATTTTGTTAAATCATTTCCTAACATCTTTGTCAAAAGGGTTTATGCTTCCTTCTTCAATGAATGATATTGAGCCAAGTAAACTCTCACTTTGATGCCACTTGATGTAGCAAAATACACATGGGCACTAGATATCATTTTGGTAGAGATAGAATTTTAAATTCACAAGGATAAGAAAACTCTAAGAAATTATATGTTCCTTAAGGCTTATGTAAATAATTATGATTAAACCAAGGAGATCTTAAAACTAAACAATTTAAAATTAAGAAACAACCTAAATGAACTTAAACTAGGAAGCTTTACAATTGAAGTGTTTTCATACTAAAATTACAGTCTTTCAAATCAACTAAATACTCTCAAAATACTCCATTCCATCTGTCCCAAATAGTAATCCATTTTGGAGAATCTAACTTTTTTGGAAAGTACAATTATTACATTTTAAAAATATTAATTTTTCAAAATTATCCTTTGATAGTTACATTGTTTTGGGAATATCAATTGTCATAATTATACTTTTTTATATTGGGCAATGTTAGAGATATCAAATTTTCTACTAAATAAATGACCAAATGTCTTACATGGGTGTGATGTCCACACTTTTGTGGACCCCACACATTTAGTCATTCATTTGGTAGAGATTTTGGAGCTATAGCATTTTCTTTTTATATTATTAATGAATTTAAAAGGAGGGAAAAATAGTAAATCCATATTATTTTATTCCTTGAGTTTTGAGAAGAGACTAATATTTTGGGATAATGAAAAATGAAATAAGGGACTAATATTTTGGGACAGAAGGAGTAATAAAAATAAAAATATAGTAACATTTTAAATCTTCTCCTACTCTACATCATAATGTTTTGATGATGTTTTTGTTGTGAAGACATATAAGAATTGTCACACCTCAAATTCGAGCATGACCGATCGTGGCCCACAAGGACTTAGTCCAAGGCACACATAAGCCTAAACATGAACCCAAAAATCACAAAGAATGAATGTGACAATAGTCCAGAAATAAATAAATCAAAACACAATCCAGTGACATGTCACAAGTATAAATGGTAAAACTAGCCACAACCAACTTTAAAAAATATATACTAAATGGAACACAAGCCGCCCACAAATAAAATGATTCTAAATAAAATCCAACCATAGTGTATGCACAAAACCAACATAACAAATTAAAACAGAATAATTAATGTCCTAGAGGCCCATAAAATTGAATCCCCGCTACACCATGAGTTCACTCTAAGTCCTTCTAACACCTAGAAATGATAAACAACTAAGTCAGCTGATAGCTCAGTGAGTAGCAACATGGATATTAAATATAGTTTTGAAAATAGGGTTCAATTCCAAAATAAGATATATATCACAAAAACTAGATTGACATACAGTTTTGATAAAGATAGCATGTTTCAGAAAGAAGGTTTCATAGTTCAATAGTTAAAATACTCATGTCTTTCAAGAACATAATAAATGACATTTTCCACTTAAAACAGATGACCACATGATTACCAATAATTTTCTGGGTACCAAGAATAACAAGTAACATGCCACGCAGGTTTGAAGGCAATAAGTCCGTTGGATCCAATATCGAACCAAGAGTCATTCTCGGGGTGGCAACCCAGGCCTTTTCTCTAAGACGATCCAATTGAAGGTCACCTAGCCTAGCCTAGATCTTTTCCTTACATTTGTTGAGCACTAGAGTCATCACGGCCCAACCCAGATCTGTTCCCTAGTGGCCAGAGTCACCACACACAATGAAACAATTTTCCTGGACTAAAATATACAGATGGTCCTAATAATCAATACAATTCAGTTTCGCAAAACATGATAGTTCACCATTATAAACATGAGACCATAACAAATAGTTTACAGTATGCCAAGTTTACACATGTTTCAGAAATAATTTAATTCCATTGATACTATAATAATTTATCAAAACAGTTTAGTCCTGAAACAACAATTTAATTTTCCAACAGTTCTGGGTAGAGAAACATTTATAAAAATATGTAGCATGCAACTACTCACCTAAAAACAGAATAATGTAATCCCCGAATAGAGTATAAAAGTCCAACTAATACCTTGAAACAAGTATGAAAACTACACGTCACTACTAATTTAAAAATACTAAAAAGAATAATAAACTAAGTACCCCACACTAAAGTGCACTAATACAGCTCGAACCCCACTCACCGTTACTCTTAAATAATACCTAAGTTCATGTTCTTCAAGGTCTCAAAATTAACCAAGACATGGGTTCCGGTCGAAACTTAATTAAATATGACTTTGAGATAAAATAGAATTTTTGATAGGTTTTCCCGAACTGTTCACTAACTCTGAAAATTAAAAACCCACTCTACACCATTCGAAAAATTTCAAAACCCTCTAGATATCAACTAATATATCCTAAGTTTCAAACCCAATTCGTTTTACTTGATTTGCTTATCAAAATAATTATTTACAATTAATTATGTCCAAACAAGTTGTTTTCTGCAGCACTTTAAAGAAATTAATGGTTCTCTTAATATATACGAGCAATCAATGCAAGGCAAAAAACGTAAGAAACTAGACTCGTAACCGGTTCTAATGACGCTAATTTGATAATTTTCAGATTTAAACCCAAAGAGAACGATATTTTCGAAGTTACTGTTTCATACCAGTTTTCTAGATAGATTTTGGCTCCCAAAAATTATGAGAAAATTCTGATATGGGGTTCAATATGTAATTAATCTACTGTAGAAATTTCAATTCAAAATTCATCCGTTTGATATGATTCCTCGATTTTTAAAGTCTGTGATTCTGTACAAAATTTTTAAACTAAGAATTACATCCATTTTTTACACAATTTATTTTCTCAGGTTTCTTATCAGTGTATATACATACAAAATACATAAATCTACAACCTCTCCATCAATGAACTAAATAATAATAGAATAAGGATAAAGAAGAAAGAAAGAAGAAAACCTAAAAGAGCTATCCTTTGATGATCCTACATAGCACAACACACCTAATCCTTCCTTTGTTGCAACCTCTTTTTTTTTTTTTTTTTTCAATCTCTCTCTCTTGTGGCGGTGACTGCTGCTGCTGCTAGGAACACTAGGGTTGTTTTTTTATATATCTAAACAAAAGATTTTAAATTATTATCTCGTTATATTATTTAATTTTTCTATTTCCATTAATTTAAATAAAATATAACTATTATTATATCAAAATATACTTACTAACTTGCCCCCTATTTTTTTTTTAATAATAAATCTTACCACTAAATTAAAGACTTTTACCATAAATTTATTTTAGGCTTAAAATTAATTAAAAGACCCTCCAATATATTTAATTTACACTTAAAAATTTACAAACAAAATATTTAAAATTGTAAAATAATTATCATTTAATTCTTTATTTTATTTGTATATTCGAATTCTCACAGCAATTGCACAGGAGCGACCAATGGAATCACTACCCCTAATCATGTTGAAGTGCTACCCATCATAGCAATTTGTGCTAGAGTAAAAGAACTTTTGTGTATATATATACATATAGCCACACCAATGCCAAGCAATAGCCTACATATAATCCAAATATCAAAGTAAGTAACATGGCATGTATTTTGGGTGTTTGGTAATGTGTTGGGATCTCTTTGTAAAATTTGTAATATCTTTTTTATGGTCGGTTTGTGCAAAAAATGGAACCCAGACAGCTATGGATCTGTGTTGTTCATCGCTGCAGCTGCTCCTTTCAGCCACGTAAGTGTTCGATTTTTGTTCTGGTACCATATTGTCTTGTGCTTGCCCCCGAGACGGTATTGATAATTTTGTTTGAGATGTAATCTGTCCAATTAAAATCTCATGCCAGAAGTAAAAGTGTACTTAACTAATCCTCCTGCCAAGAAAACTAATCCCAGAATACCAAACTGGGCTTTTCTCCTCCCCTCCACAAACCACTTGCCCAAAGCTGCCTGACAACAGATGGACTGAAGCTGAATTGTATAAACAAAATGATGGGTAGATTTATATCCAATGAACATATTCAAACAAGCGAACCAACATTAAATAGTGTATATATATAGTTTCTCATCAGTGGATCTCCAAAGGACTTCGTAGATTTGTTGGGGAAAAATTACAGCAAAGATATACTCAATGCAGCAAGTATGAATGAAGATATTATAACAGCCATACACATTCACTAAAATCATCAACACAAGGAAGTAAATCCCAAGAGGATAGGCATACTTTACCAACACTGGATTAAGTTAAAAGCTTTATCTAGCCATTCATGTGAAATAACAGCTGACAAGTCCATCTTCTGAGTCAAAAAAGTAAACGACATTCGTTGCCCAATCAGCAGCTAGGCTCCCCATCTTCCACTGTGCCGTGCGGCAAATCATCTTCAAATCAGCTACTCAACTGCTTAAGAGCAATGATAAAATAAAACCAATCAAAAAACTAAGTTCACGTTAGACATCTATTTTCCTTTTTATCTTAATTTTTGTATAGTTTCATCATCTTATAATTTAAGACAGATATTTTCAGCTTGTCATCAACTTGGATGACACTTTCTTAGAAAGCACAGATACAGATATGGCATAAGGGTATGACACAATAGGGATACATGGATATGGAGTCGGTAGGAGAAGGCGTAGCAAACACAAACTGGGGTGGAGGAGCAATTTGAGCAACCTTGAAACGGGTCTCCTCAGCAAAAAGTTCCTGAACCAAGCCATCAACAGAAGGAAAAAATATTCTGCGTAACAAGCACTCCACGTCACCTACGTTATGTGGAGTCCCATTCCACCAATAATATGACACGCCTAGCTGACTCTCTTTCTCTCTCTCTCTCTCTCTCTCTCAGGCACACAGAAACACTCTGTCTACTTCAAAAAACAGAGGACTTTTCTCATCTTGACAGAATCGGCAGAAAACTCAAATACCCCATCCGGTAATTTCCACAGACAAGCACACATTTATACGCTTATAGATATGTGCGTATCTACATTTCTCTATTTAAGACTGAATTTTTTTGGCATCTAAACGTGTAACCATATATATATATATTTTATTCATACATATAAAGATCCATCTTTTCCTTTATCAAGCTGGTTGATGCAAGGAATAAGAACATCAAGGAAGAGTAAATTTAAAGTAGCGGCGGCATTGGAAATTGGCATGATTTTAAAGAAAAATCGACAGTAACGATGCATAATCATATTTATAGTGTTAAGAGTCTTATTTTATGATTATTTTTTATATTTTTTAAGATTTTTAATGGTAGGGTAATTTTGGTAATTTGCAAAATTTCTAGATATGGGTTGTGTGGATTGCCCATGGGTCGTCTTGTGAGTCAAGTTATTTAATTAGTTTTGTTTATATTTTTTCTTTAATCTTAAATTAATTTTGGAAGTTACAAGTTTAGTAATTTCCTATTTTGAAGTAAGGAAGTTTCTCAAGTCTATATAAAGTCATGTAATGACTCTAATTCAATAGAGCTGATATTTTAGAGAATTTTCAGAGCTCTGAAGATTTTTTATAGATTGTGTCAACCCTTAGGTGTGATGCCTAAGGCCTCTAGGAGTGATTCCTAGAAACTATTTCTTCTTCTCCTCCTTTATTTCTTTCTTTCTTTCTTTCTTGAATTTCAGCACTTTAGCAGCCAAAACACTGTTCATGAGCTATGTTACATGGGCTTGGGTATGTGTGTCGAGTGCAGGTATGTATCTAGATGTCAGACTCATCAAACTATAAATTTAAGGGTACGCGGATTCGACAAAAAAAATCATATTTTATATTTTTAAAAAAATATGTGAGATAAAATGGTACTATATGTAACTTACAGTGTCAAAAAGATAGTTATACCAATTTTACAACAATATGTACATATAATAATAGTGTTATACACAATTATATATGAAGTATCCATTAAAAAATATCCAACACATCCCATAGCCTTGTCCGAGTGTCGGGTGTCCGACACGAGTATTTGATTTATTTTGAAGGGTCCGTGTAACATAGTTCATGAGTACTGTTCACAGTCGCTAAACAGTGCCAAAATCTCATATTTTTCAAGCTTAAACTCTTGCCTATTTATTACCCTTCACAAACCCACTTGTCCCCTATACTCTTATTGCAATTTCAGCCATAAGGCCCATTTAAAATCAGCCCCAAAAGCACACTGTTGAGGCTGTCCCTACTTGTAAAATCAACAAAGAGCGTGG
>CM069908.1:43835492-44064570 GCA_036172215.1 Camellia granthamiana | reverse complement strand
AGTTTGTTTAGTTTTGATCTTTAATCCATGCATGTAATTTAATTTAAAAGTTTTATTCAATTTAAAAACATTTTAGAAAATCTATGATTATAAATTAAGTTTTTGGTTAAAAATTGAGTTAAGTTGAATTTCTAAGAAATTGATTTGTGTAATTCATAGTTAAGTTGATTTTGTTATTAATAATGAAATTGGGTTCTATTTGTTTACATACATCATGAAATTTCAAGAGTTTGAAAAGTTTAATTCATATTTTAAAATTTGTGGGTTTGATATAAAGAAAATGAATTAAATCTAAATTTGGACAAGTGAAGCATGATTTTGAATAAATGATTTCTAATTGGGAGTGTTTACTAAATTATACAATGGTTCTCCATGTTTTTATACCAAAAATACAAGTTTGAGGCTTTGAATATCAAATTTGAACTTCAAACACAATTCTGGAAATCCAGAATTCGCACTGTCTGCTCGAGCGAGGAAAGTCTCGCTCGAGCGTGAAAATCGAGCACGCAGAAGTTTTTCAAAATTTTACAGCCTGCTCGAGCGACCAAAGTGGCGCTCGAGCAAGGACCCTATTTTCAGCAATTTTTGACTAACTCTTTTAAATGCATAATTGCATTCTCATGACAGTCTAAGTATTCTTAGGCACCAATTGGACTCACATAGTCAGGGAATGAGTTAGAAACACATAAAGAGAGTTGAATTAAAACGAAATGAATATTGAATGGTGTTCTCTATTGTGTTTTTGTTATGTGATTTGTTTAGGTGGGCGTCCAAGGCCTTATATCGACTTAACCCACTGTGAGTAATAACTCTATAAAGATATGTTCGAGTTATATTTATTTTGAAAATGTTATTGTTATCAAAATTGATAGATGAATGATTGAATGGCTTATTGAAACGAAGGGTTTATTGAAACTTTAATCTCTTACGAATGAATGAAGTTCCCTTTTGAAAATGTATTCGTGGCATCCTTTAGTGAGGCCCTCGCCTGGGGGAAACAATACCATGGCCCATTGTTTAATAAGCCCTTGCCTGGGGAAAACAATACCATGGCCCATTGATAAAGAGGCCCTTGCCTGGAGGAAACAATACCGTGGCCCATTGGATAATTGAAACACAGAGATCTCTGCTGTTAGACCTTAATGGTCACATTGGATATGGTATATTGATTGACCCATTGCGATCCCATTGATTGACTTTTGAGGTCCTATTGTTATTGATACATTGTTACTCTATTGGATGTACCACGTAAATTGTCATTGAATGAGTATTTCTATTGAGATAACATGGATCACTGATAATTGAATTGAAATCAGAATTGTATCGAAAATGCTATCGAACAATAGTTTTTATTGTAGCAAAGGATTGATTTGATGGCTAAACAAATTGTTTTGCCTATTGGAAATAGATTGATTCGGAAATTGAAATATATGATTTGATATGAAAAACGTTTTGTTATAAAGTTTGATATAATTTGGCAAATGCCTTACTTTGAAAATGATTTAAGATTCGTTTCAAAATCATAAGGCGGGTTTTTGTATTATCGTTAAGCTTCATTCATTTAACCTCTTTATTCTGTTATTACTCGTTGGGCTTTAGCTCACTATTTATATGTATATGTAGGTGAGCAAACTAAGCAACAAGAATATAGAAAGCCTCAGAGTCTAAATATAAGATATGTGTATAAATTATTGTTGTGTTTAAATGTTGTAATTATTTTAGTTGTCATGTATGCACAAACTCAATGAACATTTTTATTTTGCTTTGCTTCTACTTTAGGCCCCGATATGATTATGAATATTTTGAAATATTGTCTTTGAGGCCGAAGGTAATCTAAGATTACTGGCCAGTTACGACGCTGAACCTATAGAGGCGGGTTTGGGTCATGACAGAGTGGTATCAGAGCACGAGTTAATATCTCACACACGTGTCCATTGAGCATTAGAATGTCTAGAATGAATTTAAGTGGGCATACATCTAAAAAGTAAATGTTATGTTGTGCATTCAGAAAAAATGTGTATACGGTTGTTTAAAAGCTAAATGTTGAAACTAAAAATTTAGAGTTATTATGGAATTTTGACAATTGAATGAAGCTAGAGTGTGTTCATTTGATAAGTTTTGTATGAGGGCCAAAGGTTAAAGCTATTATGGAACTTTGATGTTATAAGGAAATTTTAATCTTTGACTAAAACTTTCGTGGGCACAAGTGTAATGATTTGTAAGAATATAGTGTTATAAGAGTTATGGGTTATTTTGATATTTCAATGATTGGAGGACATCGTGATGTGTTTATTCAATAAGTTTAGTATTGAAGTAAAGAGCTGTTGTGGAATTTTAATGCTATAAGGGAAATGAAATTTTTGATTGGCACATTAATGAATACGAGTATATTGATCCGTGGGAATGCAGTATTAGAAGGAATTGATAAAATCTTTGATGGAAGTTACGAAAGTTACATAGTTGAATATAAAATTAGACTACGAGAATATTTGGGAAATTAAGGAATTTGATGATTCAATGAGGTATGTGCAGCTATGGTGATTGAGAATAAGAAAACTGTTAAGTATGTAATAAATATATTGATTTAGTGAGGAATCTAATGTGTGAACCATGGAGTCTCATACCTTTGTTGAATGACCTTGAAAGTCCGATTGGAATTGCGTTTGGCCGGCATAGCTTCGAATCAGAAATTCTCGGTCAACTTCATGGGAATGAATGGGTTGCCCTACCTATATTTTTGTATAATTGTTTGATTTATGGTTGAATTTGTGATGTATGATTTAAACTAGCCAATATTATCTCGAATGCTAAAGATGACAAGAAGAAAGAACGAAATGGAAGCTAAATCTAAGTTGGAGCAGTTGGACAAAATAGAGGAAGTGTTAAGCAATTAAGCAAGATATAATTTCACCCCCAAATTATTCAATTTGTTATAAGTGTTATGCGGGGTGTGCTACCGAATTTCGGGAGCATGTTTCAAATGTGGCGAGATAGAGCAACTAATGAAGGATTTGAAAAATAATAAATTTTTAAGGAGGTTTCAAGTCAGCCAGTTAGTTTAAAGAATAATTTCTAACCCAATTGTTAAGTGAAGGAATACTCTAAGCATGTGTATATAATTTTGAGTTGTTATGTCATATACGTTTTGGTTATGTGAATCTTTCCTACCTAATATTTGGCAGACTTAGGATACATTTACTTGGATTTTGGAGCTTTATCTAAAGATGTTAAGATTATTAGAATATGACTAAGGCTTAAATTTTTTGTGGAGAAGCTTGTATCTAGTACAACTTAGAAGAGTTAATGTGAAATGTAAAGCAGGAAAATATTTTTGCCGAAGTTATAAATGCATATTTCCTAAGAACCTCTTAAGACAAAGAATTTGAATTGACTAACTTGCGAAGGATTGAGAAAGACAAAAGTTTGGTTTCAAAATAATTTGATGATAGCTTTGACGCTACTTGACGGTTGAAGAGTTTGTTTTCTTAGGCATTTGAAACCAATGAAGATTGGCCTATTCCATGTTGGAAGGAGAACGATTCTATTTACTAAGATTGCATTGTCAACATTGGAAAAGATGTCCGCTTCCAGTGTTAATCAAAAATTTATTGTTAAAAATAATTTGATGATATATTGAAGGCCACTTGAAGATTGAAATAAGTTAATGTGTATACACACATGAGAATTTGAATGAGTATGAAAATAATGAATCATAGATTGTCTATGCCAATGTAGTACTAGCCAACTAAGGAATCGAAGAATGTGTTCGGCAGTTTTATGGTCGAATGTCTAATAAATGCAAAAAAAAAAAAAAAAAAAAAAGTCTTGAGCTAAAATTTATATTCCTATGTTTTTTTAATTAATTATGGTAAATTTAGAACTCATCTACTTGGGTATTTGGAACTTACTATGAAATTGTTTAAATAATGAGAATGAGAAAATGTCCAGTAAATGTAAGAGGTATTAAGTTAGAATTGAAATTCTTATAATTACTTGATCAGTTATTGGAGAATTTAGAACTCAATTGCGTAATGAAACCTAACTTGAAATGCTAAGATAATAGACTGAGAACACTTCAATGTACTAAGTGTGATGCCCCTGTTCCGTAATTAGCTAATTGGTCCTTAATATGAATTTGATTATATGTTTGATATGATTTCGTGTGCCAATTATGTGAATATATGTGGTTTCGAATTTCCATCTGTTCACCGTAGGAATATCTGTTTGATTTTACCGCTTCGGGAATTAAATTGAGGGCCTTATCGGCCACAGAACCCAAAATTGATTGCGCCATTGTGATTGGCATAATTTTTAGAGCCTACGGTGAAATTTAATTGAAAATTGATTCGGGCCAGATTAAGTCGATTTAATTGATGAACTGAGTGCTCAACTATTTTATATTAAATAAAATGTTAGTGGGACTTGTTGTATAATAGCACTATACTCTCCTTTAGCCCATATGAACTCAAAATCTGGGTTAGACAATAGGAAGAAAGAGAGGGCCGGCCATAGTGAGAGAAAGGGAGAGGAATTGTGCTAATTTGGCTTAAAGCTTGGAAATTTTGGAGAATTGGCTCAAGAATTGACTAGAGCTTAGAAGATTAAAGCTCCTAGGTAAGTGAACTCATGGATTTTTGTTGTAAATGTGTAGATTCAAGTGTATTTGATGATCAAGAACATGAGTTAGCTTGATGTTGAGGAAATTGAATTGTTTGTGTTCATTTGATGGTCAATGAAGGCATGCATGTATGTAATGGTTGTAGAATTGCATAATCTAGCATGTATTGAGTTGAACATGGAAGTGAAGGTGCTAAATCTTACATGCAAACATGCTTTTGTTGTATTCCATGAGAATGAACACCATTTGCTTTGTTTGGGTTGGAAATGAGGTCAAAAATTAGCATGCATGTTTGAATAATTAAGAGATGAGCTTGAATGCATGATTTTACCATATTGGAATGGGTTTTGGGGCATGCATGTGACTTATTTGTGAAATTGAGCCTCATTGAGTTGTAATTTGGGGTCTATACCATGTTAGCATGATTATACATGAGATTTGAGCCATTGCATGCAAGAATTGTAGCTGGGAAATTGAATTTGGGCTCAAGAACACAACCTGGAATTCCCAGATTTTTTATGTCCGCTCGAGCGGGGGAAGTGCCGCTCGAGCGGGAAAATCGAGCTCCCAGCATTTTGTCAAACATGGTGCCCGCTCAAGTGGGGAAGTTGATGCTCGAGCGGGGAGCTATGTAGTCAGGAAGTCCGCTCGAGCGGCCGAGTTCACGCTCGAGCGGGAATTTGAGGTAGCCAGTACTTTTGCAGGCTTAAGGGTTCGCTCGAGCGGGGAAGTCCACGCTCGAGCGGGGACCCTATTTTTCTGAAATTCTGTTTTTTGCGTTCTGTGTTCTGTTTTCCGTTCTCTTTCACTTGCAAGCACTCTTAGGCATATGTTAAGCATTGTAAATGAGTTAATGAGATAAGAATAAAGCCTAAAGAGGAATATGTGAATTAAAGAACGGATTGAACTGTTAGTGACCCTTTTGTGTTCATGAAATGTGTAGGGTCAAGCTCTAGGGCAAATCCACAAACCAATCACTGTGAGTAATATCGATATTTGAATGCTTGTGAATGTCCAATTGTCTATTCCCTTATAAGCTTTATGAATTGCTAATTGGGATTGTGGACGTAAGTCTGACATGAATAAACATGAATGGACCAAAGGTCGTTTTGATAAACATAAATGGACCCAAGGTCGTTTTGATAAACATAAATGGACCCAAGGTCGTTTTGATAAACATGAATGGACCAAAGGTCGTTTTGATAAACATAAATGGACCCAAGGTCGTTTTGATAAACATAAATGGACCCAAGGTCGTTTTGACATGAATGAGTGGGCCGAAGGCCGTTTTGAAATGAATGAGTGGGCCGAAGGCCGTTCTGACATAAATGAATGGGCCAAAGGCCGTTTTGACACGAATGTATGGGCCGAAGGCCGTTTTGACATACATGATTGGGCCAAAGGCCGTTTTGATACGAATGTATGGGCCGAAGGCCGTTTTGACATAAATGATTGGGCTGAAAGCCGTTTTGTCATAATCGAATGGGCCGAAGGCCGTTTTGCCGTACATAATTGGGCCAAAGGCCGTTCTGACATAAATGATTGGGCCAAAGGCCGTTTTGACATAATCGAATGGGCCGAAGGCCGCTTTGACAAGAATGGAGATCTGAATGGGCCAAAGGCCAGAATGTTTGGAATTACAGTCACTTGATTTGTATTTAGTTATATATCTGTTAAATAGAAATATGAACTGGGCCCAAGGCCGTTTGGAATATGTTGTTTTACAATGTTATGTAAACTCTGTATTTGATATTATTCACTGGGCTATCGCTCACACTCATTCATGTGTTTGTAGGTGAGCCAAGAGAAGTCCAAACCCAGCCCCAGTGAAGTCTGTCAGGAATAACATGAGTTTGGAGAGTCAGCCTTGTGTCTCACGCACGAGACCCAACCTTGCCATTCTGTTATGTATTTCTATTTTGTCTTGTTGGCAAGGATCTTGTGTATATCGGTATGTAGTTGTGATATGGGTTGACTCAGTTTAGATGATCCTGTCTGTAAAGGATTTTCTGGTACTGTATTTCATTGTGGGTTATTAACGTATATGCGCATGGTTTGTTTTAAAGTGCATATAAGCACGGCTCTATGGACAAAGTTTTTAATTATTGCTTCTGTTTGGCCCCTTTACTCTGTTGAGTTACGTTTGTTTTGGTTTGAGGCCGTAGGTAATCTCAGGATTACTGGCCGGTTATGTCCTTAACCCATAGGGGCGGGTTCGGGTCATGACACTAAGACCGCTATTTCGAATGCTTAAGTCATTGTGAGCAAGATATTTGTATGATTAGTACAGGACCCATTCATTTATGTGACTCATTTGATTATAAAAGGAGTTGATCATAGGGGTTAGCATTATGTGGTAAGTGTTTCTTTAATATCCAGAGAATCTCTACTATTGGAAATGTTATACTATGGATTTAATTCAATACCTTTTTTATGGATTATTATAATGTGTGATCAGCAAGTTATTTTTGGCATCTGAATATAAATGATTTCTTTTGCAGAATTAATGGAGTGAATCCCCATTGTCAATAGGACACATGAATTGTATGAAAATGAATTTTCGGATTAATGTGGACATTAATGATAGAATATTTTGATTCATAATCATGAATATCATTTGAGATTGAGTCTTGATTATTTGGGTAATATGTGAATTACTGGAGACATGTGAATAAATGAATAGAAGTATATGAATTAAGTGATTGACGAGAATAGTACGTTGTGATTAATATGTTTCGTGGTTGAATGTTATGAGGTTGACTGCAAGGTCTAGTATATATTATTGATCATTACTGAATGACCTTTGACGACAATTTAGACTACGATGAATCACCAATTTGGGTTATTCTCCAACAAATAAATGAGAATGAGTCGAGCTCCTGTGATGAGGAAAATCGAATAGTAAGGAAGTCACTTCGAAAAGAACAATGAAATAAAGCAAAGCTATATGATTCGTTTTTAGGTACAAGCGTCTTAAGTTTGGAGGACCAAACTTTCTAAGGAGGAGAGATTGTGACGACCCCGCCACATATAATATTTTATATTTGGTTAATTAAGGAGATTTGGGATTTTAATTAGTCGTTATCCTAATTTAATTTGGGAATTATGAGAATTGTAGAATCTGATTCGTATATGATTCTATGAAAGATTTATTTTGGAATTAGAAATTAAGGGTCCAAATGGCTTAAGGAAGTGAAATTAAGAAATTGAGGCAATTTAATTTTAATTATGGACCCGTTTGGGAGTTTAATTAAACATTCGATCTAGTTTAGTGAAATTGGGATTCGATTAGTTAGGTCCGAATTTGAGTTAATTAAGTTAATTAAATTATGAGGGTTGAGAATTGTGATTATTACGAATTAAATTTATTTATGGAGTGCCCAATTTGAATATGTAATCTATTGATGGGAATTTGAAGTTTGATCAGAAATCAAAGGCCTCAATGATTTGGGAAATCAAAATTGATGTTGGCAATAAGTTTAATTTAATATTTGGAGTCTTTTGGAGTTTGATTAAAAATCTTATTCAGATTGACAAATTTAAATATAATTAATTGGGCTCTAAAGGAAGTCAAATTAGACTAAGTAAGTTATGTGAGATTTATGATTAATTATGATTAATTTAATTATGTGTTAATTAAGATTTATAAAGACTATGTGTTATTTAATTAAGCTGATCTTAATCATAAATCAAATTAAGGAAGAATTTAGAATTGTGAGTGTGTGTGGGTGTGCAGAGAAACCAGATTTGTTTGTATAGGTGTTGTGCTGGAAATTAGATTCAAACACACACACACACATAGAGAGGGAGAGAGAGAGAGAGAGAGTGTTCAACCAAAGGAAGAAGAAGAAAGAAGAGGGTTTTGTGGGATATCAAAATCCAAGCTAAAAACTATGGAAAAATTCATCGTGAGGTAAGGAATTCCATCCTTTTCTGGTATTGTTTAATTAATTTAGACAAAAATTGATTCAAGGTGGATTTTGAGGGGATTAAAAATGAAGATTTGAAAATCAATTATATAAATTGTTGAAATTTGGGTTCAATTTTGAGAATTATTCTTGACTTGAGTACCATAAACTACATGCAACAAGAAATCTTTGAAGATGGGATCCATGCAATGGAGTATATAAATGAATTTGAAGAAAAAGCTATAAAAATCATGAGTTCATGAAATTTGAGAGTTGATTTTGGAAATTATGGAAGTTAAATTGAGAATCAAATATGTTACATTTGATTTTTGTAGTCTTGCATGAATTTGAGATCCATTGCTACATGCATGAACAAATTTTGTAAGTTTTAATACTCTAATTGTACATGCATCATAGATTTTGAAGAATTTGAACTAATTCAATCTCATATTTTGAAGAGAAAAAGGAAAAGCTTTGAAAATTAGGAGTTTGTTTAGTTTTGATCTTTAATCCATGCATGTAATTTAATTTAAAAGTTTTATTCAATTTAAAAACATTTTAGAAAATCTATGATTATAAATTAAGTTTTTGGTTAAAAATTGAGTTAAGTTGAATTTCTAAGAAATTGATTTGTGTAATTCATAGTTAAGTTGATTTTGTTATTAATAATGAAATTGGGTTCTATTTGTTTACATACATCATGAAATTTCAAGAGTTTGAAAAGTTTAATTCATATTTTAAAATTTGTGGGTTTGATATAAAGAAAATGAATTAAATCTAAATTTGGACAAGTGAAGCATGATTTTGAATAAATGATTTCTAATTGGGAGTGTTTACTAAATTATACAATGGTTCTCCATGTTTTTATACCAAAAATACAAGTTTGAGGCTTTGAATATCAAATTTGAACTTCAAACACAATTCTGGAAATCCCAGAATTCGCACTGTCTGCTCGAGCGAGGAAAGTCTCGCTCGAGCGTGAAAATCGAGCACGCAGAAGTTTTTCAAAATTTTACAGCCTGCTCGAGCGACCAAAGTGGCGCTCGAGCAAGGACCCTATTTTCAGCAATTTTTGACTAACTCTTTTAAATGCATAATTGCATTCTCATGACAGTCTAAGTATTCTTAGGCACCAATTGGACTCACATAGTCAGGGAATGAGTTAGAAACACATAAAGAGAGTTGAATTAAAACGAAATGAATATTGAATGGTGTTCTCTATTGTGTTTTTGTTATGTGATTTGTTTAGGTGGGCGTCCAAGGCCTTATATCGACTTAACCCACTGTGAGTAATAACTCTATAAAGATATGTTCGAGTTATATTTATTTTGAAAATGTTATTGTTATCAAAATTGATAGATGAATGATTGAATGGCTTATTGAAACGAAGGGTTTATTGAAACTTTAATCTCTTACGAATGAATGAAGTTCCCTTTTGAAAATGTATTCGTGGCATCCTTTAGTGAGGCCCTCGCCTGGGGGAAACAATACCATGGCCCATTGTTTAATAAGCCCTTGCCTGGGGAAAACAATACCATGGCCCATTGATAAAGAGGCCCTTGCCTGGAGGAAACAATACCGTGGCCCATTGGATAATTGAAACACAGAGATCTCTGCTGTTAGACCTTAATGGTCACATTGGATATGGTATATTGATTGACCCATTGCGATCCCATTGATTGACTTTTGAGGTCCTATTGTTATTGATACATTGTTACTCTATTGGATGTACCACGTAAATTGTCATTGAATGAGTATTTCTATTGAGATAACATGGATCACTGATAATTGAATTGAAATCAGAATTGTATCGAAAATGCTATCGAACAATAGTTTTTATTGTAGCAAAGGATTGATTTGATGGCTAAACAAATTGTTTTGCCTATTGGAAATAGATTGATTCGGAAATTGAAATATATGATTTGATATGAAAAACGTTTTGTTATAAAGTTTGATATAATTTGGCAAATGCCTTACTTTGAAAATGATTTAAGATTCGTTTCAAAATCATAAGGCGGGTTTTTGTATTATCGTTAAGCTTCATTCATTTAACCTCTTTATTCTGTTATTACTCGTTGGGCTTTAGCTCACTATTTATATGTATATGTAGGTGAGCAAACTAAGCAACAAGAATATAGAAAGCCTCAGAGTCTAAATATAAGATATGTGTATAAATTATTGTTGTGTTTAAATGTTGTAATTATTTTAGTTGTCATGTATGCACAAACTCAATGAACATTTTTATTTTGCTTTGCTTCTACTTTAGGCCCCGATATGATTATGAATATTTTGAAATATTGTCTTTGAGGCCGAAGGTAATCTAAGATTACTGGCCAGTTACGACGCTGAACCTATAGAGGCGGGTTTGGGTCATGACAGAGTGGTATCAGAGCACGAGTTAATATCTCACACACGTGTCCATTGAGCATTAGAATGTCTAGAATGAATTTAAGTGGGCATACATCTAAAAAGTAAATGTTATGTTGTGCATTCAGAAAAAATGTGTATACGGTTGTTTAAAAGCTAAATGTTGAAACTAAAAATTTAGAGTTATTATGGAATTTTGACAATTGAATGAAGCTAGAGTGTGTTCATTTGATAAGTTTTGTATGAGGGCCAAAGGTTAAAGCTATTATGGAACTTTGATGTTATAAGGAAATTTTAATCTTTGACTAAAACTTTCGTGGGCACAAGTGTAATGATTTGTAAGAATATAGTGTTATATAAGAATATAGTGTTATAAGAGTTATGGGTTATTTTGATATTTCAATGATTGGAGGACATCGTGATGTGTTTATTCAATAAGTTTAGTATTGAAGTTAAGAGCTGTTGTGGAATTTTAATGCTATAAGGGAAATGAAATTTTTGATTGGCACATTAATGAATACGAGTATATTGATCCGTGGGAATGCAGTATTAGAAGGAATTGATAAAATCTTTGATGGAAGTTACGAAAGTTACATAGTTGAATATAAAATTAGACTACGAGAATATTTGGGAAATTAAGGAATTTGATGATTCAATGAGGTATGTGCAGCTATGGTGATTGAGAATAAGAAAACTGTTAAGTATGTAATAAATATATTGATTTAGTGAGGAATCTAATGTGTGAACCATGGAGTCTCATACCTTTGTTGAATGACCTTGAAAGTCCGATTGGAATTGCGTTTGGCCGGCATAGCTTCGAATCAGAAATTCTCGGTCAACTTCATGGGAATGAATGGGTTGCCCTACCGATATTTTTGTATAATTGTTTGATTTATGGTTGAATTTGTGATGTATGATTTAAACTAGCCAATATTATCTCGAATGCTAAAGATGACAAGAAGAAAGAACGAAATGGAAGCTAAATCTAAGTTGGAGCAGTTGGACAAAATAGAGGAAGTGTTAAGCAATTAAGCAAGATATAATTTCACCCCCAAATTATTCAATTTGTTATAAGTGTTATGCGGGGTGTGCTATCGAATTTCGGGAGCATGTTTCAAATGTGGCGAGATAGAGCAACTAATGAAGGATTTGAAAAATAATAAATTTTTAAGGAGGTTTCAAGTCAGCCAGTTAGTTTAAAGAATAATTTCTAACCCAATTGTTAAGTGAAGGAATACTCTAAGCATGTGTATATAATTTTGAGTTGTTATGTCATATACGTTTTGGTTATGTGAATCTTTCCTACCTAATATTTGGTAGACTTAGGATACATTTACTTGGATTTTGGAGCTTTATCTAAAGATGTTAAGATTATTAGAATATGACCAAGGCTTAAATTTTTTGTGGAGAAGCTTGTATCTAGTACAACTTAGAAGAGTTAATGTGAAATGTAAAGCAGGAAAATATTTTTGCCGAAGTTATAAATGCATATTTCCTAAGAACCTCTTAAGACAAAGAATTTGAATTGACTAACTTGCGAAGGATTGAGAAAGACAAAAGTTTGGTTTCAAAATAATTTGATGATAGCTTTGACGCTACTTGACGGTTGAAGAGTTTGTTTTCTTAGGCATTTGAAACCAATGAAGATTGGCCTATTCCATGTTGGAAGGAGAACGATTCTATTTACTAAGATTGTATTGTCAACATTGGAAAAGAAGTCCGCTTCCAGTGTTAATCAAAAATTTATTGTTAAAAATAATTTGATGATATATTGAAGGCCACTTGAAGATTGAAATAAGTTAATGTGTATACGCACATGAGAATTTGAATGAGTATGAAAATAATGAATCATAGATTGTCTATGCCAATGTAGTACTAGCCAACTAAGGAATCGAAGAATGTGTTCGGCAGTTTTATGGTCGAATGTCTAATAAATGCAAAAGAAAAAAAAAAGTCTTGAGTTAAAATTTATATTCCTATGTTTTTTTAATTAATTATGGTAAATTTAGAACTCATCTACTTGGGTATTTGGAACTTACTATGAAATTGTTTCAATAATGAGAATGAGAAAATGTCCAGTAAATGTAAGAGGTATTAAGTTAGAATTGAAATTCTTACAATTACTTGATCAGTTATTGGAGAATTTAGAACTCAATTCCGTAATGAAACCTAACTTGAAATGCTAAGATAATAGACTGAGAACACTTCAATGTACTAAGTGTGATGCCCCTGTTCCGTAATTAGCTAATTGGTCCTTAATATGAATTTGATTATATGTTTGATATGATTTGGTGTGCCAATTATGTGAATATATGTGGTTTTGAATTTCCATCTGTTCACCGTAGGAATATCTGTTTGATTTTACAGCTTCGGGAATTAAATTGAGGGCCTTATCGGCCACAGAACCCAAAATTGATTGCGCCATTGTGATTGGCATAATTTTTAGAGCCTACGGTGAAATTTAATTGAAAATTGATTCGGGCCAGATTAAGTCGATTTAATTGATGAACTGAGTGCTCAACTATTTTATATTAAATAAAATGTTAGTGGGACTTGTTGTATAATAGCACTATACTCTCCTTTAGCCCATATGAACTCAAAATCTGGGTTAGACAATAGGAAGAAAGAGAGGGCCGGCCATAGTGAGAGAAAGGGAGAGGAATTGTGCTAATTTGGCTTAAAGCTTGGAAATTTTGGAGAATTGGCTCAAGAATTGACTAGAGCTTAGAAGATTAAAGCTCCTAGGTAAGTGAACTCATGGATTTTTGTTGTAAATGTGTAGATTCAAGTGTATTTGATGATCAAGAACATGAGTTAGCTTGATGTTGAGGAAATTGAGTTGTTTGTGTTCATTTGATGGTCAATGAAGGCATGCATGTATGTAATGGTTGTAGAATTGCATAATCTAGCATGTATTGAGTTGAACATGGAAGTGAAGGTGCTAAATCTTACATGCAAACATGCTTTTGTTGTATTCCATGAGAATGAACACCATTTGCTTTGTTTGGGTTGGAAATGAGGTCAAAAATTAGCATGCATGTTTGAATAATTAAGAGATGAGCTTGAATGCATGATTTTACCATATTGGAATGGGTTTTGGGGCATGCATGTGACTTATTTGTGAAATTGAGCCTCATTGAGTTGTAATTTGGGGTCTATACCATGTTAGCATGATTATACATGAGATTTGAGCCATTGCATGCAAGAATTGTAGCTGGGAAATTGAATTTGGGCTCAAGAACACAACCTGGAATTCCCAGATTTTTTATGTCCGCTCGAGCGGGGGAAGTGCCGCTCGAGCGGGAAAATCGAGCTCCCAGCATTTTTGTCAGACATGGTGCCCGCTCAAGCGGGGAAGTTGACGCTCGAGCGGGGAGCTATGTAGTCAGGAACTCCGCTCGAGCGGCCGAGTTCACGCTCGAGCGGGAATTTGAGGTAGCCAGTACTTTTGCAGGCTTAAGGGTTCGCTCGAGCGGGGAAGTCCACGCTCGAGCGGGGACCCTATTTTTCTGAAATTCTGTTTTTTGCATTCTGTGTTCTGTTTTCCGTTCTCTTTCACTTGCAAGCACTCTTAGGCATATGTTAAGCATTGTAAATGAGTTAATGAGATAAGAATAAAGCCTAAAGAGGAATATGTGAATTAAAGAACGGATTGAACTGTTAGTGACCCTTTTGTGTTCATGAAATGTGCAGGGTCAAGCTCCAGGGCAAATCCACAAACCAATCACTGTGAGTAATATCGATATTTGAATGCTTGTGAATGTCCAATTGTCTATTCCCTTATAAGCTTTATGAATTGCTAATTGGGATTGTGGACGTAAGTCTGACATGAATAAACATGAATGGACCAAAGGTCGTTTTGATAAACATAAATGGACCCAAGGTTGTTTTGATAAACATAAATGGACCCAAGGTCGTTTTGATAAACATGAATGGACCAAAGGTCGTTTTGATAAACATAAATGGACCCAAGGTCGTTTTGATAAACATAAATGGACCCAAGGTCGTTTTGACATGAATGAGTGGACCGAAGGCCGTTTTGAAATGAATGAGTGGGCCGAAGGCCGTTCTGACATAAATGAATGGGCCAAAGGCCGTTTTGACACGAATGTATGGGCCGAAGGCCATTTTGACATACATGATTGGGCCAAAGGCTGTTTTGATACGAATGTATGGGCCGAAGGCCGTTTTGACATAAATGATTGGGCTGAAAGCCGTTTTGTCATAATCGAATGGGCCGAAGGCCGTTTTGACGTACATAATTGGGCCAAAGGCCGTTCTGACATAAATGATTGGGCCAAAGGCCGTTTTGACATAATCGAATGGGCCGAAGGCCGCTTTGACAAGAATGGAGATCTGAATGGGCCAAAGGCCAGAATGTTTGGAATTACAGTCACTTGATTTGTATTTAGTTATATATCTGTTAAATAGAAATATGAACTGGGCCCAAGGCCGTTTGGAATATGTTGTTTTACAATGTTATGTAAACTCTGTATTTGATATTATTCACTGGGCTATCGCTCACACTCATTCATGTGTTTGTAGGTGAGCCAAGAGAAGTCCAAACCCAGCCCCAGTGAAGTCTGTCAGGAATAACATGAGTTTGGAGAGTCAGCCTTGTGTCTCACGCACGAGACCCAACCTTGCCATTCTGTAATGTATTTCCATTTTGTCTTGTTGGCAAGGATCTTGTGTATATCGGTATGTAGTTGTGATATGGGTTGACTCAGTTTAGATGATCCTGTCTGTAAAGGATTTTCTGGTACTGTATTTCATTGTGGGTTATTAACGTATATGCGCATGGTTTGTTTTAAAGTGCATATAAGCACAGCTCTATGGACAAAGTTTTTAATTATTGCTTCTGTTTGGCCCCTTTACTCTGTTGAGTTACGTTTGTTTTGGTTTGAGGCCGTAGGTAATCTCAGGATTACTGGCCGGTTATGTCCTTAACCCATAGGGGCGGGTTCGGGTCATGACACTAAGACCGCTATTTTGAATGCTTAAGTCATTGTGAGCAAGATATTTGTATGATTAGTACAGGACCCATTCATTTATGTGACTCATTTGATTATAAAAGGAGTTGATCATAGGGGTTAGCATTATGTGGTAAGTGTTTCTTTAATATCCAGAGAATCTCTACTATTGGAAATGTTATACTATGGATTTAATTCATGGATTATTATAATGTGTGATAAGCAAGTTATTTTTGGCATCTGAATATAAATGATTTCTTTTGCAGAATTAATGGAGTGAATCCCCATTGTCAATAGGACACATGAATTGTATGAAAATGAATTTTCGGATTAATGTGGACATTAATGATAGAATATTTTGATTCATAATCATGAATATCATTTGAGATTGAGTCTTGATTATTTGGGTAATATGTGAATTACTGGAGACATGTGAATAAATGAATAGAAGTATATGAATTAAGTGATTGACGAGAATAGTACGTTGTGATTAATATGTTTCGTGGTTTAATGTTATGAGGTTGACTGCAAGGTCTAGTATATATTATTGATCATTACTGAATGACCTTTGACGACAATTTAGACTACAATGAATCACCAATTTGGGTTATTCTCCAACAAATAAATGAGAATGAGTCGAGCTCCTGTGATGAGGAAAATCGAATAGTAAGGAAATCACTTCGAAAAGAACAATGAAATAAAGCAAAGCTATATGATTCGTTTTTAGGTACAAGCGTCTTAAGTTTGGAGGACCAAACTTTCTAAGGAGGAGAGATTGTGACGACCCCGCCACATATAATATTTTATATTTGGTTAATTAAGGAGATTTGGGATTTTAATTAGTCGTTATCCTAATTTAATTTGGGAATTATGAGAATTGTAGAATCTGATTCGTATATGATTCTATGAAAGATTTATTTTGGAATTAGAAATTAAGGGTCCAAATGGCATAAGGAAGTGAAATTAAGAAATTGAGGCAATTTAATTTTAATTATGGACCCGTTTGGGAGTTTAATTAAACATTCGATCTAGTTTAGTGAAATTGGGATTCGATTAGTTAGGTCCGAATTTGAGTTAATTAAGTTAATTAAATTATGAGGGTTGAGAATTGTGATTATTACGAATTAAATTTATTTATGGAGTGCCCAATTTGAATATGTAATCTATTGATGGGAATTTGAAGTTTGATCAGAAATCAAAGGCCTCAATGATTTGGGAAATCAAAATTGATGTTGGCAATAAGTTTAATTTAATATTTGGAGTCTTTTTGGAGTTTGATTAAAAATCTTATTCAGATTGACAAATTTAAATATAATTAATTGGGCTCTAAAGGAAGTCAAATTAGACTAAGTAAGTTATGTGAGATTTATGATTAATTATGATTAATTTAATTATGTGTTAATTAAGATTTATAAAGACTATGTGTTATTTAATTAAGCTGATCTTAATCATAAATCAAATTAAGGAAGAATTTAGAATTGTGAGTGTGTGTGGGTGTGCAGAGAAACCAGATTTGTTTGTATAGGTGTTGTGCTGGAAATTAGATTCAAACACACACACACACATAGAGAGGGAGAGAGAGAGAGAGAGAGTGTGTTCAACCAAAGGAAGAAGAAGAAAGAAGAGGGTTTTGTGGGATATCAAAATCCAAGCTAAAAACTATGGAAAAATTCATCGTGAGGTAAGGAATTCCATCCTTTTCTGGTATTGTTTAATTAATTTAAACAAAAATTGATTCAAGGTGGATTTTGAGGGGATTAAAAATGAAGATTTGAAAATCAATTATATAAATTGTTGAAATTTGGGTTCAATTTTGAGAATTATTCTTGACTTGAGTACCATAAACTACATGCAACAAGAAATCTTTGAAGATGGGATCCATGCAATGGAGTATATAAATGAATTTGAAGAAAAGGTTATAAAAATCATGAGTTCATGAAATTTGAAAGTTGATTTTGGAAATTATGGAAGTTAAATTGAGAATCAAATATGTTACATTTGATTTTTGTAGTCTTGCATGAATTTGAGATCCATTGCTACATGCATGAACAAATTTTGTAAGTTTTAATACTCTAATTGTACATGCATCATAGATTTTGAAGAATTTGAACTAATTCAATCTCATATTTTGAAGAGAAAAAGGAAAAGCTTTGAAAATTAGGAGTTTGTTTAGTTTTGATCTTTAATCCATGCATGTAATTTAATTTAAAAGTTTTATTCAATTTAAAAACATTTTAGAAAATCTATGATTATAAATTAAGTTTTTGGTTAAAAATTGAGTTAAGTTGAATTTCTAAGAAATTGATTTGTGTAATTCATAGTTAAGTTGATTTTGTTATTAATAATGAAATTGGGTTCTATTTGTTTACATACATCATGAAATTTCAAGAGTTTGAAAAGTTTAATTCATATTTTAAAATTTGTGGGTTTGATATAAAGAAAATGAATTAAATCTAAATTTGGACAAGTGAAGCATGATTTTGAATAAATGATTTCTAATTGGGAGTGTTTACTAAATTATATAATGGTTCTCCATGTTTTTATACCAAAAATACAAGTTTGAGGCTTTGAATATCAAATTTGAACTTCAAACACAATTCTGGAAATCCCAGAATTCGCACTGTCTGCTCGAGCGAGGAAAGTCTCGCTCGAGCGTGAAAATCGAGCACCCAGAAGTTTTTCAAAATTTTACAGCCCGCTCGAGCGACCAAAGTGGCGCTCGAGCAAGGACCCTATTTTCAGCAATTTTTGACTAACTCTTTTAAATGCATAATTGCATTCTCATGACATTCTAAGTATTCTTAGGCACCAATTGGACTCACATAGTCAGGGAATGAGTTAGAAACACATAAAGAGAGTTGAATTAAAACGAAATGAATATTGAATGGTGCTTCTATTGTGTTTTTGTTATGTGATTTGTTTAGGTGGACGTCCAAGGCCTTATATCACTTAACCCACTGTGAGTAATAACTCTATAAAGATATGTTCGAGTTATATTTATTTTGAAAATGTTATTGTTATTGAAATTGATATATGAATGATTGAATGGTTTATTGAAACGAAGGGTTTATTGAAACTTTAATCTCTTACGAATGAATGAAGTTCCCTCTTGAAAATGTATTCGTGGCATCCTTTAGTGAGGCCCTCGCCTGGGGAAAACAATACCATGGCCCATTGTTTAATAGGCCCTTGCCTGGGGGAAACAATGCCATGGCCCATTGTTTAATAGGCCCTTACCTAGGGGAAACAATACCATGGCCCATTGATAAAGACACCCTTGCCTGGGGGAAATTAATACCATGGCCCATTGTCCCTCGCCCGGGGGAAACAATACCGTGGCCCATTGAATAATTGAAACACAGAGATCTCTGCTATTAGACCTTAATGGTCACATTGGATATGGTATATTGATTGACCCATTGCGGTCCCATTGATTGACCCTTGAGGTCCTGTTGTTATTGATACATATTTACTCTATTGGATGTACTATGTAAATTGTCATTGAATGAGTATTGCTATTGAGATAACATGGATCACTGATAATTGAATTGAAATCAGAATTGTATCGAAAATGCTATCGAACAATAAATTTTATTATAGCAAAGGATTGATTTGATGGCTAAACGAATTGTTTCGCCTATTGGAAATGGATTGATTCGGAAATTGAAATATATGATTTGATATGAAAAACGTTTTGTTATAAAGTTTGATATAACTTGACAAATGCCTTACTTTGAAAATGATTTAAGATTCGTTTCAAAATCATAAGGCGGGTTTTTGTATTATTGTTAAGCTTCATTCATTTAACCTCTTTATTCTGTTATTACTCGTTGGGCTTTAGCTCACTATTTATATGTATATGTAGGTGAGCAAACTAAGCAACAAGAATATAGAAAGCCTCAGAGTCTACCCGTGTCAGCCTTTTGAAGAGCTTCCGGAATGGAGCAAGTTAGGCTCAAGTAGAGCCAAGAAAATCAGCCGCTTAGCTTTGCCAGAGCCTTGTATTTTGCTGAGTCTTAATGTATGTGTGTGAGATATATAAGGTATGTGTATAAATATTATTGTGTTTAAATGTTTTAATTATTTTAGTCGTCATGTATGCACAAGCTCAATGGACATTTTTATTTTGCTTTGCTTCTACTTTAGGCCCCGATATGATTATGAATATTTTGAAATATTGTCTTTGAGGCCGAAGGTAATCTAAGATTACTGGCCGGTTACGACGCTAAACCTATAGGGGCGGGTTTGGGTCGCGACAGGTCACCTCGACCTAGATTAAAGAAACTTGTGAGAAGAAGCAGCATGTGAATAGGATGCACGGTTAGATATTTAGACAAAAAAAATGTGATGAAAAAAGGGTGAGTGTCACGACCCCATTCCGTCCCTAGTAGAATAGTGTCATGATGGCCAGTAATCCGAGATTACCGAATACCAACTTACAAAGTCACACACAATCAGAGTATACATATGGGGCTTACATGTGCAGAAGCAATAAAATTTAAATCTAAATAGTCCACAAGAGCTGTGCAGAGATCAAATGAAATGGCATACATAACGTGGTTTTACAACCTGAATTCAAATAAAATAAGGTAGAAGATACATTTTGATCAAAAGGCTTCTCGAGCCGACATATACAAAAGAAATGAATTACAAAGCCAAGAAGCATAATCTTCAAGATGTTACAAAAATATTAGTCCAAAACATCTTGCAAAACACATCTAGGCGTCACCGCCTTCTTGTTCGTCACCTACATATATATAAGGAGAGGGTGAGCTTGGATACTCAGTGAATGATATTAATAATAAAGGTTTGAATGAATGATATCTGAGATCTTTTCCAAAACAATACATATCATAACTTTACAAATCAAAGGGATGAACCAAGTTCATCTATCAAATCTTTCAAAGCTTCTTGGATGTTAATAACATCTACATAATACCAAACGATGACATTCCGGACAAAAAACCCACGCGGAAAACCGTTAGTGGCAAAACAAGGGTGCAGTTGCATTATAGTCCCCTGGCACTAAGGACTTTCAAAACAAGAGTGCAATTGCATTATAGTTTCCTGGCATTAAAGACTTTCCCAGAATGTCATCAAAACAAGATAATACTTGATACAAAAATTAGGGATAATCATTCATGTTTGAACAAATACTTTTCCAAAACGAAGCAAAGCTTTATCAAAACTTTATAACGTAGCTTTATTAAAAATACCACTCACATAGCTCTTCAAACGTCGGGGTTAAAGCAAGGGTCCAAGTCCTACAAACACATAATAAAGTCTATTGAATGCACTTCAAGACGACAAGAAGAGATGCTCAAAGATGGGTATGAAATGCATTCTTAAAACAAGCTTTTCATGAGTGCAAATGATCCCGGCATTTCTTTCAAAACTAGGTCAAGTCAGAGCAAAACACGCTAGAAGTTGAAACACTGTTTTTTTTTTTTTTCATCTCGGGGAAACATGCTGGGGACCAACCAGGTCTTTGCCGAGGTCCCACACCTCTTGGCCGAGGTGTGGTTACCAAGGCTTCGGCGAACGGCTGCCTGCCGAGGTGTTCATGCAAGATAGACTAATGGTGCAAGTGATCATGCAAAGTAGGCCAAGGTGAGATACGATGCTTGGCCTAAGTGTGAGATCTAGGCAAGAGTGGTCTCGGTGACCACACCTAGGGAAAGGTGAAGTCTGGAAATCTGGGTTTCCTTCCTTGAAGAACATGAAGAACATGAATATGAAGAACATAAAGAATATGAATGCTAAAATCATAACTTCTTTATTCAAAATCTGAGATTTCATGAGATGAGTTCAAAAACATGGACCTGGGTACCCACACTTGAAGATCTTATGAAAACAAACACAAAAACATGGATCTTGGTACAAACTTTCGGATCAAAATGTGGTTTTATTCCAAGAACACAAGAACATCATTTTCTCTTTCTAAAACAAGCTTTAAATCAATGCATGGCTCATGAATCATGCTAGATCATGCAATACGATTGAATAAACATAAAGAATAACAAGAGTAAATCAGGAATCTAACCTCAACACTTGGATCAAACGGTTTAGACTCTAAGGATCAAGCTTAGAAATCTATTTCTCTCTCAAGAACTTCTCTTCCTCTTCCTAGAGCTTCTCTCTCTACAAAGACAAGGATATGACAAAATGATATGTTTTCTCTCTCTATTGGCTGCCTTAACCCTCTGCTGGGACACGTGGCACCACCGGATTAGGTTTCCTCAAAAAGGTGACTGGCTAATAAGACAAGAGCATGACAAAGTGTGTATAACAAGTATGGTAACAAGGACACTCTGGTAAGGCGAGGATCTTGGGTTATAACGTCGGCTCCGGCAAAAGGGATCTCAATGATCTCGGTTAGGAAGGATAACACTTGGCCTAGCTGTGCCACACCTCGGCCTAGATGTGCCACACCTCGGTCTAAGTCATTCCAGTCCAGGAACAAGATCACTTAGGTGCAAGGATAACATCTCGGCCTAGATAATACACATCTCGGCCAATATGCCAGGGTGAAGGTGCAGGTCAACCAAAGTGGTTCCAAGATGGTCCTAGGTGTAAGAGGTTCAAAGGTGTAATCTAGGCTTAAGATGACCTCGGCTAAACACACACCAAACAAGGAACAAAGCATGCAACAACACTTAGATAAAACAAGACAGGATCTCATGAATGCAACTTAACAAGACAAAATCATATAAATGCATGTGAGCATGACTAAGGCAAAGTGAGGGTTGTTACAGTGAGAACG
Organism: Camellia granthamiana; assembly: GCA_036172215.1. Classification (NCBI taxonomy): domain Eukaryota; kingdom Viridiplantae; phylum Streptophyta; class Magnoliopsida; order Ericales; family Theaceae; genus Camellia; species Camellia granthamiana. Next base: position 44,041,941 of record CM069908.1, on the reverse strand, counting down.
GGCCATTTGGGGACAACAATTGGAAACAACCTCAAAACTGCCCCAATATCAAAACCGTCACCTCGACCTAAATTAAACAAACTTGTAAAAGCAAGCGGTGCATCGATTGGATGCATAGTTAGAGATTTATGCAAGAAATTGTCCATGTTAATGCAAAAAACATGCTTAGTTGGAGGCCAAAAAGGACATACCATGAGTAAACCTCTAAAGTAACAGACTTTTCTTGGCAACCTTATATAGGAAAGATATGCTTTCGACTTTCACAGAGATGCAACATTTGGAGAAATAGGGGTTATGGCCGGGTACTAAATAAAGTGCATTCACAAAATTACCATACAACAAAAGGCTACATATATTTTCAATTACCTTAAGATTCCAGCAAAATGTTTTCAGAAAATCCTGCCTATCACATGGACTTACCACTACAACGAAACTAACTATTTACGGCATCATGTTTACGGCATGCATTAAATACATGTCGTAGTTAATACATTCTATGACATTTTTTGTGACATGCAAAAGTATGCCGTAAAAAATGTATATTTTCACGACATACAAAAATATGTTATAAAATATTTGCACTTAAGACAACATTCATTTTATGTCGTAAAATATTAAATTTTATATTTTTTTGAATTTAGTGATTTTTTTAGAAAATTAAAAAATATTTTTCCTTCTAAGTATATGTAAATTATTTGAATTTAAAAAGTAAAAAAAAAAATTATTTAAAAACTTACGCCACACTCCCTCTCATTCTAGATCCATACCTATTTTTGTCCCAAACCGTCTCATTCTCTGGAAAAATTATATTTTAATTATAAATAATAATAAAAAATTCCAGACGTTTTTAAATATTTATAAATTTCTAGTAGATATGACAATTTTTTTTTTCCAATAAACTAGATATAAAATTAACTATTTACGACTTTCTGTTTACGACATGCATTAAATGCATGTCATAGTTAGTGTATACTACGACATTTTTTTATTTACAAGTTATTAATTCTTTATCAATAATGACATACATACCACATAAGTCATTAATTCATATATTTACGACATGTCAAAAAATGCCATAAAAAATATACACTTTCACGACTTACAAAAAAATTTCATGAAAAATTTATATGTAAGACAACAAACATTTCATGCCATAATATATCATAATTTTACCCGACATGCATTACATATACATTTCATGCCATAATATGTCATAATTTTACACGACATTCATTAGCATGTCTTGAAAACTTCTACTAAAAAAATTAAAATTTAATATCAAGTCAAATAATATTTAAAGCCAAATAAAAAGGTTCAAAGCCAAAAGATAAAATAAATAAAATGAAATAATTTATATTTTAAATAAATCCTAAAAAATGTATCTATAATTACTCTAAATTTTCTATATCTAACTTTTCTAAAATATAGTTTTTTTTTTCATATTCAGATTGAATTTAAATATTATTCATATTTCTATATCTATTTTAAATGGCATGCTAATCCATGCCATGAAAACTCCTAAAATAATTTCTCATCTAGTAAAGTAAAATCAAGGTAAAAGCAAAGCCCTTCTATACTATATATTAAGCAAAATGGAGTTTTTAACTCCAAGCCTTGTGGGAGCTTCAATCTTTCAATTTAAATTTCTTAATTTTTTTTATTTAAAAAAAAAACTTTGCATTTATTAACTTCTCTCAACCGTCAAGTCTTACCCTCATAATAACACTTTAATGCATTAAGAACAAGCATGAAATTTTTTTTTTGAAATCCAACACATGAATTCCTTGAAAAGTCCCAACACATATGATTATTATCCCTCATAATAACACTTTAATACATTAAGAACAAGTATAAAAAAAATTTCTTGAAAAGTCCAACACATATAATTATTATCAAAATATTAAACTTTAATATAATATAATAAAAAAAAAGATATTTAATTCCTTGAAAAAGTCTAACACATATGATTATTATCAAAATATTAAAGTTTAATATAATATAAAAAAGGAAAAAAAAAAGACATTTAAAAAAAATATTTAAAAATCATAATTCACATAGATAATTGTAAATACAATCCGTATGCTGGTACTTTTAGGATTTTAATTTGTTTATATTTGTAGACTTCTATTTTTGCCCAAATCAAACATGACTAAAACCTCTCTCTCTCTCTCTCTTCTACAATCCCCATTCTCTCTGATTTCGCTATGGATGAGAGTAAGCAGAGGTTCGAAGCTCTCGGAGAAGCAGAGAGGTAAAGAGAAGACGATGAAGGAGGAGAAGAAGATGATGATGATAGTGGCGGTAATGGTGGTGGTGGTGGTGTGGCAGTGGTGGGAAAGATGTAGAATTGGAGGAAGTTGATGATGATGACAGTGGCAGTGGTGAAGTTAGGAGCCAACTCGATGAGATAGACTGTTCGTTACCACCTCCAATCAAAGCACAGCTGGGAGGTTCTCAATTGGAAACCCTAGCCAACTCCGATCTTCCATGCAATTTGTTTGCTTCTTCTCGCAATTTCTCGGGTACGATCACTAATCACTTCTCTGTCTCTGTCTCTCTCTCTGACAAGTTTGTGATGATGATCTGACAGAGGTGCCAGTGGTTTATGCTCTTCTATGGCTACTAGATTCAGCTGCATTCAAGGTTAGGAGTGTATTTTCACTCTTCCACTAAATTTTGAAATCTTCATTTCTGTCATTTCTGATTGATGCATCTATTTTATTTGTTTATTTATTTTCCTGTTTTTAAGAGATACTTGTTGGAGAATTTCAACAGAACTCTAGTTGTTATGTAATTAATTTTATTTTAATTTTCTAATTTAACAATGAATTATGTTGATGAATATTGTAGTTTTTCCATGCCATCTGTTCTATGCATCTAGTGCTAAGACATTTAGAGCATAAAGTGTCCTGCCTTTTCTTTTGTTTTGTTCGTTTGTTTGTTTTCGTTTTAACAAATGAATTTTGGGCATATGCAACAAAGAAATTTTTGACTATACAAGGTGTTCTTTGATTGTACACTCTGCCTTTATTTTCAGATATAGCAAATCGACCTAAATTTCTCATCTTGAAATTGGTTGAACATTTTAGGAGGTTTCGGAACCTGCAGCTGAGGCTCTCATAAATCTTTCACAAAATTCAGAATTGGCAGAAAAAATGGTTTCTATAGGATTGATCAAAACAACAATGGATATTCTATATAAGCAAGATCCTAGCATTACTCGCTTGCTTGTTATGTTCCTTGTTAATCTTACACAGTCGGACGTTGGTATTGATTCTTTGCTTCAGGTGTGAACCTTCAGTTCGTAATATTATTACTGGTGCTTTATTTTCAATCTGTATCAGAGCAATCTTATAACGTTATATTTTAAACTAGGGAAATGCTAATGTTGGTATGTGTAAAAAGTGTATTGAAATATGTGAAAAATGCATATAAATATAAAGTGTATGAGAATATGTGAAATGAAATGTGTATTGAAATTTAACTATTTTGACATTATTTGATTCTTAACGAATACCCACTGGGCCGTCAATAGCAGGGCCCTTTAAACAATTCCAATCCCTATTACTACTAAAGTTGAGGATAGTACTAAGGATGTTAGTGATATTTATTTCTTCTTTATCATTCCTCTCTTATTTTACTTGTTTTTATTGTGTTCTGATGTTTGTTACTGATTGCTAGATTGGAGATGAGAAGATGCATGGCCTGTATGTCATGAAGCTCTTGAGATCATTCTGTACGTCACCTAATGAGAAAAATGGTGTGTTATGTAAAATCAAGGTAAAAGCAAAATTAAATTTTGTTGTAGTATACAATTAATAGAATTTTACACTTCAGCTTAGAAATGGCTGCCACAACTTACAACAACACTTTAAACAATGGTGTGACTTCTAAGTTCAAAATAGCTCGAGCCAGCAACAAAACACCACCTTTTCCACATAGTTCACTACAAAAAATTAAGATTTTGGAGACCAAAATCTAGGGACAAACTATTTTTTAGAGACCAAATATTTTTGTTATGAATGGCGTTATTATATTTTTAGCAACGAAAATTGGATATTAGTGATGAATTATTATCCTTTTGGGACCAAATTTTTTGTCTCAAAAAATAAACCATTTTGAGACCAAATTAGTTTGTCTCTAAAAGTCTATTTATTAGTGACATTTTCAAAATTGTGTTGCTAAAAGTATTATTTTTTACTGTTCGGGACGACCTTTAACGACTATCCCACGACAATAGAAATTGATCTCTAAATATCTTTTTCAACAAAATTTTCACTTTTAGAAACTAAAAAATTTGGTCTATAAAACTCTTATATGTTGCAGTGGTTCCTAAAATAATAACAAAAATAGACATTTCTTTAAAGAACAATAAAAAGAAGCCTTATTTGAGTGAACACCACAGATGAATAACTCCGAGGATTAAGCCAATGCGGCTGGTATTAAAACTAGACGACAAACAACATTGGATATGATCATATAGATAGAATTGTAATGTTGGTTGGATATATAGATATGAATGTTGTTGTTTTAATTTGTTCCTGTTACCTTTACTGTCCAAGGACATTTTTTATTTTTTGTCCAATTTTACAATCATGTGATGTGCAAATATTTTCATAAAAAAATTACCTGACATTATTTCTCTTTTTCTTTGGTACAAATAGATGGACTCGTGCACAAAGTTGAATTGTACATGAGTAGTTGGCACTTGTTACATTTTTTGAAGAATTATATACTTTTGGATAGATGTGTATGGAAAATATTTGGGTAGGCTACTAGTTATATTTTTGGATGGATGTGTATGAAAAATATTTGGGTAGAGTACTAGTTATATTTTTTCATAGATGTGTATGGATAAAAATTTAAAACATAATAGCAAGTACTTGTTATGTTTTAAATATTTTTGTTAGATGGATGTGACTTAGATGATTATATAGATTGCAAGTAGATTTTTAATCAGAGGAATATGTTGTTTGAAATTACTTGTGGATAAAAACTTATAAAAGTTGATGATTTTAATTAAACAAATTTAGGATTTGATGATTTATGTATTTTATTGAATATTCATGATTCAGTTGATTTTGTTGGTTTAAATGATTATTGCAAATTACAGATTATATTGATTGGATTGAATGGATTATTATAAATTACGGGCTGATTTTGTTGGATGTTGGCGACCAAACTTTGGTTTTGGTTTTGTTTTTCCTCTTTTGGCGACCAAGTGATTAGTTGAAAAACATCAGTAAACAATTTGCCAACTAAATAAAGTAGTCGGTGTATCACCACTCACATTTGGCAACCAAAATATTAGTAGGTTAGAGGACACATTTAGCGATTAAATAATTAGTTAGTAAAATTATTAATTTTGGCAACCAAAGGTTTTGGTCGCTAATAAGCCTATTGCCGACTAAAGTAATGGTTGCACAAACATTACTTTCGGTGACTAACATGTTTGGTCACGGTATGTGACTTTTGGTGATGAATATGTTTCGTTGTGGAATGTAACAATTGGCGACTAATGTGTTTCATTGTAGAATGTGACAATTGACGACTAACATATGTAGTCAGGAAAATATCACTTTTGTTGACTAAATTGTTTTAGCTACAAAATGCTTTAGTCGCGGTAAATATATATTTATCGACCAAAACTTTAGTCGGCAAATTGAACCTTTTTCCGACTAAAAAAACTTTTAGCCACTAATTACTTTTTCCGACCCTCCATTAGCGACCAAAGTGGGAACCAAAAAATTTAGTCACAGAAAACTTTTGCTGACTACATTTTTGACCGACAAAAGTGAAATTTCCTGTAATGACTAATATCTCCGCATGTGAATAATAGCGACTCGTTCACTAGGCGTTTGTAAGGCCACTGCCTAGGACACCACACAAATAAAGTGCCCGCTTATATATAGAATAGTGTTTGATTAAAATAATTAAGTACCTGTCTTTCTTTTTTGGGTTTTCTATGTAACTTTTAAAAATAATAAAATTAGTAGATGATAATAGTTAGAAAAAATAGTCTTAATCTCAGATGCATTCGAAAACATGATATTTCTTATGATATTGATGGGTTAAATTTGTTTTCAGAATTAAAAATTTTAAAAAATTACAGCTGGTTACAATTTTGACCTTGAATTTTAGTCCTTATAATTTTAATTGGTTCAATTTTGACCTTGAATTTATAATTTTATGTCAATTTAGTTTAATTAGTTACAATTATTAATAGTTTTTTATAACAAATATGCAAACAAATAAAAATATTATTCAATTGAATTATATTAAAAGACTACATTCATTCCTAAGGGCTGAACTATGGGGGCCAAAAGGAAGATATATCAGGATTGAATCCATAGGATTTGGGGATACAACAGGCTGCTGTGCCCACTTGTGGAGGCTTGTGTAGAGCCTCTTTCAATAATTTGAACCATTCATATTATAAAGTTCGTCGAGTAGATCATCTATGAAAAAAATCAAGTTGATTGGATATCCACAACCCTATAATAAGAGTACATTTGATTTCTTAAAAATTAACGGGTAACATAATTTTGACAATTTTTTAAAACTAATTAGGACCTAATCATGGAATTACGAATATCCGATTAACTTGATTTTTTGCATAGATAATGTTCTCAACAAACCTTAGAATGCGAATAGTTCAGATCATCAAAAGAGCCTAGAGACGAGCCTCCACGAGAGGGCACAACAGCACCCCCAGGTTTGAATAGACATCATAGTAGGTCTGTTCAACACATATTTAAATCGATTTTATTCTTATTTGCTACAATTTAGACAACTTTAAATAATTATTAGAACATTAGTTAAGCCCATAAATCTTTATTTGTGTTTAATAAAAAATTTGAGATTATTTTATTTATTTATTTTATTTTATTTTTTTTATGATCCCTAATAATATATATATTTTTAAAAGGATAATTACAACACAAATTTCTATATTAGTATAGGTCTTTCAAAACATACGATGACAAAAATAACCCAACTACACCACAACACCTATCACTTTTTTAACTCGTTTAAAAATTTTAATTTTTTATAACTTTTGTTCTAGATCTCTATTTTTTATAAAAATTTTTGAATACAAAATTAGAAGGAAAAAAAAAAGTTGACAAAATTTCACTAATCTAAGACAGATTAGTAAAATTTCGATTGGTTAGTGAAATTTCTATGACCAAGTCAGTGCATGAATTTTTTTATTCAGAATTTCATATTACTCATGGATTTTGTTTGAAAGATCTTGTTAATAAGATTTTAAAAATGAAGATGTAAATCAAAGTTATTAAATTTTAAATCGCTTAAACAATGTAAAAAGAATAAGAAAGGTTGGGATTTTTAAGATTACTAGTGGTTGGGCACGTACGTTGCACGTGATACGTGGTTTTTCATCAACTATTAGTACTGTAATTATGTGTGTCTCTTAAATTAGTATGTGATATGTATACAAAGCATAGAGAGTTATATGGGTAGATTGATCTGCATCCAAAATACAACTAAGAAGAAATGAATACATATTCACTTGAAGAATTTAAATGATAAATGAGAAATTTTATGAACATAAACATTAATTTATAGTTAGATTGTTGAGATCACAATCTTATCTTAAACAATAAACAACAAATAGGTCCTTTAAATATATAGTATTACACAAATCTTTTTCTATTGACTTCCACTTCAATTTTCTATAATATATAATTGTAATACAATTGAAGGTATGAAATTAATCGCACAAGTACACAATTTTGTTTAATAGTTCATCTCATAATACAAATTTATTGAACCCACTATTGTATATTATTTGCATACTATTGGCATAAGAATACATTAATATCAATATGTAATATATTTTTACACATCAAAAGTTGTTGAGCCTCGTTTCTTATGCCACAAATATCTTTCATAATGAAAAATATAACTTTAGTCATTAGTACACAATTGCTATACAATTGTCATGAAAAATATATATATATATAAAGTACAATATTGTCGAGATGCAGGTGTTTTGCAAAGTCTTGATTTGTTATTGAAAGTATTGTTTTGAACACCTATTTATATGACATGTATGTATATATGTATTAAACATAAGTTGATAGAAGAACAATACACAATTTCACAGTTTTTTCCTTGCAAATATAACTATATTACTAAAGCGATATACGTTAGAAAATTAAAGTATCCGATGATAATATAGCATTATAAGTTGACAATGTATCAATACAGTAGCATTACAAGTTTATATATTTATATATGTAGCCATTGACATATATAAGATATCACAAAAATAATATGTGAAATCTTTTGCAACAATATAATATAGGTAACAACGAGAATTTAATTATTCATAATTAAATAGTTGGTCATAATGTAGATGTTTAGTGTTATGTTGTTGTGTGTATGCACCATTTTTTTAATTAGGTTATTAAATTCACATAAAAATTGAAAAGAATTTGTGAATAATTTGTGTAAAATTAGAGATTAGTGAAGAAAGATATAAAATAAAAAAAATAAGAGAGAGAGAGAGAGAGAAATTTTATAACAACTATTTTTGGAGGATTGCTCCAGCAGTCATTTGGTCGCTTGGTCATAGATTTGCAGCTCCCAGTATCTCGTAAGTTTGCATGTGAGACTACTCGAGCAAAGAAATGGTCACTCGAGCGTAAAATGTGAGCTCTCAGTATTTTCACTATGGCTCTGCAAAACTTCTAAGACTCTGCATTTACTGCTCAAGTGGTGGAAAGTTTTCTCGAGCGGTCCCTTTGTATTTTGGCACTTTGCTCGAGCGATGGAAAGTTTGTTCGAGCAATCTGGTTGGGACAACAGAGTTATATTGCGATCCAAACACTTTTCCAAATCATTTCTTCCCCTCTCTGTCTCTCTCTAACAACCCTCTTTTCAAAACCCTAGTTAGAAAACCATAGATTTCATCTAGAAAGAGTAAGAATCAATCTTTGGGCCATCATTAAAGTTGTTATTGACATCAAGAGCTTCATTTTGAACCGAATAGATCATGGTGTTTTGGAAGCTCATCAAGTGGACCTTCATCTTTCATCGTACAACCTTGAGGTAGGAATACCCTTACCCTTGTATATTCATCTTTTGGTCTAAATGGGTGTGAATCTTAAGATGTATGGAACTAGCAAAATGAATGATGCGTATGTATATATAGAGGCTTCGTGTGATAAAGTGTTTTTTGTTAAATTGATGGTGGATTATGAAATCAACTTTGAAATAGTGAGTAAACATACTTGAATTAAGGAAAATAAATATTGGTATGGAAAATCCCCAAATTTTTATATGAATCCTAAGGGATTGTTTATGAATTTGATGAAATGGAAAATTGATAAGCAAAATCGGAGAATTCTTATGATTGTTGGTGTTGTGTAAAAAATGTAAATGCTATGGAATGTGTTTGAGGTACCCACTTGTCTCGTTCGTGTCAAGACGACGAATGTGGGAATGTGTTTGAGGTGCCCACTTGCCCGGTTCGTGTGAGGGCGACGAATGTGGGGATGTTGTGAGGTGTCCGCTGGCCGGTTTGTGTGAGGACGACAAAAATGGAAAGGTTTAAGGCATCCATAGGCCATCCGTCTGAGGATGAAAAAATGTGGAGGTTGAATGTGAATTGTGTGATGTGTATAAATTTCTTTTTAAATGAGTATGAACTCTTGGGCATATATAAAGGTCATACATATTTCAATCAAATGTCTATATACTTGGTTAGAGAATGCTCATTCCTATTTACTAACCTTTCAGGAAATGAAGAGCCCCAAACCATCAATGAAGAAGAAGAAGAAGAAGAAGAAGAAGAAGAAGAAGAAAAAGACTTTCTATATTTTTAATTTTTTTTTATTTTTTTTTATTTTTTTTGAATCTAAACTTTTGTGAACTTGAAGTTGTAATGTGATAATGGAACTTCTTTTTCTACTTTTATTTTGAGTTTTGTACTTTTGTATTAAATGTCACAATGTAAATGTTTTCTAATCTTCTCTAGCTCATTGAACTGAGATAGGTATTTTGTAACTTTGTAAACAAAATCTACAGTTCAATGAGAAAGAGAATATTATGTATGGAATAAGGTTATGCATTATGTAGAGAATGTTCCTTTAACTATTCAATGGAAATTATTTGTGTCAGGTGTTACAAATTTGGTATAAGAGCTAACCGGGTTGAATACCAGGAGCTCATGGGAAGTGGTATTGTCATAGTGGATTGTCATGCGAGGATGAGGGATTGATGGTTAAATATGATTACGTGTTTATATGATTAGGTCTGTATGGAGTTAATTCTCTAGGATATGACTTGTGTTCGCTATATTCATCAAAATTCTTTTGGAAAGACATTTTATCAATGTTTTTTCCACTAGAAAATCCTTGAACGTCATGGAATGAGCGGATATCTTGGGAAAGGGATCCGTATGTGTTCTGTTTGTTTATGTACTTATGTGTTGAGAATGAGATTGAGACTTGAGGAGAAGTGATGAACTAGTATATGAATTGTGAGTTAATCTTGTCTACATCTACTCTTATATAAGATGTCTGGACGTGGTAGGGGTCGTGGCAGACCTCGTCGAGGTGGTCGGGATATCTCGGCTCAATTGAAGATCCCTCCTTAAGAAGAATGAGTGGGTCAAAATAATGTGGCCACTCCACTAGCCTAAGACACTAAGGAAGTGTTGGCTCGGGAGATGCCCCTGGCTCTTGGGGATTTAGTGGATATTCTTAGAGCCAAGCAAGCGGCTAGAACTATTGAAGGGGAGACTAGAGTTTCATTCCTGAAAAGGGAGTTTTTCCGTTCCAATCCCGTTGAATTTCTTGGAAGTGCTGAACTGTTAAAAGTTGATGAATGGCTTGAGCAAATCACCAAATCTTTTGAGATTTTAGATATTCAGGATGGTGAATTTCGGGTGAAGCTTGTTAGTTACCAACTAAAAGGGGATGCCGGCCAATGGTAGAAATATGCCAAGAGTCGAATTGAGCATACTTGGAAGGCGTTTTCTCATGCCTTTCAAGAGAAATACTTTTCTCCCACTGCGAGGGAGCATTTGTAGAGAGAGTTTGAGGAACTTTAACAATCCAACTCCATAGTGGCGGAGTTTGAGGCTACTTTTATGAGTTTATCTCGTTTTGCACCGGATCTCGTGGCCACAGAAGAATGTAGGTGTCTAGAGTTTGAGAAGAGGCTGAGGTCGAGAATCCTGATAAAGGTGATGGGAAATATGATCTGAGATTATGTCTGGTTAGTGGAGTCTGCAGAACATGTTAAGATCATGCTTGAAGGTGAGGAAAAGAGGTGGTGGCTTAAGAAACAAGGGTTTACTGAGTCTCGAGGGGGTTCTATGGCATCCAATGGGTCGAACAGTTCTACATCTTCTCATCTACCGTCGTTACCAGCCGTGTCATCGAATCCTATGCTAGGAAGAGTACGAATAGTACAGGACAAAGTGGGATCACTTGTTATCGATGTGGTAAGCAGGGTCATAAGTCCATTACATGTCCCCAGAGAGGTAACCAACAACGTCAACCTTGTACTCGTCTTCAAAATTAGACCTTGGGTGGAAGTCAATCACCCGTTTGTTATCAGCGTGGCCAGTTGGGTCATATGAAGAAGTTTTGTCCCTAGATTGTTAGGACAGCCAGTGCTTCAGGGTTTCAAGCAAGACAAAGCCAGAGGCAGACTCATTAACTAGTTTAGTCTGGACATGTTTCTAGAGCTGTACACGGGGCTACCTCCGCACAGTCTGTGCAACATGCCTATCATTAGAGAAGTGAGCATAGTGAATAGAGACCCTAAGGGAGAGTTTTGAAGTCACCGCATCTGAACATTCGACTGGGCCAATGGTGATGCGAGGTACATATCTTATATATAATACTTGGGCCAATGTGTTGATAGATAATGGAGCATCTCATTCATTCATAGCATCTTCATTTGCATTCATGTTAGGGTTAGAGGCCGAACTATTAGAATCTTCTCTCGTGGTAGAATCACCAGTTAGGATAAGATGGTATTGAACCATGGGTGCCGCAGGTGTGTGATTGAAGTTGTTGACCACCAACTTCCTTTTAGTTTGGTGTCGTTAGAGATGACGGGTTTTGATGTCATTCTCGGTATGGACTGATTGTCCTCTTATCATGCTGTGATAAATTGTTACCGAGGGAAAATTATCGTGTGTACTACTAGGGGTGACTGTTTTTATTTTATGGGGGATAGAACTGATAGACTTTTAATTTCATCATATGACTCTTGGAGTCGAGGCAAATTCAATTTCCTTCTTGCAACTTTGATGATTGATGGGAACAGTGAAGCACAAGGGGTATTCCCTAGGGTGGTTTGTGAGTATTTAGATATTTTTCCAAAGGACCTCATCGAGCACCTCATCGTGAGGTTAAGTTTTTTATAGACCTAGTGCCAAGCACGGCACCCATTTCTATGTCACCCTATAGATTCACTTCTGCAAAGTTGCTCGTTTTGAAGGAGCGATTACAAGAGGTTAGACATGGGTTTGATACACCATAGTACCTCGCCCTGGGGTGCACTGGCTTTCTTTGCAAAGAAGAAAGATGGTTCTTTGCGGCTATGCATTGCTTACCATAAGCTGAATAGAGTCACGGTTAAGAATAAATATATGTTGCCTAGCATAGATGATCTTTTTGACCAACTTAAGGGTTCTTAATGTTTCTCAAAGATAGATCTAAGATCAGGGTATCAACATTTACGTGTGAAAGAAAAGGATATTTCAAAGACGACCTTTCGTACTCGATATGGCCAATACAAATTCCTTGTGATGCCGTTTGGTCTAACTAATACTCCTGCTAACTTTATGGACTTGATAAATCAGATTTTCCAAGGATATCTTGACAAATTTGTGGTAGTCTTTGTAGATCATATTTTTATATATTCACCCTCCAAGAAAGAACATGAGATTCACCTTCGCATTGTGTTGCAATTACTTAGGGAGCACAATTATATGCTAAGTATAAGAAATGTGAGTTATGGCTCTCTGAGGTGAAATTTTTAGGTCACGTTGTATCTAAGGATGGGGTTGCCATATATTTTTCGAAGATTGAGGCAGTACAGAATTGGAAGTGACCTAGGAATGCATTTGAGATCCGCAGTTTCTTAGGTCTTGTCGGTTACTATAGACGGTTTGTGAAAGACTTCTCTGCGCTAGCTTCTCCGTTGACTAGGCTAACGATAAGGGAGTGAAGTTTGTTTGGAATGAACCATGTGAAAAATACTTCTCAGAGCAGAAGCTAGATTAAGTACTGCACCAGTTTTAGTTATTCCATAAAGAGATTTGGGTTATACTATGTATTGTGATGCATCTAGAGAAGGTTTTGGATGTGCTTTAATGTAGGAATGTAAAGTAGTGGCGTATGGTTAGTGTAGCTCAGCTTTTCGCGCTCCCTTTTAAAAAAATGAATAGCCTTTACAGTTCAGACTCCACTTGTGTGATTCTGAGTCTGATTTCACAATAGCAATGTGAAACAGTGGAAAAAAAAAAAAATCCAAATCCGGCAATTTCTTTTGGAAAATCGATGTTTTGAATCAAATGTCAGAAATGGACTGCTTTGACAGATATCAGAGTCGCCACCTAAGTGAGCCTTTGCACCATCTTTTAGCATATTAAAGTCAAACTTTTTGGGCCTTTAAACCACTGAAATTCGGAGTTATTTCAGTGGTGGAAAGCATGTTTTGAAGTCCAAAAATGGAGGGGGTAGCCTCCCCTCCTTGTGTCTCACTTCTATGCCTAGTTAGCATCACATGGTAGCATGTTTTTGTGGCTTAACTTAGGTTATTTCCAGCATGTGTTTGCCTCTTATTTGGCATGGTTTAACTCTATTTTGAGCTGCTTTGATCATGTGGGCTTTGTTTTGCATAGTTTTAGTGCAAATGGCTTCACTAGCTTGGTATTTTAGGCCTCTAAACATGTTTTGCTTGGAATGATTGCATGTTGTAGCATTTTTTAACATGTAATTTCAGTGTATATAGCTCTATCACATGCTCATTTGTTTCACTCTTTCATTGCTTTTGAGGGTTGTGTCTTGAGTCTTGTTTGCAAGCTAACATGTGAGCATGTTTTTCTAGCATTTTGTACCTCACTACAAGAAATTACATTTTTTGCAACGCAACAAAATATGTAGCTAAAAGGGAAAATTCGTCGGCAAAGAGTTTTGCCGACACACAAAGCTACGTTGGCAACCCGTAGGCAAAAGTGAGTCGGCAAAAGTTTTTGTCGACGAAATTATCATTGCGTTGGTAAAAGTAATGCCTTTAGCGACGAACATAGTCGTCGTTAAAAGCCTTCATCCATCGTCGGCAATTTACCTTGCGTTGGTGAAAGTCATTCAAATATGATGATTGTGTGACACTTTTCGCGACACAAATTTGCATGGGTAAAAAAATACTTTTAGCAACAAAATATGCGTCGGCAAAAGTAAACTTTTGGCGACACATTTACGTCGATAAATGTTGCCATTTGCCTACGATTTGTTTGTCGATAAAGATTCACTTTTTGCAAAGACAAATTAGCATTGGCAAAAAATACACTTTTAGCAATACAATATGAGTGGGCAAAAGTAAACTTTTAGCAACACAATTACGTCGATAAATATTGTCATTTGCCGATGATTTGTTTGTCGATAAAGGTTTACTTTTGGCAACGACAAATTGGCATTGGCTAAAAATACACTTCTAACAACACAATATGAGTGGGCAAAAATAAACTTTTGGCGACACATTTACCAGCAAAAGTAATTGAAAATAATTTATATATTTTTATAAGATTTACAGATTTACAAGAGGCATCCCTCAGGCACCACTATTACAAACTAATAACATTGATATGAAATCACCTAAAGTTGATGTACAAGCAAAAAAAAACACTGTTGATACTGCTTTTAGAAGCAGTGTATAAAACCTAAAAGGGTAAACTCACTAAAATACCCAAATACATCTAAATTGTGAACCCACATTACAAACAACAGATAACAAGACGAAAACATGAAACTAACAAAGACAAGCAAAACGACACGACAAGTATCCACAAACTTATCCAGCAGACCAACATCTAGTAGCAGCCGCCTCACAGCAACATTGCAGCAGCAACAGCCCAGCAAGCATCAACCACAAGGGCGGTATTTCTAACTATTAGATTCGACTTGTTAACAAGATTTCAAGCTGAATTCAACTTGGGAAAAGCAAAAACAGTAAGAAGAAACATACGTCATTTCGAACAAGAATTGTTGGCTTGGATTCTCTTGTGCCCTTGTTAACACTCTCTTTACATTTGATAGCAAGCTGACTAGTGCATTTATCTTTCCATGCATCGTTATCTACGGGATCACTTGACTGAACAAAGCAGAAAAAAAAAGAACTAACCATAAGAAAATCAAATGTCTTAATATTATATTATATAAAAGCAGGTAGATGTAAACAGTGCCCAACTCATCAATGCACTACACGCTGTTGATGCAAAATTACAAGAAGCAGTGGCCCAATGAATATTTCAAATATGCCTCTTCTTAAAGTTTTGGATGATTAACAAAATGAGTAGATGCAAAATGTGTTTTTCTCTTTGAAAAGTTCCAACAGATGCAAGTCCAAGTCAATTTTATATTTGTCCAATAAGAAAACAGTGCCAATTCAACCCAGCCAACAAACTTGGGTGCCAAAAGATTCTTATTAACAAAATGGACATCAAGGAATGGCAAGTTAATGCTGAATTTAAGCGTGGAGAAGTTATTCTAGATGTTTCATCTGATTAGGAAGTGAAAACAAAATTCTTATGGCTGAAAAGAGCTTTAATTTATTCACAGGATTAATGCCTTCAGACAGAGTGTAGTTTAGAGGTCCTATAACCAAAAGATTTGATCAGCATCCCACCTCAATTAAACTTGAAAGCAACATTCCCGGGCCCTTCACAAACTGCTTCTAGTTCCAATTATAGAGCTGGGTAATAAATAAACTTTCAGCAACTTGTTGACTCTCTCTCTCTCTCTCTCTCTCTCTCTCTCTCTCTCTCTTTTTCTCTCTCTACCTATTTCCAACTGCAATTTCCCATCTCAAAGTTACTTCTCTTTATCAACTACCAATATATTTTCTATGGATTGACTACAAGATGCAGACAAGACAGGAAATGTTTCCAAGTAGAGAAACACTGAAAGGAGTGGGAGGGAATTATATTGATTAGAGCTCAAACTTCCAAACAAATCACAAGAGACACTAGAAACAAACACAAAGGAAATAAATTGTTTCTTTTACACTGAAAACAAGTAACAATAAATTAGACAATTCTAAGAAATAGACATGTCATCTTAAAAACTGGCTAACCTACATCCAACCTTTCCACTCTTCAGTTTGATGCCTGTTCAGATACAGTATGGATTTTCCTGAGATTGGTGACTTATCATGATGAATCTTGAAAGAAGTAATTGCTGAAACTATGATGAGAAGGAAGCAGAGAAATAAGAAAAGATCCCGATTGTAACTGTGCAAAAACAAATGATGGTTAAAAGACAAGCTCATTGGACACAACTTTGATGCAGATGGACCAAATTATAAGTGAAATAGATACAGAAAACAATAATTGTATATCCTAGCCATTGTGAATTTTATGTGGAGAGGTGAAGTCCTCCCTAATTGTTTGGTTACACATCCAAGGAAGCAGAAGAGAGACTGAAGCATCTGATAGCAGCTAGTCCGTCGACGTGTAATTTTGCTTTTGTTATCTCTCATTTCTATTAGTGTTGGTTCATTAGGTTATGCCCATATAAGTGGATCAGGTTATGACCTCGCTAATCCTTTCACTTCCTCGTAAAGTTCTGGGATATATATATATATTTTAAAATAACATTTCAAAGTTGTTAAAGAATGTGATATCCACCCATTCCTCTTTCTATATTTTTCACATTGAACTTTTCTTTTTAAGATTTAAAATTGGTCTAGCACATACTTCACCAAAGAAAATAACGAACTCGTGGAATGAAAAGTATAAATTATAAGATGAGGGCATTGGCAAAACCTTTTTTGATTCACCGAAGAGAATTGTACGGTCACATAAGTAAAAGTAGATCAAAAGGACACCAAATTCAGATCTGTAGGGAGAGAGAACAATAAGAAGAAAAATGAGAGTCAACTTTCTAACCATGTCCTTCAAACTTACAAAGCTCCAAAACTTATGGTTTTAAATTGTGACGATGAGAGACTTACATGGCTTTGAGTGTCAATCGATTTTCTAGCAAGAAAGTCTCATCCATTAGAAGAAATCTAAAAAGTTAAAGAACATAAAGAATGTTAAATTAACCCGTTCATATTCCTCATAAATAATCAAAGATGGAAACAGCTATTTTTTCTAACCTGACAACATGAGATGTGACAGGTGAACTCCGAGCTTTAGGAGAAGCTGACTGGAGACCTCCCCCCTCCAATAATTGTTTCATTTGCCAACTCAACCAAGCTGATATCAGAATGCCTGCCAGTAAAACACTAAATGAGAGAGGAAAGGTGGAAGGAAAAGGAAAAAAATAACTAAGTATTTTCAAACAACTATCTAAACGCCAAGATACAATAAATTGGGTTATTGATAAATTCACTCTTCTTTGGCAGATCGGATCCATAGCACCCCTCTCTCACATGGTGGAGCCTGTTATATGAGAGAGAGGGTTGTGTCAGAGACAGGGCTGTGAATCCATAAAAAAGAACTGTGAATTTAACAATTTCCAACAAATTGATTTGAACAATTATACAAACAACTAACAACGCAAAAATAACTTTGCTATAATAATAATAATAAATTGATCGTCCAAACGTTTGGGAAAAAAAAATGTTAAGCACCTATTTTTTATGAAACACTTTAAATCTATTTATTGAATTTTTTAAATGATGAAAACAATACCAAATAGGGCCTATTAAATAAATAAATAACAAAATTCTATCACATTGTCAATAGTAATCACATTGTCCATGTCATGAATTAGAACACTTCATGAATTTTGTTACTACAATTATGATCACAAGAATTATCTGAGTTCAGGGTGAAATATTGTGATGATTCCAAGTAAAAACGACACCTGAAATTGGGAGATACACAAAATATGTTATGTCAACCAAGGAAAGGAATATACACTAACAAAGTTCGTAAAGAAGAGAGCACAAAACAGACATCAAGTTCAAAACAAAACAATGAACGATATTGCAATGACTAATAATACCCCCTCTTTGATCAAACTTCTATGTTTATCTAAAAGGGGTTTTCAGCTCTCCTAAAAAGCCCTAGCACAAATTACATCCAGCCACTGCATCTAAGTTTTCTACTAATGAACCTATGCATTTACTTCCTGTCATACAAGTTGATCATAAGATTTACACTCTTAGTCATAGACTCATAGGCCTAGCTGCAAAGATTTGTCATTTATGTACTTACCATAATGAGTTACTCAAGCAGATGCTCAAGTTGGGGTGGAACCACGAATAGCTTTGATTTGACACCAGTTGAAACAGAACAATTTTAAGGTATATGAGTAGTCAAAAAATAAAAGGCAATGCTGATAATTCGCCAGGATGGGATATATTGCAACCAAACTGCCGAAAAAAAATGAAGAATACCTTCTTCTTTTTTTCCCTAATAAATGCAAAAGTAGGAGACTACAGTTAACAAAGGAAAAAATAATAACCAGCAGATATAAGTGAAAAGAAAAGGTTGAGAACTAGAGACATTAACAACCCTTAACCCAACAAGTGATGATGTCAGACAAAATTAAATCATATGTAGAGACAGCAGAAATAATATTTTTGATAATCAGATGCCAAGACAGTTACAATCTTCCCATACCTTTGTTTCAATTTTATTACTCTATATGCTTTGCCTACTTAAACATGGGAAGATAGAGAAAGAGAAAGGGGGGAAGTTTTCTGGATGATTTATTTAATTAAAAACCTTGTTTAACAAAGTAGACAAGGATTAAACAAACCTCTCGCGTTTCCAAATCTTATTCCCAATTTGTAACGCCCTACACCATTCCTTGAAATTTATATCCCAAATCGAGTTTCATCATCAAAACCACCCAACACAATAACTTTCACACAACCAGGATTTGTGTCTTCCTCTGACCTTACTTCAGCACAATTTGAGTAAAATTATGGCTTTATAGGTTACTAACTAGAGGGAAAAATTCTGGCTTTATAGGTTATTAACTATAGGTTACTAACTATAGACTACAGTTAACAAAGGAAAAAATTCTAGCTTTATAGGTTACGAAGCTGTAAGTATAAACACTAAGAACATACAGCTTGAAATAAAAGTAATTTATTAGTCAATATTTCCATTGAAGAGATTTAACTTTTTGTCTCCAAAATGAAGAGAGTGCTGCCACTGTACATGTCAAGTCCAGTTTGAAGAATTTTAATGTCACACCCCAAGTAACCTACTGGCCAAACAAATTGAATAGAGTGGGTATACCAAGTTACCAACATGGCCCAAAAGCTTAAGCCCAAGTAATATACCAAATTAAGGTTTCATATTATAAAGAGGAAGAAGAAGAAGAAGAAGAAGAAGAAGAAGAAGCAACAGAGAAAACCCAAAAAGAAAGAAAACGGTATGCCGATGTATCTTTCCAAAAAGATAGTTGGGAAACAATCCCCCACTCGTTAATCTTGAAAACGACAATGACTGAAGGCGTATTAAAAAATTCAACAGAAGACGAGGCTCTGTGAAACACATCCAGTGCAACAAAAACAATCGGGTTAAGGTTTGAGATTATGTTTGGAAGCAAAGATCAACACTGAACAACTACATTTTAAAAGTTAAAAGTAAAAAGCTTACCACCTTCAATAACAGTAGATCCACTATTTTTGACGAGTTCAGAATTTTATGAACCTTCAACCACTTGAAAAGTAGAAAAAGTATTTTATCACGGTACAGAGAGTTAAATAGGCTTTGCTTATAAACATGTATTTTTGTCATAATTTACTTCTTTGCCATAATTTTTGTGTGATATTCTAGAAGCATACAACTCAACATCTTATTATAAAATTTGAAAAGAAACAAAGGTACAAGTAATGCCAAACAAGCTGATAATTCATAATTCAAAATCAATGACTACCTCCTGGCAGCAAATTGTAGACACCCCATTTTTGACCGTCCTCAAGACTTGGACGTCACCGTTGGAACACTCGGTGATTATCCATGCTTGTGTTCGTTTGGAGTTCCCGGAGTTCTCGGCTCGCGCTCCTTGCCTCAGGACCTCCGAACTCGACCGTTTTGTGTCTGGTTTTGCACCAAACACTTGTGTTTTGCCTTGGAAGGGCAGGGAATGCCTTGTGAGGCATCCCCACACACCACCGGCTGTGGCTAGAGGCCACCGGCTGGCTGGTGTTGCCATCGGCACTTTATTGTGCCGACCGGCACTCTTTTGTGCCGACCGGCACTAAGTTTTGCCAAAATGGCATCCTTAGCCGGCCGGGCACTGTGCAGTTGCTTTTGGAGATATTTTCAGACAGCTGTATAGTTTTGGTTCCCCTCCATACACGTGTATGGAGGGATGACCCTCTTAGTTAGCTTAGCTTGTAAGCTTTGCAAGCTTTGCTTGCCTATAAGAGGACCACTCCTCTTCTTGGCTTAGGGTTACAAATTTTTAGACATTTTAGACAGACCAAGCTCTAGTTTTTAGGGTTAGGATAGATACACATCCTATCTCTCTCTTTCTCTCTTGTTTTGTACACTAGGTGTTTGTGACTTACTATTGGTCACCAACACCTACTGTTTCACCTTCCTCTTGGAACTGAGGTGCTAAGGGCTTGTTCTTGGTGTTCTTGGCTGGTTTGAAGCTTAAAGAGGCATCAAGGTTACCATTGTTGGAGTTGATCATCAAGGATAAGAAACTACCCCTTTTTTCCCCATTCTTGCATTCCATTTTTTCCTAGTTTAAAACAGTTTTTGTGCTTAGTCTATAACACATAAAAGTTCTGTTTTTTAAGCATCTTTATTGTTTGTTAAGAGTGCTTGGTGGTTTGGGTAGGTTTGACCACCCTTAGGCCTTGAAAAGGCCACTTTTGGTGCTATTTTGTGAGAGATCCGAGACTTTGGTGTTAGGATCTCTTCACCACTGAAATCTTGAGGGATTTCAGTGGTGGAGATGATGCCTTAGAGTCTCAAGAAGGAGAGGGCCACCCCCTCTCCTTCATGTCCTTGAAAAGGGCAAGATTTGGCCTCTTGAGAGAGCATAGTGTTTGATTGTTTGTTGAGCATGTCTTGGCTGCATTTTATGTTTATTATGCCCTAATATGACATTGCTAAGTGTTGGTTTTAGCACTCCTTGCATGCTTTGCATAGTTGCTTTGTAATGCCTTAATAGTCCCTTAACATGCCTAGGTTGTGTGCCTCTATTTCTAGCATGTTTTAGGCTTAGATCCATGAAGCTTGTATGCTTATTTTACCATGCATGAGGTCTGTCCATGCTTGTTTTGGTCGGTCATGACTTGTATCTCATAGGTCCTTTGCATTTGACTTGTTGGCCTTAAGAGCATGAGAGTGTAGCATGCCTTGCTTGCTTTATTTTTGATGGTTTGGAACCATTTAACATGTTATTTTAGACCCTTTGGTGCGCTTGTATGCTTGCCTTAGTTGCCTCTTTAATGCTTTAAAAGCATGTGTTGAATGCTCCATGTTTTGGTCACTTTGTATGCCTTAGGATTTAAGCCTCTTAGATGCCATCTAGGTACACCCTTGGCCTTGCTTAGGTCTGCCCTTGACCTGTTTTGAGCCCCCTTAGCCTTGTGAGGCTTGGTGGACTTGGCCTTGGTTCAAGCCTACATGGCTTGCCCCAAGCACTTGGCCCCTTTTGCATGCATTTGCTCATCTTGTTTAACATGATTTGGCATCATTTTATAGCATGATTTCAGAGCTTAACTTGTATGCTCATTGTCCATGTTTGGTCTCTTCAAGTGTGCTTAAGAGTTGCCATGCTTATGCCTTAGGTTTGGACCATAACACTTGCATGTGTGTGTGTGTGTTTAGTCTCCGTTTCTAGGCATTTTGGCTACTGATTTTAGGCCTATTTGGAGCTGCCTAAGTCATTTCTAAGACCATCATTTACTTGGTTTGCATGCTTGCCTTGCATGTTTGCTTGGATGCTTTGCATAAGTGTATTGCATAGTCCATGTTGCATGCTAGATAACATGCTTAGGGTTGCATTACATTAGCATGCATACTAAGCCTCTTGAAGTGAAGTATGATGGAGGTTTGGCACCCTTGTTTGTTTGTTTGCATTGCATGCATTTGAAATCAAAGTTGCATTCTTGGTTCTTTGGGCCATCATGCATGGAAATGCGTGATTGGTGGTCCGAGAACCGAGGCACATCTTCCTTTGAGTCACTAACATGATAAGGGATGTGTTTGGTGCATAAATGGCTTGAATTATATTGTCATGCATAGATTTCCCCTCTGCTGCTGTGAGTTGCAGGTTCTGCAGGCATTTTGTGCCGACCGGCACTGTTTAGTGCCGACCGGCAGTCAACAAACAGCCGATGGCTTATTTTTGTGCCGGTGGCCTCCTCCTTCAGCCGGTGGTGTCCTACCCCAGCCGGTGGTGATCCCCAGTGCCCTGAGAGGCACTCCTGGGACTTTGGCAATTTTCTGAGGAGGAGAGCAGAGGAAACAGAGGCAATCCGTGCATGGCAGTGCGGTTCCGAGCCAGTCCTGAGCGCATGCTGCATTTGGCCCTCATCCCGAGGCGGTTTACTGTTTAATTAGATTAATTAATTTATCTGATTAATTTAGTTAATTTGTAATAATTAATTAGCTTGCGTAGTTAATTAAATTGTATATTCTTTCGGTCCCTCCGAGTGAGGGCGTATCTGTAATAAGTGTGTGTGAGTGGATGTATGTCTTCCAATCCCCACTTCTTTCTTCCCTTTTATTTACCTGCTTACGATGGTAGATTAGGGCACATTTAAATTAGCATACCTTATGCAATGCATGCGTGCATTCATGCATTTGTTTACATGCACCGGGCTCGGTACATCATACAAACTGCATCGTACTTTCGATTTCCAAATTGAATACGTGCTACTCGCGCATTTCATATGCCATGTTTAGGGTTAGCCGAGCCTACTCTAGATTGCATCTATGTCTGTGTTGCATTAGCCACTTAACATGAACTAGGTCATGCATGTTTTGCTAACCAGTCTCTTGTTTTTGGCACGGAGTACGATGTAAGTTTTTATGCTTTAGCATGTCGCATGCGTGTGAACGTTTGCCATGACAGTATGCTTGCTATGCGGCTAAATGCTTACGTGATAAATTGCTTGAATGCCTGTGGGTGGAGGTTGGATTGCGTGAGTTGGAACAACTCATTGAAATCCGTATTTTAGCCTACTTTCGAGTAGCAAAAACCAACACGTTTTTCGAGACAAAACGGATATGCAATGTTTATTTCCAAGTTAGGCAATCTAGTCTATACTTTTGTGTTGTGCGCATCACATAGTAATTCTAGGCTAATAACCGGAATAAGAATGCATAAAGTTTTCAAAAACGGATATCATGGTTAGTAGAGGCCGGTCTTCGGACCGGGCGAGAGGGGGTGCTCATAGCTGACCTTCCCCGATCGTACCCAAGCTCCCGAGCCAAGTCACTTTGGTGATGACGGGCACGTGGCCTTCGGCACCGAGTCAGGGTTTCCTAAATTACCCATTTTAAAAATATTTAGGTGGCGACTCTGTATCTGGCAAAGCAGTCCATGTTTGGCACTACTTTTCAAAAAATTGTTTTCTCAAAACGATTTGCCAGAGTTGGACTCTTTGGTTCAGATTATGAACCGCAACAAAACAAAAAAGCAGGAGAGTCTGAACCGTAGCGGAGGTCCCCCGCGGGCGCTGTTACAGTTTCTGGCGACTCCGCTGGGGACTTTAGAGAGCTTGACTCGAACTCGTGATATCTTGTTTTGACTACACTTATGTGTTTCTTTGCATTGCATGTGCATTGGTGCGCCTACGACATCGTGTTGGCCATCTGCTATTCCTGAGCGGTTTGCCGGAGGCTTGTCTTGTCAAGGCATGTCCGTAAGGCTGACCGGTTGCGGGCTCTGCCAGTATGGGAACACAAACCCCGGTTTTACCGGGGCACCCTTGTCGACCATTCGACCTAGTGCATATTCGGAATCCGTAGTGACCATTCCAAACTAGGACAGGTTGCTTACCCGATGCTAAGTTGTTTGAAACCGCTGCGTGCGTAGTGAAACCCTAGCTCCTGACAAAATAGGACAGGAAAGCCCTACCCCAACATAGGGGTGTTTTGGCTCTCATTTATCTGCTATGTGCTTTTTAGAGTGTATCTCTGCAGGGGAACGCATATATCAGTTTGCAAAGTTTGAGCATCAGGCCCGAGGGGCACCAGTATCAGTGTTGTTGAGGAACCAGTTATATCTGCGGGTATCAGTTCAGTTCTGGGAACAGTGATTCTGGGGAACAGTAATCAGTAGTAGAGATCAGTTGTTTGACTGCGTCTGTGTTTGATCTGTTTTGGGCTGAAGTGCTGTCCGTTTTTTCCTTTCAGTTCAGAGAGTTCAGAAAGTCGATACAGAATAGCCAGTGTTTCCCCTTTGCTGAGGCAGAACTAGGGATGACGCAGAGTTCAGAAGAAATAGTGGTTATGACAGCCGCGTTGGATCAAGGGATCACCCTACAGAGTGAGGCCGGCGTAGATATGCCGCATCCTCCTAGGTCGCCCGCTACACACCCAATCTGGGCCCCCCAGTTCTATCAGGCTCGCGAGCCCACTACATTCGAGTTAATGGGGATGATAGGTGATCTCCAAAGATCTGTGGCAGATCTCGCTTACGGGATGTCAGCCTCGCCACCAGTTGCACCGTATGCTGGAAATTTTGAGCCGCAAGAGCCCCCGCTACTGGGGCGGATTGTGATCGAGCTTAATCAGCCGGAGATGGCCTCCACATACAACAGTGATGTACCAGTACCAACCCAAACCTCTCATCAGGCTGAGGCCAGAGGTAAAAATGTGGCAAAGGCAGACGCCGACCCCATGGGACAGCTGCTGTGGGTAGTCGAGGCTTTAAAAGCCGGGGGGATGAACAAACAACAGGTATCTGCGATGACAACCAAAATTGTGAAGGATGCTTTTCCCACTCTACCTGAGGGTAGTTCAAGCCAGTCGGAAAATCGGGATAGACCCCGTTATATTGAAACAGTTTCTCTCACTCCCAACCCCGTACCTGGGAAGGATCAGAAATTCAAGCCCGCACCTGCCGATCCGTTCGCCAGCACATCTAGCAGGAGCACTCAGGCTTCAAAATAATAGCCCCGGGGGCACAGGGCCTTTCATGCTCTCTACATGCCACTGTCTAGGGCGCTTCTCATTTTGGCTAAGAAGGGGCATCTTACACCTCTTGAGCCGCGACCTCTGCCGAAGAACCTCCCGGCAGGCCATGATGCTACACAATACTGTGCGTACCACCAGCAAACTGGCCACTCCACCGATAACTGCTTTCGCCTCCGCCATGAGGTGCAGGATCTGATTGACAACGAGGTTATCCTCCCACCCACCTCAGCTAAATTCGTCACCACTCAGTTGTTGGATTTTGAGGACACTGATGCTGCAAGTATGTAGTTGGGATTCAACCGCCTGCGGGCAGCGCCTCGAGTTTTTGATGTGGCGTCTGGCACGCATTTTTTGAGCATCTGCGAATGCTAATCTTGTAAATCCTGGCTTGGGTGCCGAGTCAGTCTTTTGCTTTGTTTTGAGTCTGTCTCTGTCTTGAGTCAGTCCTTTTTGCTTAAGGGTCTGTCTTGTTGTAACGAGTCAGTCCCTCTTTTGTATAGAATACTAGGTGACTCCGGGGTTGTTGCCTCGAGCACCGTTTTGTTTTGTAATTACTTCTTTTTTGCTTTCTTCTTGGGTCTGTCTCTGCAGTGGAGCCAGTTGCATCCGAGGAACCTGAATGAAACAGCTGCGGCTACCGTGTTTCCGTATCTATTGTTTTGGGCTAGTCGTGCCACAGAATTCGAATAGGGTGACAGCGCATTCCACCTGCTCTTGTGTGCCCTAATAATTATTGTTTTGACCTAAGTTTTTCAAACCCTTTTGAACACTGCGGTGAAAACGAAGAGGAAGGAATTCCTCGGGATTTGCAAAACTTTGATCAAATTGAAAGAAAGAAAGGCATGCCAAGCCCTTGATGATTGAGATCATGCTTGTCAGCGTGAGTACTGAGAAGGACCCTGGCTTGATCCAGACTGGTTCCACACTGTCTTCGGCGCGAGCGATTCGTCGCCTTCTTAAAAACTTTCGAAAACAAAATGTTTTGCGCAGTCCTGCGAAGACCTGTGTGGGATCGCTCTCGAGATTGTGCAGCTTAGGATCGCTCTCAGCCTCGAGACCCGACCCCTCATTTTCAAACCTTGGACCGGCATCCAGAATGTTCAATGGTCAGCTATCAATGTGAAGCCCGTGTGGCCCGACTCGAAGCAGCCCTCGATCAAGGGGCACCGAAATCGGAGCAAAAGACTAGAGTTCACCAGGAGAAGTTGGCAAAGCAACCGTGATTGATTCTCCTGCAAAGTACTACAACGGTCATTCTCCCGAAAAAGGGGAGGCTTCGATTTCGAAAACCATTTGGCATGGACTTGCTACGCTTTTACCCTTTGAGAGGCTCGCTGGGCTGAAAACCCGGAAGGGCGACCCAGGCAAAAGTAAGAGCAAAAGAAAAATACAAAAGAAAAAAAATCAATCAAAAAACCAAAAAATAACAAAAAAGAAGAAAAAAAAAAGAAAAAAATGCAAAAGAAAAAAAGAAAAAGAAAGAAAAGAAGCTCGCAAGGTCGAAAACCCGCATTGGGCGCCTTGGCAAAAGTAAGAGCCTAAAAATAGTGAAGGTTAAAATACCCGAGAGTACCTTAATCGGAACTACGTAAGGCTTGATTCCCATGTTTTGGGATACGTAGGCAACTTCATCCTGAAGTCCAGCCCTTAACGCTTTCATAGCATCTCAGTCCATGTAATGGTTTTGATTACCTATGCTTCCTCCGAATCCGATGTCTCGGTTGCAACAACTGGAGCTGCGCGATCAACTTCCTCCTGAAGTCCAACCACCAATGCTTTCAAGGTGACTGTGTCCATGTATTGTTTGTAGCCGCCTTCGTCCTCTCCGTGCATGAGAATTCGGTTGCGATCAATCATCGATGAGCATGCCGCGGCATCGTCCAAGCAAGGGGCAACTTTCCGTTGCCTCATATCGCCATAAAGTTGCCTTCCGTTGCCCTCTTCCCCCCCTTTCAAGCAAGGGGCAATTTTCCCAAATTGCCTTCGATCCGAGGTTGCGTATCTCGAGGGTAGGTTCTGTGCTTGTTGAGCATTGACTGTTCGCGAAAATAGTTTTTGACAATTTTTACGGAGGTTGACTATTTTCTCGAAAACTATTCCATTTTCCAAAATTGGACCATGTTTGGACCCAAAAGGAAAACTTTCAGTGCTTACAGCCTGATTCGCATGATTTTCAAATCAAAAATTGAACAAGTGTGTTAAT
Source organism: Camellia granthamiana (assembly GCA_036172215.1). NCBI lineage: Eukaryota > Viridiplantae > Streptophyta > Magnoliopsida > Ericales > Theaceae > Camellia > Camellia granthamiana. The sequence goes on along the minus strand of CM069908.1, from coordinate 44,014,396 downwards.
CCAACTCTAATTTTTGATCAAAACTGTTTTAGAAAACAAAAAAATGGTCAAAGTAATGAACCAGGGGCACAGTCGAGTCGGGTGTTCCGCCTCTCCTTTGTTATCGACGTACTTGCCAGAAAGGCACCCTATCTATCAGAAGAAATAGCCGTGAGCTAGCTGTATCGGGCGTGAACCCGTGACTTCCTATTCACTCATTAACCACCCAGGGGAGGGATAAAAAATGAGAGAATAAAGAATAGAGAGGTGTGAATTGAGAGAAAAGTAAGAAAAGGGTTCTCTGTGAGGAAAAAAACGAGCTTGAGGGCCGAGTGATGCAAGAATCGCAAATCAGAAAAGGGCGGGAAGTATGCCCGGAGGAATTGGCTCCTCAGAATCTGTAGTCTTTTGTTTTCGCTAAGCACGTCCGTGTGTCGTGTCCTTTGATTTGTCGGTCTCAATTTAGCTTTGAGTCTTTTCCGAGTGTATCTCGTTGTGTTTAGGTCGTGTGCCTTTTATTTTCTTCACTTGAGTCCTTTCCACTGTGTTCAGTTGTAGGCTCGATACCCCGGTTGTGAAATCCCTTTTCCAAAGTCAATCGTTTGTGCTCAGAATGCTGTGCCATTCTCTACATTTATGCGAGGCAAGAGAAGAAAAGGAAATTTTGGGACATCCAAATGTGTTTCAACTTCAACTGTCTCAGTTTTGGTGATCCGTTTTGTCAGATTGGGCCAATTGTTCAAAGTTTGCCGTGTGCAGAATGGACCGGATATTGTATTATGAGCTGTGCGCAGATTAATCCCCAGCATAATATGGGCTATTTGTTCAGTTTGGGCAGTGATTTGTCTGGGTTGTTTGCTGTTAGTTGGTTGGTTATCCGATTATTACAGTGCAAGTGCTCAATTTTCAGACAACAAATCGTAATCATTTACATTTGAGGTGTAATATGATGCAATGCAGTGCAAAGTACGAGGTATGCAAATGTAAATACTTTTCAGATAAAAGTTTGTTTCATATCATCGTCTTTTCAAATACAAAGTTTTGAAGAAAGCAAAATCTGCCTGTGGCAGTACAAAGTACTCTATCTACTAAAAAGAGAAAAGTACAAGAAAAGAAATAAAGAAGAAAAGCAGGGAAAAATCATCATCAGCAGCAACCTCACGCCTTAGGATCTGTCCTGGCCCTCTTCCTGGGCAGAAGCCCAGGAGCATCGTCGGAAGCATCGCTGTCAGAGCCCGAGCCCGAGCCCGAGCTATCCCCGGCCTCCTCCTCAGACGACTCTGCCTCCATCTCTGACTCGCCATCACCTGGAACTGGTGCTCGCGAGCTGCTCCCGACATGAGCGTGTCTCCCTCTGGTACGGGGGAATATCCCGCCATCCCGAGTAGAAAGGGGAGGCCCAGCCGGAGGAGGCCCACTGGCGGAATCGGAAAGGGAGGCTGAAAAATACGAAAAGCAAATGCATCAGAAAGCTGTGAGCAGTATATCAGAATGCAGTGTATAAGTACCGTATGTGAATGCCGTGAGCAGTTAATCAGTACAGAGTGCAGTGTATGAGTACAGTGTGTGAATGCCGTGAGCAGTGAATCAGTGCAGAACGCAGTGTATGAGTACAGTGTGTCAATGCCGTGAGCAGTGAATCAGTGCAGAATGCAGTGTATGAGTACATTGTGTGAATGCCGTGAGCAGTTTATCGGATGTTGTGTAATGCATCAGGTTGTGTGAAACAATGTGTGGTATCAGGCTGTGGTCAGAAGAACATACCGGAAGACTGTAGACAGCCAAGACATCAAGGGTCCGCTGCAGCATCCCCATCAGGGAGGCACACAACTCCACCGACTGCCGTGTGTACTCGGAGGAAGCCTGCAAAAGTATTAGATGCATCAATATTATGTGGAGTATCAGATGAACTAAACTGAAATGACAATGCAAGATGCAGAAATAAAGTGGTACATACCAGAGGCAAGTCAGGAATGCCAGCCAACTCATGACCAGCCGGAGGAGGAGCAAAAGGGATCTGGTAGGTCTCCCCACTCTGCCCCCTGTATGTCAGCATGGTAGGCAGAGCGGGCCAGCCCGTCCCTCGTCCCCTCTGCACTCCCCTCCTGCCGCGAGCTCGAGCTCTCTGTGACGATCCCGCTCTTGCTCTCACCTCTGCCCTAGCCGCCGGCGCCGCAGGTCTCTCTGGCTCAGCTCGGGAGCCCTCGCTCAGAGGCCGCATAAGGAAGGTCCGGACGTACTCTGAGTAGTCGCCCTCGCCCCTGTAGCCGTCCTCGTCCCAGCCGAGGGTGTAGTCCTCCATCTGCTGCAGAGAAAACCTCTCGGTGTCCCTCATGTGCTCAGGAGGGTGAACCGGGACTATCTGCTCTGGCAACCCTAGGGTCTGGCGTAGGAAACGCTCACCTAGGTACCAAGCCCGACAGGCTGGGCCCTCCAGCAAAATCCGGTAGCGAGAGGTCTCCTCCGCACCGGCGAACCGATCCTGAATGTCTGCCGGCACCGCAGCCCACGGCCGCCAGATGACCTGAATTAAAACAGTTGGTTATTTACTGGTTATCAAAATACACAAATGCAAAGCAAAGTTTGAACGAACTGCAAGTAAGACATACCTCGGCAGAGGCGACGATGTCGAAGAATCGGCGGAAGAAGCTGAATGTGTCCCGGGGCCTCCGGGAGCATCGTCCGTCATAGCGGCGGGAGAAGGGGACAACCAGAGGGGTCTCCGCCTCCGGCACCGGCTCCAGCCTAGGGAAGTAGGCATACACCCACAACTGCAAAACAGATGTCAGTATGACCATCAGATAAAGCAGAATGCAGTGTAAAGCAGAAATAACAGAGCCGTGTGTTGTGTAGTGTATTTTGCAGAGTGTACAGAGTGAACGGTGTACAGTCAGTATAAAGCGGGAATAACAGAGCCGTGTGTTGTGTATCGTGCAGAGTGTACAGTGTAAACAGTGTACAGTCAGTGTAAAGCAGAGTATGTGTGTGCCGCGTGTACAGTATGCAGTCAGTGTGAGCAGTGCACAGTACAGAATACAGAAAATATGTAGAGCAGAAATGTAAAGCAGAGAAGAAGACATACCTCCCAGGCCCGCCAGTAGCCTCCGAGCAACTGCCCGCTGCCACGGGAGACTGAGCTCATGTAGCCGTAGAGGGTGGCCAGAGCCGCGCCACCCCAGTCAAAGCGCAAAATATCTCTGACATCTATGTAGACACCCCATTTTTTACCGTCCCCAAGACTTGGACGTCACCGTTGGAACACTCGGTGATTATCCATGCTTGTGTTCGTTTGGAGTTCCCGGAGTTCTCGGCTCGCGCGCCTTGCCTCAGGACCTCCGAACTCGACCGTTTTGTGTTTGGTTTTGCACCAAACACTTGTGTTTTGCCTTGGAAGGGCAGGGAATGCTTTGTGAGGCATCCCCACACACCACCGGCACTGGCTAGAGGCCACCGGCTGGCTGGTGTTGCCACCGGCACTATATTGTGCCGGTCGGCACTATTTTGTGCCGGTCGGCACTTGTTTTGGCAAAATGACCATTTTGCCCTGCCGACCACTGTACAGCTGCTTTATGAGATATTTTTAGACAGCTGTATGGCTTTAGCCTCCCCTCCATACACGTGTATGGAGGGATGCCCTCCTTGTAAGCTTGTTTGACAAGCTTTACAAGATTGATGCCTATAAGAGAAGGCCTTCTCTCTTGGCTCAAGGGTTAGAAGAGTTTTTGTGAGAGAGGTGAGAGGGAGCTCTGGTTTTAGGTTAGAAGTTCTATATCTATCCTATATCTATACTTCTCTCTTGTTTGTGTAACTAGGTGTTTGTGCCTTACTTTTGCACATCAAAACCTAGTGTTTCACCTTCTCTTGGTTACAGAGGTCCTAAGAGGTCATTCTTGGTGTTCTTGGCTGGATTCAAGCAAAAGAAGGCAACAACATCAACTCTTGTGGAGGTGGTCAACAAGGGTGAGAAACTAGCTCTTTTTACCCCATTCTTGCACCTTGCTTTTACCTAGTTTAGAACTGTTTTTGTTCTTAGTGATTAACACATAAAAGTTCTGTTTTTTAACCCTCTTCATTGTTTATTAGGAGTGTTTGGTGGTTTGGGTAGGTTTGACCACCCTTAGGCCTTGAAAAGGCCACTTTTTGTGCCATTTTGTGAGAGATCCGAGACTTTGGTGTTAGGATCTCTTCACCACTGAAATCTTGAGGGATTTCAGTGGTGAAGATGATGCCTTAGAGTCTCAAGAAGGAGAGGGCCACCCCCTCTCCTTGATGTCCTTGAAAAGGGCAAGTTTTGGCCTCCAAAGGAGCACCATGTTTGGTTGTGTTTTGAGCATGTTTGGTTTGTTTTTCATGCTTATATTGCCATGATATAACATGTTTCTAAGTTGGTTTTAGCACTCTTTGCATGCCTTGCATAGTTGCTTTGTAATGCCATAATAGTCCCTTAACATGCCTAGGTTGTGTGCCTCTATTTCTAGCATGTTTTAGGCTTAGATCCATGAAGCTTGTATGCTTATTTTACTATGAATAAGGTCTGTCCATGCTTGTTTTGGTCAGCCATGACTTGCATTACATAGCTCCTTTGTATTTGGCTTGTTGGCCTTAAGAGCATGAGTGTGTAGCATGCCTTGCTTGCTTCATTTTTGACGGTTTGGAACCATTTTGCATGCTATTTCAGTCCTTCATACATGTTTGTTTGATTGCTTAGCATGCCTCTTTAATGCTTTAAGAGCATGTCTTGTATGCTCCATGTTGTGGTCATTATGCATGCCTTTGTATTTGAGTCATCTAGATGCCATCTAGGTGGTCCTTTAGGCTTAGTTTTATGTGTTAAAACTCTGTTTTTAAGGGCTTAAGTATTGCCATGAGTGGTTGTGCTAGGTGTGGTTCAAAGCCTCATTGGCTTGCCTTACTGCTTGGACCATTTATTGCTTTGTTTGGCTTGCTTTGTTAGTTGGTTTGGCACCATGTTTAACATGATTTTCAGAGCTTTACAATGCATGCTCATTGTCCTTGTTTGGTGTCTTCAAGTGTGCTTGGGAGTTGCCATGTTTATGCCTTGGGTTTGGACCATAACACTTGCATGTGTGTGTGTGTGTTTAGTCTCCATTTCTAGGCACTTTGGCCACTAATTTTAGGCCAATTAGGAGTGGCCTAATTCATGTTTTAGCCCACTCCATTGCTTGGCTTGTATGCCTCTTTGCTTAGGTTGCATACTTAACATGTTTAGCTTGCTTGCATAATCCATGTTGCATGCTAGATAACATGCTTAGAGTTGCATCACATGAGCATGCATGCCTGGCCTCTTGAAGTGAAATGTGATAGAGGTTAGGCACTTTTGTGTGTTTATTTGGTTGCATGCATTTGAAATCAAAGTTGCATTCTTGGTTCTTAGGGCCATCATGCATGGAAATGCGTGATTGGTGGTCCGGGAATCGAGGCACATGCCCCTTTGAGTCAATAACATGATAAGGGATGTGTTTGGTGCATAAATGGCTTGAATTATATTGTCATGCATAGATTTCCCCTCTGCTGCTGTGAGTTGCAGGTTCTGCAGGCATTCAGTGCCGGCCGGCACTATTTAGTGCCGACCGGCAGTCAACAAACAGCCGATGGCTTCTTTTTGTGCCGGTGGCCTCCTCCTTCAGCCGGTAGTGTCCTACCCCAGCCGGTGGTGATCCCCAGTGCCCTGAGAGGCACTCCTGGAACTTTGGCAATTTTCTAAGGAGGAGAGCAGAGGAAACAGAGGCAATCCGTGCATGGTAGTGCGGTTCCGAGCCAGTCCCGAGCGCATGCTGCATTCGGCCCTCATCCCGAGGCGGTTTACTGTTTAATTAGATTAATTAATTTATCTGATTAATTTAGTTAATTTGTAATAATTAATTAGCTTGCGTAGTTAATTAATTTGTATATTCTTTCGGTCCCTCCGAGTGAGGGCGTATCTGTAATAAGTGTGTGTGAGTGGATGTATGTCTTCCAATCCCTACTTCTTTCTTCCCTTTTATTTACTTGCTTTGATGGTTAGTATTAGGGCACGTTTATTTTAGCATACCTTATGCAATGCATGCGTGCATTCATGTATTTGTTTACATGCACCGGGCTCGGTACATCATACAAACTGCATCGTACTTTCGATTTCTAAATTGAATACGTGCTACACGCGCATTTCATATGCCATGTTTAGGGTTAGCCGAGCCTACTCTAGATCGCATCTATGTCTGTGTTGCATTAGCCACTTAACATGAACTAGGTCACGCATGTTTTGCTAACTAGTTTATTGTTTTGGCTCGGAGTACTAGGTGAGCTTTTTATGCTTTAGCATGTCACATGCGTGTGAACGTTTGCCATGACAGTATGCTTGCCAAGCGGCTAAGTGCTTACGTGATAAATTGCTTGAATGCCTGTGGGTGGAGGTTGGATTGCGTGAGTTGGAACAACTCATTGAAATCCGTATTTTAGACTACTTGCGAGTAGCAAAAACCAACACGTTTTTCGAGACAAAATGGATATGCAATGTTTATTTCCAAGTTAGGCAATCTAGTCTATACTTTTGTGTTGTGCGCATAACATAGTAATTCTAGGCTAATAACCGGAATAAGAACATGTAATGTTTTCAAAATCGGATATCAAGGTTAGTAGAGGCCGGTCTTCAGACCGGGCGAGAGGGGGTGCTCATAGCTGACCTTCCCCGATCGTACCCAAGCTCCCGAGCCAAGATCACTTTGGTGATGACGGACACGTGGCCTTCGGCACCGAGTCAGGGTTTCCTAAATTTCCCATTTTAAAATATTTAGGTGGCGACTCTGTAATATGGCAAAGCAGTCCATGTTTGGCACTTCTTTTCAAAATCTGTTTTTCTTCAAAACGATTTGCCAGAGTTGGACTCTTTGGTTCAGATTTAGAACCGTGACAAATTGAGTCCTTCGAACTGTAGTAGACCCAATATCGAACCAGAACGGGGGGGACTCGCACTCCTCGCCCGGGATGCGTTCGGGGACGTCTACAGTTTCTGGCGACTCTGCTGGGGAGTTTAGAGAGCTTGACTCGAACTCGTGATATCCTGTTTTGACTACACATATGTGTTTCTTTGCATTGCATGTGCATTGGTGCGCCTAGGACACCGTGTTGGCCATCTGCTATTCCTGAGCGGTTTGCTGGAGGCTCATCTTGTCAAGGCATGTCCATAAGGCTGACCGGTTGCGGGCTCTGCCAGTATGGGAACACAAACCCCGGTTTTACCGGGGCACCATTTTTGACCATTCGACCTAGTGCATATTCGGAATTCGTAGTGACCATTCCAAACTAGGACAGGTTGCTTACCCGATGCTAAGTTGTTTGAAACCGCTGCGTGCGTAGTGAAACCCTAGCTCCTGAGAAAATAGAACAGGGAAACCCTACCCCAATATAGGGGTGTTTTGGTTCTCATTTATCTGCTATGTGCCTCTAGAGTGTATCTCTGCAGGAAAGTACATGTCAGCTTGCAAGTTTGAGTATCCGGCCCGAGGGGCACCAGTATCAGTGTTGTTGAGGAACCAGTTATATCTGCGAGTATCAGTTCAGTTCTGGGAACAGTGATTCCGGGGAACAGTAATCAGTAGTAGAGATCAGTTGTTTGACTGCGTCTGTGTTTGATCTGTTTTGGGCTGAAATGCTGTCCGTTTTTTCTTTCAGTCCAGAGAGTTCAGAAAGTCGATACAGAATAGCCAGTGTTTCCCCTTTGCTGAGGCAGAACTAGGGATGTCGCAAAGTTCAGAAGAAATAGTGGTTATGACAGCCGCGTTGGATCAAGGGATCACCCTACAGAGTGAGGCCGGCGTAGATATGCCGCATCCTCCTAGGTCGCCTGCTACACACCCAATCTGGGCCCCCCAGTTCTATCAGGCTCGCGAGCCCACTACATTCGAGTTAATGGGGATGATAGGTGATCTCCAAAGATCTGTGGCAGATCTCGCTTACGGGATGTCAGCCTCGCCACCGGTTGCACCGTATGCCGAAAATTTTGAGCCCCAAGAGCCCCCGCTACTGGGGCGGATTGTGATCGAGCTTAATCAGCCGGAGATGGCCTCCACATACAACAGTGATGTACCAGTACCAACCCAAACCTCTCACCAGGCTGAGGCCAGGGGCAAAGACAAAGCAAAGGCAGATGCCGACCCCATGGGACAACTGCTGTGGGCAGTCGAGGCTTTAAAAGTCGGGGGGATGAACAAACAACAGGTATCTGCGATGACAACCAAAATTGTGAAGGATGCTTTTCCCACTCTACCTGAGGGTAGTTCAAGCCAGTCGGAAAATCAGGATAGACCCCGTTATGTTGAAACGGTTTCTCTCACTCCCAACCCCGTACCTGGGAAGGATCAGAAATTCAAGCCCGCACCTGTCGATCCGTTTGCCAGCACATCTAGCAGGAGCACTCAGGCTTCAAAATACCAGCCCCGGGGGTGCAGGGTCTTCCATCCTCTCTACATGCCTTTGTTTAGGGCACTTCTGATTTTGGCCAAAAAGGGGCATCTTACACCCCTCGAGCCTAGGCCGCTCCCCAAACTCCTTCCAGCAGGACATGATGCCACTCAGTACTGTGCGTACCACCAGCAAACTGGCCACTCCACCGATAACTGCTTCCGCCTTCGCCATGAGGTGCAGGATCTAATTGACAACGAGGTTATCCTCCCACCCACCTCAGCTAAATCAGTCACCACTCAGTTGTTGGATTTTGAGGACACCGATACTGCGAGTATGTAATTGGGATTCAACCGCCTGCGGGCAGCGCCTCGAGTTTTTGATGTGGCGTCTGGCACGCATTTTTGAGCATCCGCGAATGCTACTTTTGTAAATCCTGGCTCGGGTACCGAGTCAGTCTTTTGCTTTGTTTTGAGTCTGTCTCTGTCTTGAGTCAGTCCTTTTTGCTTAAGGGTCTGTCTTGTTGTAACGAGTCAGTCCCTCTTTTGTATAGAATACCAGGTGACTCCGGGGTTGTTGCCTCAAGCACCGTTTTGTTTTGTAATTACTTCTTTTTGCTTTCTTTTTGGGTCTACCTCTGCTGTGGAGCCAGTTTACATCCGGGGAACCTGAATGAAACAGCCGCGGCTATCGTGTTCCCGTACTATTTGTGTTGGGCTAGTTGTGCCAGAGAATTCGAATGGGGTGACAGCGCATTCCGCCCGCCCTTGTGTGCCCTGATAATTATTGCTTTGACCTAAGTTTTTCAAACCCTTTTGAACACTGCGGTGAAAACGAAGAGGAAGGAATTCCTCGGGATTTGCAAAACTCTGATCAAATTGAAAGAAAGAGAGGCATGCTAAGCCCTTAATGATCGAAATCATGCTTGTCAGCGTGAGTACTGAGAAGGACCCTGGCTTGATCCAGACTGGTTCCACACTGTCTTCGGCACGAGCAATTCGTCGCCTTCTTAAAAACTTTTGAAAACAAAATGTTTTGCGCAGTCCTGCGAAGACCTGTGTGGAATCGCTCTTGAGATTGTGCAGCCTAGGATCGCTCCCAGCCTCGAGACTCGACCCCCCCTTTGCTTTCAAACCTTGAACTGGCATTCAGAATGTTCAACGGTCGACCACAATGTAAGGCCTGTGTGGCCAGATTTGAAGCAACCCTCGAACAAGAGGCACCAAAGTCAGATCAAGAAGGTTAGACCTCATCAGAAGAAGCTTGCAAAGCTAGATCAGAAGCACCCCTCGAACTAGGGGCAAAAAATATCCGATGTGCTCGAAGAGCCAAAGGCGGATCTTTCTGCAAATCAATACAACAGCCACTCTCCTGGATACAGAGGGCTTCAATCTCAAAACCATTTGGCATGGACTTGTTACACTTTTACCCTTTGAGAGGCTCGCTGGGCCGAAAACTCGGAAGGGTGACCCAGGCAAAAGTTAGAGCAAAGAAAAAATACAAAATACAGAGAAGAAATACAAAAATACAAAAAATGCAAAAAGAAAACAAAAGAAAAATGCAAAAAAATAAGAAGAAAAATGAATGAAAAGAAAAAAAAAAAGAGAAAAGAAAAGAAGAACAAAGCTCGCAAGGTCAAAAACCCGCATTGGGCGCCTTGGCAAAAGTAAGAGCCTAAAAATAGTGAAGGTTAAATACCCGAGTGTACCTTACCCGGAACTACGTAAGGCTTGATTCCTATGTTTTGGGATACGTAGGCAACTTCATCCTGAAGTCCAGCCCTTAACGCTTTCATAGCGTCTCAGTCCATGTAATGGTTTTGATTACCTATGCTTCCTCCGAATCCGATGTCTCGGTTGCAATAACTGGAGCTGCGTGATCAACTTCCTCCTGAAGCCCAACCACCAATGCTTTCAAGGTGACTGTGTCCATATATTGTTTGTGGCCGCCTTCGTCCTCTCTGTGCATGAGAATTCGGTTGCGATCAATCATCGATGAGCATGCCGCGGCATCGTCCAAGCAAGGGGCAACTTTCCGTTGCCTCATATCGCCATAAAGTTGCCCTGAGTTGCCGCCCAAACTAGGGGCAACTTTCCGTTGCCCTCTTCCCCCCCTTTCAAGCAAGGGGCAATTTTCCCAAATTGCCTCCGATCCGAGGTTGCGTATCTCGAGGGTAGGTTCTGTGCTTGTTGAGCATTGACTGTTCGCGAAAATAGTTTTTTTGAAAATTTTTACTGAGGTTGACTATTTTCTCGAAAATTATTTCATTTTCCAAAATCGGACCATGTTTGGACCCAAAAGGAAAACTTTCAGTGCTTACGGCCTGACTTGCATGATTTTCAAATCAAAAATTGAACAAGCATGTTAATCTAACGTTCATTTTGATCAAAGCTGTTTTAGAAGGAAAAAAATGGTCAAAGTATTGAACCAGGGGCACAGTCGAGTCGGGTGTTCCGCCTCTCCTTTGTTATCGACGTACTTGCCAGAAAGGCACCCTATCTATCAGAAGAAATAGCCGTGAGCTAGCTGTATCGGACGTGAATCCGCCGCTTCCTATTCATCCATCAATCACCCTGGGGAGGGATGAAAAATGAGAGAATAAAGAATAGAGAGGTGTAAGTCGAGAGAAAAGTGAGCAAGAGGGTTTTGAGAGAAAAACCGAGCTTGAAGGCCGAGTGGCATGAGAATCACACAAATCAGAAAGGGTGGGAAACCTGCCCGGAGGAATTGGCTCCTCAAGGTCTTTTGTTTTCAAGCACGTCCGTGTGTCGTGTCCTTTGATTTGTCGGTCTCAATTTAGCTTTGAGTCTTTTCCGAGTGTATCTCGTTGTGTTTAGGTCGTGTGCCTTTTATTTTCTTCACTTGAGTCCTTTCCACTGTGTTCAGTTGTAGGCTCAATACCCCGGTTGTGAAATCCCTTTTCCAAAGTCAATCGTTTGTGCTCAGAATGTTGTGCCATTCTCTACATTTATGCGAGGCAAGAGAAGAAAAGGAAATTTTGGGACATCCGAATGTGTTTCAACTTCAACTGTCTCAGTTTTGGTGATCCGTCTTGTCAGATTGGACCAATTGTTCGAAGCTTGCCGTGTGCAGAATGGACCGGATATTGTATTATGAGCTGTGTGCAGATTAATCCCCAGCAGAATATGGGCTATTTGTTCAGTTTGAGCAGTGATTTGTCTGGGTTGTTTGCTGTTAGTTGGTTGGTTATCCGATTATTACAGTGCAAGTGCTCAATTTTTCAGACAACAAATCGTAATCATTTACATTTGAGGTGTAATATGATGCAGTGCAATGCAAAGTACGAGGTATGTAAATAAAATACTTTTCAGATAAAAGTTTGTTTCATATCATCGTCTTTTCAAATACAAAGTTTTAAGGAAAGCAAAATCTGCCTGCGGCAGTACATAGTACTCTATCTACTAAAAAGAGAAAAGTACAAGAAATGAAAGAAAAAAGAACAGCGAAAGTCTGTAATCATCATCAATGGCCTCGCGCTGGGGGATCCATCCTCGCCCTCTTCCTGGGCAGGAGCCCAGGAGCATCGTCGGAAGCATCGCTGTCAGAGCCCGAGCCCGAGCTATCCCCGGCCTCCTCCTCGGACGACTCCGCCTCCATCTCTGACTCACCATCACCTGGAACTGGTGCTCGCGAGCTGCTCCCGACATGAGCGTGTCTCCCTCTGGTACAGGGGAATATCCTGCCATCCCGAGTAGAAAGGGGAGGCCCAGCCGGAGGAGCGCCGCCCACTGGCGGAATCGGAAAGGGAGGCTGAAAAATACGAAAAGCAAACGCATCAGAAAGCTGTGAGCAGTATATCAGAATGCAGTGTATAAGTACAGTATGTGAATGCCGTGAGAAGTTAATCAGTACAAAGTGCAGTGTATGAGTACAGTGTGCGAATGCCGTGGGCAGTTAATCAGTACAGAGAGTAGTGTATGAGTACAGTATATGAATGCCGTGAGCAGTTAATCAGCGCAGAATGCAGTGTATGAGTATAGTGTGCGAATGCCGTGAGCAGTTTATCAGATTTTGTGTAGTGCATCAGTATGTATGGAACAGAGTATGGTTTGAGACTGTGGTCAGAAGAACGTACCGGAAGACTGTAGGCGGCCATGACATCGAGGGTCCACTGCAGCATCCCCATCAGGGAGGCACACAACTCCACCGACTGCCGTGTGTACTCGGAGGAAGCCTGCAAAAGTATTAGATGCATCAATATTATGTGGAGTATCGGATGAACTAAACTGAAATGACAATGCAAGATGCAGAAATAAAGTGGTACATACCGGAGGCAAGTCAGGAATGCCAGCCAACTCATGACCAGCCGGAGGAGGAACAAAAGGGATCTGGTAGGTCTCCCCACGCTGCCCCCTGTACGTCAGCATGGTAGGCAGAGCGGGCCAGCCCGTCCCTCGTCCCCTCTGTACCCCACCCCTGCCTCGAACTCGGGCTCTCCTCGAAGATCCCACTCCTGCTCCTGCCTCTACCCGAGCCGCCGGCACCGCAGGACTCCTTCGCTCAGTCTGGCGACCCCCGCTCAGAGGCCGCATGATGAAGGTCCGGACGTACTCAGAGTAGTCGCCCTCGCCCCTATAGCCGCCTTCGTCCCAGCCAAGGGTGTAGTCCTCCATCTGCTGCAGAGAAAACCTCTCGGTGTCCCTCATGTGCTCGGGAGGGTGAACCGGGGACTATCTGCTCTGGCAACCCTAGGGTCTGGCGTAGGAAACGCTCACCCAGGTACCAAGCCCGACAGACCGGGCCCTCCAGCAAAATTCGGTAGCGAGAGGTCTCCTCCGCACCGGCAAACCGATCCTGAATGCCTGCTGGCACCGCAGCCCACGGCCGCTACGTGACCTGAATTGAAACAGTTGGTTATTTGCTGGTTATCAAAATACACAGTAGCAAAGCAAAGTTTAAATGAACTGTAAGCAAAACATACCTCGGCAGAGGTGATGGTGTCGAAGAATCGGCGGTAGAAGCTGAAGGTATCTCGAGGCCGCCGTGTGCACCTCCCGTCATAACGGCGTGAGAAGGGGATGACCAGAGGAGTCTCCGTCTCCGGTACTGGCTCTAGCCTAGGGAAGTAGGCATACACCCACAACTGCAAAACAGATGTCAGTATGACCATCAGATAAAGCAGAATGCAGAATAAAGCAGAAATAGCAGAGCCGTGTGTTGTGCAGTGTATTGTGCAGAGTATGTGTGTGCCGTGTGTGCAATATACAGTCAGTGTAAAGTAGAGTATGTGTGTGCCGTGTGTACAACATGCAGTCAGTGTAAAGCAGAGTATGTGAGTACAGTGTGTACAATATACAGTCAATGTAAAGCAGAGTATGTGTGTGCCGTGTGTACAATATACAGTCAGTGTAAAGCAGAGTATGAGTGTGCAGTGTGTACAGTATACAGTCAGTGTGAGCAGTGTACAGTGCAGAATACAGAAAGTATGTAGAGCAGAAATGTAAAGCAGAGAAGAAGACATACCTCCCAGGCCCGCCAGTAGCCTCCGAGCAACTGCCCGCTGCCACGGGAGACTGAACTCATGTAGCCGTAGAGGGTGGCCAGAGCCGCGCCACCCCAGTCAAAGCGCAAAATATCTCTGACATCTACCAGTGCGCTGAGAAGACAGAGGGGCACTGTGTTCGCCCGGTCGGCAAATAGGGTGGTCCCTAGCAAAAACATCAAGAAGCCCCGTGCGTACTGCTCCACAGCCTCCTGGGTCATCGGGGGCTGCGTCGATGAGGGTGGGCTGGACCCTAAACTGAACCTCGAACCAGGAATACCTGACAAAGCCAGGACGCGCCAGAGGCGGTGCCTCTCCAAGCAAGTAGACCTGGGCCGCGGTCCACTCATCCATGTCAATGTCGAAGGGGATCGGATCACCCCCTACCCCGATGCCGGTAAGCATCGCGAAGTCGTAAGGAGTCATCGTCATGTCCCCTGCCACCGACAAGTGGAATGAATCAGTGGTGTCCCACCACCTCTCTGCCAGGGCCGCGAGGAGAGGCCTGCAAGCAGTAAGTCTGGACAATCCCCTACAAAATGCACTGAAGCCGGCCCGATCGACGATCTGACGGACTGCGTCAGGAAGCTCGACATACCACTCTCGAGCGACGGTATTCCCATACCCGCGGATGGCATGGGAACCTCCCTGTTTTACAAAACAAACAGTTGCGAATCAATATGAAATGTACAGTTTCGAAGAAACAGTTAAAGTCAGTACAAATCTAGCATGCGTGCAAGTCTTTCAGATTCAAACAGAAACCGGGTACCGGTGTGCTTACAGTAAACTACGGCGCGTGATGCGTCAGTGTGTTTTGAGTGGTCCAATGTAAACTTGGTGCACGTGTGCACGTTTTTCAGATGCAAGCAAATGTCAGGTTTCAGTGCACCAGTAGGTGGACTATGGCCTGTGATGTGTCAGTACTCCCATGGGGATCAGTGTAAACATAGCATGTGTGCGTGTTTTTCAAAGTTCAAAACGGATGCCGGGTCCCGGTATGTTTCAGTGAATTACCAACGTGTGATGCGTCTGCGTGTTTGTGTGATTCAGTGCAAGTCTAGCATGCGTGCGAGTTTTCAGATTCAAATAAGCATCGGGTGTCGGTGAGTTCATGTCAAAAGTGCAATTTGTGCCGTGTATTTGGATGATTCAGGCTAGTGCAGTGTGTGTGCATGTGTGTCGGTCCTAAGCAGATATCAGTTGTGAGGTTGTCTACAATCAACTACAGCGCACAGTGTAGCAGATCTAACGCAGTTAAGGAATGTAATCAGCTATGGCAGTTGACAGTTAAAGGTCCTACATTGCAGAAAATAAAGTAGATCAAGATGTTACCTCGGAAGCGCCGAAGGACAAGTGAGAGGCCGGCTCGCGCAGGAGAAGCTCCAGGTCCAGCGCTCGGTCGAAGCCGCAGAAGTGGCGAAGTCCATCAGGTGGTAGAATGTGAATAGCCGGCCGGTAGGTCGCCGGATCAAATGGGCGCTCGCTCAATGGGAGGAGCTCGACCCCGGGATCCATCTCGTGATCCGGGGGAGTCCCGACATGTGGAATGTCGTCAGCCATGGCAATAGGGATGAGAAAATAGCCGGAAAAGGAAAACCGAGCAAGAATACGAAAAGTCAACTGGAAAAGTCAACCCCGAGCGGGGTCGAAAATGGCCGGAAAGACCGGGAGATGAAAATACACGGAAATGTAGAGGAAATCGAGGGGAACAAGTCCCGAAAAGACGAAAACCGAGAAGAGACACCGAAATGAGATTTCGATCGGTTGGAAATGTCCGAAACGCAAAGAATATCGCGAATCCGACGGTAAAACGAGCGTGAAACGCGAGGAAATCGACGAAAAATCGAGAGAACAAAGCTCTAGAGAGAGAGAGTGAAGATTTTCGGCGGAAGAGGAAGTGGAAAATAGGGTTTAGAAACCCTATTTTATAAAACCCGAGGCGAAATGGCAGAACTGCCCCCGATCAGGCATTTTCTGCCGGTCGGCACTATTTTGTGCCGGTCGGCACATTTTTGTGCCGGTGGAGAAGTTTAGGCAGCCGGAGGCAGCCGGTGACCACCCCACCTAGCCGGTGGTGTTCCCAAGGCCTTGTTTAGGCTAGATGAGGGGTTTTGGGTCTTCATTGCTCAAGAAAGTGCAAGAAAGTGCATCTCCGATGCTCAACCGGCCTCCGTTTTGACCTCAGACAGTGTCTTCTGTGCGTGGCACTCGGATTTAAGCAAAGATTGTATCCTTTTGTATCCTTTTGTCTTTTATAAGATTCAAAAGTTGTCCCGTGTGCGTTGCTTGCATTCATCACACTGCCCGGTGCGTCGCATCGCGCCGTTTTGCACGTCCCTTGTGACTTGCACCATTTTGCATTTCTGTGTGGCATGCGTGTCACACTTGCACTGTTTTACATTTCTGTGCGGCATGCGTGTCACACTTGCGTTGTTTTACGTTCCGTGTGGCATGCGTGTCATACTTGCACTTTCATTTTGCATTTCATCTTGATCCACGTGAGGTGTGCTACCTCACATGCATCATTTTGCATTTCACTTTGATCCGCGTGAGGTGTGCTACCTCACGTGTTTCATTTTGCATTTCATCTTGATCCACGTGAGGTGTGCTACCTCACATGCATCATTTTGCATTTCACTTTGATCCGCGTGAGGTGTGCTACCTCACGTGTTTCATTTTGCATTTCACTTTGATCCGCGTGAGGTGTGCTACCTCACGTGTTTCATTTTGCATTTCATCTTGATCCGCGTGAGGTGTGTTACCTCACATGCATCATTTTTCATTTCACTTTGATCCGCGTGAGGTGTGCTACCTCACGTGTTTCATTTTGCATTTCATCTTGATCCACGTGAGGTGTGCTACCTCACATGCATCATTTTGCATTTCACTTTGATCCGCGTGAGGTGTGCTACCTCACGTGTTTCATTTTGCATTTCATCTTGATCCACGTGAGGTGTGCTACCTCACATTTTGCATTCCATTTTTCATTCCATCTTGATCCACGTGAGGTGTGCTACCTCATGTGCATCATTTTGCATTTCATTTTTCATTTCATCTTGATCCACGTGAGGTGTGCTACCTCACGTGCCTCACTTGCATCATTTTTACATTCCAGTGGGGTATGCGTGCCTCACTTGCATCATTTTGCATCATTTCGCATTCATGAGGTATGCGTGCCTCGTGTTCATCATTTTTGCATCTTGAGGTATGCGTGCCTCGCTTTGCACTTCATTTTCCATTCAATGAGGTATGCGTGCCTCATTCTGCATTTCATTACATCTCGAGGTACGCATGCCTCGTCTTGCATTTCATTTTCCATTCAAATGAGGTATGCGTGCCTCATTTTACATTTCATCGCATTTCGAGGTACGCGTGCCTCGTTTTGCATTCCATTTTCCATCCGATGAGGTATGCGTGCCTCATCTTGCATTTCATCGCATTTCGAGGTATGCGTGCCTCGTTTTGCATTTCATTTTCCATCCGATGAGGTATGCGTGCCTCATCTTGCATTTCATTACATTTCGAGGTACGCGTGCCTCGTTTTGCATTCCATTTTCCATCCGATGAGGTATGCGTGCCTCATCTTGCATTTCATTGCATTTCGAGGTACGCGTGCCTCGTTTTGCATTTCATTTTCCACCCGATGAGGTACGCGTGCCTCGTTTTGCATTCCATTTTCCATCCGATGTGGTATGCGTGCCTCATCTTGCATTTCATCGCATTTTGAGGTACGCGTGCCTCGTTTTGCATTTCATTTCACACTAATGAGGTATGTGTGCCTCATGATTCATTTCATTCTCACTTGCATTGTTTTGCATCCCTTGTGGCACGCGTGTCACATTCGCACAGTTGCCCCACACACGGTCCGGCGGGACCAAAAACACGCACGGTCCGCGCGGGACCAAAAACACGCACGGTCCGGCGGGACCAAAAACACGCGCGGTCCGGCGAGACCTTAAACCCGCTTGATTACATTATCATGCATTTTATTACGAGCATTGTCATGCGCTTATGCTTTGCATCGTCCTCCACACTGGGTCCGGCGGGACCAAAAACACGCGACGGTCTAGGAGACCCTAAATCCTTGGAGGGTGCAAGACCTTCGGTACATTGACGTACACCGTTCATTGCATTTGGCATGCATTTCATCGCGCTCTTTCGCGCATCTCATCATCATGCATTGCCCCAAAGCCGGTCCGGCGGGACCTTAAACACGCGTGGTCTAGGAGACCTTAAATCCTCGGGAGGTGCAAGACCTTCGGTGTGTTAAGTCGCCCCTTATTGCATTTGGCATGCATTTCATCGCGCTATTTTGCGCACCACACTTGCGTTGCCCCCAAACGAGGGTCCAGCGGGACCAAAAACATGCACGGTCTAGGAGACCTTAAATCCTTGGAGGGTGCAAAACCTTTGATACATCGGCATGCGTGCCTCATCCGCATTATCATGCATCGCATTGTAAATATCGCATTGTCATGCACCATCGTAGGTAGCGCATATGTCATGCATTTCAAAAAAATCAAATACAAAAAATATCATGCATCATTTGCATTTCAAAAACCAAAAAATATACATGCATTGTCATGCATTATTTTTCTTTCCTAACATCATGCATCATTGCATTTTCAGACAAAAGACAACCAAAACAACATGCATTGTCATGCATACATTTTGCATTCCGGTCTAGGAGACCTTAAATCCTCTGGAGGTGCAATTCCTTCGGTGTTTGTCGTGCCCGAACGACTTCCATGCTTGCGGTGAGTTCCTAAGAGACCAACGGGGACGGTGAAAACTAGAGTTTGAATGGCTCATGCCTAGAACGCAAAGGTTCGGGATTTCCGAGACTAAAGTCTGGTTTAAATACCCAGGGGGTGTACCCTCGGCTTGAAACCTGTATGGAAGCCCCATAGGTTGAGGCGGCGTGTCTACGCCTCAATCCTGGATACTGAACCAACCTAGTATACCATCCTGTTGGGAGAATAGGGAAAACTACAATCATGGTCATTGCATCATCTGCATTGTCATGCATTTCATCCATTTCATTGTAGATATTGCATTGTAGGTTGCATGCATCCATTGCATCACCTTCCATCCAGGGCTCGCGCCTTTCCTTGTCAAGCTTGGTCTGGTATGTGCCTATACTTTTCACGTCGAAACATAGTTCTGCGTGCGCTCGCGCCTTGAGGGCTTCGACACCTTTTCTATGTTAGACATGGCTTGTATGCGTACATGCCTTTCCTAGGCGAGATTTGGTTTGGCTTGCGTGCCATATCCATTGTATCCATTCGATTGCATGCATTTCACTGCATCATCTTCCATCCATGGCTCGCACCTTTCCTTGTTGAGCTTGGTCTGGTATGTGCTCATACTTTTCACGTCTATACACTCATAGTTCTGCGTGCGCTCGCGCCTTGAGGGCTTCGACACCTTTTCTATGTTAGACATGGTTTGTACATGTACATGCCCTTCCTAGGCGAGATTTGGTTTGGCCCGCGTGCCATATCCATTGTATCATCTATCCATCATATTACATTGTAGTGTAATTGTTGCATCCGGCATTAGGATCATCATTCTTTCCCCAGCGGGTCGTCACCCCACTTATGTCATTCCACCCAACACTTGTTCTTGTGTCCGTCTACATTACTCATAGTTCGGCATGTGTATCGCGCCTACTCCACGCTGGTATGTTGGTTTGAGGTTGCGGCACCCTTTCTATGGTAGACGGACTTGTTACTTCCATCAATCTATTTGACATTTGTGTGGTTTTGAACCGCTCGTGATTGGATCATGATTCAATTGCTTTTCAATTGCATTGCATATTATTTGCATTGTTTATATTTTGTTTTGTAGTTCTGCATATCATTTGCATTACATTTAGATTCAATTGCATATCATTGCACTGTTTTGTACACTTCATTTGCATTGTCATGCATGTTGCTAACAATATTGCACCTGTTAAGTTTGTTTTCTTTTCAGGCACGATATTGTATGTGTGGTTCATTTGAAGCTGGCATGACCAGACGAACCAGACAAGTATTGTATCTCCCGGGTGAGACGTATCGAGAATTGCATAATTCTCTTACATCCTTTCTGCATTGTAGTGTAGTTTGGAGTTTGCTAGCTTAAAACTGTTGCATGCCTGTTTCATTACAGCTTTCTTGGCATGATCATAAGTTATGCCCGGCTTCTTGCATTTTCAGTTGCATTTTGCCCCTGCCTTTGGGCGCATATCTTACTTGTCTTGCATGTTTGTCTAAGTCTTCGGCCTTGTCAAAAATGGGTCGTCTCTGGGCTTTGACATTCACTCCCGTCATTCTTATGACTTCCGAGTTCTGTCAAAGAGGGGCAACTGTAGACACCCCATTTTTGACCGTCCTCAAGACTTGGACGTCACCGTTGGAACACTCGGTGATTATCCATGCTTGTGTTCGTTTGGAGTTCCCGGAGTTCTCAGCTCGCGCGCCTTGCCTCAGGACCTCCGAACTCGACCGTTTTGTGTTTGGTTTTGCACCAAACACTTGTGTTTTGCCTTGGAAGGGCAGGGAATGCTTTGTGAGGCATCCCCACACACCACCGGCACTGGCTAGAGGCCACCGGCTGGCTGGTGTTGCCACCGGCACTATATTGTGCCGGTCGGCACTATTTTGTGCCGGTCGGCACTTGTTTTGGCAAAATGACCATTTTGCCCTGCCGACCACTGTACGGCTGCTTTATGAGATATTTTTAGACAGCTGTATGGCTTTAGCCTCCCCTCCATACACGTGTATGGAGGGATGCCCTCCTTGTAAGCTTGTTTGACAAGCTTTACAAGATTGATGCCTATAAGAGAAGGCCTTCTCTCTTGGCTCAAGGGTTAGAAGAGTTTTTGTGAGAGAGGTGAGAGGGAGCTTTGGTTTTAGGTTAGAAGTTCTATATCTATCCTATATCTATACTTCTCTCTTGTTTGTGTAACTAGGTGTTTGTGCCTTACTTTTGCACATCAACACCTAGTGTTTCACCTTCTCTTGGTTACAGAGGTCCTATGAGGTCGTTCTTGGTGTTCTTGGCTGGATTCAAGCAAAAGAAGGCAACAACATCAACTCTTGTGGAGGTGGTCAACAAGGGTGAGAAACTAGCTCTTTTTACCCCATTCTTGCACCTTGTTTTTACCTAGTTTAGAACTGTTTTTGTGCTTAGTGATTAACACATAAAAGTTCTATTTTTTAACTCTCTTCATTGTTTATTAAGAGTGTTTGGTGGTTTGGGTAGGTTTGACCACCCTTAGGCCTTGAAAAGGCCACTTTTTGTGCCATTTTGTGAGAGATCCGAGACTTTGGTGTTAGGATCTCTTCACCACTGAAATCTTGAGGGATTTCAGTGGTAAAGATGATGCCTTAGAGTCTCAAGAAGGAGAGGGCCACCCCCTCTCCTTGATGTCCTTAAAAATGGCAAGTTTTGGCCTCCAAAGGAGCACCATGTTTGGTTGTGTTTTGAGCATGTTTGGTTTGTTTTTCATGCTTATATTGCCATGATATAACATGTTTCTAAGTTGGTTTTAGCACTCTTTGCATGCCTTGCATAGTTGCTTTGTAATGCCATAATAGTCCCTTAACATGCCTAGGTTGTGTGCCTCTATTTCTAGCATGTTTTAGGCTTAGATCCATGAAGCTTGTATGCTTATTTTACTATGAATAAGGTCTGTCCATGCTTGTTTTGGTCGGCCATGACTTGCATTACATAGCTCCTTTGTATTTGGCTTGTTGGCCTTAAGAGCATGAGTGTGTAGCATGCCTTGCTTGCTTCATTTTTGACGGTTTGGAACCATTTTGCATGCTATTTCAGTCCTTCATACATGTTTGTTTGATTGCTTAGCATGCCTCTTTAATGCTTTAAGAGCATGTCTTGTATGCTCCATGTTGTGGTCAATATGCATGCCTTTGTATTTGAGTCATCTAGATGCCATCTAGGTGGTCCTTTAGGCTTAGTTTTATGTGTTAAAACTCTGTTTTTAAGGGCTTAAGTATTGCCATGAGTGGTTGTGCTAGGTGTGGTTCAAAGCCTCATTGGCTTGCCTTAATGCTTGGACCATTTATTGCTTTGTTTGGCTTGCTTTGTTAGTTGGTTTGGCACCATGTTTAACATGATTTTCAGAGCTTTACAATGCATGCTCATTGTCCTTGTTTGGTGTCTTCAAGTGTGCTTGGGAGTTGCCATGTTTATGCCTTGGGTTTGGACCATAACACTTGCATGTGTGTGTGTGTGTTTAGTCTCCATTTCTAGGCACTTTGGCCACTAATTTTAGGCCAATTAGGAGTGGCCTAATTCATGTTTTAGCCCACTTCATTGCTTGGCTTGTATGCCTCTTTGCTTAGGTTGCATACTTAACATGTTTAGCTTGCTTGCATAATCCATGTTGCATGCTAGATAACATGCTTAGAGTTGCATCACATGAGCATGCATGCTTGGCCTCTTGAAGTGAAATGTGATAGAGGTTAGGCACTTTTGTGTGTTTATTTGGTTGCATGCATTTGAAATCAAAGTTGCATTCTTGGTTCTTAGGGCCATCATGCATGGAAATGCGTGATTGGTGGTCCGAGAATCGAGGCACATGCCCCTTTGAGTCAATAACATGATAAGGGATGTGTTTGGTGCATAAATGGCTTGAATTATATTGTCATGCATAGATTTCCCCTCTGCTGCTGTGAGTTGCAGGTTCTGCAGGCATTCAGTGCCGGCCGGCACTATTTAGTGCCGACCGGCAGTCAACAAACAGCTGATGGCTTCTTTTTGTGCCGGTGGCCTCCTCCTTCAGCCGGTAGTGTCCTACCCCAGCCGGTGGTGATCCCCAGTGCCCTGAGAGGCACTCCTGGGACTTTGACAATTTTTTGAGGAGGAGAGCAGAGGAAACAGAGGCAATCCGTGCATGGTAGTGCGGTTCCGAGCCAGTCCCGAGCGCATGCTGCATTCGGCCCTCATCCCGAGGCGGTTTACTGTTTAATTAGATTAATTAATTTATCTGATTAATTTAGTTAATTTGCAATAATTAATTAGCTTGTGTAGTTAATTAAATTATATATTCTTTCGGTCCCTCCGAGTGAGGGCGTATCTGTAATAAGTGTGTGTGAGTGGATGTATGTCTTCCAATCCCCACTTCTTTCTTCCCTTTTATTTACCTACTTACGATGGTAGATTAGGGCACATTTAAATTAGCATACCTTATGCAATGCATGCGTGCATTCATGCATTTGTTTACATGCACCGGGCTCGGTACATCATACAAACTGCATCGTACTTTCGATTTCCAAATTGAATACGTGCTACTCGCGCATTTCATATGCCATGTTTAGGGTTAGCCGAACCTACTCTAGATTGCATCTATGTCTGTGTTGCATTAGCCACTTAACATGAACTAGGTCATGCATGTTTTGCTAACCAGTCTCTTGTTTTTGGCACGGAGTACGATGTAAGTTTTTATGCTTTAGCATGTCGCATGCGTGTGAACGTTTGCCATGACAGTATGCTTGCCATGCGGCTAAATGCTTACGTGATAAATTGCTTGAATGCCTGTGGGTGGAGGTTGGATTGCGTGAGTTGGAACAACTCATTGAAATCCATATTTTAGCCTACTTGCGAGTAGCAAAAACCAACACATTTTTCGAGACAAAACGGATATGCAATGTTTATTTCCAAGTTAGGCAATCTAGTCTATACTTTTGTGCTGTGCGCATAACATAGTAATTCTAGGCTAATAACCGGAATAAGAACATGTAATGTTTTCAAAATCGGATATCACGGTTAGTAGAGGCCGGTCTTCGGACCGGGCGAGAGGGGGTGCTCATAGCTGACCTTCCCCGATCGTACCCATGCGTGCAAGTCTTTCAGATTCAAACAGAAACCGGGTACCGGTGTGCTTACAGTAAACTACGGCACGTGATGCGTCAGTGTGTTTTGAGTGGTCCAGTGTAAACTTGGTGCACGTGTGCACGTTTTTCAGATGCAAGCAAATGTCAGGTTTCAGTGCACCAGTAGGTGGACTACGGCCTGTGATGTGTCAGTACTCCCATGGGGATCAGTGTAAACATAGCATGTGTGCGTGTTTTTCAAAGTTCAAACGGATGCCGGGTCCCGGTATGTTTCAGTGAATTACCAACGTGTGATGCGTCTGCGTGTTTGTGTGATTCAGTGCAAGTCTAGCATGCGTGCGAGTTTTCAGATTCAAATAAGCACTGGGTGTCGGTGAGTTCATGTCAAAAGTGCAATGTGTGCCGTGTGTTTGGGTGATTCAGGCTAGTGCAGTGTGTGTGCATGTGTGTCGGTCCTAAGCAGATATCAGTTGTGAGGTTGTCTACAATCAACTACAGCGCGCAGTGTATCAGATCTAAAGCAGTTAAGGAATGTAATCAGCTATGGCAGTTGACAGTTAAAGGTCCTACATTGCAGAAAATAAAGTAGATCAAGATGTTACCTCGGAAGCGCCGAAGGACAAGTGAGAGGCCGGCTCGCGCAGGAGAAGCTCCGGGTCCAGCGCTCGGTCGAAGCCGCGGAAGTGGCGAAGTCCATCGGGTGGTAGAATGTGAATAGCCGGCCGGTAGGTCGCCGGATCAAATGGGCGCTCGCTCAACGGGAGAAGCTCAGCCCCGGGATCCATCTCGTGATCCGGGGGAGTCCCAACATGTGGAATGTCGTCAGCCATGGCAATGGGGATGAGAAAATAGCCGGAAAAGGAAAACCGAGCAAGAATACGAAAGGTCAACCGAAATGGTCAACCCCGAGAGGGCCGAAAATGGTTGGAAAGGCCGGGAGATGAAAATACACGGAAGTGTAGAGGAAATCGAGGGGAACAAGTCCCGAAAAGGCGGAAATAGCAAAGGAGATCCCGAAATGAAGTTTCGATCGGGTGGAAATGTCCGAAACGCGAAGAATATCGCGAATCCGACGGTAAAACGAGCGTGAAACGCGAGGAAATCGACGAAAAATCGAGAGAACAAAGTTCTAGAGAGAGAGTGAAGGATTTCGGCGGAAGAGGAAGTGGAAAATAGGGTTTAGAAACCCTATTTTATAAAACCCGAGGCAAAATGGCATAACTGCCCCCGATCAGGCATTTTCTGCCGGTCGGCACTATTTTGTGCCGGTCAGCACATTTTTGTGCCGGTGGAGAAGTTTAGGCAGCCGGCAGCAGCCGGTGACCACCTAGCCCAGCCGGTGGTGTTCCCAAGGCCTTGTTTAGGCTAGATGAGGGGTTTTGGGTCTTCATAGCTCAAGAAAGTGCAAGAAAGTGCATCTCCGACGCTCAACCGGCCTCCGTTTTGACCTCAGACAGTGTCTTCTGTGTGTGGCACTCAAATTCATGCGATGACTGTATCCTTTTGTATCCTTTTGTCTTTCATAAGATTTAAAAGTTGCCCCGTGTGTGTTGCACGCATTCATCACACTCTCCGGTGCGCCGCCTCGCGCCGTCTCGCACGTCCCTTGTGACTTGCATTATTTTCCATCCGATGAGGTATGCGTGCCTCATCTTGCATTTCGTCGCATTTCGAGGTACGCGTGCCTCGTTTTGCATTCCATTTTCCATCCGATGAGGTATGCGTGCCTCATCTTGCATTTCATTGCATTTCGAGGTACGCGTGCCTCGTTTTGCATTTCATTTTCCATCCGATGAGGTATGCGTGCCTCATCTTGCATTTCATCGCATTTCGAGGTACGCGTGCCTCGTTTTGCATTCCATTTTCCATCTGATGAGGTATGCGTGCCTCATTTTGCATTTCATTGTATCTCGACGTACGTATGCCTCGTTTCGCATTTCGTTTTCCACCATTGAGGTACGCGTGCCTCGTTTTGCATTTCATTTCACACCAATGAGGTATGCGTGCCTCATGATTCATTTCATTCTCACTTGCATTGTTTTGCATCCCTTGTGGCACGCGTGTCACATTCGCACAGTTGCCACACACCCGGTCTGGCGAGACCTTAAACACGCATGGTCTAGGAGACCTTAAATCCTCGGGAGGTGCAAGACCTTCGGTGCATTAAGGTGTGCACCTCATTGCATTTGGCATGCATTCCATTACATTGTTTTGCGCACCTCATCAGTTGTCCCCCCCCGGGGTCCGGCGGGACCAAAAACACGCGACGGTCTAGGAGACCTTAAATCCTTGGAGGGTGCAAGACCTTCGGTATATTGACGTACACCGTTCATTGCATCTGGCATGCATTTCATCGCGCTCTTTCGCGCATCTCATCATCATGCATTGCCCCAACACGCAGGGTCCGGCGGGACCAAAAACACGCGCGGTCCGGCGAGACCTTAAACCCGCTTGATTGCATTGTCACGCGCTTTATTACGAGCACTGTCATGCATTTATGCTTCGTATCGTTTCCCACACTGGGTTCGGCGGGACCTTAAACACGCCCGGTCTAGGAGACTTTAAATCCTCGGAGGGTGCAAGACCTTCGGTGCATTGGTGCGCACACTCCATTTGCATTATCATGCATTACCCCAAAGCCGGTCCGGCGGGACCTTAAACACGCGTGGTCTAGAAGACCTTAAATCCTCGGGAGGTGCAAGACCTTCGGTGTGTTAAGTTGCCCCTCATTGCATTTGGCATGCATTTCATCGCGCTATTTTGCGCACCACACTTGCGTTGCCCCGAAACGAGGGTCCGGCGGGACCAAAAACACGCACGGTCTAGGAGACCTTAAATCCTTGGAGGGTGCAAAACCTTCGATACATCGGCATGCGTGCCTCATCCGCATTATCATGCATCGCATTGTAAATATCGCATTGTCATGCATCATTGTAGGTAGCGCATATGTCATGCATTTCAAATCAAAAAAAAAAAAACAAAAATATCATGCATCATTTGCATTTCAAAAACCAAAAAAAAAAACATCATGCATCATTTGCATTTCACAACAAAAAACAACAAAACAACATGCATTATCATGCATACATTTTGCATTCCGGTCTAGGAGACCTTAAATCCTCTGGAGGTGCAATTCCTTCGGTATTTGTCGTGCCCGAATGACTTCCGTGCTTGCGGTGAGTTCCTAGGAGACCAACGGGGACGGTGAAAACTAGAGTTTGAATGGCTCATGCCTAGAACGCAAAGGTTCGGAATTTCCGAGACTAAAGTCTGGTTTAAATACCCAGGGGGTGTACCCTCGGCTTGAAACCTGTATGGAAGCCCCATAGGTTGAGGCGGCATGTCTACGCCTCAATCCTGGATACTGAACCAACCTAGTATATCGCCCTGTTGGTAAGATAGGGAAAGCTACAATCATAGTCGTTGCATCATAGTGCATTGTCATGCATCATTTGTATATACCGCATATGTCATGCATTCCAAAAAAAAAACACACATGCATTGTCATGCATCATTCTAAATAATACTGCATTTGTCATGCATTCAAAAAAACGCAAAAAAAAAACATACTGCATATGTCATGCATTCATTTTTGTGAGCATCCATCTAGGTTGCATTTTAGTTGCATGCATCGACTGCATCATCTTCCATCCATGGCTCGCACCTTTCCTTGTTGAGCTTGGTCTGGTATGTGCTCATACTTTTCACGTCTATACACTCATAGTTCTGCGTGCGCTCGCGCCTTGAGGGCTTCGACACCTTTTCTATGTTAGACATGGCTTGTACGTGTACATGCCCTTCCTAGGCGAGATTTGGTTTGGCCCGCGTGCCATATCCATTGTATCATCTATCCATCATATTACATTGTAGTGTAATTGTTGCATCCGGCATTAGGATCATCATTCTTTTCCCCAGCGGGTCGTCACCCCCACTTATGTCATTCCACCCAATACTTGTTCTTGTGTCTGTCTACATTACTCATAGTTCTGCGTGCGCTCGCGCCTTGAGGGCTTCGACACCCTTTTCTATGGTAGACAGACTTGTTACCTCCATCAATCTATTTGACATTTGTGTGGTTTCGAATCGCTCATGAATGAATCATGATTCAATTGCCTTGCATGTAGTTTGCACATAGTTTCAATTGTATTGCATTTCCATTTGCATTGTTCATACATAGTTTTGTATACATTGCATATCATTTTGCATCCATTCTGCATTGTCATGCATGTTGCTAACAATATTGTACCTGTTAATTTTGCTTTCTTTGCAGGCACGATATTGTATGTACGGTTCATTCGAGGCCGGTGAAAACCGGACGAGCCGCGCAGGTATTGTATCTCCCGAGTGAGACGTATCGAGAATTGCATAATTCTCTTACATCCTTTCTGCATTATAGTGTAGTTTGGCGTATCTAGCTTAAAACTATCGCATGTGTGCTTCATTACAGCTTTCTTTGCATGATCATAAGTTATGCCCGGCTTCTTGCATTTTCAGTTGCATTTTGCCCCTGCCTTCGGGCGCATATCTTACTTGTCTTGCATGTTTGTCTAAGTCTTCAGCCTTGTCAAAAATGGGTCGTCTCTGGGCTTTGACATTCACTCCCGTCATTCTTATGACTTTCGAGTTCTGTCAAAGAGGGGCAACTGTAGACACCCCATTTTTGACCGTCCTCAAGACTTGGACGTCACCGTTGGAACACTCGGTGATTATCCATGCTTGTGTTCGTTTGGAGTTCCCGGAGTTCTCGGCTCGCGCGCCTTGCCTCAGGACCTCCGAACTCGACCCGTTTTGTGTCTGGTTTTGCACCAAACACTTGTGTTTTGACTTGTGTTTTGCCTTGGAAGGACAGGGAATGTCTTGTGAGGCATCCCCACACACCACCGGCTGTGGCTAGAGGCCACCGGCTGGCTGGTGTTGCCATCGGCACTTTATTGTGCCGACCGGCACTCTTTTGTGCCGACCGGCACTCTTTTGTGCCGACCGGCACTAAGTTTTGCCAAAATGGCATCCTTAGCCGGCCGGGCACTGTGCAGTTGCTTTTGGAGATATTTTCAGACAGCTATATAGTTTTGGTTCCCCTCCATACACGTGTATGGAGGGATGACCCTCTTAGTTAGCTTAGCTTGTAAGCTTTGCAAGCTTTGCTTGCCTATAAGAGGACCACTCTCTCTTCTTGGCTTAGGGTTACAAAATTTTAGACATTTTAGACAGGACCAAGCTCTGGTTTTTAGGGTTAGGATAGATACACATCCTATCTCTCTCTTTCTCTCTTGTTTTGTACACTAGGTGTTTGTGACTTACTATTGCTCACCAACACCTAGTGTTTCACCTTCCTCTTGGAACTGAGGTGCTAAGGGCTTGTTCTTGGTGTTCTTGGCTGGTTTGAAGCTTAAAGAGGCATCAAGGTTACCATTGTTGGAGTTGATCATCAAGGGGTAAGAAACTACCCCTTTTTCCCCCATTCTTGCATTCCATTTTTGCCTAGTTTAAAACAGTTTTTGTGCTTAGTCTATAACACATAAAAGTTCTGTTTTTTAAGCCTCTTTATTGTTTGTTAAGAGTGCTTGGTGGTTTGGGTAGGTTTGACCACCCTTAGGCCTTGAAAATGCCACTTTTGGTGCTATTTTGTGAGAGATCCGAGACTTTTGGTGTTAGGATCTCTTCACCACTGAAATCTTGAGGGATTTTAGTGGTGGAGATGATGCCTTAGAGTCTCAAGAAGGAGAGGGCCACCCCCTCTCCTTGATGTCCATTGAAAAGGGCAAGATTTGGCCTCTTGAGAGAGCATAGTGTTTGATTGTTTGTTGAGCATGTCTTGGCTGCATTTTATGTTTATTATGCCCTAATATGACATTGCTAAGTGTTGGTTTTAGCACTCCTTGCATGCTTTGCATAGTTGCTTTGTAATGCCTTAATAGTCCCTTAACATGCTAGGTTGTGTGCCTCTATTTCTAGCATGTTTTAGGCTTAGATCCATGAAGCTTGTATGCTTATTTTGCCATGCATGAGGTCTGTCCATGCTTGTTTTGGTCGGTCATGACTTGTATCTCATAGCTCCTTTGCATTTGACTTGTTGGCCTTAAGAGCATGAGAGTGTAGCATGCCTTGCTTGCTTTATTTTTGATGGTTTGGAACCATTTAACATGTTATTTCAGACCCTTTGGTGCGCTTGTATGCTTGCCTTAGTTGCCTCTTTAATGCTTTAAAAGCATGTGTTGAATGCTCCATGTTTTGGTCACTTTGTATGCCTTAGGGTTTAAGCCTCTTAGATGCCATCTAGGTACACCCTTGGCCTTGCTTAGGTCTGCCCTTGACCTGTTTTGAGCCCCCTTAGCCTTGTGAGGCTTGGTGGACTTGGCCTTGGTTCAAGCCTACATGGCTTGCCCCAAGCACTTGGCCCCTTTTGCATGCATTTGCTCATCTTGTTTAACATGATTTGGCATCATTTTATAGCATGATTTCAGAGCTTAACTTGTATGCTAATTGTCCATGTTTGGTCTCTTCAAGTGTGCTTAAGAGTTGCCATGCTTATGCCTTAGGTTTGGACCATAACACTTGCATGTGTGTGTGTGTGTTTAGTCTCCGTTTCTAGGCATTTTGGCTACTGATTTTAGGCCTATTTGGAGCTGCCTAAGTCATTTCTAAGACCATCATTTACTTGGTTTGCATGCTTGCCTTGCATGTTTGCTTGGATGCTTTGCATAAGTGTATTGCATAGTCCCATGTTGCATGCTAGATAACATGCTTAGGGTTGCATTACATTAGCATGCATACTAAGCCTCTTGAAGTGAAGTATGATGGAGGTTTGGCACCCTTGTTTGTTTTGTTTGCATTGCATGCATTTGAAATCAAAGTTGCATTCTTGGTTCTTTGGGCCATCATGCATGGAAATGCGTGATTGGTGGTCCGAGAACCGAGGCACATCTTCCTTTGAGTCACTAACATGATAAGGGATGTGTTTGGCGCATAAATGGCTTGAATTATATTGTCATGCATAGATTTCCCCTCTGCTGCTGTGAGTTGCAGGTTCTGCAGGCATTTTGTGCCGACCGGCACTGTTTAGTGCCGACCTGGCAGTCAACAAACAGCCGATGGCTTATTTTTGTGCCGGTGGCCTCCTCCTTCAGCCGGTGGTGTCCTACACCCCAGCCGGTGGTGATCCCCAGTGCCCTGAGAGGCACTCCTGGGACTTTGGCAATTTTCTGAGGAGGAGAGCAGAGGAAAACAGAGGCAATCCGTGCATGGCAGTGCGGTTCCGAGCCAGTCCCGAGCGCATGCTGCATTTGGCCCTCATCCCGAGGCGGTTTACTGTTTAATTAGATTAATTAATTTATCTGATTAATTTAGTTAATTTGCAATAATTAATTAGCTTGTGTAGTTAATTAAATTGTATATTCTTTCGGTCCCTCCGAGTGAGGGCGTATCTGTAATAAGTGTGTGTGAGTGGATGTATGTCTTCCAATCCCCACTTCTTTCTTCCCTTTTATTTACCTGCTTACGATGGTAGATTAGGGCACATTTAAATTAGCATACCTTATGCAATGCATGCGTGCATTCATGCATTTGTTTACATGCACCGGGCTCGGTACATCATACAAACTGCATCGTACTTTCGATTTCCAAATTGAATACGTGCTACTCGTGCATTTCATATGCCATGTTTAGGGTTAGCCGAACCTACTCTAGATTGCATCTATGTCTGTGTTGCATTAGCCACTTAACATGAACTAGGTCATGCATGTTTTGCTAACCAGTCTCTTGTTTTTGGCACGGAGTACGATGTAAGTTTTTATGCTTTAGCATGTCGCATGCGTGTGAACGTTTGCCATGACAGTATGCTTGCTATGCGGCTAAATGCTTACGTGATAAATTGCTTGAATGCCTGTGGGTGGAGGTTGGATTACGTGAGTTGGAAACAACTCATTGAAATCCGTATTTTAGCCTACTTTCGAGTAGCAAAAACCAACACGTTTTTTCGAGACAAAACGGATATGCAATGTTTATTTCCAAGTTAGGCAATCTAGTCTATACTTTTGTGTTGTGCGCATCACATAGTAATTCTAGGCTAATAACCGGAATAAGAATGCATAAAGTTTTCAAAAACGGATATCATGGTTAGTAGAGGCCGGTCTTCGGACCGGGCGAGAGGGGGTGCTCATAGCTGACCTTCCCCGATCGTACCCAAGCTCCCGAGCCAAGTCACTTTGGTGATGAACGGGCACGTGGCCTTCGGCACCGAGTCAGGGTTTCCTAAATTCCCCATTTTAAAAATATTTAGGTGGCGACTCTGTATCTGGAAAGCAGTCCATGTTTGGCACTACTTTTCAAAAAATTGTTTTCTCAAAAACGATTTGCCAGAGTTGGACTCTTTGGTTCAGATTATGAAACCGCAACAAAACAAAAAAGCAGGAGAGTCCGAACCGTAGCGGAGGTCCCCCGCGGGCGCTGTTACACCAAATGTAAGAATCCGTTGCCAAGACCGACCCTCCTCATCAGTGCCAGTCACACTATTGATCAATTCCATGGAAGCATTGTTCTGGTCTACATGTTTCGCTGTTGTTGTGTACTCTCTCGACTGGAACAATTCAAATGTATGAAAATGAAATGATAAGCATTTGTTTATGAGATAAACACATTGACTAAAAAGCACGGGCACGAACACAAACACTGATAACAACTACTTTAACATGAAAAAAACACCCAGATTTTACGTCCCAAGAACTAAGTATGAACAAGCATATATGAGGGAAAAAATAAGTATGAACTAAACAAGGTTCAGATTAAAGACACAAGAAGTGAACAGGATGAAATGCCTAGCCTTATGATCATTCTCTTCTTTTCTTTTCCCTTTTTCGTATCCCACGCACTTGTTTTCAAATTAGTACATCACTCTACCAAACACCTTTCCAGAATTATAATAAATCCCAAAACATGTCCTGTGGTGTGTCCCAAAAATAGGACATGTGTCCTCGACATGTCCTCCAACATGTCCACTAAAAAAATTAATATAAATGCCACATGGCATGTCCCGACACATATCTGAGTGGTGTCTTGTCCGACATGTGTTGCACACTACTACGGCAACAAAAATGGAGTGTTTCATAGCATATAGAAATGAGGAGCACACTATAGTGGGTTATTTTTAATATAAATTATAGACGACAGAAAACACCTCTTCAAAGCTATTTGCGAGTGTATATGTTAGGATATATACATGAGTATTACCAATACATGAACGAGAGTATTACTAAACAAGGTATATAAAATATTGCAACAAAAGAAAAAAAGCAACTTGACAAAATACTAATTGTTTGCAATCAATGCGACTTGAGTTTTTACTTTTCTTGACACCAAAATAAATTTTCAAGGAAAAATAAATCCAAGTCAGCATGAAAAACAGATTAATGCAGATGAAACAAAGGCAGAGCATCTTAGTTGAAGAAAGCCACGAGAATGATCATAATGCAAGACATTTCATCTTTGATGAGAAAGTGCAGAGTGTTATAGGCGGGGGTCCCCAAGGGACACATTTTTCCTATCTGTCAACTCCCCAGTGCTCATGTTCAATAAAAAGTGATGACCATCTCCAAGGACACATAGCAAATAAGATATCTGAAAAGAAATCAACCATTGGGGGCATGAAGTAAGGATAAACTGCGTAGATATATTTTACAATTAACATGTTAACGAAAGTGGCACACGTTCAGTTCCAAAGCCATCCCAGCTTCATTTTTCAGGAATCTAAATGCCAAATTGCTCCACATTATTATGGTTCCAAAACAATGCTAAAACAAAAGGGATCAAAGATCCAAAATTTAAGTGGTTTATTATGGAAGACCGAGTCTAGAACGTGTGCCATTTGCATATATTGCAGTTGTAGAGCATTCTGAATCTATAATAGAAAATCCTACATTCCCTATCACAAACAATCTGCATGCATGCAAATCAAGATAAATACAGAACACAAAGGCCCATAAAGCTTACGAATAAAACATACCCCTTCAAACGAACATAAAAGAACAGAGCGTGGTATAATCTCTCCCCCCAAATTTTCCTTCGTAATGAGATTCAAGTCAGGGTGAGAGAATATTTCTAACATATATCAATCCACATTCCCACCGCAGCTAGCTGACTGCAGTTGGGATTTTCACCAATGGGATTTATATCAAGGCATGATATATCATACTCCAATTGTGCATGTTTCACTTCTGTCGATATCCTATCACCAATTTCTAGGTACACTAAATGACCACCATCAGTAGCCAAGAAAACCCTATTAGAGAAAACTTACAATGAGAGGTCAAAGCTTGTAACATAACACTATATTGGATTAAGAGAAACTAATCATAAAGACAAAATGCTATATCAACAATATAAAAAAGGATTCACTGTAGAGATCACAATCACAAATTCATGCTCTTGAAAACAATTTAACATGTTCAAAGTGTTGTCAAGCTAATAAGCCTCAGCTGCCAACCACCAAGAATAAGTACAGAAGGAATAAAAACGTATAGACTATATGGGAATTACACAGATGAGACAATCTCTTGAAAGTACACAAAATAATGCATTCGAAACCTCTACATCCCTCCATGACGTAATGGCATCTAGAGTTTGAAACATAGAAGCTTAAGGAGTAAAAACAAAAAAGTAATAAATGATAACTAGTATCCATGTTAAGCTAGATTACCTCTCCTTAAATGAGAAAAACCTTGGTCAGCATCTTCAGTGGATTTTAGCATAGTTGGCTCTCCAGTCAAGTAGGAGACTACAGTTAACAAAGGAAAAAATAATAATAACTAGCAGATATAAGTGAAAAGAAAAGGTTGAGAACTAGAGACATTAACAACCCTTAACCCAACAAGTGATGATGTCAGACAAAATTAAATCATATGCAGAGATAACAAAAATAATATTTTTGATAATAAGATGCCAAGACACTTACAATCTTCCACATGCCTTTGTTTCAATTTT
Organism: Camellia granthamiana; assembly: GCA_036172215.1. NCBI lineage: Eukaryota > Viridiplantae > Streptophyta > Magnoliopsida > Ericales > Theaceae > Camellia > Camellia granthamiana. The sequence continues at coordinate 43,979,698 of CM069908.1, read as the reverse complement.
ACTACTCTATATGCTTTGCCTACTTAAACATGGAAAGATAGAGAAAGAGAAAGGGGAGAAGTTTTCTGGATGATTTATTTAATTATAAACCTCGTTTAACTACGTAGACAAAGATTAAATGAACATCTCGCATTTCCAAATCTTATTCCAATTTGTAACGCCCCTACACCATTCCTTGAAATTTATATCCCAAATCGAGTTTCATCATCAAAACCACCCAACACAATAACATTCACACAACCAGGGATTTTGCTCTTCCTTGGACCTTACTTCAGCACAATTTGAGTGAAATTCTGGCCTTATAGGTTACTAACTAGAGGGACCTTGTAATCTCACTTGGCCAAGTTTTTGGATTTTCATACAAGTGGACACTTACAAAAAGATAAAAAAAAAATTTGGCGCTCCAAAACAATTCTATCTATTCCACTTAGATTAGAAGAGGGGATGCCGCTAGAAGGGTACTTTCAAATCCTCCCACCTTTGGATCCCAAGCTCACAACACTCGACAAAAAGGGCAATCCAATAGATTTGAGCAACATTGTATGAGAAATTATTACCTATATTCAGGGACAAGGGGCAGAATGACCTCTGGATCTACTTATTGTGGAGTGAAATCTCACATCGCCTAGATACCAAAGTAATGTCAAGTATATAAGCATGAGGGCATCCTCACCTCAATAGCTAGCATTTGGGGTTGAGTTCTACCTAAGACCATGTAACAGTTATTGTAGCATTTAAAATGGTCTTTAAATTACTAAATCACATGTAAGAGTTTTTTGGGATCACAAGTTCATTGATCCAGTTACCAATAGGACACAGATCAAATTTAAATCATCACCGGGTTTCATTCAGACAACTAAAAATTCCATATGTATCTTCTATTTGTCTTCTTCTCAAACTTGTCTTCCCCACCTTGTGCCCCACTTGAGTTTTAAACCCACTCGGGGCTCCATCAATTACCGAGTTCATTTAGATAATCGACAGACATCACTATTATATTTTTCTTATCCTAAGGCCTCCCTTTTTTCTCATCCCTCCCTCATGAAACATTCTCTACTAGTTCTCACATGTGTTTTGCCCCTGTTAGTTGTTGGCTCAAATCACTTTTATTCTTTACGATAGATAAAGAAATCCAACTTCAAGCCTGCCATGAATGACATCACAATGTTGGATATAACAAAGCAATGAAGGCATACCCGGATTCTGTACTTGTAAAACTGCATATCCACCAACTCCGGCAGCAGCCAAACCGAGAATAATAACCCAAATAAAGCCCCCAGTCGACCTCTGTATTAGCATCTTTACCTGCATCTTTCCAATAAAAAAACTTAGCTACAGACAAGCAAGCATGACAAGGAAAACTAGAAGGAATTCAGATTGTTATTATTTAAGGTTGTATTTGGATTTATGAATTTGAAAGGAAATAATTTGACACTATTCATTCAAGAAGAATTGCTAAAATTTAGATATGGATTTCAAGATTGAATTTGATAGCTTTTCATGATTGATTTGAAAGAACAACATAAAAGTAGTTACTTGAAATCCTTTTATATATGCTAAATAAAGGTTCTAGTTAAAGATCCTAATAAAATATTTTCCTCCTATCTTTAATCCATCTTCTGATTTAGTTTTTCAATCCACTTACCTCATATTAAAATAAAAAAAAATAAAAAATAAAAAAAAAATAAAAAATAAAAAAATCAATCTCAAATCCATTCATTTGAAATCCATATATACAAACGGAGCTTAAGAGTAGCAACTAAATTTAATATGGTCAGCTGTATAACTATGGCCAACACAATAAAAATAAATTAATTACTAGTTCTTTCATTTCAGCAAATAGTCATAGACATGCTCATACTCACTTATGCACGTGTCATGTTCTCTCGCATGTATAATAAATTGCTGCCGCAGCAGCACTCATAACTACCCCAGGTATTCTTGCATTTGCCCTGCGGGCATTGGCAGGCTGACCTTTCTTTGCATTCGTCAATATCTGGAAGACAGAGAACGGTCAATAGAAAGAGACTGAAATCTACAGGGTATCAGCCTACAAACCTACTAAATGTTTAAAGATAGTATGCTTGAAAAGAGTCATCGCCTAATTTGATATAGCCATAGCAAAATAATGGGCCCAACAAGCCTCGTAAATCCCAGTCATCTTTGTAATGTTCCACGACATTAATCAGTAAAACCAAGAAGTAGAAATACATTACCTTCACAAGTGTGCACTCCATCACCCTCGAATCCTGATGGACACTTGCAGCCTTTTGTATGGTTATCCTAAAAGTTCATCAAGAACCGCTCAATGGTCAGTGGGCAGTTAAAAAGAACTGAGAAAGTGTCCTAATAATAATCAACTCTGACAGGTGAGTTGAGTTTGAACCACTTACAATGCAAGCAGAATAGGTCCTGCCTTCCTGGGTCTTCTTCCAACAGCCTCCATTATTTAATTCACACCGTAAAGCACCTAAAGCTGTTACACCAAATATGCCAAAATATGATGTAAATATAAATTTCTAAGTGCTGTGTGTATAAGTTCAACAGCTTGTTCAAAGTGTAAGATGCCCGCTTGATCAGAGTTAACATCATCTTTCTAAGCTAATGGCACTTTGTGTACGCTTGCAGGATATTAGTTAAACATGTCTATTGGAAGAGACCATTAGGTTGTGTTAGGATCATGGAATGGGTAAGAATTTGGAAAGGGAAAGGAAAAGGAAAAAGGCGGGGGAAATGGAGAACAAATTTAGCTTATATTTCCATTCACATTTCCTTCACCTTCTTCCTTTTCCTTTCCAAATCCCTATTCAAATCCATAATCCAAACACAGCCTTAAGGTTCCAATACAATAAAGGAAGATGAACACCTAGTTACAATATTTCAAAGTAAGACTATGAATCACGCTGGAGATTGTATCTTATCTATTTGATACTTATTTTAGATATAAAAATAGAAAAACTACGCATTTAAAGAATTCGACCAAGTCCTTGTATCTTATGATTTCAATATCCTATGGATACACCCATGTAGCCAGCATACTATTTACCGGCTATAAGTGTAACTTGAGATTTCAATTCAATCAAAAAAGGAAAAAAAAAAAAAAAAAAAAAAAGTTGCCACAAAAATTTAAGAGTTACATTGTTATTAATGACATCAGAACCACAATGAATCAAACTGATGTTACGAGATCTGTTTATAACAGCACAATCACAAAAATCAGCAACTTAATAATGAAATCTATTTTGCTAGACATTTTCAGCCAAATATTCTCTTGTTTCATCAAAAGTGAGAAGACATGAAAATCAAAATTCCTTAATGGAGTATCCTGTGAGATATCAGGCATGGTGATATTTTTTTTATGCTGATGGCACTGAAAAAAAAAAAAGGGTGAAACTAAAAAGGGGGCATTTTTACTTGATTTAACTAAAAAAAGAGTGAAACTACTGCCACAACTTTTCAAGAAATGATTTTCCTAGCTAGATTTGTTGGTCTATTGTCTCTTGAGCAATATACCAAAAGGAGCAAAACTTACACTCGTAATTTGAATAAACACATACCTTCACAATGAGTATAACCATCACCAACAAAGTCTACACCTTGCACAATAGGACATTCACACACTCTTCCTCGAAAAGTATCCTACAAGAAGTCTCTTAAAATCAGAGAAAAAAACTAGAAGAGATCCAACCATATTCAACTCTAAAAACACAAGAAATTTTATTTTATTTTATTTTTCCCAGAAGCATTCAACTGAAATGGTTCCATACCCGGCATGCAGTGATGTTAGCATCCTTATCCTGCCAGCATCTACCATTGTTTGTTAGACACTCGTTTGTTTCTATATCTGCAAAGAAAATGCATGAGAAAACATTAGGGTCCATCCATAAAAAAATTGCATAGAATATAATATATATATATATTTATATGTATATGATTTATTATTGATTGTCAAAGTTAATCATCTAAAAAGAACCAGATCCATGCTACACTATAAGGAGTTGAGGACTGCAATCACAAGTAACAGGAAATTTAACATGTTGCTCCCAAACAAGTTCCTCCACTAAATATGCATAAAAAAACCATATCGGTATAGAGTAGGCATTTGTTCCCATTTACATTAACCTCATGCACATTGAAAAGGTAATAACCCTAGAATTCTAGTTTATGACCTCGGACTTGTTGGAAATGAAACTTATGTAGTCTTATAAAAAAAGGGACCCCTTTGCAATTTATGCTTTGGTTTCTATTATGAAATGATAACTGCACCCCTATGGTGGAAGACAAACATCCATTAAAATTCATAAGCACTTCATGAATATTTACATAATTTATATAGTTCAAAACCAAGATTGGATATAGCAATGAATAAGACTATTAGACTCAAGGAATAGTGAAAAATCCTAAAAATAAAAAATAAAAAGCAAAGTCTAGGTTTATGATTTTAGAAGGTCCAAAGAATGACGGACCATATTGGAAATTACGGATTCCATTTTATATCTTTACAGGTAAAATGTAAGAAAACATGCAGAAGATCATCTTGTTATCACTCCCAAGAAAACACTGAAATTTATAACAATAGAAGTCAGCTAATTATCAACCTGTTTTTTTCCAACAAAATCAATTAACTATAGTTGTTGGTTTCTTTTCTTATTCTTTTTTTTTTAATGATAAAATATGGGAAACTGCCCTTATTCATCCCTTAATACATTACAAATATCAACTGTTCCAAATCGTTGGTATATTAAAAAAAAAAAAAAAAACCCAAAGAAATAATTGATGTAACTTTCTGGAAAAAAAAAATAATAATGCTCCCTCTGTAGCATGCATTATTGGATGTTATGTTTATTGCCTCAAAAATCCAATTTCACCATCATGGAACATTCTTATCTGTGAAAGAAATCCAAATCAAAAGAATAATTTTAAAGCAAACCAAAAGTAGAAGAATTTGGGGAAGAAGGCAAGTATCAATTTTTCGAAACAGAAATTGAGAGAGAGAAGCAGGGGAAGTGAGATACAAAGCAAAAAGGGAACAAACCTATAGGGGCAGACTGAAGCACCGATGGTCTCGCACACAGCAGGAAACGGCACAAACCCAACGATCAACAAACCTATATGCGGGTGTGCGATTTGGTTGGGGGAGAGAACTACGAATTGTGAGACAAACCTGTGCAAGAGTGAAAACTGTGCAGATTGATGAGGAGAGATTGATGAGGGGATTTACCTATCCTGGAAAAAAAAGAGGCAATTTTGGGAGGGAAATTTTCACCGCCTCATATGTTTGTAGAGGCGGATCACCAAAACAACAACAACAACAACAACAACAACAACAAAAAATAAATAAATAAATAAATAAATTCAATACAATTTTTAGGTTTTTTTTTTTAAAATTAAAAATAATTTGAGAGCAATAAAAATCAAAATTATATTTTTAAAATTTTAAAAAGTATTTATGACCTAAAAGATAAAATTATACAAAAATAATAAGTATTTTTTTTAACCCAATTTTTTCTTATTTTTTAGGAAAAAAATTTTCGAAACTAATTTTTGAAAATAAAACCAAACATATTAAAATTGATAATTTAACCACATTCTTTGAAAAAGTTTAAATTATCTCAAATTAGTCATCTCAACTTAAGAGTGTGTTTGGGCTTAATGGGTTCATTTTGTGATCTAATTCAATGATCATTTTAATTTTACAATTCATTAACTAGAATATTTAAAACTCTTTAAAAAGTTATAATAAAAACACAAATCACTAAATCACATCATTTCACTAGCAAAACTTTTACCGACAAATAGTGTTATCGTCACTAAATGATTAACTCTTTGCCCACGCCAACTTGTTGTTGCCAAAAGTAAGCACACTAATTGCAACGCTCATTGTGTTGCTAAAACATAAGCCTCGTAGTTAAAAGTTTTGAAATTTTGGCGCCAACCAAAAATTTTGGAGCCAAATGAATGTTATGCTTTTTTAGCGACGGTAGCAAATTGCGTCGGTAAAGGTATACTTTTACCAACGAAATTGATCACTCTGTTGCCAAAAATATACTTTTGGCAATGAAAAATTGACGTCGTCGCCAAAAGTAGTGGCCAAAAGTGTAATTTCTTGTAGTGCCTCAATCTTAGCATGATTTAGTCACTGCTTTGACTGGTTTTAACTCTGTTTTGAGTTGGTTTGGCCCTTCGAGGCTTGTATCATATGGTTGTAGTGCAATCTCTTTAACTAGCTTAGTGAGTTAAGCCTTTTAGCATGTATTGCATGAGTTTCTTACATGTTTTAGTGTCTTTTTGCACTCTATTTCAGCACTGAAATCTCTGCAGTCTCTCTCCATTCTTCACTCTTTCATTTGTTATAAAAGTGACTTCGAACCCCTTGTTGGCTTAAGTGTGGAATCAAGACTGTAGACTCGACTTCCTTTGCGCGCCCCCCTTTCGGAGAGGGCGCAAATTGGTCTTACTACAGTTCAGACTCCTGTCATGATTCTGAATCTAAACTCACAAAGTGCAATGTGAGACTGATAAACACCAAAGAGTCCAAATCTGGCAATTGGTTTTGAAAAAAATCAATTTTGAATAAAAAGCGCCAAACATGGACTACTTTGCCAGATTACAGAGTCGCCAAGTGGGCTTAAAACTCACATTCGATGAATTGTCCCAATTCAAGTAACAAAGCCTTCATCCACAGGCATTCATGCAGTTTAGCATTTAAACAAATAGCCTCATGGTAAGCATACTATCATGGCAACACTCACACTCATGTAAGTATGCTAAAGCATAAACACTTACAGTGTACTCCAAGCCAAAACAAAAGCTAGTTAGAAATCAATGCATGATCCTAATTATGTTAATATGCCTAATGCAACACATGCAATAATGCAACTAAATAGGCTCGGCTATCTAAGATGGCATATGAATGCAACACTTTGAGAGCATGCTCTTGAAACACGTATTCAAATAGGTATTGAAATACGATGCAGTTTGAATGATGCGCCGAGCCCGGTGCATGCAATATAAATGAATGATGCAAGCATGCAAGCATAAGGTATGCTAATCAAAACGTGCCCTAATACTAACCATCGAAAGAGGTTAAATAAAAGGGAGAAAGACGCGGGGTTGGAAGACATGCACACACGCACACACCCTTATTACAACAATGCGCCCTCGCGAAATAGGGTCCGAATAAATAAGCTAACTAGCTACGCTAAGCTAAGCTAATTATTACAAACCAACTAATTAACTAACTTAGCTAATTAATTATTACAAACCAAATTGAAGCAAATAGCTATGCTAAGCTAATTAGAATATTACAAAACAAATTGAACAACTAATTACACAAACTAATCATAAGCAGTGAAATGGCCTCGCGGGTGAGGAAGACATGCATGCTCGGTTGGCGTCATCCCGGATTGCTTTGCCGTCAATTGCATCTATTTGCACTCGCCTTGGTTTCTGAACATTGAACCAACCTCCACACTGCTACAAAACAGGGTCATTTCTGCACAAAAATGGATTGGTGGCCAGTTGGCCACAAAAAGTGGCTACCGGCCACCTTAACTGGCCAGCCGACTAGTAAAAGTGGTCGGTCGGCTACCTCAAGTGGCTGGTCGGCCACCTACTTCTCCAGACTTTTGGTTTTGCTGCAACAGAGAACAACAGAGGCACAACAATGTATTTGCAAGAAAATGTATGCACTGCCACTCTATTCATCATGTCTCAAGCTCAAAGGAGTGTGGCCCTCGGCTCTCAAGCCACCAACCAAGCATCTTAATGCATGATGGCCCAAGGACCAAGCTTGTACAAGCTTAGTGAATGCACACTTAAGACTCAAATGGCCGCCACCCTATCATACATGCTCAAGGGTGATGGCGACCAAGAAATGTGACACGTTTCATCACTTTTGAGTATGAAACGTCCCCCATTTCTTGTGTTTGGATTAACGTCCGATCCAAACACATGCAATGCAACACAAATGCTTATGTTGTTTATGTTTTACTTGATTGATTTTGTTTACTCATTTTAAATTACCGAGCCATCCTTTAATTGATTTGGTCCAAAGTGATTGTCCTCTAATGGGAGAGGAGTCAACCAAAGGATGGTTTAAAACATGAGAGAGATCATGCCTTTAACTAGGAGGAAACCTCAAAAGAGGGTTAAAGCCATTTGAGCACAAACTCTAACTCATGATTAAACACAACCTTAAGGCCAACAAACCCTCAAAACAAAAGGAAAAATGAAGAAATGAGGGAGGTTGCGGAATTTCAGTGCTGAAATGGCATGCTAAAGATACTAAATCATGCAATCAACATATGCATAACATGTTAATAGCCAAAGGCATCAAAGTTAGTGAAGTGTATTACACTAGAAGTATGCAATATTAAGCTCAAACAACCAAACCAGCTATGGACAGACCTAAAACATGCCAAATTAGTGGCCTAAACATGTTGAAATTAAGGCACAAAAGAGTAGAAGATCATGTGCACATGTTGGCTCGCAAGCAAGGCATAAGGCACAACTCTCAAAAGCAATTAATGAGAGATATATGTGAGAGTGTGATAGAGGTATATGATCTGAAATCACATGCTAAATGATGCCATATTATGCAAACATCAAAAGTAAAGCATGCTAGAGGCCCTAAAACACAAAGCTAGTAAGGGTCGTTTACTCTATAGCTATACAAAGCGAAGCACATGTGACCAAGACCACTTGAAACAGAGTTAAAGCATGCTAAATCAAAACCGAAAAACATGCTGGAGTCAAGCTAACACAAGCTAAAATGATAGGCTAAATCATCAAGTACACTAGGCTAGTAAACAAGATTGCACTACAAGTGTAAGAAGCAAACAAGAGGTGCTCCAACCAGCCAAAAACAAAGTTATAACATGTTAAAATATGGCCAAAAACATGCTTGAACTAAGCTAACATAAGCCATAAAAAGATGCTACTTTGTAGTGCTAACAAGGTATGGCATAGCAAGACAAGGAGGGGAGGCCACTCCCTCCTATTTTGGACTTCAAAACAAAGTTTTTGCCACTAAAATTCCTCTGGAATTCAGTGGTTTTAAGGCAAAAAAAAAATGGACTCAAAAGTTCTTAAGAGAAGGCTCAAAAGGCTTTGCAAGCCAAAGAGCGAAAAGAGGGGGAACCACCCCCTAACCAAACAAGGTTCAAACCTCAATTTTAAAATCTTAAAATCAGAGTTTTTAGAGGTCAAAACTAGCCTCAAAGTAGTGTAAAAAGATGGCCAAGTACTTAGCTAAAACAAAGCTTAAAAGAGACAAATTCTTACCCTTGAAGCACAGCTACAAAATAGGTATAAATCTAGCCTCAAAGAATCTCAGCTCAAAGACAAGCAATTTTGGTTAAGGATGTCTTGGCACGCTAGTTGTGTATCTCTACTTCTATGTACAAAAGGGCAAGAGAGAGAGAGAAATCTAGAGAGAGAGGCAGAGATTTTGCTAGGAAAATTATAGAGAGAGAGAGAGATTTTAGAGAGAGAATCTCCCAAACTTGCCAACCTTTCAATATGAGAGATATGGCTTCAATATATAGCAAAAATGCAAGCCTTGGTCGAAATATCTGAAAATGGATAGCTTGAGCAATGTGAAAACAACTGGAGGAGAAATATTTACAAAATATCTGAGTTTGGGACATTAGTGGCCTGTCGGCTACTTCAAGCGGCCGGTCGGCCACTTGTCTTGCTGGTCGGCTACTTGTGGTGGCCGGTAGTCCACTTGTGGTGGTCGGCCGGCCACTAATAATCTGCTTCCAGGCCTGACTTCAAACAGGCATAACTCCTTCATCTGGACTCCTTTTCAGGTCATTCTTGTGTCTAAATTGAAGCCCTGGAAGTAAGCTTTCCAATGGTGCAGACTCATATCAAAATTCCATGTGTGCTAAGAGAAATCCCTCTTTTAGTGAAGACTGCTCAGTTTCAGCCCAACCGGATTGATGCCTAACTTCAACCAGCCATATCTCTCTCATCTGGCCTCGGATTGAGGAGATTCTTGAGTGAAAAATGAAGCCCCAGAAGTCTTATTTCCAACGGTGGTGGCCTCATAGCTGAAATCCAAGTGTACAAACAGATAGACCTGATTTGGTGAAGGCTGCTCAACTCTCTCTTAACGGTTCATGCCCATCTTCTTCTCCAACTTGGTTTCTTCCCTCTCCTCCAGTTTTCTTCAACTCCAAACCTCTAAACAAGATGTTTTAAATATTTTTTCAATGTGCTCACCTCTCTTTCATTCATTTCCACTTTGTCCTTGCTCGGTTTACCGAAAAGCACAACATTTAACAAAATGCAAGCGTCGGAACATCATAGGAACTTTGTTTCAAAAAATATTTTGAAAAAGAGGGCTTTAAGGTCTAAAATCTTTTAGTCCAAAAGTGGGGTGTGAGGTTTGGATTTGACACTCTCCTTGCCAAAGAAATGGAACCTTTGCATAGCATAGCCTACACCATCAAGTAAGCAATCAGTAGTGCCCAAGTCTTGAGAGCGGTCAAAAATGGGGTGTCTACAGTTGCCCCTCTTAAGGGCGGTCAAAAATGGGGTGTCTGCAGAGACCCTCATGCATGATAGGGTGGTGGTTGTTTTGGTCTTGCTTGTGCATTCATTGACCTTGTACAAGCTTGACTCTCTAGCCATCATGAATTGAAAATGTTTGATTGGTGGCTTGAGAGCCAAGAACTACACTCCTTTGAGCTTGAGAGATGATAAGGAGGGTAGCAGTACACACATATATTCCTTAGAATATACTGCTTCGCGTCTGTTTGCTCTCTGTAGCAACAAAAAGGGAAGTCCACGGAAGCAGTGGCCGACCGGCCACCAATGGTAGCCGACCGGCCAGAAATGAATTTTGCACCAATGTGTTCTTGAATGGAGGCAAAGGCATTCTAGGAGTTGGCACAATTTTCAGAGATCAAACGAGTGCAAACAGAGGCATCCAAAGGCAAGGCGGTGGATTTTTGAGAGGAAGCAAACCGAGCATGCATGCATCCCTTGTCTAGTTAATTAGTTAATTAGCTTAGTTGTTTTTTTAATTAATTAGTTAAGTGTTTAATTAATTAATTTGGTTTGTAATATTTTAATTAGCTAAGTTAGTTAATTAATTGTGCTGTAATAGCTTAGCTTAATCAGTGTAACTAGCATAGCTTATTCATTCGGACCCTCCTTCGTGAGGGTGCAAGGTTGTAATAAGTGTACGTGAGTGTGTGAATGTCTTCGAACCCCACTTCTTTCTCTCTTTTATTTAACCGCTTTCGATGGTTAGATTAGAGATCATTTTTAATTAGCATACCTCATGCTTGCATGTTTGCATGATTTATTCGTATTGCATGCACTGAGGCTCGGCGCATTATTCAAAATACATTGCAAATTCAATACTTATTTGAATACATGTTTCGAAGCATGTTATCAAATTGAATCAAATCATATGCCATATTAGTAGCCGAGCCTATTAATCGCATTATTGCATGTGTTGCATTAGGCATCTTGTATAGTTAGGACCATGCATTCTTTTTAACTAGCTTTTGTTTGGGCTTGGAGTACTTGGTAAGTTTTACGCTTTAGCATATTGCATGAGTGTAAATGCCATATTGCCATGTTTCGCATGCTTGCCATGAGGCTATTTGCTTAAAATGCTGAATTGCATGAATGCCTGTGGATGAAGGCTTTGTTGCTTGAATTGGAACAATTCAACGAATGTATGTTTTAAGCCCACTTTGCGAAGTGGAAAATAATGTTTTAAGCCTGTCATGTTTGATGGCAAATCCGCGCTTTAGCCCACCTGAGGGTGGAAAATTCAAACCATTTTCAAAAACAAACAAAAGTTGAGTTGTTCCAAATCTTGCGACTTAATCTATACTTGCTTGTTTGTGTCACATAGTAAAGTTAGCTAATAAGCGGAATAAGAACACATGAGGTTTATAAAACAACATATCATGGTTAGTAGATGTTGATCTTTTCATCGGGCGAGCGAGGGTGCTCATTTCACGACCTTCCTCTCTCGTACCCAAGTTCCCGAGCCGAGGCAACTTTGGTGATGACGGACACGTGGCCTTTGGCACGAGTCAGGATTTCCTAAATTTCCTAAAAACAAAATATTTAGGTGGCGACTCTGTAATCTGGCAAAGTAGTCTGGTTTTGGCATTATTTGATCTAAAATCGATTTTCCAAAATGATTTTCCGGATTGGACTCTTTGGTGTTTATCAGTCTCACATTGCACTTTGTGAGATTAGTTTCAAAACCGTGACAGGAGTCCGAGCTGTAGGACCAATTCGAGCTCTCCGAAAGGGGGCGCGAAAAAGTCGAGCTAAAGTGGCCCCTGATGAACTTGCTCCTCTCTCGGAGCATAGGTCTAGTGCACCGACTGAGCCGAAGCGGCTCCCTGGTTAACTCGTGAGGTCTAAACTGAGTGAGCCTACTGGTGGCTCTGAGTCTGCCTCGACCCTGATGCGCCTCTCAACTGTGGGCAAGTCCTCTTCATGTGCCCCGGCTGACCACACTGAAAACAATTAAACCCCTGACCTCTATTCTGGGACTGAGATTGACCTTGAGATCGATTAGGTAGCGGTGGTGGTAACATCAACTACCCTCCTCCCTTCTGTGGGCATGCAAAGGCTTTGTGACCCGGTTGGCCACACTTGAAACAAGAAAAGCCACTCTGTGTACTCTTTCCCAGGCCTAAACTAGGCAAAGGACAGGTAGACCTAGACTATTGAGATTGGGACTGGGATGAGGAGTTGCCTTTACTCCTCTTATTCTGCCTATTGTCTCCCTGTGGTTCTTGGTCCCTAGACCTCGAACCCCGAAGTCTCTCCTCCTCAACCTACACTGTAGTCTCTACATGTGTTGCCGCCTCCACAAGACGGGCATAGTTTCGAATCATGTTTCCGGCAACTTTGTACAAGATCTTGGTTCTCAATTTCGTCTCAAACTCGATACAATGGCGCTCTTCCGTTGCCACCAATTCTGGTGCAAACCGGGACAAACTAGAAAAAGCTGCCTCAAGCTTGACCACAAACATGTAATTTTGTTTGAGGTCTAGAAACTCTTACCTCAATCTCTCCCTAGCAGTGGGAGGTAAGTACTTATCTTTGAAAGCAATCACAAATGCTTCCTATGTCGGTTCCACACTAACCTTGGCGTACTTCCACCATTGACCCACATCTCCTTTTAAGTAGTAACTCGCTAGAGTCACCCTTAGCTCACCCTCTTCTATGTGAAGCATCTCAAATGTCTTCACTGTTTGTTCGAGCCACTCGTCCGCTTTCTTGGGCTCGGGGCCATCAAGGAACTCATTCGGCTTGACCCGCAAAAACTCTCTAGTAAGGAAACTAGACCTTGCCTCTACGGTGTTTTCTTGGGCTTGGTTCTCAGCCCTCAACAAGTTCATTGCCTATTATTTCTTGGGCTAGGTGTAGGACGTCCCCGAACGCATCCGGGGCCAGGAGTGCGAGTCCCCCCCGTTCTGGTTCAATATTGGGTCACTACAGTTCGAAGGACTCAAATGTCACGGTTCTAAATCTCGAACCAAAGAGTCCAAATCCGGCAAATCGTTTTGAAAACAGATTTTTTTGAAAGAAGTGCCAAACATGGACTGCTTTGCCAGATACAGAGTCGCCACCTAAATATTTTATAATGGGAAATTTAGGAAACCCTGACTCGGTGCCAAAGGCCACGTGTCCGTCATCACCAAAGTTGCCTCGGCTCGGGAACTTGGGTACGATTGGGGAAGGTCACTTCGTGAGCACCCCCGCTCGCCCGGTCAAAGACCGGCCTCTACTAACCATGATATCTTATTTTGAAAACATTGTGAGTTCTTATTCCGGTTATTAGCCTAGGTTACTATGTGATGCGCACAGCATACAAGTATAGACTGGGTCGCCTGAATTGGAACGAAACACTTCATGTTTGTTTTTGAAAGATGGTTTGCTACCCGCAGGTAGGCTTAAAATGCAGATTTTGCACCCTCGGGTGGGCTTAGAAAACATGATTTTGCCACAATCTAGTGGGCTTAAAACAAACAATCAATGCATTATTCCAATTCAGATAACCCAACCTTCACCCACAGGCATTCAGGGCAGTTATATCACATAAGCAATTAGCCTCATGGTAAGCATGCTATTCATGGCAACACTCACACGCATGCAAGGATGCTAAAGCATAAAACTCACCGAGTACTCCAAGCCAAAACAGAAGCTCATTAGAAATCATGCATGATCCTAAATATGCTGAAATGCCTAATGCAACACATGCAAAATGCAACTATAGCAGGGCTATTCTAACATGGCATATGGAATGCTACAACTAACACGTATTCAATTTGGAATTGAAATACAAATGCAGTTTGTATGATGCGCCGAGCCCGGTGCATGCAAAACAGATGAATGATGCAAACATGCTGTCATACTGTATGCTAATTGAAATATGCCCTATATCTAACCATTGTAAGCAGGTAAATAAAAGGGAGAAAGGCGTGGGGTTGGAAGACATACATCACACTCACCCACACTTATTACAATTATGCCCTCGCGCAGAGGGTCCAAATAAATATACAGTCCCAAATGAAAGAATAATACAGTCCAAATATTACAGTCCAAATAATATACAAATTCCTAATTAATTAATAAATTAACTAAGAAAAATGTAAAACTGGCATGCAAGCCAGGGGGCTGCCTTGATTATGATGAATGATGTACGTTGGGCTGCCTTCTCGCGGAAATCCATTGGGATGCCCCAATTAGCCTCTGTTTTGCAATGCTTCTCGAAATGCGTGCCAGACTCCGAAGACTGCTGATTTTGCTGCAACAGAGAGCAGGAAAGGGGCATAGCAATGTATTTCACAGATATATGCATGCCTCGATCCTCGTGCCACCAATCACGCATATCGATGCATGATGGCCGAGGAATCGGATTGCACAACTCAATATAGGATGAATGCATATGAATGCTACAACAAAACCTAACTCCATCACGGATAATCCGGAGTGTCGGTGACTTGGGAATTGAGACACATTCCGTTACTCGGAGTACGAAACACGCCTCGTTTCCCGTTCCCGGGGTAACTCCTATCCCGAACATGATGTGATATGCATGATATGCATGAAATGTAACTAATATACAAATCCTAAACATGCGCAATGCTATGAAAATGAAATGCCTCGAAATACGTGCACACGTGCACGCAAACCGAGGAAATGATCCTAAGGCATGAAATGGCATACGCAATGCAAATTGGACTTATACTAACACGAGTGGACCTCAGCCCACACTCACATAAGAGGCCGATGGATGAAAATGAAGTGCCTCGAAATGCGTGCACACGGGCACGCAAACCGAGGCAACGGCATACGGAATGCAATGAGACTAAAATGACAAATACAATGCAACATGGGCTTATACTAACATGAGAGAGCCTCAGCATCACTCACATAAGAGGCCGTGAGATGAAAAATGAGTTGCCTCGAAATGCGTGCACATGGGCACGCAAACCGAGGCAACGGCATTAAGGCATGAAATGACATGGAAAATGATATGCAACATGCCAATGGATTTCAGCACTAAAATGTGGGGGAAAACAGTCCCCGAAATGAGGCGAAAGTACACCCGATGCATGAAATGGCCCCGAAATGCGAAATTAGGCACCCGAAATGGCCTATAGCTATGCAATGCATGCACAATATGACATGGAATGAAAATACAGTAGCAAGGTAGCCCAAATAAAAGCATTTTTTCAGTAGAAAACAAGGCCAAACAGCAATCATAGATAGGGCAACAATGGTACGCAAAAATAGGGGCCAAGAGAGGGGTATTGAAGTAGATGGTAAATGAAAAGCCCAAACAGAAAAATGCCCTTCTATAACACTGAAGAGGGGCCAAAAATATGCACATTTACAGTATATGACATCCCCCAAATCAGTATGAAAACATGCTAAGAATGCCATGCAAGAAATAGGCCACAAGAGGGTATAACATGAGGTACCCCAAAAATTCATCAAATAAGCAAAGACCCTTAATGAAACATGTTAAGAAGGTCAAAAAATGACCACTTTCAGTTCTGATCATGGTCCAAAAAATGAAGCAAAATGAGCTAGCAAAGCATGCAAAAACAAGGTAAACATGGATTCAAAGCAAGTGACACCATGGAGTATGAAAACAGTGTTGAGCCCTTCTTCAATGTTGACGAGGGGCTCAAAATAAGCATAATCTCAGGTTCATGAAATACTCCAAAACAGATCACACGTAGGCCAAACAAATCATGCAAATTTACGGTAAATAGGAGAGATTATGAAGCAAGTGCAAGATAAAGGACCCAAACAGGGTTGAGCCCTTCTTCAATGTTGAAGAGAGGCTCAAAATAGGCCCACTTACAGTTTACATCATGCTCAAAAACAGATCACACATAGGCCAAATATTCAATGCAAAATAATGGCATATAAGAGGATATTGAAACAAGTGCCAAATGGAGGGCTCAAACAGGGTTGAGCCCTTAAAAAAACATGAAGATAAGCTCAAAAGAGTGACCCTTTCAGTTAGGGTCGGAGCCTAAAACAGTGAGCAAATAGGCTTAAGAAATGAAGCAAAAATGTGCTACAAAAGAGGGAAAATGGCTTACCCTTGAAGACCAATACTTTTGTTGCTTCTTGGCTTGAGTTGGTGGCTTCTTAGCTGCTGGAAAACCTTCCCTTGCTACTGGAAATGGAGTGTGGTGGTGGTGGTGCTTGGTAGTGATCAAGAAATTGGCACCAAACTTGAGAAAAATGAGAGAGATAGAGATGGATATGTATGTGTATGCCCTAAGAAAGTTTTTCAACCCTAGGGACAGAGCTGGGAGGCTCCTTATATGGACCAAGAGAGGGGTGTAAAGGTGGAGGGAAATGCACCCAAGTGTTTCCCTCCAAAATATCCCCCGGATACAAAGATCTTTTGGGACAAACAGCTATACAGCTAAGTATGCACTGAGGGGAGTATGGCCGGCCAGGCATTTTTGTTGCAGGTGTATGCACTGAGGGGAGTATGGTCGGCCAGGCATTTTTGTTGCAGGTGGCCGGCCGGCCCACCCCCCATGGCCGGCCGGCTAGGGGGTCAAAAAGGTCAAGTTGAGTTAATGGCCGGCCACCAGATATTGGTGTCCTCCCAGGTCCCCTCAACACAACCATGTGGTTCAAATTTGGAGAATGTAAAACAGGAGAGAGAACAAGCCACTTTTAGGAGGGGTTCAAAAGGTTCAATTGGAGTTACTGGCCGGCCATATGTTTTTAGGGTCCTCCCATGTGTGTACAACACAAATATGTGGTTTTGGCTCGAAGAAAATGGCCCTAGGGTGTTCAACATTAGCCCGGAAGTGAGAAAAAACGGGCGCCGGGGGGCGCCGGAGGAGGATAACTGGTTGCTGAGACAATTGCTAGCCTCCCACCCTCCAGTGATCTTCCTGGTGATAAAACAGAGGTACCTGCCAAAAATGAACAAAAACCGATGCAAAACGAATGCTCGGGGGCCAAAACACGCAGTTCGGGGTCCCGAAAACCGGCCGTTAAGGCACCGAAAGTGGTGTTTGGCCACGAAGTGGGTATCTAAGACCCCAGTGTCCCTTGAAAGGGATTAAATGAGATGCATGCCAAAAACCGGAGGAATCGGAGATGGTTAGACGGTCCCGAACCGAGGCACACGGCCTGACGGCTCCGAAAACCGGGAACTGGGCTCCGAAATGGGCAAAATGGCCTAACGGGCACGAAATGTAGCCCACGGCCACTGAGAGATAGTCTACGGGACCTCTCCCTCCCCTCAGGAAAGAAAACAGAGAAAACCGAGTTTGGTTCGCAAACCGAGGCAAGGCACAGAAGAGGGTTCGGAAGTCCGGAGGCAGGGCGCACGGGCCGCGACTCTGAGACTTCTGAACGAGCACAATATGCAACATCACCGAGCGCTCAATCGGTGACGTCTGAGTCTTAAGGTCGGTCAAAAATGGGGTGTCTACACTAGGGTCCTCATTGCGGTTTGACCCGCTTGTTCCACTTGTTCGACCATATTAGCTTGGCCTGACTCTTCTTGTTGTACTGGGACCTCATGGGCCGGTACCTCATGCATACCTCGGCGAGCCCTACCACGTCTCCTGCGTCCACCACCACGGGTTTGACCTCTTCTTGGCATCCTAATAAAAGACACAAGAGAAATAATTTAGCACACTAACTTATACGTACTCGCAACTTAACTCACATATTTGACCACAGCAATGCTATATATTCCTCTGCCATATAACAATTAAATTTCACCCCACATAAGCACTTAGTCTTGTAAACACATACGGATTATACTCTTATGATGAGATTCGCCCACAAAAAATCAAGAATTCTTAGTAGAATGAGTATTTATCAAGTACCCTTCTAATAAGACCTCAAGGAATTTGGCAGGTGCAAACAACATCCTAAAAGTCCAATCTCATACCCATTTAGTCACATAAGCATGTTATCACTTAGTCACAAAATGCATAACACTTCCTAAGTATGCTAAATGAACCCATTATGGTTAAACAACTACTTCCCACGAGCTCCAAGTATTCAAACACGGTAGCTCTGATACCAAACTGTAACGCCCCAATTTTCATACCCAAATGACAGTACAATAATCATGGCCCTTTTAAAGGAAAACCAATTATACAATCCCACAATTGCATTTCTTAATGTAAATAATTCCTCATGCGATATTACATTAGTCCAACAACAAGTAATTAAACAAATAAATATCCCCAAGGGTTTACAAGTTTCCAAGGCTTAAGCCCGGTTACACAAAACAATTGTTCAAACCCATACATACAAAGCCCTTAGCTTACAAATAAAAATCACAGCAAATGAGAACCTTGTGCTCTCAACACACACACATTTCCACACCCTCAGTTAGGCGAATTCACCACGTCTTTTCCTGCCCAAAAATCCGTAGGGTGAGCATAAAGCCCAGTAGTAAATCCTTAACAAAGTATATACATTTTATACGAGTCTCAGGAGATGAATGCATATGCCATGCCATGCCCTTTTGAAAATAAAACACAGCTTCATCTTTTGAAAACCATCATGCTCAATGATGCCATGCAATTTTCAACTGTTCAACATTTATCAATTTTATTCAAGGGGCGGTAAATACAACTCTGGTAATCCCTAGGTCCGTGCCTGCAAGTAGCCTATACCAATACTACCAATTTGTCATTTTTTCCAGTATTAACTGGAAGGCTCAACACCTATCCGCGCGGTTTTCGGGTCTTTCACCAAGGACACAAAGGCCAACCTTAATCAATTTTATCTACACCACCTTTCAAGATTTACCACTATATTTACCCAAGACCATTTCATGAAAACTTATTTCTCAACATTCTTTTCTCAATGCAAAGTTTTCAAATCAAATTTCAAAGCTCTTCATTATCAAATGAATTGACATGCCAATGCAATGATTAATAATACAATGCAATATTTCTTCCACTTCCAACACTTCCACACAATATTCCCATTGTGATCAAAATTCTCATTTTTATTATTTCAAACAATTCTCATATTTCAAGCAATCTCAACAGTTTAGTCATTCGAGACTATAACAACATTTTGATCAACAATTTCAAATACTTCAACAAATCTCATATTCCGTGAAACTCATCATTTATATGTATATAAATAAATAACTATCAAACATCATTTATTTTGGCCCACAAAATAAATATAACAACATCTTTAAAGATTGACAACATCTTTCTTCAAAACCCCCAATTTCTAGGTTTTCTCACCAAAACTACTCATCTTCATTTATTGAAAGAAAATCGTCCAAAAACATCTCTCTTCAATTCTCGTAGTTCAAAACCCCCAATTTTTTATTTTAAAAGGAACAAGAAAGTAAACCCACTTTCAAAAATTTCTCATCGTCTTGAATCAACAATTAATTTTCAAAATTAATCAAAGGATGATTTTGAAAATCATCTAGATCTTGCTAAAACATATATATAATTCAAAGAAAATCCCTACCTCAAGTATTGAAAAAGAATAGAGATGAAACCCCAAAATTTACGGTGTCAAAACTTGATCTCCACCGCACACAACGAAACTCTCGAGAAGTTACACAACTTTGATGAAGAATTTCGGTCTAACTCCCAACGGATTTGGAGGAATCAAAGAGAGAAGATGACTTCTAGAGAGAGAAGCTCTACATTTGGAAATTTTGGAGAGTTTTAGAGAGAGAGAGAGAACTGAAAAAGTGATTTGAAATCTCTCCTTACGGACTGATATAACATGACCGCTCGAGTGTCAAATACACTTTCCCAGTACTTTTGCAGACAGGTCAAACTTCTGGAACCAAATGTTCTTCACTCGAGCGCATAAATGGCCGCTCGAGTGGACAAGCAACTTCGAATGCATTTTGCATTTTTGCTTCGGAGGTGCTGCCTCTGGACCCCGCCAGGGCGCTGCCCTTGGACCCGCCAAGGGGCGCTGCCCCCTCTACTCCCACAAGCTGATCGGGCAGCTCGACCCCCGACATACTCAACGAAGTGGTAAAACATGAAAGAATTAACTTCCAATACAACTCTGCAAGGCACAATTCGAGTTGGATTCGCATCTAAAGGTTTGGAGACATTACCTGTTCCAAACACACCACTATAACCCGATAACCAAAACTAAGGGGAATACAAGGGAAACTAAGATATGTAACACCATTCAAAACCATACCAACCCGAGCTCGGAACACGACAAGAGACTGGTCAAAACCGAGATCGCTACAGTGAAATTTTTTAAATTAAAATTAATAATATCATACTTAAGATTGACAATATTAAAAGAAAAATTAAGTGGATTAAATACACTAAGATCTCCTATATCACAATTAAGATCGAGTGAATTAACAATTATATCAGTTGAAAAGAAATGTTAGAAAAAAATAATTTATAATTTTCCATCACAAAAAGGAAAAATGAGTTTTAAAGTTTCTTTGAAAATTATGTAATAATGTATAAAAGCGCTCTTTCAAGTTTTTTTTGCCATCGATCCCATAAAAGTTTAAGCCATATCTAAATTGATAAATTGTGTAAATACATAACAAATTCATCGTATTATATGACAACTACTATAGAAATACAATTTCTAATAACATAACAAAGGTTAGAGCTTGTTTCCAGTCTACAATAGATTGGACCATGCTGCTTGGACTCGTGGAAGCCATCATGAATTCTATCTCGATAATCTAAACGATTCATTTATTACACCATAACAAGTAGATCATCCATGGAAAAAATAGGTTCATCCGATAATCGTAGCCATGTTAATTTATGACATTTATTCACAAAATAATGAACGATAAATATTATTTGAAAAGTAGACCATCCATTTTTTGAAAAAGAAAAGTAATAAACTAACATAATTATGGTTATCGAATCAACCTAATTTTTTTCTCATGGATGATCTACACACTGTGACATAAAATTGAATGGTTTGAATTATCAAGACGGGACCTATGGTGGGACCAATGAACCCAAACAGCATAGTCCAATGTGGATTGAAGACAAGTTGTGCTCTATAAAAAAATGTACAAACCATATAAATAGTGAAAAAAATAATATGTAAATAAACAGATCTATCTCCAGTTTATATATAGAGGAAAATGTTTTATAAATAAGATGAATGAAAGTATCATTGATGTTGTAATAAAACTGAAATCCTAGGGTGTTAATAAGAAACATTACAAAATTCTAGTGAAGTACCCAATAATATATATATATATAATAATAAGCGGTTGGTTCGATTTAATTTGATATTTTTAGTCTAAATTTGTAAACCTGATAACTAGAGCCAGATCTTCTAAAAAAATCAAACCAAACTGTTCAACGGATTTTTTTAACTCCCTCTTGATTTTATTATTATTATTTATTTTTTCTGTTATTAATTTTCATTTATGTTATTTTGGAATTGTTTTTAGCATGCAGTAGCTATTGTTCAAGGTGACAAGTATTATGGAGCAAAGGTAACCAAGAATGTTTGGGAACCCAAAATCCAACAATCTAATGAATTAGCTTGTCTCAAATTTGGATCTTGGCGAGTTCTTTTCCTTTAGATCTCAACAGTGTTGAAGCTAGTTGGCAGATGCTTTCACATTAGTTATGATTATAATGTAGGTTATTTTTTTATTGTTTATTTTTTTTGCCATTTGTTTTTATAATAGAAAGTGCTATATATAAACTAATTTATCATTGCATTTCCTTATTTGATTAGCATCTCTACTTTTACCAAAATCTCCTTCTGATTCATTCACTTTCACTAAAATTTTACTTTTATTTATGCCCATACAAAGGTGTCACGTGTGATACACATGCTAATTTTCATTCAACGTCATTAATATCAAATAGACAGAATGATCACATTAAAATTTGACAGAAATGGAAAGGAACTAACTATTATAAATAATAAAAAAAATAACGATAAAATATGGTAACCTCCCCCAAGGTTTATATAAAATATAGTGAGTCTCACAAGTTCGATATAACTACATTGGAATCCCTTAATATTTTATGTAACGCCCCGAAATTATTACCATAATCCATCCACAATATTAATAAATCACAACCATAATAACATAATTATCTTCCATTAAATCCAATGTGATTTACAAAAGAGAAACATATGCGGTATACATTCAATATGCCTAACTATGAATCTATAACATATGTTACAAATACAATAAAATAATGGAAGTTAAACAGATAAGAAATGCCCTAAAGGCTTACAACTTTTTGAGATAGTTCTTGGTTACAACAAAAGTTGACTTTAGGTCCAATACATTTGAAGCCCTTGGCTATACAAAATGAACACAACCAAAGAAGCTTTTGCTCCAAGTCCTCCCAAACTACTTCCTTGGCGGAGGTATGTCATCAGCACCTGAAATGTTTTTCTCACATAGGGTGAGTCAAATCCCAGTAGAAATAATCCAGCATAGTGTATGAATCTTAATAGAGTTATAAGGGGAATGCATATGCAATGCTCGTGCCTGTAACATATTTATATCTCTTTTCAAAACTATGTAATGCCAAGTTAATACCTTGATTCACAATTCATTTCCATTTCAATAGAAAATAGGGTGGTGATTCACACTTTGAGAATTTCAAAACAATGCAATCTTTCCTGGAAATTTCGTCCAGAGGAAACTGTAAACCGGGACCCATGTAAACGTAGGCTATACAAGCACTACTATTGCCATTTAACAGAAATTTCGTCCGCGGGATCGGCATCCATGTATACGCGCAATTTTCGGGACTTTTATCTAGGACACTCAGGCCAACTTAGTTCAACAACACAATTCATGTTTTCCGAATTCACCATTTTTCTCAAAACGATAATATTTTCAATATATAAGTGTGAAATAATATTCAATGCAAATGAATGAGAAAATAGTTTCAATTTTTCCTAATTCACATGCAATTTCTACAACAATCATGGTTTTCCTCCACCGATAGACCAAAACAGATATTTCTAAATAAGTAGCTTATATTCCATAAAGGTAAACTTTCTAAATCTCAAGAGGTGAGTAATAACACATATCCAACTCTACTATCCTTATCAATACCAATCCAATTTCATTGTTCCAACATCAATTTCATTTATTTATACAAAATAAATGTTTGAGACAATTGGGGAAAAATCCGTACTCTTTTCAAAATCAAATTCAAAATCAACCATTTCCACCCAACTCCTCATTATTTTCAACATCAAAACCATTCCCAAGAGATTATTCGAAAAACCCCTCTCTTGACTTTCTATTCAAAACCGTAGATTTGTTCCAAACCTTCCAAATCCGCAATATAGTTTAAAAACAACAAATAACTAAGTTAAAACTCATAAAAAGTGTGAAAAGTATCCATACCTCAAGCTAGAGCACGAGTGAGAGAGTGAGGGAAACCCAAAGGTGCAAAAACCAACTTTGCTCCAGTTAGAACGAAGCCCTCGCCAAGCTCTATCTTTTTGACAAAGACACATGGGTGAAAAGATCGACGAATCTAGGTGTATTAAAGGGAAATAGATGAGTTTTAGTGAGAGAGAGAGAGAGAGAGAGAGAGAGAGAGAAAATAGGGTTTCGAAATATTTAGGAAGAGAGAGAGATATGAAAAACTGATGTAAAAAGTGACTTTTACGGACTGATAGACGCACAATCCGCTCGAGCGCAAAAAGTGATGCTCGAGTGTCCAGACACAAAAACGATTACCGCTCGAATGCAAGAAATGACGCTCGAGCGTTAAGATAGAATGAAAAAGGCGCCACCGCTCAAGCGTAGGAAGTGACGCTCACGCGTCGAATACACACTCCTAGTAGTTTTGTAGACAGAAGACCATCGCTCGAGTGCAAGAATCGCCGCTCGAGTGCATGGCCGCTCGAGCGTAGAATACACTCTTCCAATATTTTTTGCGGGCCTGTAAAAGTATTGGGAGTTCACAAAGCCCACTCGAGCGCAACAAGTGACGCTTAAGCGGAGGAGTAAAATTTTGGGCAACAAAAGTTTGAACACCAAGCTACCAACTTGTTTCAAACGCAACCAATACAACCCAATAGCGAAACTCAAGGGGAAAAAGAAGAATAAGACAAGAACAACTATACAGAATCATGAAACTCGAGTTCAGAATATCATATCTAAAACCAAAATCGCTATATTTTAATTCACATAACACTTAGCTCTCTTTTCATCAGACATTCGTTAGTCATTTTGATCCAAAAACGATTTTATCTCCTTTTACATTGAAATGTATATTGTACATTGTTTATTGTAACACCTTGAAATAATTAACAATAAAACCAACTCACAATATTAATTAAATAACAACATGAGGCGAAGTAATTATATTTCATTCATATCATTCCATTTTACAAAAGGGATAACACAAGCAGTAATACATTCATAAGTCCTAACCCTAAATCTATAGCATGTGTTATAAACAAAACATAAGAAACAAAAGTTGAAACAGATAAATTAATGCCCTAATGGTTACAACTTTCTAAGACGGTGCTTGGTTACAAAAAAAGTGAGTTTAAACTCAATACATATAAAGCCCTAGGCTTGTACAAAAATAGATACAACAATAAAAAAAATGAAGCTCTTGGCTCCTAGTCCTCCCAAGTTACTGCTTTAGCGAAAGCATATCATCAATACCTAAAAATGGTTTTCTACATAGGGTGAGCCAAAGCCTTGCAAAGATACTCTAATACAGTGTACGAATCTTAACTGAGCTATAAGGTGAATGCATATGCAATGCTCATGCCAAAACATTTTATATCTCTTTCTAAAACCATGCGATGCCAAGTTTATATCATCGTTCATGGAATCATTTATTTTACAATAGAAAACAGCGCAGTGCATACAACGCTGGGAATCTCCAGTATGTGTCTACAAGTAGGCTATAAGCACTACCAATTGCTATTTTTATGGGTACTAACTGAAAGGCTCGGCACCTATCTGTGCGAGTTTCTGCACTTTCACTAAGGACACACAAACCAACAATACCACAACTACTCTGCCCACCTAGATTCACCAATTGCCATTTATCTATATACATTTATTTTATGTAGGAATGTAGAAAGTACGGGTGGGGTGTTCCTTCTAGGCCTCGCAGCTTACGACTTTTGTTGCCCTAGCATTAAATGCCAAGTTTTGAAGAATTCACTGATGAAGAAGACTTTGTGGAGAGGCTCGAGAAGTCGTGGTGGGAATGAATTGACATTGAATTTTCAATCTCACTATTGCAATTTTAATTTTACTTGCAATTTGTAAAATTAGGGCAACATTGTTTGTAATATATTAAACTTTGAAATATTATTACTCCCTCTGTCCAAAATATTAGTTCCTTATTTCTTTTTTCGTTATGCCAAAATATTAGTTTATTTTAAAAAATTAAGGACTACAATAACATGAATTTCCTATTTTGCCTTTCTTTTAAATTCATTAACATTAATATTTTTGATGTGTAATAATTGTACTATTAAAGGGTAGTTTTGGAAGTTAACCAAACCAAGCCTTAAGTCCTATCAAATGGGATCGGCTACATGAATCCTTCTTCTCCACGTGGCCCTATCAAAGGCCATTTCATTAGACAAATTAAGTAGATTCATATCTCTATTTACAACGCTAACCAGCGTTAATTTAGGCCTACCCCATCCCCTAACACTTCCATCTACCGGTACAGTATCGCATCTCTTCACTACTGCATCTGTTGGTCTTCGTTGAAATGACTAAACCATTTCAATCGATTCTCTCTTAACTTATCATCTATCGGTGCTACTCCTACCCATTCCTGAATACACTCATTCTTAATTCTGTCTTGTCTAGTCTTACCACATATCCACCTTAGCATTCTCATCTCAGCCACACCCATCTTATCTATATGTTTTTTCTTGGTTGCTGTAGACACCCCATTTTTGACCGACCTTAAGACTCAGACGTCACTGATTGAGCGCTTGGTGATGTTGCATATTGTGCTCGTTCTGAGGTTGCGGAGTCACAGCTGCGAGCCTTGCCTCCGAACTTCCGAACTCTTTTGTACTTTGCCTCGGTTTACGAACCAGGCCCTGTTTTCTTCGTTCTCTCTTCCCGAATGGAGGGAGAGGTCTCGTAGACCATCTCTCAGTGGCCGTAGGCTACGTTTTGTGGTCGTAGGCCATTTTTCCCGTTTGGAGCTCGGTTTTCGGTTTTCGGAGCCGTCGGCCGTGTGCCTCGGTTCGGGACCGCTTAACTACCTCTATTTGCTTCAGTTTTTGGCACACACCTTGTTTCCTCCCTTTTGAGAGACACTGTGGCCCGAGAGACCAACTCCGTGGTCGAACGCCACTTCTGGTGCCTAACAACTTGTTTTCGGGGCCCCGAACTGCGTGTTTCGGCCCCCGAACCTTCGTTTTGCATCCGTCTTGGTCCATTTTTGGCAGGGACCTTGTTTTCATTGTTAGAAAGGTTGTAGGAGGATGGGAGGCCAGCAATTGTTCTGAAAAACCAATTTTATTTCTTCATCGCTCTTCATCGCCCGTTTTCTTCACTAGAAAGCTGGTTTTTCCCATTCCCGGGCCACTTTTTCTGATTGTCCACCACACCATTGTGTTGTACACACCTGGGAGGCCACCAATATGGATAGGCGAGCCATCAATTGTTCTTGACCCTTTTGAACCCCTCTAAAAAGTTGGTTTTTCTCTCTCCTGGTTCACATTCTCTGGGTTTGGACCATACAGCTGTTGTGCACTCATCTAGGAGGCCACCTTCTTGGGGTGGTCGGCCAGCAATTCTTTTCACCCTTTTGACCCCTGGCCGGCCGGCCACCTGAACCTCTTGAACCTGGCCGGCCAAGTTTCTCTCTCCTGGTGCATTCCAGCTGTGCCAGCTGTTTTGCACCAGATCCTCTGCCCGAGGGTCTGTCTTTTGGGGGGGAAATTTGAATTGGTTTTTCCCCCCCTTTTTTTGGCTCCTCTCCCTCTATATAACCAGCACCCCACCTCATTTTACAAGGGTTAGACATATTTGCTAAGGCATACACCCATCTCCCTCCATAGCTCTCTCTTCCAAGCTCTAAAGTCCATTATCCTTGGCCATTTACACTACAACTCATAGCCTACCACCTCCTCACTCCATTCCATCACCTTGAAGGTCATTTGCAGAGGTAGAAAGCTCACATTCTTGGTCCAAAAGCTGCTGGAGGTTGGCTCTACAAGGGTGAGTCCCTATTTCCCCTTTTCTTGCTTTATTTTGCATGGTATCTTAGCTCCTTTTTCTTACATTTATGGGCTTCGAACCAAACTATAAAGTTCCTTATTTTGAGTCCCTCTTAAACTTTGTTGAAGGACTCTTTGCTATTTGAGGCCATCTACTACCTCTTGCCCCTCTATCTCTCTTTTAGGGCTATTTTTGCGTCATGTTTTAGCCTTATTTGTAGACATTTTCGAGGTTTTCCATAAACTGTAAAGTATCTTTTTTTGAGCCCCTCTTCAACTTTGTTGAAGGGCTCTCTGCTGTTTGAGGCCTTTTGCTACCCTGTTTGTTCAATCTCTCTTTTAGGGCTGTTTTTGCATGATACATTAGCCTTATTTGTGAGCCCTTTTGGACCTCAACCTAAACTGAAAAAAGTCTTTTTTTGACATTATCTCCATGTTTGCTTAAGGTCCCATTGCTTTTTGGGATCATCTTCCCTTATGCATGCTTCATTCCTCCATGATTAGGGCTATGCATTAGAGCACTTGCATTGGCCATGGTTTGACCTCTTAGCCACTGAAATCCATTGGATTTTTAGTGGCTTTGATGAGGTTTTGAGCCTTGAAATCATAGAGGGGTGACCCTCTCACCCCTCATTCTCTTTACTAGCATGTTTGGCCTTCCAAAGGGACCCTATTTTGCATGCACCGAAGTCACTTTCCAGGCCTCATTCTGAGTGTTTTGAGACCTTCCTCGGCTCTGTCTGAGGCCCTTTTGGCCATATTTTATATCTATGTTGCATGTGTAGAGAAATCCCATTCAAGGCCTTTCAAAGAGGCCTTTCTTTGCATGTTTCCGAGACTGATTTTAGGGTCAATTCGGTGAGCTTTAGGGCTTTCATATTTGATTTCCAGAGTTGGTTGTGCCATGCTAAGTGTCGATCTTGTATGTGCTTAACAATCCCTTGTATAGCCCTCTAAAGAAGCCCCTTATTTTTGCATGCATTGGCTGCATTTTAGTGATTATTTGGGCATATTTTGGCATGTTTTGTTCACTGATTTTTGCTGGTTTGGTGAGATTTCATATGCTTCATATACATGCCATGTAAACCATGTTTGCTAGTCAAAGTTGCATGCTATTTTAGTCCATCTTGCTAGCATCTTTTGGCCATGCTTTGAACTAGAAATGTTCATTTTTTAGGACTTCCTTGGCTCTGTCTTTATGCTTCATGATCAAATAATGCATGCTTTGTGTAGCTATAGGTCAATACATGTGCCTAGTTTTGTGTTTCGGGGCTCATCTCATGCATCGGGTGCCATATTCTCATGATTCGGGATCATTTTGCATCATATTTCAGTGCTGGAATTTGCATGTCTGTATGCCATATTTCATGCCTTGCCATGCCTTGTTAGAGTGGCATTTGGTGCCTTAGGTTCGGTCCTCGATTTGCGTGCATGTGTGCACGCATTTCGGTTATCTCATTTTCATCTTATGGCTACTGATGTGAGTGTGGCTGAGGTCCACTCATATTGGTGTAAGCCCATGTTGCATTGTGCCATTCCATTTCATAGCATTGCGTATGCTAGGTTGTATGTTAGAGCATCGTGTATGCCATGTTACATCGAGCATTGTGTATGCCATCTTAGTCTAGAGCATTGTGTATGCTAGGATGTATATTAGTCGCATTCATGCATGTCATGCATATTGCATTGTGTTTGGGATAGGAGTTAGCCCAAGCACGGGAAATGAGGTACGTTCCGTACTCCGAGTGATGAAACGTGTCTCAATTCCCGGTCGTCGACATTCCGGATTACCCATGATGGAATCTAGGCCTTGTTGTGTTACATGTGCATTCATCTCATATTGAGTCGTGCAAATTCGACTCCTCGGCCATCATGCATCGATATGCGTGATTGGTGGCACGAGGATCGAGGCATGCATACATATGTGAAAATACTTTGCCGTGCCCCTTTCTTGCTCTCTGTTGCAGCAAATCAGAAACCGGCAGTCTTTTGGAGCTTCGTGCAACATTCGGGACTGTATTATTCTTTCATTCGGGACTGTATATTTATTTGGACCCTCTGCGCGAGGGCATAATTGTAATAAGTGTGGGTGAGTGTGATGTATGTCTTCCAACCCCACGTCTTTCTTCCCTTTTATTTACCAGCTTATGATGGTTAGATTAGGGCATATTTCAATTAGCATACAGTATGACAACATGTTTGCATCATTCATCTGTTTTGCATGCACCAGGCTCGGCGCATCATACAAACTGCATTTGTATTTCAATTCCAAATTGAATACGTGTTAGTTGTAGCATTCCATATGCCATGTTTAGAATAGCCGAGCCTGCTATAGTTGCATTTTGCATGTGTTGCATTAGGCATTTCTGTATCTAGGATCATGCATGGATTTCTAATGAGTTTCTGTTTTGGCTTGGAGTACTCGGTGAGTTTTATGCTTTAGCATCCTTGCATGCGTGTGAGTGACTGCCATGAATAGCATGCTTGCCATGAGGCTAATTGCTTATGTGATATAACTGCCTTGAATGCCTGTGGGTGGAGGTTGAGTTATTTGAATTGGGACAATTCATCAAATGTTTGTTTTAAGCCCACTAGATTGTGGCAACACCATGTTTTCTAAGCCCACCTGAGGGTGGCAAAATCTGTATCTTAAGCCTACCTACGGGTAGCAAACCATCTTTCAAAAACAAACATGAAATGTTTTGTTCCAATTCAGGCGACTCAGTCTATACTTGTATGCTGTGCGCATCACATAGTAACCTAGGCTAATAATCGGAATAAGAACATACAATGTTTTCAAAATAAGATATCATGGTTAGTAGAGGCCGGTCTTTGACCGGGCGAGCGGGGGTGCTCACGAAGTGACCTTCCCCAATCGTACCCAAGTTCCCGAGCCGAGGCAACTTTGGTGATGACGGACACGTGGCCTTTGGCACCGAGTCAGGGTTTCCTAAATTTCCCCATTAAAAAATATTTAGGTGGCGACTCTGTATCTGGCAAAGCAGTCCATGTTTGGCACTTCTTTCAAAAAAATCTGTTTTCAAAACGATTTGCCGGATTTGGACTCTTTGGTTCGAGATTTAGAACCGTGACATTTGAGTCCTTCGAACTGTAATGACCCAATATCGAACCAGAACGGGGGGGGGGGGGACTCGCACTCCTTCCCCGGGATGCGTTCGGGGACGTCCACAATATCATGCTCGAGGTTTCGCACCATCATCTGCACTTGATCTCTCTCAGAAGGGCGATTTGTCATCTGTGCTGCCTTTGCCCTCCATCTTGCAACAAATTCCACAAAAGGCTCTGTTGGGTTCTGGCGGGTTGTTTCAAGCTCTTGCATGGTCATTTCAACCTGGGTATTGTAAGAATACTGATCAACAAAGGCCTCAGCCAGTTCTTCCCAGTTTTTTTTCACTTTATCTTCCAACTTAGCGTACCAAGTGGCTGCTATACCCGACAGGGTTCTTTCATACAAAGAGAGTTTCTGTGGCTTAGTCAGACCCATCGGCTTCAGGACATCCAAGAAAAGTCGGATATGTACCATTGGATCTCCAGACCCGTCGAAACGGTCAATATATGGCATTTTGAATCTGTCTGGGAGCCGTACAGCAGACTCGGTGTGCCCATCCTCAATGTCGAGAATGGAGTTAAGGCCTTATGCCTTTTTGAATTGCTTCTCAAGGTTCGCAATTTTCACTGCGGTCAGATCGAGGTCATTAGCATCAAGGGGATAACGCCTCTCATTAGGCTGCACCAGGGGTCTGAAAACTTGGGCTTGGGCCAGCCCTTCTCGAGGATCTGGACCCTGCAAATCTTCAGTTGGTGGAATTGGGTCAAAGTTCGGTTGGGGTCCCAAAGCTGGATGTGAGGCAGATGCCCCAGATGGGCGCTGCGTTTCAATACTGGTCTCAACCTACATGGCAGTTCCCTGATTTAGCGTTGCTATCACGGCCACAAATTCTTCCGAACCCTGTGCCATCACGGGTCTACTGATGATGTGACTGGTGACTATCGAATCAGATGAACCAATGAGCCCTGTCTGGCCTTTCTTTGCCTTGCCTCAGCGAAAGAACACTGGTTGCCCTTGAATTGAATCTCTGACTTAACAAAGTCTATCAGCACTAGTCCAATGTACCTAGGGGATTTCGGAGCCTTCTGAAGCTATGGTTCCAAGACTACCTAGCAAAAGGGAAAACATGCAGCATCTCAGCCTAACTTCACCAAAACAGATATGAGCATAACAGGATGACTGTGCCCTCTACTGAATTCTGCCCCAAAATCCGGCCTGTAAACTGTTACCCTCAGGTAAACTGAATTCCAAAATACTGAATTGGTGCCCGCAGGCCTGATGCCCAAACTTGTAAACTGATACATGCATTCCTGTAGAGACGTACTCTAAAAGCACATAACAGATAAGTGAGAGCCAAAACACCCCTATGTTGGGGTAGGGTTTCCCTGTCCTATTTTGTCAGGAGCTAGGGTTTCACTACGCACACAGCGGTTTCAAACAACCTATATCGGTTAAGTAACCTGTCCTAGTTTGGAATGGTCGCTATGGATCCGAATATGCACTAGGTCGAATGGTCAAAAGGGTGCCCCGGTAAAACCGGGGTTTGTGTTCCCATACTGGCAGAGCCCACAACCGGTCAGCCTTATGGTCATGCCTTGACAAGACAAGCCTCCGGCAAACCGTTCAGGAATAGCAGATGGCAAACACGGTGTCCTAGGCGCACCAATGTAAATGCAATGCAAAGAAACACACAAGTATAGTCAAAACCAGATATCATGAGTTCGAGTCAAGTTCTCTAACTCCCTAGCAGAGTCGCCAGAAACTGTAACAAGCCCGCGGGGGACCTCGCTACAGCTCGGACTCGATTTGTGTCACGGTTCATAATCTTGAACCAAAGAGTCCAAATCCAGCAAATTGTTTTGAGAAAACAGATTTTTGAAAGAAGTGCCAAACATGGACTGCTTTGCCAGATACAGAGTCGCCACCTAAATATTTTATTTTGGGAAAATTTAGGAAACCCTGACTCGGTGCCAAAGGCCACGTGTCCGTCATCACCAAAGTTGCCTCGGCTCGGGAACTTGGGTACGATTGGGGAAGGTCACTTCGTGAGCACCCCCGCTCGCCCGATCAAAGATCGGTCTCTACTAACCATGATATCAAGTTTTGAAAACATTATGTGTTCTTATTCCGGTTATTAACCTAGATTTACTATGTGATGCGCACAGCATACAAGTATAGACTGGGTTGCCTAAATTGGAACAAAACATTTCATGTTTGTTTTTGAAAGTGGTTTGCTACTCACAAGTAGGCTTAAAATGCAGATTTTGCCACCCTCGGGTGGGCTTAGAAAACATGGTTTTGCCACTATCTAGTGGGCTTAAAATTCATAGTCAAATGTATTATTCCAATTCAGATAACCCAACCTTCACCCACAGGCATTCAAGCAGGTATATCACATAAGCAAATAGCCTCATGGTAAGCATGCTATTCATGGCAGTCACTCACACGCATGCAAGGATGCTAAAGCATAAAAACTTACCGAGTACTCCAAGCCAAAACAGAAACTATGTTAGAAATCCATGCATGATCCTAAATATACAGAAGTGCCTAATGCAACACATGCAAAATGCAACTAAGATAGCAGGCTCGGCTATTCTAAACATGGCATATGGAATGCAACAGTTAACAAGTATTCAATTTGGAATTGAAATACAGATGCAGTTAGTATGGTGCGCCGAGCCCGGTGCATGCAAAACAGATGAATGAATGCAAACATGCTATCATACTGTATGCTAATTGAAACATGCCCTAATCTAACCATCATAACCTGGTAAATAAAAAGGAGAAAGACGTGGGGTTGGAAGACATACATCACACGCACGCACACTTATTACAACATTGCCCTCGCGCGGAGGGTCCGAATAAATAATATACAGTCCCAAATGAATAATACAGTCCGAATAAATACAAAGCCCTAATTAATTTACAAATTAACTAAGAAAGCAATAAACTAGCATGCAAGCTAGGGGACTACCTCGACTCTGCTCCGAATGATGAATGATGCATGTTCGGGTTGCTTGGCGCGAAAATCTATTGCGATGCCCTGATTAGCCTCTGTTTTGCAATTATTCTTGGAAAGCGCGCCAAGTTCCGGAAGGTTGCTAATTCTTGATTTGCTGCAACAGAGAGCAGGAAAGGGGCATAGCAATGTATTTTCAAGAGATGGTTCTTTTCCAAAGAAAGACATTGAGTGCTATTATTGCCATGAGAAAGGGCACATGAAGCGAGAATGTCGAAAGCTCAAGAATAAGGAGAAAATGAGTGACAAAAGTGTAGATAAAAAGTAAGAAGACACAACGGCAGTTACTACCGATGATCTCATGGTCATTTGTGAAGATGATTGTACCAATTTTGTGGGCCAAAAGAGCAATTGGGTGATTGATTCCGGTGCTTCTTTTCATGTGACTTCTCGAGTTGATTTCTTCACTACCTACACCAAAGGCAATTATGGTTTTGTTCGAATGGGTAATGAAGGTTTGTCCACGATTATTGGCATGGGTGATATTTGCTTGGAAATAAATTTGGGCTGCAAGTTGTTGCTTAAAGATGTGAGGCATGTTCCCGACATTCGCCTCAATTTGATATCTACCGGGAAGTTAGATGATGAAGGTTTCAACAACAAATTTGGTAATGGAATATGGAAGCTCACAAAGGGTTCTTTGGTTGTGGCTAAGTGTAAGAAGACTCACACACTTTATTCAATGCAAGGAAGAATTTGTAAAGGCGTTGTCAATGCACTTGAAGATGATACTTCTACTGAATTGTGGCACAAGCGGCTTGGGCACATGAGTGAAAAGGGGCTGCAAGTTTTGTTCAAGAAAGAGCTTCTACCCGGTTTGAAAGGTACACATCTTAAAACTTGTGTTCATTGTTTGGCAGGTAAACAACATAGAGTTTCTTTTCAGAAAAATGTTATTTCTAGAAAAGAAAATGTTTTGGAGTTGATTCATTCGGATGTTTGTAGTCCTTTGAAAGTTGGAACACATAATGGTGCACTTTATTTTGTTACTTTCATTGATGATTATTCAAGGAAAGTTTGGGTTTTTTTTACTAAAAACTAAAGATCAAGTTCTAGAAGTATTTAATCATTTTCAGGCCATGGTTGAAAGAGAAACAGGGCAGAAATTGAAGTGCATCCGATCAGACAATGGTGGTGAATACATTGGGCCATTTGATCAGTATTGTCGCAGCCAAGGTATTCGACACCAAAAGACAGTTAATAAGACTCCTCAACAAAATGGCATTGCCGAGAGGATGAACCGCACCATTGTGGAAAGAACAAGGTGTTTGTTTTCACAAGCTAAATTGCCAAGATCCTTTTGGGGTGAGGCAATGAAAACAACGGTTGGCGTGATCAATTTGTCTCCTTCCTATCCTTTGAATGGTGATGTTCCAGAAAGAATTTGGACCGGTAAAGATGTATCTTATGAGCACTTGAGAGTATTTGGTTGCCGAGCTTTTGTTCACATTCCAAAGGATGAGAGGTCCAAGCTTAATAGTAAATCAAGACAATGTATTTTTCTTGGCTATGGACGTGATGAATTCGGGTATAGATTGTGGGATCCGGTCAACAAGAAAGTCATTCGAAGCCGTGATGTTGTGTTTCTTGAAGACCAAACAATTGAAGACTTTGGCAAAGGTGATCAACCGGAGCCAAAAACTAGTGATCTCATTGACATGGATCCATCTCCTTCATCTTCAATTGATGATAAAAATGGGAGAGATGTGCAGCCACCTATTGGAGATATGGACGATGGTTCTAATCCTAATGAAGTTGAGCCCGAAATTGAGGAAGAGCATCCAACTCAAGAACCACCACTACAACTTGAGTTGAGGAAATCTACAAGGGACTGGCAACCTTCAAGAAAGTATCCTCCCAATGAGTTTGTGTTGATTTCTGATCAAGAGGAGCCTGAGAGCTACCAAGAAGCAATTGAGCATGCAAAGAAAGGTGATTGGAAAAAGGCTATGGAAGAGGAGATGAATTCCTTAATTGAAAATCACACCTATGATTTAGTGAAGTTGCCTAAGGGGAGGAAAATTTTGAAAAATAAGTGGGTTTTCAAATTGAAGAATGATAGCAAGAATCTGAGGTACAAAACACGTCTTGTTGTAAAAGGCTTTGGGCAAAAGAAAGGTATTGACTTTGATGAGATTTTTTCACCAGTTGTGAAGATGTCTTCTATTCGGGTTGTACTTGGCATGGCTGTAAGTATGAACCTTGAAGTTGAATAACTTGATGTGAAGACTGCATTTTTTCATGGTGACCTTGAAGAAGAAATTTACATGGAGCAACCGGAAGGTTTTGTTGAAAAAGGGAAAGAGAAATTTGTTTCCAAATTGAAGAAAAGTTTGTATGGCCTCAAGCAAACCCCGTAGCAATGGTACAAAAAATTTGACTCTTTCATGATGAATAATGGTTTTTCTAAAACCACTTCAGACCATTGTGTGTTTGTGAAAAATTTCCCAGATGGTAAATTTATTATTCTTTTTCTTTATGTTGATGACATGTTAATTGTAGATCAAGATTACACTATGATTAACAAGTTGAAATTGGAGTTGAGCAAGTCTTTTGTTATGAAAGATTTGGGGCCGGCAAAGCAAATACTTGGTATGAAAATTGTTCGTGATTGCAAAGAGGGGCTGATTTGGTTGTCTAAAAAAAGCTACATTGAGAAAGTTCTTGAGAGGTTCAACATGAATAAAGCAAAGCCGGTTGGTTGTTCACTTGCGGGTCACTTCAAACTTAGTTCGAATCAATGTCCTATAAGTGAGAAAGACAAGGAAGAGATGTTGAAAATTCCTTATGCTTCAGCAGTTGGTTCCTTGATGTATGCCATGGTTTGTACAAGGCCGAATATTGCTCACGTCGTTGGTGTGGTGAGTCGGTTTCTCTCTAATCCGGGTAAAGAACATTGGGCAGCGGTAAAATGGATTCTAAGGTATTTTCAAGGGACTTTGAATGTGTGTTTGTGTTTTGAGGATGGTAAGCTGATGCTTGATGGGTTCACAGATTCTGACATGGCCAGTGATATTGATTCTAGGAAATCTACTTCGGGGTATTTGATGACATTTGCAGGGGGAGCTGTGGCATGGCAGTCTAAATTACAAAAATGTGTTGCTCTCTGAATTACTGAAGCTGAATTTATTGCCATTACAGAAGCTTGCAAAGAAGAGTTATGGTTGAAATTTTTTTTGCAAGAGTTGGGTTTGAAGCAAGAAAAATATGTGCTTTATTGTGATAGTGAAAGTGCTATTCATTTGAGCAAAAATTCTACTTTTCATTCGAGATCGAAGCACATTGATGTG
This sequence comes from Camellia granthamiana, assembly GCA_036172215.1. Lineage (NCBI taxonomy): Eukaryota > Viridiplantae > Streptophyta > Magnoliopsida > Ericales > Theaceae > Camellia > Camellia granthamiana. Next base: position 43,942,620 of record CM069908.1, on the reverse strand, counting down.
AGGTACCATTGGATTCGTGATGTGTTAGATTCGAAATTGTTACAACTCGAAAAGGTTCACACAGATGATAATATTTCGGATATGTTAACTAAGACTTTGTCGAGGGATGAACATTTAAAGTGTCGAACTTTGGCGGGTATGGTTGATCTCTCCACCTAAGTCGGTAGGGGGAGAATTGTTGGGTATACCTCCTTATTGGAGTGTGGGACCTAATTGGTTTGCTAAAAGAATTTTAATTTGGCTTGATTTAGGTATAATATATTTTTATATATTATATTTGGGGAGACCCAATCCAATTTGGTAACAATTAAGGTTTTGATAAAAACCTAAAATTCAACAATATACATATATATATTGTTTTAGTTCTTCGAAAATTTTGGTGGCTGCTACAAACAATTAGTCCTTTTTCAATGGGTTTTTGGTTTTTCAATAGCAGCAACAATTTGATATGGTGCTACTACTGTTTGGAAGTTTGGGTGCTTTGGTTTTTGGTTCTTGGAAGCACTGTCAGTGTGCTTGTTCGGTTGCTCTATTTTGAAGATAATTTGGTTCATTATTTTGGGTCTTCTTCAACTCTAGTTTTGAAGACTTTTGTTCATCTATTTGGTAAGGTCTTTCCTCTTATTCATTTGTGATTATTTGGGATTCAGCTAAGGGTGGTTTTGTGAGACTATTCGTGTCTCGTTTGTAATCGTTTGGAAACTTTTTGGTTGATAATGGAATTGGATTTCGATCCCGTGGACGTACCTCATATTGAGGAACCACGTAAAAATTCTTGTGTTGCTTTTGATTTAATTTTGCCGCATTAATTTTTATTCCCATTGATTGATTTACTTGTGGGGAATCACATATCTTCCCTAACAAACAATTGGTCATGCTCATGTTCTAACGTATGGTCCCAATTATGTTCATACACATCGTGAAATTCATCAAAGTTGACCTGCTAGGGCACCGTCTCTAGTTCATCCACATTCACGAACATTTCACTATCGACAAGATGATCAATGAGAATTTCAATGGCCCAAGCAAAGGTGAAGTGTGTTATTTCCCATGGTGCACATAGGCACATATATGGGAGGGAGGTATACGTCAGGCTTCAATTATGGTTGATCACAATAATATCCAAACGTCAGCTTCATGCATCAAGTGTTGCGTCAATTGCTTCTTGGGTCAATTCGAATAAAGTTTTCCACTAGTTAAATGTGTAGTCGACCTGTCCATAGTTATAACAAACCTTAAACACCCTCTCATATTGACATTCAATCCATCGAACTTGTCCATTATGACATTGTAGAAAGAATGCGCTATTCAACGGTGTGTCCATCAAAATCTAAACTTTTATACATAGAAATCAGATATTATGAGAAGTAGCAACACCTAGATCCACCCCGATCACTTCACCAATAGGTTGACCATGACTAAAGCCCTCTTCCTCTATATAGCATTCTAGAAGAAGACCTACAAGACAAACTCATACTGTGAACGTAGCTATGGTGCATTGATCAAGTCCCAAGCCCGACCTCCAATACTTGGCTACTAATAGTGTAACTTCTATAGCATAAGGACCTTGAATGGAAACTCTATGCATATTAGATACTAGATCGAAACAAAAAACATAAAACATAAAACATAAAACACTAACAAATGACAGCCACTTCTCCGTGACGAGACCAATGTCAATCTATGAAGCGTTGCAACAGATAAGACTGAAATTTCCTTCTATCATGGATAAATCCCTCTACATAATGTTGATAAAGTTGTTCACCAATATCCCAAACCTTATCAGTTAGTGCCATACGAAGATCGTGACTAGCATGAACATTCTCAAAGGGGATTGAAACAGGGTTGGAAGTAATAGTACAACGATCATTCGAATATTTGCTTCTAAATTGTGTATCATTACAATCCGTCAACCTGCTTTCACGCATCAAACTCTCAGTCATCAGTTTAAATCCAGAAAAATAAAAATGACGGAAAATGAGATTGCCACTGTAATGTCCTAGTTCTAAGACTCAACTTGAAACCCACTTGTATGGATGCCTCAACACATTTGTTGGCTTATGAATGGATGAATGATGTTGTTACTATCTTATTTTCTTCTTTTGGTACTCTGTATATTGTTGAGAGTTGTTATTTACACTTTGAACTGTCCCAACAAAATAGAGTGAGAATCTGTTCTGGGCATGATCGCGCCTGCGGTATATGTATATCGCGTCCATAACTAGGACACGACCAAAACACATCTTCAGATCCTTAGACCTTGAGAAATTGCATGGCCTGAAGTAGGCCGTGTTGGTGGCCCGCGATTTGCATTTTGGCGCCGGCGAGTTGGGTTTGCGCCCGCGATATCACCCGAACCAAAACCACCTCCTAGTACTTTTTTCTGTGTGTAATTATGCACTCACGAGGAGTGCAGTCATGCCCACAATTATGTCTTTCGTGGCAGCGGTGTTAAAGTTCGCTCCGGCGGTCCATTTTCTATGAAATCATAGCAGTGCACGAAAATATCACATTTGCTGCAACTTTCTGCACTCTCTCTCATTCGTCATTGTTTCTAGATTCTCTTCTTCTCTATAAGAGGTAGGGTACTATTTCATTAACTCTATATGAGTTTATTGGTGTACTTGTGGTAGTTTCAATATAAAATCTACATGTTGATGTTGTTGACGTTGTTGATTTGGAAAAAAACATGTTTTTTGAGAATAGAGTTTGGGGATTTGTGTGGGTTTTCTTGGTTGTTTCTGAAGAATTTGTAGAAGAAATGAAAAATATCTCTTGATATTCAATCTCAGTTACAAAGTTGCATATTTATACAGAATATTAAAGCAGTTATGTAACTATCCTATATCTAACTTTATAACTACTAACAGTTACAAAACAGTTATAACAAACTTGATTATCAATGCTTCTCATCCTTTCAAACTTAATAATATTCTTCATGTCCCTTCTCTATCCTCAAATCTTCTCTCTGTTCATCAGCTCACATTTGATAATGATTGCACTATTACTTTTGATGACAAGTCTTTTGTGATTCAGGACAAGACTACTCAGATCCCTCTTTACAAAGGGGTCCATAGTCATGGCCTTTATCAAATTCCATCTACCATTCCTTCTCTCCATTCTTCTCTCCAATACAAACCAGTAGCATCTCCAGCTGCTTGTCTTGCCACTGCATCTGCTTCAACAACAGTGTGGCACACACGGCTAGGTCATCCTTCTTCTCAAAAGCTTCATGTGGTGCTTCAGAATTATCAGTTACCTGTTTCCTCTCATTGTAATAAAACTGTATGCACATCTTGTGCTGTAGCAAAGAGTCATAGACTCCCTTTTACTTTGTCAAATTCCTCAGTTAATAAGCCTCTTTCTCTCATTCATAGCGATGTATGGGGCCCATTTACATGTTCCACTTCCAGTTTTAAATACTATGTTCTGTTTGTCGATGAATTTAGCAAGTTTTCTTGGGTATATCCTATGTGTAATAAGAGTGAAGTATTTTCCAAATTTCAAGAGTTTAAGGTGTTTGTTGAGACTCAATTTGACACTAAACTTAAAGTGTTTCACACTGATGGTGGTGGTGAGTTTACTGGAACACAATTTGAGCAATTTCTTAAAACCAATGGTGTTATTCATCAACTCTCATGTCCTCATACTCCTCCTCAAAATGGAGTAGCTGAGCGCAAACATAGACATTTAATTACTACTACTATTGCTCTTCTTCATCAATCCGCCCTACTATTTTCTTTTTGGTTTGATGCTTTAGCTACTTTTGTGTTTCTTATCAATCGTTTGCCTAGTTCCAAATTGCATAATAAGACTCCATTTGAGATGTTGTTTCATCAATCTCCGGATTTTCATTTTCTCAAAAGTTTTGGTTGTCGCTGTTTTCCTTGGCTAAAACCTTACACTTCTCATAAACTCCAACCCAGGTCTGTGCCTTGTGTGTTCATTGGATATCATCCTTCTATTAAGGGTTATCGGTGTTTTGATCCTATCTCCGGAAAAGTTTTTATTTCTAGACATGTTATTTTTGATGAGACTGTCTTCCCTTTTGTCTCTCACTCTTCTCTACCCTCTTCTACTGTCCCTTCTTTATCTCAACTTCATGATTTCTTTTGGCCACCTCATTCTAGCTCATCTACTATGTCTCACTCTTCTCCTTCTAGCTCTAAGTCTTCTGTTTTCAGTCCAGCTGCAGCTGGTCCTGTTATTTCTGGTTCTGTATCTGCTACTGTTCCTGTCTCTTCAGCTGATACTGTTGCTTCTCCAGCTGGTGCTGCTACTCTGGTTCCTCCTAGTCCTGCTCTTCCTGTATCTGTTCCCTCGACTGCTATGCCTACAGCTTCTCCTCTTATATCAGCTGCTGATCTTTCAAACTCCTCACTTCCTATTGATTCTGTGCACATTGATTTAAGTGCTTATGCTCCTTTAGCTTCTTCTCTTAACACTCATCCCATGGTCACTCGGTCTAAGCATAAGCTTCCTATTCATTTAACTGTTTCTTCTCCTCCTGATTCTTCTCTAATTGAACCTTCCACATGGTCTACGGCTCTTACTATCCCTGCTTGGGCTGCTGCTATGTCTGATGAATTTACAGCTCTTCAACGTCAAAATACTTGGGTTTTGGTTCCTCCTCCTAGTCACAAACATGTTATTGGTTGCAAATGGGTTTTTCGTCTCAAGAAAAACTCTGATGGTTCTGTTGCTCGTCATAAAGCTCGATTGGTTGCTAAGGGATATCTTCAGGAGGAAGGTATTGATTATCATGAGACTTTTAGCCCGGTGGCTAAACAACCTACTATTCGTGTTTTTCTTAGTGTTGCTCTTCACTTCAACTGGTCCATTAAGCAGCTGGACATCTCCAATGCCTTTCTTTATGGCATTCTTGAAGAAGAAGTGTTTATGGACCAACCTCCTGGTTTTATTGATTCTACTTATCCTTCCTACGTGTGTAAATTGCAAAAAGCTCTCTATGGCCTTAAGCAGGCTCCACGTGCATGGTACTCCACTTTTTCTTCCTTTCTCCTTACTTCTGGCTTTGTTAATAGTCGGTGTGATTCCTCTTTATTCATTCATCACTGTGCTTCTTCCATCATTCTCCTGTTGGTGTATGTGGATGACATACTTATTACTGGGAGTGACTCTGCTGAAATTGCCAAGCTTATTACTCATATGCATTCTCAGTTTTCCATGAAGGAACTGGGTTCCATCTCTTATTTTCTTGGTATATCTGTGTTACCCACTTTGGATGGTCTGTTTTTGTCTCAACACAAATATGCCTCTGAACTTCTTGCCAAAGCTGGCATGACCAACTGTAAGTCCTATTCTTCTCCCATGGCTACTAAGCTTTCCTCTTCTCTTGATTTTTCTACTCCCTTTGCTCAACCTGCTTTGTATCGTAGCTTGGTGGGTGGTTTACAGTATCTGACTATAACCAGACCTGATATTGCATTTGTTGTCAATCATGCATGTCAATTCCTGCATGCTCCCACTGTGGCTCACTTTAATCTTGTCAAGAGGCTTCTTCGTTTTCTTCATTGTACTCTGCATTATGGCCTTATCTTTACTGCTGGTTCTTTGGATCTTCATGCCTTTTCGGATGCCGATTGGGCTGGTAGTGTGCATGATCGCAAATCAACCACTGGATATTGTGTTTTTCTCGGTTCAAATCTGGTCTCCTGGGTTGCTAAGAAACAGACCACTGTTTCTCGGTCCTCTACTGAAGCCGAATATCGTGCACTTGCTCAAGCTGCTTCTGAACTGACTTGGCTTTAGATGCTTCTGACTGAGTTACATCTCCCATCTGCTGTGCCCACGCTGTGGTGCGATAATCTCTCAGCAATCAGCTTGGCCTCCAATCCTATTTTCCATGCCCGCACAAAACATATTGCTGTGGATTATCATTATGTGCGTGACCAAGTGGTTTCCAAGAAACTTGTTGTCCAATATGTTGGTTCTTCTGACCAACTTGCTGATATCTTCACTAAGCCGCTTTCCTCTGCTCGCTTTGCTTTTCTTCAGCACAAGCTCATGGTTCGTCCCTCTCCTCTTCGCTTGAGGGGGCCTGATGAAATACCAGCTACAGTAGAAGAAACAAGAGCTAGTTGATCTGATATTGTTTTGATCTGGAGTAGATACTCCTCCATTGATAAGGACTTCTTGGAAATGGCATTGAGTTTGTTCTTGAGTTGATGAACATGTGATCTGGATAATGAGGTGAACCTTTTGGTGAGAAGAGTCCAGACTTCACAACTTGTAGAACATTGTAGAACAGAGGTAAACACAGCCGGAGTGAGAGTTGCAGTGATGCAACTTAACAAATGAGAATCGATTTGTTTCCATGCAAGAAACTCTGGATTAGGACTCTCTTTACCAGTAGAATCATGAATTAGTGCAGGAGGACATGGAGAAGAACCATCAACAAAGCCAATAAAATTTGTGGCTCTAAGTATGTTTTGAAACTGACTTTTCCAGATCAAAAAATTTGTTGAATTCAATTTGATTGTGACAAATGAATTCAAATTGTTAATCAAAAGAACAAGATTTTCTGGCAGAGATAAAGCTGCAGACTCCATTGAAGGATCTTGAAGAAGCTTGACTCGTTGGAGTTAACAAGCTCTGATACCATGAAGAATTTGTAGAAGAAATGAAAAATATCTCTTGATATTCAATCTCAGTTACAAAGTTGCATATTTATACAGAATATTAAAGCAGTTATGTAACTATCCTATATCTAACTTTATAACTACTAACAGTTACAAAACAGTTATAACAAACTTGATTATCAATGTGATATAAACTGAATATTCTGGAATAATCTGGAACTGAACATTCTGGAACAATCTGGACTGAACTGCCTAATTATAATGCTGTGAATTGTTAGCTTCTTCTGCTGTGTGAATTGTTAGCTTCTTCTGCTGTAGCTGGTATTTCATCAGTTTCTTATCAAACCTATTTCTATTATAACCAACTGCACGTGGGTGCTTTATTTTGAGTAAGCCCTAAATGGTATAAGAAAACCCTATAAATTTGTGCATTTGGGATTTGAGAAGTGGTTGTTGGTGTGTTGGAAAAGATGGTGAAATTAATTATTGTTAACTATTATCATTTCATACTTTTTGAGATGTTGTTGAGAATGAGACCCCGTTGTTAAACGGTGGTGCATTGAACATGTTTTGCAAGAAATGATCATATTATTATTGCATTGATAATGTTAAACAACATGGTTTTAATTAAATAGTTTGGGTGAATCCGAGTCATATATGATTGGGACGATCATTGGTTAATTTGGCTCTATAGTCTATGGTAAAAGACTTAAAACCCGCGCGGTTAGGTGCTAAGGTCCTCCGATTAGTACCCGGTAAATTTGATGGTTTAGGTGACACTTAGTGATGGTCATTGGTAGAGTGTAACTTCTTATAGTGCACTAAATTAGGTGATGCTTAGCGATGACTACTAGCAGATACATAGGGTCAAGAGGATTCATCGAGTCTGGGAGTTGATATTGGAAAATGGTGGTTTAATCAAAACATTTTAAACATGTTATATGTGTATGAAATGTTCCCTACTGGACTATATGTTCACCCTCCGTGGTTGAAATCTTTTCAAGTGTTAATGGCGTGCCCCAACTTTGAGGAAATGTGCCAGAATATGTGATTGAGCTTCAGGAGCCTTTTGATGTTCAGGCCTAGGGCCCATATTTTATTTAGGTCATGAGCCATTTTTTATTAAGGGCTGAATCCTTTTTGTCTTGTAAGCCTTAGAGCAATTTCACTGTACAGTTAACTCTAATAGCTTGATTTACATACTATATATTCATTTCACCTAAAACTTGAATATATGATATATGTAATGGAATTATGTTATGGAATGGATAATGTTGATTAAGCATGTATAAGAGTTCACCCTTTTATTTACTTGTATTAATTGTCCTTTTATCTATTATTTATTGTATTCACTTGAGTCGGACTTTGGAAATCTAGGGTGTGACAGCCATTTTTGCACATAGCTCACCCACTACCAACGGAGCCCGCAACACTAAACTACTAACCAACTCAAAAAGAAACCACGAATAGATGACTCTAGAAGCACGACTTATCTCTCACAAAGAAAACTATCCACTACGGATAACCCAAATTACACCCCGATCTACTGGAAGAAAGAGAAGAAGTAAAATAAACACCTTACGAACAAGACCTCTCAAGAGTGAGATTAGTTTGTGTGTTGGCTTTGTTAAAAACTTTAACGTGGTAATGAGTACAACAAAGATGTGTTTATTGTTAGCCTTTTAGGTGATTTAATGTCAACCTTTTAAGAAAATAATGCTCAACCACACCAAAACCTTTTCTTTTCTTTTTTGAAAGGGGGGTGGGAGGGGGGAAAGAGAGCCATCCCTCGCTTTAATATGAAACATTAAGCATTATTTATATTTTTTTTTTTAAAAAGGAAAGATTTTTTAAACTTTGTCTAGCTAATCTAATGAACTTGTTCAACTAGGTTTAAAATATGTTATTTACTGCTACACTTATCACTATATTGTGTTGTTGTCACTATCACAAAGAAGTGCCCCTTTTTTTTTTCTTTTTTCTTTTTTTTTTTTTTTTTTCATCGCCAAATGTTAATTGTTAGTTATTAGATTAGCACTTATAGAAAAAAAACCTTCCCACTTTTGGCAAACCACCTAATTAATGCTTGCACTCCCTTAATTCAATATCCTAAGGGGAGTTAAACCCATGACCTATAGCGTCCCAAGTTAAGACCTAACACTTTTATACTCTTTGATTTGGAGCCTAGTATCTATTATTGTGGTTTATATCTGTTCTAGTCCTATATTATCTATTGGGAGTTAAGAATGTAGTTTTGAGCTTGTTTTGAATAGGTTAGGCTTAGTATCTTCTGGAGAGATTTTGTCTCTTTGTTCTTGGATTCACTTGAGCAGTGAGTTGATCGCTTGAGCGGTGTAGACGTCCCCGAACGCATCCCGGGGAAAGGGAGTGCGAATCCCCCCCGTTCTGGTTCGATATTGGGTCACTACAGTTCGAAGGACTCAAATGTCACGGTTCTCAATCTTGAACCGAAGAGTCCAAATCCGGCAAATCGTTTTGAAAACAGATTTTTTGAAAGAAGTGCCAAACATGGACTGCTTCGCCAGATACAGAGTCGCCACCTAAATATTTTAAAATGGGAAATTTAGGAAACCCTGACTCGGTGCCAAAGGCCACGTGTCCGTCATCACCAAAGTTGCCTCGGCTCGGGAACTTGGGTACGATTGGGGAAGGTCACTTCATGAGCACCTCCGCTCGCCCGGTCAAAGACCGGCCTCTACTAACCATGATATCTGTTTTTGAAAACATTGTGAGTTCTTATTCCGGTTATTAGCCTAGGTTACTATGTGATGTGCACAGCATACAAGTATAGATTGAATCGCCTGAATTGGAACAAAACATTTCATGTTTGTTTGTTTGAAAATGGTTTGATGGTGCTACCCGCAGGTAGGCTAAGACGTGAATTTGCCACCCTCGGGTGGGCTTAGAAAACATGATTTTGCCACTATCTAGTGGGCTTAAAACAAACATTTGATGAATTGTCCCAATTCAAATAACTCAACCTCCACCCACAGGCATTCAAGGCAGTTATATCACATAAGCATTTAGCCTCATGGTAAGCATGCTTTTCATGGCAGTCACTCACACGCATGTAAGGATGCTAAAGCACAAAACTCACCGAGTACTCCAAGCCAAAACAGAAGCTTGTTAGAAATCCATGCATGGACCTAAGCATACTGAAATGTCTAATGCAACACACACAAAGATGCGAACTATAGCAGGCTCGGCTATTCTAAACATGGCATATGGAATGCTACAGCTAACACGTATTCAATTTGGAATTGAAATACAAATGCAGTTTGTATGATGAGCCGAGCCCAGTGCGTGCAAAACAGATGAATGATGCAAACATGCTGTCATACTGTATGCTAATTGAAATATGCCCTATATCTAACCATCATAAGCGGGTAAATAAAAGGGAAGAAAGACGTGGGGTTGGAAGACATACATCACACTCACCCACACTTATTACAATTATGCCCTCGCGCAGAGGGTCCAAATAAATATACAGTCCCGAATGAAAGAATAATACAGTCCAAATAATATACAAATTCCTAATTAATTAACAAATTAAATAAGAAAAATGTAAAACTGGCATGCAAGCCAGGGGCTGCCTTGATTCTGATGAATGATGTACTTTGGAGCTGCCTTGCGCGGAAATCCACTGGGATGCCCCAATTAGCCTCTGTTTTGCAATGTTTCTCGAAAAGCGCGCCAAGCTTCGGAAGACCGCTGGTTCTAGATATGCTGCAACAGAGAGCAGGAAAGGGGCATAGCAATGTATTTCACAAATATATGCATGCTTCGATCCTCGTGCCATCAATCACGCATCTCGATGCATGATGGCCGAGGAGCCGAATTGCACAACTCAATATAGGATGAATGCGTATGAATGCTACAAAACCTAACTCCATCATGGGTAATCCGGAGTGTCGGTGACTTGGGAATTGAGACCCGTTCCGTCACTCGGAGTACGAAACGTGCCTCGTTTCCCGTGCCCGGGCTAACTCCTATCCCGAACACGATGCAATATGTATGGTATGCATGAAATGCAACTAAGATACAATCCTAATATACACAATGCTATGAAAATGAGATGTCTCGAAATGCGTGCACGCGGGCACGCAAACCGAGAAAACGATCCTAAGGCATAAAATGGCATACGCAATGCAAATTGGACTTACACTAACACGAGTGGACCTTAGCCACACTCACATAAGAGGCCGTCGGATAAAAATGAAGTGCCTCGAAATGCGTGCACGCGGGCACGCAAACCGAGGCAATGACATAAAGGCATGAAATGGCCTGAAATATGATATACAATGAGACTAAAATGAGATGTCTCGAAATGAAATGACATACGGAATGCAATGATGCTAAAATGACATACAGAATGCAAAATGGACTTACACTAACATGAGTGAGCCTCAGCCACACTCACATGAGAGGCCGTCGGATGAAAATGAGATGTCTCGAAATGCGTGCACACGGGCACGCAAACCGAGGCAATGGCATACGCAATGCAATGAGACTAAAATGGCATATATAATGCAATATGGGCTTACACTAACATGGGAGAGCCTCAGCCGCACCCATATAGGATGCCGTCGGATAAAAGTGAAGTGCCTCGAAATGCGTGCACACGGGCACGCAAACCGAGGCAATAGCCCTAAGGCATGAAATGGCGTGCGAATGCAATAATGGGCTTATACCAACATGAGAGGGCCTCAGCCAGACTCACATAGGATGCCGTCAGATAAAAAGATGTCTCGAAATGCGTGCACGCGGGCACGCAAACCGAGAAATGGCCCGAAGGCATGGAATGACATACGAAATGAAACATGGCATATGGAATACGGAACACGTAAATTTCAGCAGCCAAAATGATGCAAAACAGCCCCCGAATTATAGCAAAATTACACCCGATGCCCGAAATAGGCCCCGAAATGCAATGGAATGGCTTGCAGCTATGTCAAACATGCACAATATGGACATGAAGTGTAAATACAGATGCTAGGCAGTCCCTAGAATAGCATTTTTTCAGTACAAAGCATGGCCAAACAACAATCATAGATGGGGCAAAAACAGCATGCAAAAATGGGGGGAAAAGGGGAAATAATGAAGTAAATGGTATATGCAATGCTCAAACTGAAAAATACAGTTCTACAACACTGAAGAGGGACCAAAAATATGAACATTTACAGTAGATGACAACCCCCAAAACAGTATGTAGATATGCTCAACATAGCATGCAAAATATGAGTCAAAAGAGGGCATAACATGAAGTAGGCCAAACATTCATCCAACAAGCAAAGACCCTTAATGAAATATGTCAAGAAGACCAAAATATGACTCTTTCCAGACCTGATGATGGCCAAAAACAGAATCTAGATAGGCTTAACAAAGCATGCAAAAATGGGGGTCAAAGAGGGGTATAATGACAAGTATAACATGGAGACCCCCAACAAAGTTGATCCCTTCTACAATGTTGTAGAGGGACCCAAAATAAGCCTACTCATAGTTCATGACATGCTCCAAAACAGATCACATGTAGGCTAGAAATTTCATGCAAAAAAATGGCATATAAGATGATATTGAAGCAAGTGCCAGATGGAGGGCTCAAACAAGGTTGAGCCCTTGAACAAACATGAAGAATAGCTGAAAACAAGGCCCATTTCAGTTCTGGTCGGAGCCCAAAACAATAAGAAAATAGGCTTAAGAAATGAGACAAGAAAGTGCTGCAAAAGAGAGAAATGGAGCCTTACCCTTGTAGACAAGTCTTGGTTCCCTTTTGCTTGAAGAATGGATGCCTCCTAGCTGGTGGAAAGCTCTCCTAGCTGCTGGAATGGAGTTGTGATGATAGGGCTTGGAGATGATGAAGAAATGGCCCCAAAACTTGAAGAAAATGGAGTTGTATGTATGTATATGCTCCAATCAATACTTGTAGCTTCTTTTCTTGAGTTGGGAGGACAGCAATATGGCCAAGAGAGGGAGAGAAGAATCCATGCCAAAAGTGGAGGGAAATGAGCCCTTCTTTCCCTCCAAAAGAGTCCCCGGATAGAGATATTTTTGGGGGAAAACCGAGACACAGCTGGAATGCACACATCCCAAGGAAGCAGGCCGGCTAGGCATTTTTATGGCAGGTGGCCGGCCGGCCACCCCTTATGGCCGGCCGGCCAAGGGGCAAAAATGGAAAGTTTAATTAATGGCCGGCCATAGCATATTAGGGTCCTCCCATGTGTCCTCAACACAACCATGTGGTTGAAAATTGGCAACTGTGAACCAGGAGAGAGAACAACCCACTTTAAAGAGGGGTTTCAAAATGAAAAAAAGAATTGCTGGCCAGCCTACTATTTTTAGGGTCCTGCCATGTGTGTACAACACAAATATGTGGTTTTGGCTCGAAGAAAATGGCCCTAACGGGCGCCGGGGGGCGCTGGAGGAGCATAACTGGTTGCTGCTGGCCTCCCACCCTCCAGTGATCTTCCTGGTGATAAAACAGAGGTACCTGCCAAAAATAAACAAAAACCAATGCAAAACGAATGCTCGGGGGCCAAAACACGCAGTTCGGGGTCCCGAAAATAGGCTGTTAAGCACCGAAAGTGGTGTTCGGCTACGAAGTGGGTCTCTCAGACCCCAGTGTCCCTCGTTATGATAAAACAGAGGTACGTGCCAAAAATGAACAAAAACCGATGCAAAACGAATGCTCGGGGGCCAAAACACGCAGTTCGGGGTCCCGAAAACCGGCCGTTAAGCACCAAAAGTGGTGTTTGGCCACGAAGTGGGTATCTAAGACCCCAGTGTCCCTCGTTATGATAAAACAGAGGTACGTGCCAAAAATGAACAAAAACCGATGCAAAACGAATGCTCGGGGGCCAAAACACCCAGTTTGGGGTCCCGAAAACCGGCCGTTATGCACCAAAAGTGGTGTTTGGCCACGAAGTGGGTATCTAAGACCCCAGTGTCCCTCGAAAGGGAGTAAATGAGATGCATGCCAAAAACCGGAGAAATCGGAGATGGTTGGGTGGTCCCGAACCGAGGCATACGGCCTGACGGCTCCGAAAACCGGGAACCGGGCTCCGAAATGGGCAAAATGGCCTATGGGCACGAAATGTAACCCATGGCCACTGAGAGATAGTCTACGGGACCTCTCCCTCCCCTCAGGAAAGAAAACAGAGAAAACCGAGTCTGGTTCGCAAACCGAGGCAAGGCACAGAAGAGGGTTCGGAAGTCCGGAGGCAGGGCGCACGGCCGCGACTCTGAGACTTCTGAACGAGCACAATATGCCACATCGCCGAGCGCTCAATCGGTGACGTCTGAGTCTTAAGGTCGGTCAAAAATGGGGTGTCTACAAGCGGAATTTCATTTCTCCAGATTTTGTGTTTGCAGTCTGCGATTCTAGGAGGATGTTATTCTTTGCTTGAGCAATGTTTTCTTCGCTCGAGCAGTCTGGTTGCAGTCTGTATTAAGAGTTTCTATTCTTCACTCAAGCAATGTTTTGGTTGCTCTAGTGGTCTGTTTTGCAAGATTAATCCTCTAAGAGTTTGGTTTCTTCACTGGAGCCACATTTTGGTCACTTGAACAATGTTCTATGTCTGATGCTCAAGCTGTGTTTTGGTCGCTCGAGCGGTCTGTTTGTATAAAGCTGTGGAAAAAAGATCTTTTCTTATTTTTATCCCTCTCTTTGTCTCTCTATCTCTCTCTTTACTTTTTGAACCAAATCCTCTCATCTCTCTTTCTCAAAATTCTTGCATAAACCTCATTGTACACTCCAATCCGTGAATCTCACCAGTTTGGTGCTTTGGGATAAAATGTAGAGCGTGATGATGTAGTCCTTTTAATTTGAAAAGTTTGGGATTTGGCCTCCATCAAATTCAGGGTTCCGTTTCTCTCTCTTTCTTCTATTGAAGTAGAGATTTCTTTAATGTTTTGCATGGTTCTTAGTTTTCATTTTGTGCTCTTGAATAAAGTAGTATTTTGAGAGTTTTGGGTTTAGTTTTGGGTGTAAAAGAGGGTTTTCTTTGAAATAATATTAGAATTGTTTGTGACATTGAAATTTCGAAATATTGCTTTTAAAATATGAAATGTTGAAAGGCATATCTGTTTTTGAGATTTGGAAATTCTTAGAGGTTCAAGATTTGAACTAAGGAAAAGGGGGAAGTTGAGATCTTTGAAATGATATTTTGGGTAATATCTGTTAGGTTGGAAAGTGAGTTGAACATGTATTGTTACTCCTATATCAAAACTATGAAATTATGTCTGTCTTTTGAAATTTATCTTTTGAATATAGATATTTGTTTTGGCTATCGGTGGAGGATAGCATTGATTGTTATAAAAATTGCATAAGAACTAAGTTAATTGAAACCACTCACTCATGCATTGCATTTGAATACTTGTTTCATATTTATACATTGAAAATGTATCGTTTTGAGAAAAATGGGTGAATACCTTAGAAAATACGGTTAGGAGGTGCGGTTATGGTTATTATTATATTGGCCTATGTGTTCTTAGTGAAAGTTCAGAAACCTGTGCGGTTAGGTGTCGATCCTTCCAGTTAGTACTGGTAAAATGGCTTTTGGTAGTATTTGTATAGCCTACTGGCGAATACGTACCTAGAGATTCCCAGTGTGTGTATCCCCTACCCTATTTTTTGTTTTGGAAGTAACGATTTATCAATTGAATTATAAACATGGTATTGCACTGTTTGAAAGAGAAAACATATATGGTTTTGGTAAATGACATTCATATACATTCACCATATGGCTTTATTAAGCATCATACAGAACATTAAATTTATCTCTACTAGGCATTAGCTCACCCTATATGGAAACTAACTTTTAGGTGCTGATGGTATGCCTCCACCGGAATTAGCTTGGGAGGATTATGGAGCTAAAGGCTTGTAGACACCCCATTTTTTACTAGCCTTGAGACTTGGGCGCTCCCTTTTGAATTATCAATGATGAAAATGAGAGGTTTTAATCTTTGTAAGTTCCACAGTAGAAGTTCTAAGGATCAAACTTTAACCCCTCCAACGACATGTTTTGGACAGAATGTTTTTCGACCAAAATGGAAACCTCTTTCAAAATGAGTTTTAGTGGTGCAACTCTAAACATTACCACAATGTTCTGAGTCTCATATTTTTAAAGTCAAAGCATTGTATTATTTCAAACAAACGGAGTGAAGAATATAGTGGAAGTGAATGGGAATTATAAAATACTCTGAAATGCATGTTTCTCCCCCCCCCCCCCAATTTAGGTTAACCTGCTCTTGTTGATCTGACGATATGCCCACTGGCTGGCCAAACACCAAATGATGGCTGGCCACAAAAGCACTAGGCCGATCATCAAGAAGCTCGGCCAACTAAATGTTCCAAGTACAAAGCATTTTCGGGGATTTCATTTTTTTTTTTTTTTTTTTGCTTACCTACCACAAATATCTCAGATATTTATAACCTGGGCTCTATAGATAGAGCTTGCCAGCTCTTTTTGGAGGGTTGGAAAAAAAAAACTTGCCTAAGGGATAGTAAGGATTGAGAGCTTTCTCTCTTTTCTTTCTTACCTCTCACTTACCACGTTCAACCTTAACACTAATTTCCCTATTAAAGATTGATCCTAAGCTCTGGACAAAGAATTTTGGACATTAAATGACACCCTTAGAAACTCTTGAGGGACCTTAAAGGGGAGTTTGTGAATAAGAAATGCTCATCCTCTTCAAGAAGTGAATCCTTAGCATCTTTGATCTTATCCGCTTGCATTTTCTTTAATTCTAGCTTTCATTTGCATTATGTAATTGTTGTAAGTCCTCATGGATGTGGAGAGAGTAGCCTTAGCCACTCATCCATTGAGTTGATAGCCTTTTTCTTGGTTTTCTTGCTTTCCTTGGCTTGATTAGGACCCTTTCATGCTTTCATTTAACACTTGTTTAAGACTTGAACTAAACCTAGAAAAGCACTTAACACCTGAGAAAATTTAGGAAAACATTAAATTAAGTTTAAATACTCAAATTATTATGTTTGTGCAAGCTACACTTCAATGCCTTGAATTTAAAGGTTTGAACACAAAACAATTTGAATATGAATGAGGAAACATTAAGCCACTTAGAACACTCTAATTAATTTAGAAGCTTACAAGTTAAGTTATGATCAAGCTTTGAATAATTTAAAAAAGAAATTGGAAAACATTAAACAAGATTAGAGCACTTGAGTTAATGTTAAAACTTGCAAGGAATGATATTTTCAATGTCTTGTTTATACTTTTTGTAGGTTAAGCACTTGGATGAGAAATCCTTATTCAAGAGTTATTTGTGAGTAGTAATTTAGGAACGCTATATTTGACAAACTATGTTTCAAATGCAAAACTTATTTATGTTTATGAAAGCTATGCTATGATTCGTTATGAATAAATATATTATATTTTTGTATCATATATTAAGATAACATCCTCAGAGTATGACCCTATCAGGGGTTAAGCTAGGTACGACCTTACAGGGGATTAAACTGGGTATGACCTTACCGGGGGTTAAGCCGAGTATGTCCTTGTCGGGGGAATAATACCGATGTTCTTATCCAGGGACTCATGCCAATATCTTTGGAATGTTCATCGCTATGTAAATATTTACAAGTCAAGTTTTGAACTATTCATACAAAGTTATATGATGTTCAAATTATGAATTATGCCATGTTTTGTTAAAAATCATCGGCGTTCATTTTTTTACCGCTTTACTTTATTACTATTCACTGGGCAATGGCTCACCCCTCTCCCTTATATATATGTAGGGGTAATGAAGAGTCCGGGTACAAAGAGAAGTTGCTTAGAAGTCGGTATTATGTGCTTGTACTAGTTTTGTAAAGTTATATCATAAGTGTTGTATTTTATTTTATCGTTTAAGTAATGTAATAATGTAAGGTGATAGTTCGAGAGCTCTGAATAGATGTTTCAAATAAGCAATTAATGTCTTCCGCGCTCAAAAATGGAAAAATTGTCCCAATTATTCTATGAGTTTGGCTTGTTTTGTAAGTTAGGCCTTTGGTAGTCCGCGACAACTGGCCAATCATTGCACCAACTTGTTTGGAGTTGGTTGGAATCGTGACAACCTCATATGTTTTTGTAATTATTATTATTATTATTATTATTTCGACTTTGCTATAATTCCCCCTTTATTTTAAGACCTGACTTCTCTTATCTAAATTGGAGGATGTTGTTCGGACATGTGAAACTCATTATTGGTCTCATTTTAATAATTTAAGCTATTTATTTTGTTAACTTTTCATGTATATTATTCACAAACAAAGTAGATTGATCTGATAATCATATTCTATTCAATTTATCACATTTGTCTCTAAAAAAATAGATGAATGGTGTATTTTTAAAAATAGACCATTCTTTATTTTGTAACAAACACGATAAATTGAATAGACAACGAATATCTGATCGATCTAATTTTGTGTGAATGATATACATGAAGAACCATATAAAATGAATGATTCAAACTATCGAAACGGGACTCGTGATAGCCCATAGGTTTGGACCAATCTAGATCATGGGCTAGAAGGAAGGCCAGTCATTTATTTTATAGACTATTATTCTCCATCTATGTTTTAATTTAATGTGACCCCCTCCAACTGTTAATTTTTTATTTAAATTCACCAATTTTCATAATTAAGTCAATATAATCTAGGCATTATTAACACATATATGAATTATTTTTTTTCAATTTTCACGTAAATTAAGAAAATGCTAATCTAAGAGAGAGAGAGAGAGAGAGAGAGAGAGAGAACCAACTGTTTCTAATGAAAAGAGATTCACTCTTTAGGATATATTATTGTTATGTCCTAAAACGATAATTTCACGTGATACTATTATTGATTTTCTTTTGTGCATACTTGCGTCTATTTGGATTTTTATTTTTTAATTTGAAGTCTAAATCTTAAAATTAACTCAATTAAGAATTACATAATATAACACGATAAAAATTTTTATACGGCCTCATTTGGGGATTTAAAAATTTAGTCAAAAAAATTTAAAAATTCATTTTAAATTATCATATTATTCTTTAAATTTGAAAGACTCACTATGAAAATTTAGAACTTAAGGATCATATTAAAAAATAGAGCAAATATGGGGGAAATATTATCTAAATGGACCTGGCCATCTTTTAGGTATGCAATCCTAGACTTGGCCACCAATCTATTGCGGCAGTGAACATGGGGAGGGAGATTAATGGAGCGAGTCCACCCCAACATCTCATGGAGAAATTATCCGGTACTTGTAGAGTAATTTCAGATAGTATTCTAAATTAATAGTTATTGATTTAAGTTATAAATAATGATAGAAATATTAATTAGTATATTAACTAACACACCAATTAGATACAATACGGCCATGTTAAGTGATGGAACCCATATGTATGCCTTATGTCTTAATTTGTGTGTTAGTTGATATACTAATTAGTGTTTCTAGTATTATTCTTAAATTATATATAACTCATTAATTTTGTATTAAAATTTTATGAGAGAATGCGAAAGGGTCACACTAATAGTACTGAATAATTTCTCTTTGCGATGGATTACCAATTTTTTAACTTATAGGGTCGTACTGTTCACGATTGTCCATCAATTTGTCAATATGTTCGGATCAAAAATTAACAGTCAGTTTGGATTGAAGGATGAAAAAAAAAAAAAAAAAAAAAAAAAAATTGATTTTAACCTTTTTTTTAGGAGTGAAAAGAAAAGAAATAATTGTAGTTGTTCACTATCATATTTAGATAGGTAAGAAAACAAAACATTTGAATACGAATATGGGTGATATTTCTTCTCTTTTTTGTTTTCTTTGTATTTTCAGGTATAATCTTGGTATTTTAAATAGGTTAAATTCATTTTACCCTCTTGTGATTATGTTTTGGAGCACTTTATCTCCTTATGATTCAAGTATATGCAAAGAATCCTTATCATTTTTTTCCACTAAAAGTAATGGAATGTGTGCTATACTCTCCCAAATTGATAGCAGGGGTAATGCAACAATCCCAAATCAAAGTCAATAATTGAATCAAATGTCAAAAATACCCCCAACAACATCTTCATTTCAAAATTAAGTCATATTTCTAACCAAATATTAACCCTAACTCTAACCCTAAATGTTCTCTTCTGTCAATAATTTAATTTAAAATGTCATTAAATAAAAAATAAGTTTTTATTTATTTATTTTTATCGGGAAGAAAATTTTCATTGCAAAATTGACAAAAGATCGGATCAATCTGGTACAACGATATCACAATATCTTAAAAGAGACAAACAACCTTCATAGAATGAAGGATCCAAGTCTCTATAGAGGAGGAGAAAATGTCCTCCAAGGGAGAAAAACAAACTTCCACATAGGAAACATTATTACATCAATAAATTAAGAATTAAGAAAATAAAAAATAAAAAATCCCAAATCCAAGCCACCACCGAATTCATTAAAAACTCTACTTGCAACCTATAACTTGGAATATGAAGACTACACAACCGCTAATCAAGAGAAAATATTAAAATTAAGGTGGTCACTTAGCATAAAACGAACGCGTTATCTAGTATCAGCCTTCGGACTGTGAGAAGGTCTGAAGGTAGATCTTAAAGTTTTGGGCTTGATGGTGGAAAAAGTAAGGCAGTGATAGTCGGATTGGTAAAGTAAACATCAAATCAGGAGGCAGTGCAAGTGGATGTAGGTGGACTTCTGTGCATATGGAAGCCAAATGTTTTCATGCTCAAAGATTGTTGTTACAGCAGGAATTTCATTCTACTGTTAGGTTCCTCATGCTCTTCTTTTGAATGTGTCATTGTCAATATTTATGCACCTAATGAGGTTCTGAAAAGGAGTCAATTGTGGGAAGCTCTGGCAACTGTTTATCATCACTATCTTAACCCTTGGTGCTTGGGTGGGGATTTCAATGAAATTAGGCTCATGTGTGAGAGGAAAAGATGCTCAAGAAAAGAGAGGGGTATGAAGGACTTTAATGAGTTTATTGATAAGTTGGGGTTGTCTGATTTGCCTATGCTAGGTAAGAAGTTTACCTGGTGTAATGCAGTGGATGGGGATGGATGGAGTAGGATAGATAGATTTCTGATGGATTCAAGGTGGTTGGCAAAATTTTCTTTCAAACTATGGGGTTTACCTAGAACTATACCTGATCACTGCCCAATTTTATTGAAAGAAGATGAAAGGGATTGGGGACCTAAACCTTTTAAGTTCTTAAATCCTTGGCTTTCACACCCTACCTTCATATTTGAAGTTAAACTTATTTGGAAAAATACACAAGTATCAGGATGGGTAGGGTATAGACTATGGAGAAAATTAAAAGTCTTAAGATCTTATTTAAGGGTGTGGAACAAGGAGGTGTTTGGTAATATTGATTTTCTCCTAAAATCAGCTGAAGAGGACATGCATGAGTGGGATTTGAAAGCAGAATCTAGGCCTCTAGATGATGTGGAACTTAAAAGGAGAAGGAAAGCTACAAGTCTGGTGTGGAAAATAAGTAGAGATAAGGAGAGGTTGTGGCATCAAACGTCCAGGATGCTATGGGCTTGTAATGGTGATAAAAACACTAGATTCTTCCATACCATGGCTAGTAGGAGGCAGAGAAAAAATATGTTAGATTCAGTCCTTGTGGTGGGGGTGAGTCTTGAAGATCCTGATCAGGTTAAACAAACTGTGGTTAGCCATTTTAGGCAGCAGTTCTTAGAGAATTGGACTATTAGGCCTATGATTTCAGGTCCCTTTAATGTCATTAGCTCGGAGGCAGCAGTGAATCTAGAAGTAATGTTTACTGAAGATGAAATTTGGTCAGCTCTTCAAGATTGCGATGGGAACAAAGCCCCAAGACCGGATGGTTTTAATCTTGCTTGTATCAAGAAGTGTTGGACAGTCATAAAAGGTGAGATAGTACAAATGATTCATGAATTCTATGCAAATGCGAAACTATCCAGTATGGTAAATAGCTCCTTCATTGTGCTGGTACCCAAGAAGGATAATCCTATAGGCTTGGGTGATTATAGGCATTGGTTAGCTCCATCTATAAGATCTTGGCCAAGTTATTATCTAGAAGGTTGAAGCAGTTGCTTCCAGAGGTGATCAGTGAAGTGCAATCTGCATTTGTCAGTGGTAGGCACATCTTAGATGGTGTGTTGATAACCAATGAAGTTGTACATGGGTGGCACAGTGCTAAGAAGAAAGGTATAATTTTGAAATTGGATTTTGAGAAAGCCTATGATTCTTTAAATTGGGAGTTTTTACTATCAATGTTGGATATGTTTGGTTTTGGGGCAAGATGGGTAAGGTGGATGAAGTCTTGTATTACAATAGCTAAGGTGTCTATTTTGGTCAATGGTGCTCCAACTGAAGAGTTTCAACCACAAAAGGGGTTAAGGCAGGGGGACCCCTTATCTCCTTTTTTGTTTATTATAGCAGCTGAAGGTCTAAATCTGTTATTGAAGAGGGCCATAGAGATGGGTCTGATTAAAGGTGCCACTGTAGGCTCGAATCACTTTGGAATTTCACATCTTCAATTTGCAAATGACACTATCATTTATTGTGAAGGAGCTAAGGAGGAAGTTCTGAACATCAAAAGAGTATTGAGGTGCTTTGAGGTGATGTCTGGATTAAAGATCAACTTCCACAAAAGCTTTGTCTATGGGGTTGGGTATAATGAAGACCAAACCAAAGACTTGGCTAAGGATTTGAATTGTCTGTCGAAGAAGTTGCCTTTTAATTTTTTAGGCTTGCCTGTAGGGGCTAATCCCAAAAGGAAGAGTACACGGCTACCAGTTGTGGTCAATGTCAAGAAGAAGCTCTCTTCTTGGAAGAGAAAGTTGTTGTCTTTTGAGGAAGATTGTCACTAATCAAATCAGCCTTGGCCAATTTACCAATCTATTTTCTTTCTATTTTTAAGATGCCAAAGTGGATTATTAAGATTATAACTAAGCTTCAGTCCAACTTTCTGTGGGGAGGGAATGAAATTAATAGAAAAGTGCATCTGGTCAAATGGAAGTAGGTCACAAAAAGCAAGAGCCAAGGTGGTTTGGGTATGAGGAACTTAGGTGAGGTTAATGCATGTTTGTTACTAAAGTGGTGGTGGAGGTTTTGCAGTGAGGATAAGGCTTTTTGGAAATCAGTGATATGTTCTAAGTATGGCAGAATTGGTGGGGCTTGGATCCCTTCAGTGAATTAGTTAGCAGGGGCTTCCATGGTTTGGAAGGACATTACATAGATAACTGAGAATAATCAGCAACTGGGTGAGTTTTTTGGAGGCCAAATAAAAATCATTGTTGGTAATGGGAGGAGAATTTGGTTCTGGTATGATGCTTGGTTGACTTCTAGAGACTTGAAATATGAATTTCCTAGATTATTCTGCCTATCCACAGAGAATGAGGAGACTCTTCACCAAATCAGTATGAAGAAAAGTCTATCCGGGGGGTGGCAGCTCCAATTTAGAAAGAATCTATTAGCTTGGGAAGAGGAGGAGCTGCAGAGGCTGAGTGGTCTGCTGGTGGTATCCTCAATCCTTAGAGTTGGGCTTGAGGACTCTTGTTCTAGGGTAGCAGAGAGGTCTGGGCAGTTCACAGTCTCATCTGTGAGGAGGTGGTGGGATACAGCTATAGGGCAAGGTATGGCAGTACCACCAGGAGTGTGGGGGAACTTAGCTCCTCAAAAAATGCAGTTTTTTTGTTGGTTGGCTTGGCGAGGTAGGGTCAAAACCTCAACCTTCCTCCAAAGGATTGGGGTCCTTGATGTGGGTGTTAATAAATTGTGTGTGTTCTGTCATACTGTGGAGGAGTCTGTTGATCATGTGCTCCTGCACTATCCTTTGGTTTGGAAGTGTTGGTCTCACATGGTATGTTGGTGGGGTCAGGTCTAGGCTATACCTAGTTCAGTTGCAGGTTTGCTGCATTGGTGGTTTGGTGGTAAGCTCAAGTCCTGGATTGATAAAGTCTGGCAGATTATCCCCTCCATCGTTTTTTGGTCTGTATGGAAGTTGCGGAATGAATGTTTGTTTAAGGGAGCTTACCCTGATATTCAAGTATTATGCAAAAAGATTAAAGTGCAGATAGCTTTGTGGTCCAAATGGCACTTGAAAGTAGATTATTCAGTGCATGACATTGTATCCAATCCCTACCAGATCAAGTTAGCTGTCTGATTTTCTATTGTTGATTCTTTGGCATTTGGTATTTTCCATGGTTGGTTTCTTGCCAACTGTTGGGGTGTTGGTTAGCTTCAGTTTTTGGGTCCTCTCTTGTTGTTCACTGAGTGGGATTCAAGTTGCAAACTCTGTATTGTTCTTAGCTCTGTTCTTTCCCCTTTATTGATGTATCCTCATACTTTGTATACTACACTTCATCAATAAAGCTATCTTTGCTTATCAAAAAAAAAAAAAAAAGTAAACATCAAATCTGGTCTGATGAGAATTGAAGAAAAGGGGAGGGAGATCAGAGAGGTAAAAGAATAACCGTAGTCTCCCTTTCTCTTAACAAAAAATTTTAGAGAGGAAAGCAAGAGGAAATTTTAGGATTTTCCATTATTTTATGAAATATATATATATGGCAATAAATAGGGTGTTTAAATTAATTTATGATTTAATTTGTTAAATATATAATTGTGTGTGTATATATATGTACATGTTCAATTTAAAATGTTATTAAAAAATAAATTGGATTAAAATTAAAAATTAGATTAAGGTACTTTTACGATTTAATTTGTTATATATACATATTTAATTTAAAATGTTATTAAATAAAATAATTTTATGTTAATAAATTAGTGTGTTAGTTTAATTTATGATTTAGTTTGTTAAATATATCTATATATGTACATGTTTATGTTAAAATGTTATTAAATAAAAATTGGGTCAGGAATATAAATTAAAAAATAGATTAAAGTAATTTGATGATAATAAATTAAGGTGTTTAAATTAATTTATGGTTTAATTTATTTTATACATACATATATGTATATATGTACGTTTAATTTAAAATGTTATTAAATAATAAATTAGGTTAAAAATTGAAAAGTAAAAATTAGACTAAGATAACTCTATGGTAATAAATTAGGATTTTTAGGCTAATTTAATTTAATTTGTTAAATATGTGATTAAGATAGAAAATTATATGTATTAGGAAAGAGAATATGGCATTAGAGTATTTTGGTAATTTCGTCAGTAATATTAACAGAGTTTGTTTTGCGTTTTAGTCTAAAACCATAAAGGGTTCTCTGGCTATATTTGAACTATAGGATGATAAAGTACTCCAAGGCAAAATTATAAGGGAGTAAAGTGAATTTTGCCCTTATAAATATTTTATGGCCAATGGATTTGTTTGTCGCCAAAACACATTATTTTTAGTGAGAAATAAAACAGGTAAAAGAAGAGAGCTTTCTTTCTCACAATTTCTTATTATTTTCACCATTTCTTACATATTATGAAGCATGGGTATTTCGACAAATATATCGTACTCGTATCGGGTACTTACTGTGTACTGGTATTTTGTATGATACTTTTGTATACGTATCGATACATGAAACATGTATCCAATTTTTTCTTCTTAATTTTTGGTGTATCCAGTATATACTCAAACCGTACCGTATCTCAGTCGAAATAGTAATACAAAGATAAAATTAATTTCATTACACTTTTTATTTTTATTTTTATACTTAGGATGATTTAAAAATGAAACTATAGTTTGTAAGTTATCTAATCTAATGACATTTAATTTTGGTTTATACTTTTACTTTTGACACTAAATATGAATTATAGGTTGGATATTAACATATGAAACCATTCAACTAATTTTTACATTATTCTAATTTAAAAATGAATATTTTTTTTTTACAAATGTATCCAGTTGTACCTATATTGTACTTTTTTTTAAAATTTTATCGTACCGATATACCCATATTGTACCAGTACTTATAGCCGTACAAATGTTTCAGAACTTACATTTATACCCTGAACATAAAAAAAAAATAAATAAATAAAAATTCTATCAATTAACCGTATTCAAATTGTGTGTAAAAGGCTCACATTAATCCAATTGTAAGTTAACGCTAAGTAATTAAAGCCATGCGATTAGTCAATCAATATCATCTATTAACCGATTTTGAAGAAGTTAGGGGAACCCTACTAGCCTTGAGCTGGTGAATAATGGGGTCATGTTATTGATGTTGGTTCTATTGTAGGGGCCCCTACTAGACTTTAAAATAATAATAATAATAATAAAATAAAATAAAAACAAATTGACATATTGCCTTTGCATATGAAAAATATTAACCACTCTTCAATGGTTGGTGGTGAATAACCTCACTATATATGTGGGGACATATTTTTAGAATGTCCACGTGGTCGAAGTGGTTAGTTGAGGTGTCACGTGGACGAACCGTGATACTGAGGTTATTGAGATATTTTCGAGATATGGTACGGTAACATCAGAATTCGGGATATTCAGTAGGGAACAAGAATCCTAGATAAGTGGAGGCGTTTAGTTTGGATAGAGATGAGACTTTTAAAGGGAATATTCTTTTCTAACTAAGAGCTCGAGATAAATATTACGCTTGAGTCCTATGAAATGATACTTGTAGGGGACAAGGGCATTGTATATTATAAACGTAAGGCACCCCATGGGTTCAAAGTATACTTTTACTTGTACACTATTAATTGAGTTGTTATCTTTAAGAGATAAGTCGATTGATTTGATTGTCAGAGTACCCTGAGTGGACGAGCCACTATAGTATTCTCATGTTCTTCTATACAGATGTTTTGGTTTAATCTATTCTGCCGTGTGCTTTCTAATTAAGTTCTCTATTTGGTTGTGAGGTCAGAAATTAACACACACAATATGTATAAATTATATAAATATATGAAAAGTATATACATATTAAAAGGTGTAAAATATATATTTGAATTGTAATTTTTTTAACATTAATTGCATCTTAATCAATGGCTATTTAACAGTGCTTAGCAATATCCTTCCTATATTATAAGACATTTTTTAAAGGACGACATTGTCTTTTCAATCAGAAGTTTTCATTTTGGAACAGGAAAGCATAATTTTATTAAAATTCAAAGAAGTAAAAGTTGCAACAAATCTAAAAAAAGGGCCATTAACATCACGCTAAAGAACGGTCACTAAACCAAGAGGTGCTTCTTGACATAATCAACAAGGAAGAAGTTCCCTTTGCCAGAAAAGGTATCGCTCAGTTTGCCTACATGTATACAAAACAGAACATAAGGCTGTCAAAATTAGATAATAGTTATAAGTAATCATGTAGAAGTAGACAATTAAGCCGTTCTTTTGTTGTTTGGCATTATGAATATTATGAAGAAAAAAAAGGCTTCGTCTTGATGAACTAGGTGATGCCTCTCAAAACTCTCTAGATTGGTGGTGCTAAATACACCCAAAAATTTTGCAAATTGTCCTCTTCATGCATCTTATAGCTAAGAAATTCATCCTGTTGCCAAGACAATATTTTGTGAATTGGATAAAATTGTTCTTAATTAGATTACTAAAATATTATAGAAGGCCATTTTGATCAATTTACTTTTAAAAAAAAATGTCCCACACAAACAAATAGGCTAGTCCTAACAATAGGGGGGATTTTATTTGAACCCAAAACATGTCTCAGTATGCCAGATTTAAATTCATAAATTTTAATTCTTAATATATTTTAATATGAATTTACTAATAAAGACAACACATATTAAATGCCAAAATATTTTTTTTTCTCATGGTACACCCTAATAAATTATTTCTATTCAAATCTCTTCTTCTTCTTCTTCTTCCTCCTCCCTCCAAAACTCCAATCTACCCTATCAAAACTCACCATCATCATCAACATCCTTGTTTTTAATTATTTTGAAACCCTAAATTCTAGAAGAAAGTCTGAACAAAATCAAATAATAGATGAGAGTAATAATCAAAATAGTTTTTTGAAGTAACCTATCAAAAATGAGGTAAGTATTCATATAAACGGGTTTCATAATTTTTATAGAGCACCATCAAGTATTTTCTATATCATTTTTTGACAAAAATTAAAGGGCCCAGTAATTAAATTAACAATAACATATTATTGGAGTTGTTTTTATTTTGTCATTTAAATAGTACATTATTTGAGAATTATTCTTTTTTGTTAGTGCCTGATACTTATGTGATTATAAATTTGGTTTTTACTTTTCCACGATCATTCTTGTGGATAATTTATAATGTAAAAGTTTTTTTTTTTTTTTTTTTTTTGCTATATTGAAAAGTTTTATAATGTTTACATTAAAATTTGGTTTTTTCTGTTTTTGTAATGCTTGTGTGCTTATAAGTTTGGGTTTTCTTTCTGTATTTGAGAATTATTTTCTATATTGAAAAGATTTGAAATAATTTAGTTTTTTTAATTTGTTTATTATTTATTATTTGGATTTACCTTGAGGGTAATTTGGAAAAAATAATAGGGTGTAATAAGAGTAAAATAAAATTTTAAATAATTAAATAAGATATATTTAAAAATGAAAGTACTTAATAATTTTTTGACTGTAAATAGAATCCCCCTAACAATAGGGCCGCTCAAAATCAAAAGTCAAAAGTTAAAAGTCAAATTTAAAAGGTTGATTAATAAGTTGTTTAGTTGTGTCCCCATTTCTTAATAAATAAAAATAAAAAAGAAGTTCATCTCAATTAATGTTGTACTTTGGTAGGATTCAACTCGAAAAACACATTTTGATTTAGGTATGTCTTTATTATTATAAGTAGGGTCGTGCAAAATATCAATCAATCTGTTAAAATCGTACCAATCTGTATCAATCCGTACAACTCTATCTGTTAAATGCGGATAAAACTTTAAAATTTATAATCTGTCTTTGAAACTGTCCCACTCCGCTATAATTAATACATATATTTTTTTTTACTTTTCATGAAATATTAAAGTAAAAACAAGTGTGAGAGAGATTTAAAATGTGAAATTTGTTACAAATTAGTAATTATATATATGAAACATATTAAGTAAAATTAGTTTGTGTTATAAACATGAAAAATATTATGCAAATTAGTATTATATGTTATCCAAATATTTCACAATTGGGTAGAATATTTTTTAATCCGTCAATCTGCCCAAAATCATCCAAATCGCGATTTGCCAATCCGTTAATCTGCCATTTGATTTGTAATTTTATTTTCAAACCGTTCAAACAGCATCGCACACACCTTGGAGCATTGTTCATCACCATTCATAGAACGACACTTGTCAATATTTTTTACTAGAAACTAACCAAAAGTGTTGAATCGGTTCAAAACTATATAAATATGCTCCAAGAGTAACAACTAATTTTCCATTGTATTCCTCATTGATATTTATAGAGGAATTCGTGTGTGGGTACGAACTTGTAGGATAAGCAGTAGCAGAGTCAGTGTTGAGAGAGAGTGTATTGTGTTCATCATCATGATCACTCATGGTGTTGTGGTGGTGCGGCAGTGGTTATTGGTGCTTATAGTAGTGTTGCTGCCACTGTGTTATAGTGGCATAGTAAGCATATTTGGTCAGAAACTTGATGATGTTCACAAGCAGTTGAAGCACTTGAACAAGCCTGCTGTTAAATCCATCAAGGTCCTCTCTTCAACACCCTTCTCTCTCTCTCTCTCTCTCTCTCTCTCTCTCTCTCTCTCTCTCTTTATATATATATATATGTATATTTGTAAGACAATCTTAACAATGGTAATGATCGATTAGCCCGTGAGGGTGTTTATCACACAGAGGAAAAATATAATCCAGAAGATATGAAATTCAGAGAGTAAGAAAATGGAGTGAAGTAACCATTGTAGTGAGGCCATATATTTATAGTCTACATGGTGGCCATTGATCAATAGTTGCAAACATTCAAACTCAAATGTTAAACCAACAGTCACCATATTTCCTACCATTGTGACTGTTTGTTTTGAATTCAAATCTTCCAGTTATATTTCTTCCTGCAGGAAGGTTTTATATTACCACCAATTGGGTTATGATATAGTATGAGGCAACCCACCATATTATGGTGTGAGCACTCTCATACCTTCATCTTCCACTTCATCACACTATAATATTGATAACAAAACCTGAGTTGGACATGTTTGCCTTGGTACCAAAATTTTTCCTCATGCCAACTTTCATCTATGAAATTACCTCATAGATAGATGTCTGATTGTGACTTGGCCATACGTGCGCACGTTTTTGTCACCAATCTAACCGCACCCGTACGAATGTGTTCTCCCACTGTCAACACATTCCAGATGACTTCAATTCACTATATAACAAGTGAACAGCATCATTGCTACTCATTGCTTCATTATAACTAGTAGGATCATCTACTAAGTTATTAAGATCTTCAACTTGAAAAACATAATGATCTCTCAAAACCGTAGATGGACGTCTTGCTCTCTTACTCCCACTTATCTCAGAATTCGAAGCAGGTAAAACAACGTCAGGTAACTTGCGTTTGCGCCCACTATTAGATGGTTCGAGGAGAATATGTGGACTGTGGGACAAAGAAGGAAGAGAAGAATCCTGAGATACGTCAGAGAGCAACTCAATTTGTTCAATAGGGGTAACACGATCAGTGGATTCAAGAAAAATAGCATCTCGACTTTCTATCAATCCACGTTCGGGATGGTAAAAACGATAACCACTCCCATTTTCGACATAACCAATAAACTTACATTCCCAAGTTTTGCTTCCCAATTTATCCCTTAAAGGTTTGGGAATAAGTACATGTGCCTTACAGCCCCAAACTTTGAGATTTTGAATATTAGGTTTAGTTCCATGCCAGCATTCGTAAGGAGTAAGAGGTTTTGCTTTTGTTTCGACTCTATTGAATATGTATGCAACGGTGGACAAGGCTTCCCCCAAAAAATGAATAGGAAGATCAACACGAGCCATCATAGATCTTGTTATTTCCATGAGAGTACGATTTCGTCTTTCTGCGACCCCATTTTGTTGTGGTGTATATGGCATTGTAAACAAATGTTTTATGCCATTCGCCTTACAGAAAGAATCCATAGCTTCATATTCGTCACCTCTATCGTTATTCAAGTGTTTAATGGACCGACCAAGTTGCTTTTCTACCTCTAATTTATATTCCTTAAACTTTTCAAGTGCTTCTGATTTGTATTTAAGAAGGTAGATATGTCCATATCTTGAATAATCATCAGTGAAAGTAATAAAGTATTCCATGCCTCGATGAGTTTTAGTTCTTAAAGGCCCACAAATGTCCGAATGAATTATTTCAAGTAATTTCGATGATTTCCAATGTTTGAAAAATGGCTTGCTAGTCATTTTGCCTTTGATACATGGTTCACATATATCAAAATCATCGGAACATACTTTAGGCAATAAGCCACTTTTAAACATTCGAGACATTTTATTTTTATTAATATGACCTAACCTTAAATGCCATAAATAAGAACTATTACTAGTAGAAACATGCAAATAATCAGAAATACATACTTTATTATCAATAAGAAGAGAGTACATGTCATTCACTCTTACACCTTTCACTAATACACTTCCTTTCTTAATCAATATTGTGGTAAACCTAAAAGTAATCTCAAAACCTTTTTGAGTTAACACCGGAATTGAAATTAAATTTCGCCGAATGTTAGGTACATAAAGCACATCATGAAGCACAATAGAAGTTCTATTAATAGAGAATTGACAATTGCCGATGCCCAAAACATTACTATAGGAGTTGTTACCCATGTAGATTCTGTGTTCACCAACCTTCTTTTCAGTAAACTCCACGAACATGTCTTTATTTTGCACAATATGCCTAGTTGCAGCAGAATCAATCCACCATGAATTTGATGAAGGTTCAAGCACCATTGTTTCAGAAACTGTCATGGCAACAAGATTATGCTCCTTTGTTTGCTTCTTCTGAGGACAATTGGCTTTGATATGACCTTTTTGACCGCACTTGTAACATGGGCCAATTTGATGCTTGTGATGTTGCTGTTTTGGCCATTCTTGTGGTTTCTTCCATCCTTTCTGAAATCTCTTCTTCTATTTTTTCTTGAAAAAAGTCGTCTTTTTCTTGTTGAATGGAGTGTGGGAATTATTCTGTGGTTGTGGTGAAGATTGTGCCATCAATAAGTTAGAAGACAATCCTTCTTTATGCCTGCACTTCATTCTTTCTTCTTCCAAAACTAAGAGTATAGGCAATGTTACCATTGAAATCTCTCGTCCGCTATGAGTTAGAGATGTGATAACATGATCCCAAGACAATGGAATAATATTATCTTTCATATTATGTAACATAGTTGCCTTTGCCATTTCATCATCTTATATCCATTTATGTTGGAACCAATTAGAATCATCATCTGGTTTAGAAGTGGATAAAGTATACAATGTTTTCTCATGTGTAAGAAGATAAGAACTATGGCGTTTCCATGCTCGGAAATTATTTCCATTAAGCATTTCGATCCTTGAAGAATCCATGGTATTTTTAATAGCCATATTAAAAACAAAATGTGTTTCTATGAAAATTCAAATGTGAATATTACAATACTAAACTAAAAACAAAAATAAACAAAATTAGAAAAAACAACAACAATAAGGAAAAGCCTAGTAGTTGTTGAATCAGCCCCTGTGATGAAAATGATGTGAAGGAATAGAACGGTATTGTTGCCTTGGGTAAGAAGAGTGATGAAAACCCAAAGGCCTAGTAAACTCAATATTTTGCTTATGAGTATTGTAATAATAGTTACGAGCCCAAGGAACACAATGGTGCCTTTTAAACAATGTTTCTTTGGATGTTTTCCTTGGTAACACCCTTGGATAGCCTCCTCCTCGAATTTTGTTTTCAGAAAATTTAGTACAACGATCCACGGAAAAATTCGTAGAAGAATTCTGGAAATTTTGGCTTTTGAATGACTGAAAACAGCCTTGAAATGAGCGATAACGAGCCAAAAAACTAATTGGACCAGGCTGCTGTCAGTCTGAGCACTGTGCTGGACTGGTTTGGACCGGCTGAGACCGAACTAGCGTGAACCGCTGGTCAACGCGCGGATCAGAGCACGGGTCGGGTGGAGTAGGCGGTCGCGGGTCCGGGCGCTGGGGCGACGCGCGGATCTAGACGCGCACTGGGCTGCAGCGTTGGGCCGCTGGGCTGGTCTTCGCACTGGGCTGGCTGCGAGTCTGGGCTGCTGGGTCACGCCTATGGCTATGGGCTGCGCCTGACTGTGGGCTGCGTCTGGTAATGATCGATTAGCCCGTGAGGGTGTTTATCACACAGAGGAAAAATATAATCCAGAAGATATGAAATTTGGAGAGTAAGAAAATGAAGTGAAGTAACCATTGTAGTGAGGCCATATATTTATAGTCTACATGGTGGCCATTGATCAATAGCTGCAAACATTCAAACTCAAATGTTAAACCAACAGTCACCATATTTCCTACCATTGCGACTGTTTGTTTTGAATTCAAATCTTCCAGTTATATTTCTTCCTGCAGGAAGGTTTTATATTACCACCAATTGGGTTATGATATAGTATAAGGCAACCCACCATATTATGGTGTGAGCACTCTCATACCTTCAATATTTGCATGTTTTTGTATGTATGTATTGATTTTCCATTAATGTTTTGTTGTAAAAAAAAAAAAAAAAACAGAGTCCAGATGGAGATATAATTGACTGTGTCCACATATCTCATCAGCCAGCTTTTGACCATCCTTTACTAAAGAACCATACCATTCAGGTCACTCTCTCTCCCTCTCCCTCCATCCCTCCGTGTGCGTGTGTTGGCTCCTAATGGCATCTAAAAAAATATATATATATAAAAAAAAAAAAAAAGTGTAAAATTCACTTTATATCTCTATGTATGCTCCACACCACTTTACTCCTATGTGTTTTAAAAACATGCAAATACCTCCTATACGTGATTTTGAACTAAAATGTATAATTAACATTGTCAAAAAAAAAAAAAAAAACAAAAAATGACTCTTGACTAGTGGCGGAAGCATAGAGGGGCTCACGAAGTCACGTGCCCCTTGGGTTGTGGATTTTTTTTTTCAAACATAAAGAAATTATTTTAAATAAAAAAATTTATAAAATTATTATTTAGAGTGAAATGTCAATAATATTTTTAAAATTATAAAAACAATAATAGTTATTTTGATTGAAAATAAAGAGATTATGATAAGTCATTATTATCTATGAAAATTTCAATATAATGGTGATATCTATCATTATTGACATGCAAATATAATTAATCTCGATGAAGATATATAATTTATTAAATCGTTAGTTATATTTGACATGTGGAGTTTATTCTCCATGTGTTTCTTTAATATTAGTTGGTAATATCATATGTCAATAATTACTTACCCAAAAAATCATATGTCAATAATAGTACGATATTACTATTATATTGAATTTTTACTCAAATTTTGTATAAAAAATTACTTTATCATTACATAATTTAAAAAAAAAAATTATATCCATGACTTTTTTTTAATAAAGAAATAAATAAATAGTGGATTGACTCTTGTTACAAATAATAGTTTTTTTTTTTTTTTAATGTCAATCGTAAAAATTTATGTAAAATATTTTTTGAAATTTTTTTTAATATTGTAATTGATAAGTGTCTCATCTGATTTAATTCTTAACTCCGCCACTGTTCTTGACCATCATTTTCATAATAGTGTATTTCCCCTTTCTTCTTCTATTAAAAGAAAAAAAAAAAATACAATCACCATTTATGTATTTGACCCAAGCACCACCATCAATTTTAATGGAAATCTTATTGCATTTTTGTATTTAATTGAATAAAAAATATTTCTGTATTGAATTTTAATGGAAGCAGCGGCAAAATTTGAACTATAAATATATACATGCATACATATAAATACACAAAGTTATACATATAAATGTATACATACATATATACATATATATAATAGGTCTGCAAATCAGTGAAGGGGAGGTCCTGTTCAATTGAATCTTTAAATCTATCTAATCTCTTTATAGGATATGTGCAATATTAGTTCTTAGCTACCACCATTAACTCAATATTGCAACTGTCAACGTCTTTATTCTATTGACGCAAATAAATAATAAAAAAATCAACATGAACCATAGTTCTAAATCGCGGTATCGCGTAATGTAACGGTATCAATCGCGGTGTATCGGTATCGATAGTATCGGCCGATACGTATCAGGAATCAGGTGTTACGGCCATAAAATTTTAAAAATCATTAGCAATCCTCCGAAAATCAATTTTATGCAATTTTTTTTTTGTGACTCTTTTAGCCTTAATTTGTTACATTTTAATCAAAATTTTGATATGTATAAACACTTTTGACTCATTTTCAACTAAATAATATAATTTATTTTAGTCTCAATTATAACTTTCAATTATCTACAATTTAAAATAAATCAACAGCAGTACACCAACTAGACTCACGAGTTGGTTAAAGAAACACATGTGCCCAAAATTGCTCAAAACAACCCACCGTCTTCAACAAAGTATCCTGGCCCAAAACTATCAATATACATTTTAATAAAATATAAATATAAAATATATACTCTGCGCCCCATGTGCTGTATCATACCTTGCTTGCTGTAGCCTCAAAGCTTCGCTCAACAGCACACGACCAGAAAAGCATTTTGAAACACGCCAGAAGCCGCCAAAGGACAGCACGACCTCCTCATGAACCTCATAGTTTCACTCTCACTTTAGCGAAGACTAGCAATCCAAAATCAGAAATAGCATTGGAGCCACGAGCAGTTTTCTGCGCTGATTTTCATCCGTACCGGTGACAACTGACCTATATCGCCCTATGTAACGGATTCAAGTAGCTACGTACTGGGACTCGGCCGCTACGGTTGTGAATTTCATTATCACCGGTATACCGGTCTATATCCAAACCAGTGCTCTGATTTTCCAGTACGAATTGGCCGGTACAGTACATACCGGCCGATATTAAGAACTATGATATGAACAAATCATGGATTTGGGATAGGGAGAGTTGGCAGCGATTAGTATGAGAGAAAATGGTTCAATGTGAGAGGGTGAGGGGGTTGCGGAAGAGGGAAGTGGATCGAGGAGTTAAGTGTATTAGGGTTTGGGTTTTGAAGTATGAAGAAAATGGAGAAAGGGCAGATTTGACCTTTTACAATAGAATTTGACATTGCTTTTTGTATCCACTCTCAAAGTTGTCACGTGTTTTGTAAATTTTATCAAGTTTGATAAAATAAATAACGATAGTAAGGTTAACTGCAAGATGATCAAAATCACACAGAATCTCTTTGACTATTTTTAAATGATAGAAGGTAAAGTATTTTGAGGTCAAATTACAAGAGAGTAAAATGAATTTTGCCGTAAAAAAATTATAAAAAAAAAAATTACATACTGGTAAAGTTGATTGTTAAGTAGCAGTAATGCTACAAACAAACAAAATTTTCAAAAAACAAAGATAAAAATATGCACAAAACGGAAGTGATGGAGAGAGGCGGTTGGAACCCAGTGATCTACAGGAGAAAGGTGGGATGGCAGAGAAGGCTACGAAAGGAGGCAGGGCTGATCACCATTTGTGTGGATAATATTCTAGAATCCTTGGATCCTAAAGGACTATTCAATCTATTCCGCAAGTTTGGCATAGTAAAGGATGTGTTCATTCTAGGGAAGAGAAGGCAAGCAACAAGATCTAGATTTGGTTTTTTTAGAAATGATTGTGAAATGGCTGCAGAGATGGCGATTAAGAAGATAGACGGATTGTGGTGCGACAACAAGGCCCTGATGGTGAAAAAAGCAGAGTGTCATAAGACCCAAAGTCCTGATTCAAAGGATCATAAGGGGGCTACGTAGAGGTGAGGTTGGGGCGAGGATAAGGCAGAGGATCCATCTGCAGCAGAGGCAGAGCCAGGGAGGAAAGAAGTCTTTTGTAGAGGCATTAATAGGTGGAGGATCAAGTGAAGGTGAGAAGGTGATAATTAAGGCTCATGAAGAAGGAAATGGGTGGCGATACGAAAGCTTAATAGTGAAAATGAGCAGCTTTTTTTCCTTCAAGGATTTTAGAGCAGAGTTATGCAACAGAAGAATGAAGGATGTAGTTGCAAGGGAGTGTGGAGGCAGAATCGTGCTGATAACTTTCAACTCAGTTCAGCAGATAAAGGAATGAAAGGTTCAGCTGGAGAAGTGAAGTCAGAAGTGGTGTGACTCAGTTGAAGAATGGGAGGAAGGTCAATTTGTAGAGCAAGAGAGGTGCATATGGGTATATTACTTTGGTATTCCAATCAACCTTTCGAGTGTAACAACCTTTTGTAGTATAGCCAGCCATTAGGGATTGGTGGTCCAATTTGAAGATGACATAAATAATCCTCAAACCTTTCACCAAGGCAGAGTTCGAGTGCTTACGAGGTGTATGGAGATGATTAATACGATTGTTTATCTGGAATGTAGGGGCATTCGCATTCCAATGAAAGTCTGTGAGGAATTCCCAAGGTGTTTATGTTCTAGCCCCAACTCCAGCAGATGGAGGGACTATGTTCAACTTCAATCAAAAGACAAAGAAGAAGTGGATCAGTTGTCTGGCAATGGAGGTTGTAGAGGGAGTGCTCAGCTAGATAATTCAGCAAGGGAAGAAGACATAGGGGGAGGCTCTGATGGGGTGAATAGGGTGTTGGAGACAGTGCCAGCCAGCTCAGAGGTGTTGGGTAGGGGAAATGATGGAAAGAATGCAACAACTGATGTTGATATACAGAGCTGTATAGGGAATGGCTTTATAGGTGCATGCTCCAAGAAGGAAAATCTAATTCAGGTAATCACTTCACAAAAGGCAATGATGAACAATATTCAAAATATAAATGGGTCAGTAGGCACTTCAGAACTTCTAAGGGAGATGAGTGGGCCGGAGAGGGCAGGGTCCAACATTAATTTGGAAATATTACTTGAGGGGGTGTAGGTTGGGCTTAAGCCCAGTGGTCCAAATAATATGGTGGTTTTATGCTTGGGTGATAGTGTGGCCCAGCCTAGCTTCAGACCCAATCTGGTTCAAACTATACAAAAGTAGGTGGGGAAGAAGGCTGGTGCAAGCAGAAAAGGTAAGGAAGTAGCAGTCCAAAAAGCCCATTATATGTAGAAAAAAAAGGCTCTGTTTCAAGAAGGGGCAGCAAGTTAGCTGGAGGTCTTAGCCAACAAAAAGGTGTGGTTGGTAGCCTTGGATTCCAAAGAGGGGCTATTTTCAGAGCCACAACAACAGCAGTAGCTTCCTCTTTGTCATCCTCTCAGAGTCTCTCGAGGATTAGAAGGAGAAATTTAATTGAAGAGGCATAGACAACTCTGAAGGTAGGAACAACTTTGGCGCTACAGTACCATGGTCAAGAAAAAGAGGTTGTGAGCAAAATAGTGGAATTGGAGGAGAATGATTTGGAGAGACTTATAGGTGTGGATAGGACAAACATAAACTAATTGTTTGTTAACAGGGGCTATGGGGGCGATATGTCAGTTTCTTCATGAAAATATTATCTTGGAATGTTAGAGGGCTAAGAAGGCCAGACAAAAGGGGAAAAATTAAGCACCTGGTGAAAGTTAGGAATGTGGATGTTTTATTGCTCCAAGAAACAAAAAGAAGTACTATGGATGATTGTTTTGTGAAAACCATTTGGCCTTATGAGGAGATGGATTTTATGGAGGTGGATTCAGATGGTAGTGCAGGTGGATTATTGTGCATTTGGAGGCCAGACATTTTCAAATTATGGATGATTGTACTATGGATGATTGTTTTGTGAAAACCATTTGTTATAGTGTGCCTCTACTCAAATTTCATAATTTATTGAGGTCGTTTACTATTTTTCATCATGTACAAATCAATACAATACACACTATAACAATCATCTCATAATTAAATTCTTTGTACCTTAACTCCACCACTTCGGCATCCACTTCTAGCCTACACATATATCCCATGTGCCTCTCGTATACCTAACACCGCTCCGAAGCCAAACTTGCACAGGAATATCGTCCCGAGTTTGACTCACACTCTCCGGATGGTTAGCATGTACGTACGCGCGTAAATCAAGACCCTCGTTATTCATAAGAACGAGGCAACAATATACATATACAAAACATCTCACTCATGAGAGCAGTATAATAATGCCAAGCCTAAGGCATTCAAATAAATCTCATAATCCTCACCTTTTTTTTATACACTCTTTCTCACCATCACTCAAATAAAACAACAATCCAAGGAGTCATGGTAGAGTGTAAGGAATTTATCTATGGGTTCCTAATTAATTTTAATTTCATATAACCATGAGTATGATTACAACCATAAAATAAATTCATATAAAAACCTTAAACCTGGCATACACAACTAATCAAAATTATTAAAATCAATCAATCATTTAAAAACCCTAAACCTTACATACATAACTAAACAAAATAATTAAAATCAATCTATTATCTTTATGTACCAACAAAATCAAACTAACATCAAATAAATAAATAAAAACAACAAATTAAACATAAATCAAGGGAATTGGGTTTTGTACTCACAATATTTTTTTTTGAAGATCAAAGAATTATTTGAAGAACTAATGGAGCCACCAAAACAAAACTCTAATTTTTTTTCTTCTCCTCCTCTCCTCCTGCCGTCCCTCTTTCTTTGCTCCTCTCTCTCTCTATCTATCTCTCTCTCTCTCTCTCTCTCTCTCTCTCTCTCTCTCTCTCTCACTCACGCCCTTTTCCCCGTGGCTGCTACTATCAATTGTAGGATTCTTAAGAACTTCTAAACCTAGTTGAATACCTATATTATATTATATATATAATAACCTAATTTCCTATTCTCATCTAATATGGCTATTATATAATATTATATTATATAATACAACATAATTATAATATATATAAATATAAATATAAGATTAAATATATATATATCACCTTTTTTTTATATAACAAATATAAATATTTAAATATTTGGATTAATTATATATAATTAAATAACACATTAAATTCATTAAATATTACATTAAATTCTCATGTGGCCACACAATTAATAAAGCCAAAAATAAAATAAGATAATAATAATCATAATAATAATAAATAATGACTTAAGATAATTAGGGTCGCTACATGAAGCTTTGAATTGTCTGTCTAAGAAGTTGCCATTTAATTTTTTTAGGCTTGCCTTTAGGGGCCAATCCCAGAAGGAAGAGCACTCGGTCTCCAGTTGTGGCTAAGATCCAAAAGAAGCTCTCTTCTTGGAAGAGGAAATTGTTGTCTTTTGTTGGTAGATTGACTCTTATCAAATCAGCCATATTCAATTTACCAATCTATTTTCTTTCTATCTTCAAAATGCCTAAGGGGGTTGTCAAATCTACATCTAAACTTCAAGCCAATTTTCTGTGGGGAGGGACTGAATGCATTAGGAAAGTGCACCTAGTCAAATAGAGGGAGGTCACCAATAGCAAGAACCAAGGAGGTTTAGGTGTGAGGGACTTAGGCGAGGTTAATGACTGCCTGCTATTAAAGTGGTGGTGGAAGTATGGCTATGATGATAAAGCTTTGTGGAAATCTATCGTATGTTCCAGGTATGGTAGAATTGGTGGGGGATGGACTCCTTCAATGAATCAATCAGCAAGGGCCTCAATAGTTTGGAAGGATATCTCGTAGCTATCTGAGGCTAACCAGCAACTGGGTGAATTTTTTAGTGACCAGGTCAAAATCATAGTTGGAAATAGGAGCAGAATAAAGTTCTGGTACGATGCCTGGTTAGTTAATAGAGGTTTGAAAGAGAAATTTCCCAAATTGTTCAATTTATCCATAGAGAATGAGGAATCTTTGCAACAAATCAAGGCAAAAATTGGTGTCACAGGAGGGTGGCAACTTCAATTTTAGAAGGAATTTATTAGCTTGGAAAGAAGAGGAATTACAGAGGGTGTTAGGCATGCTGGAATCATCCCCTTGTCTCAGATTCAGTAAAGAGGACTCTTGTTCCTGGTTAGCAGAGAGGACAGGGAAGTTCATAGTAGCTTTTATGTGGAGGTGGTGGGTTGCAGCTAGAGAGCCTGGTCTGGCAGTCCCAACAGGGGTTTGGGTGAGTTTTGTCCCTCAAAAAATGCAATTTCTTTGTTGGTTGGCTTGGCGAGACAGGGTTAAAACAGCTTCCTTCCTTCAAAGAATAAGGGCTATTGCAGTGAGTGCTGATAACCTGTGTGCTTTCTGCCAAGCTGAGGTCGAAGCTGTTGATCATGTGCTTCTATTCTGTCCTCTGGTATGGAAGTGCTGGTCTCATTTGGTAGATTGGTGG
Source organism: Camellia granthamiana (assembly GCA_036172215.1). Classification (NCBI taxonomy): domain Eukaryota; kingdom Viridiplantae; phylum Streptophyta; class Magnoliopsida; order Ericales; family Theaceae; genus Camellia; species Camellia granthamiana. Next base: position 43,901,738 of record CM069908.1, on the reverse strand, counting down.
GATCAGGTCTGGGCTATACCAGGTTCAGTAGCAAGGTTGCTACATTAGTGGTCTGCTGGCAAATTTAAATTCAAGTCTTGGGTACTCAAATTCTGGCAGATTATCCCTTCTGTTGTATTTTGGTCTATTTGGAAGTTGAGGAATGAGTGTTTGTTCAAGGGTGCCCATCTTGATTTTCAAGTATTTTGTGAAAAAGTTAAGATACAGATTGCTTTATGGACCAAATGGCACTTGAAGGTGGATTACTCAGTTCATGACATTGTATCCAATCTACACCAAATTAGGTTGCTTTGAAGTACTAGGAGTGTAGAGGTGTTGTGTTGGTTGACAGAAGGGGGAGGTGCTCTGATATGTTGTAGTGGACTGCTACAATGGTCTTGTGTTTGGTGTTTTGATGTATAATTCCATATGCTGCTCTATATAGCTCTTCTGTTCTATTTGCTCTTCTGTTCTGTTTCTGCACTTGGGCTTTGGTTGTTTTTTGTTGTTTTTTGTGGAGGCTGCTATCTTGCTGTGAAGCTTGCTGAGAGGTGGAGAGTAATGTTATCCTTTTGCTGTTCTGGGTGTTGTTCTGAGTGTGCTTCTGTTGGTTCCTCACCAACATTTTGCTTGGTTTTCCCTTTTCTCCTTTCTTCATTCTCATCCTTATTGATGTTCCCCTATATGTATTGTATGGTTTCGTCATCAATAAAGATTCTCTTTGCTTATCAAAAAAAAAGTTGATTGTTAAGTACAAGTAGTAATGCTACATTTATCTCCTTTTTTTTTTCTATCAATAATATTAGGAATTTTTTTTAAAAAAATAAAATATTAGGTAGAAAAGCACATCTATAAATCATAATCATTCAAGTACGACACTTACTAATTTTCAATTTATATCATCTATCTTATTTTTGAGATAAAATTCAAAACACAATTTCATGGTGCATAATATTTTCCCCTTTAATACCATGATTAGTGTACCATATCATATGTGAACAGTGTATTAGAGAAAAACATGAATGGTGGGACTCATTACATCAATAACATGATGACATATGCAAGGGTAGAGCTACATTGGACTTCCAAAAAGGTTTAGTAATATATGTATAGTTTTATTGAAAAGTTTTGGATTATAACAGATTGAATCCGGGGAAACAAAAAAATAAAATAAAATCATTTTGGCGTTTACAGCAGAGGTAAAAATAGCAATCAAATTTATACAATTTTTTTTTAGTCTTTTAGACAAAAAAATATTATACAAACTAAATATTTTACTAATTCATATGGCATGCAATAATGCATTTTAAAAACTGAAACATAATCTATTTTAATTATATTATAAGTTTCACATTAGAGAGCAAAAAAGAATACACGAGTTTTATTGACTATTTTATTGAAGCTGTGGTATTGATGTCCCAATATTTTGTTTCTGGCTGCAATTTGATTATTTTGAATTAATTTTGTCAATATAATGGCAAATATATAAAATTTGGGAAATGTAACAATGCACACCTCTAAATAAATGCACATCATAGGAAAAGTTGAAATTTTTATAGTGAAAGTTGTAATGTGTGTTGGTATTTTTCTATAAAAGTACAAGAAAAATATATAAAATGAATTAAATACAAATGACAAAACAAATTATTTATTTATTTATTAAAGAATGCAATACAGAATAAACTACACAACTAAAAATACAGAAATGAATTAGATTATATTACTAATAGAACAAACTATTAACATGGATAACTAAAGATTATAACTCATAGAGGTAAACTAAATTTTGAAAAATTTAAGAATAAATGATAAGAAAAGAAGAAAACCAAAGCATGTATAATATCACAGTTTCCTTAAAACAGATTCAACGCCTCCCGATGGATATTGGAGGTATGTCGACGTCTGTCTCCCAGGATACCACGGTCGAAACCAGCTAATGCAGAAGCACCTTCTAAATAGCTTTAGCGAACTTGACAATGGTTGCACTCTCTCTAACAAGAACCAAAGATGGGGCTAACAAAAGAAGATAGGAAACATTTTCTTTGGTGTAAAAATAAAAAATAAATCTCCAACTTTTTATCTCAAAATACCATTTCCATTTTCCGTTCAAATTTCTCCAAAATTATCCTACCAAGTGTAGACACCCCATTTTTGATCGTCCTCAAGACTTGGATGTCATCGTTTGAATACTCGATGATTGTGCTCGCTCATGTTCGTTTTGAGCCCCTGAAAGTCTCGGCTGAGCGCTTTGCCTTGGAGCCTCTAATCTTGTTTGTTTTGTGCTTGGTTGTGGGCCAACAGCTTGTTTCTTCACTTCTGGAGGAGAGGGTGACCTATCGGCATCCCCTTAGCCTGCCGGCCATGACTTGTGCCTGTCATCCACCAGCGGTGGCCGGTCAGCTATGTTGATGGCCGGTCGGCCACTAATGGTGGCCGACGGCCATTTTTCTCATTTTTCAAATATTTATTTGCCAGTTGTGCCAGCTGTTGATCACTGATGCTCATCTCCATACACGTGTATGGAGGGATGAAGGCAAGCCTTTGGCTTGTTTTTTCTATATAAGGGGGGGTCTCTCCCCCATTTGAGAGGTTAGAAAAATTTGTGAGCAAATTTCCTCTCTCTCTCTCTCTAGAATTCTCTCTCTCTCCTTATTTTGTGCTTGAAAGTGAGAATTCTCTACACTTTTGCACTAAAACCCTTAACCAAACATCTTCATCTTAGAGCTAAGGTTCTTTGAGGCTTGGTTTGAGCTTTTAAGGCTGGTTTTAGCTCAGAATTGTGGCTGTTTAGTGCTGTGCTTCAAAGGTATAAGGCTTACCTCATTTAAGCTTTGTTTTAGTTGCTTGCTTTGCCATCTTTTTACACTGTTTTGACCTGGTTTTTCAACCATAAAAACTTTGTTTTTAAGGTTTCAAAATGGTGGTTTAAGTCTTGGTGAGTTAGGGGGTTGTCTCCTCTTTTTGCTCTTTGGCTTGTGAAGCCTTTTGTGCCATTTCTTTCCACCTTTAAATTCAAATTTTTGAGCCTTTAAACCATTGAAATTCAGAGTTATTTCAGTGGTAAAAAATATGTTTTGAAGTCCAAAAATGGAGGGGTTAGCCTCCCCTCCTTGTGTCACTTTTGCATGCCTAGTTAACATTGCATGGTAGCATGTTTTTGCAGCTTGTGTTAACTTAGTTCAAGCATGTTTTAGGCTTTGTTTTTACATGTTTCGACTCTGTTTTGGGTTGGTTGGAGCACTTGTTGCTTGCTTTTTGTACTTGTAGTGCAATTGTGCTTACTAGTCTAACATGCCTAATGGTTTAGCCTATTTTTGTAGCTTGTGTTAGCTTAACTTCAAGTTGTTTCAGCTACTATTTTGGCCTGCTTTAACTCTGTTTTGGGCTGGTTAAGTCCTTCGAGGCTTATATTGCATGGCTATAGTGAAGCGGTCTTCACTAGCTCATTGTTTAAGGCTTTTAGCATGAAGTTTTTGAGTGGCTTGCATATTGTAGCATCATTTTGCATGTAATTTCAGTGTTCATAGCTCTGTCACATGCTCCTTCATTTCACTCTTTCATTGCTTTTGAGAGTTGTGCCTTGAGTCTTGTTTACAAGCTAGCATGCGGGAATATTTTTCTAGCGTTTTGTGCCTCAATTTCAGCAAGTTTTAGCCACTGTTTTGGCATGTTTTAACTCTATTTTGAGTTGGTTTGGTCCTTTGAGGCATGTATTGTATGGTTGTGGTGCAATCTCCCTCACTAGCTTAATGAGTTAGGCTTTTAAACATGTTGTGCATGAGTTGCTTGCATGTTGTAGTATTATATTTCATGCCATTTTAGCACTGAAATATCTGCCACCTTCCTCATTTCTTCACTTTTTCATTTGTTTTGAGGGTTGGCTAGCCTTAAGGTTGTGTTTAAGCTTGAGATTGAGACTTGTGCTCAATGGTTTTAATCCTCTTTTGAGGGTTTCTACTAACCAAAGGCATAATCTCTCTCATGTCTTAAATCATCCTTTGGTTGACCCTTCTCTCATTAGAGAACAATCACCTTTGGACTTAATCGATTAAAGGACTAATTGGTAATGTAAAATGTGTAAATAAAACATGACAAGAAAAATTTGAGCAAGTTAAGCATGTTGTGTTGTATTCCATGTGTTTGGATCGGACGTTAATCCAAACACAAGAAATGTGGGACGTTTCATACTCAAAGTGATGAAACTTGTCACATTTCTTGATCACCGTCACCCTTGATCATGCATGATAGGGTGGTGGTTGCTTTGGTCTTGTTTGTGCATTCATTGACCTTATACAAGCTTGGTTCTTTGGCCATCATGCATTGGAAATGCTTGGTTGATGGCTTGAGAGCCAAGAATTACACTCATTTGAGCTTGAGAAATGATAAGGAGGGTAATAGTACATATATTGTTTAAGAATACACTGCTTTGCCTCTGTTTGCTCTCTATTGCAGCAAAAAGGAGAATTCCAAGGAAAGAGTGGCTGACCGACCAGTAGTAGTGGCCGATAGCCACCTATGGTAGCCGACTGGCCATCAGTGGAAAAGTTGTTCAAAGTGTTCTTGAGTTGGAGCAGAGGCAATCTGGAAGTTGGTACAATGTTCAGAGATCAAAGCAAGTGCAAATAGAGGCAACCGATGGCAAGACGGTGGATTTTCGAGAGGAAGCCAACTGAGCATGTATGTCTTCCTCGCCCCCGAGGCCACTTAATTGCTTTAATTAGTTAGCGTAGCTAATTATTCAATGATGTTGTATTTAATTAGTTAGTGTAACTAATTCTTAGTTTGGTGTTGTAATAATTAATTAGCTAGAATAGTTAATTAGTTTCATTTTGTAATAATTAGCTTAGCTTAGTGTAGCTTAGCTTATTTATTCGGACCCTCCTTCGAGAGGGCATAATGTTGTAATAAGCGTGCGTGTGTGTGTGCATGTCTTCTAACCCTACTTCTTTCTCTCTTTTATTTAACCGCTTTCGATGGTTAGTTTAGGGTCATGTTTCGATTAGCATACCTTATGCTTACATGTTTGCATCATTCATTTGTCTTGCATGCACCGAGGCTCGGCGCATCATTCGAATTGCATTGTTATTTCAATACTTACTTGAATACGTGTTTCAAAGCATGCTATCAAAGTGTTGCAAATACCATGATTAGGTAACCAAGCCTATTTAGTTGCATTGTTGCATGTGTTGCATTAGACAACTTGTATAGTTAGGATCATGCATTCTTTCTAACTAGCTTTTGTTTTGGCTTAAAGTACTCGGTAAGCTTTTACGCTTTAGCATACTTGCATGAGTGTGATTGCCATATTGCCATGTTTCACATGCTTGCCATGAGGCTATGTGCTTATTTGCTAAACTGAATGAATGCCTATGGATTGAAGGCTTTGTTGTATGAATTGGAACAATTCAACAAATGAATGTTTTAAGCCCACTTTGCGAAGTGGCAAATCATGTTTTAAGTCCACTTGAGGTGGCAAATCCGCATTTTAGCCCACTTGAGGGTGGCGACTTCAAACCATTTTCGAAAGCAAACATGAGTTGAATTCGTTCAAAGTCTTGCAACTTAGTCTATACTTGCTTGTGTGCATCATATAGTAAAGTTAGTTTAATAATCAGAACAAGAACACATGAGGTTTATAAAATAACATATCATGTTTAGTAGAGGCCGATCTTTGATTAGACGAGCGGGGGTGCCCATTTCAAGACCTTCCCCTCTCGTACCCAAGTTCCCGAGCTGAGGCAACTTTGGTGATGACGGACACGTGGCCTTTGGCACGAGTCAGGGTTTCTTAAATTTCCCAAAAATAAAATATTTAGGTGGCGACTCTGTAATCTAGCAAAGTAGTCCAGTTTTGGCATTATTTGATCTAAAATTAATTTTCCAAAATGACTTGCCGGATTGGACTCTTTGGTGTTTATTAGTTTCACATTATACTTTGTGAGATTAGATTTAGAACCGTGACAGGAGTCCGAACTGTAGGACCAATTCGAGCTTTCCGAAAGGCGGGGCACCAAGAAAGTTGAGCCCACACCAAGTTGGAAGGGAAATGCCTTTATTTATACAAGTAGGGCTAGCCATGGAGGCTATACATCAATATGGCCATCTGTAGACACCCCATTTTTGACCGACCTTAAGACTCAGACATCACCGATTGAGCGCTTGGTGATATTGCATATTGCGCTCGTTCAGAAGTCTCAGAGTCTCGGCTGCGAGCCTTGCCTCCGAACTTCTGGGCTATTTCGCGTCTTGCCTCGGTTTGCGAACCAGGCTCCGTTTTCTCTTCCCGAAGGGAGGGAGAGGTCTCGTAGATCATCTCTCAGTGGCCGTAGGCTACGTTTCGTGGTCGTAGGCCATTTTTCCCCGTTTGGAGCCCGGTTTCCGGTTTTTCGGAGCCGACGGCCGTGTGCCTCGGTTCAGGATCGCTTAACCACCTCCGTTTGCTCCAGTTTTTGGCACATACCTTATTTACTCCCTTTCGAGGGACACTATGGTCCGAGAGACCGACTTCGTGGTCGAACACCACTTTCGGTGCCTAACAGTCAGTTTTCGGGGCCCCGAACTGCGCGTTTTGGCCCCCGAGCCTTGCTTGCAAGCATTGTTGGGCTCTGACCCAAACTAGAAATAGTCATATTTTGAGCTCCTTTTCATGTTTGATTAAGGACCTTTTGCTATTTGAGGCTTTCATCTGTCACTTGCCTCTTTACCTCTTTTTAGGCCTATTTTTGCACGGTATTTTAGGCTTACTTGTGAGCTGTTTTGGACTTAGTCATAAACTACAAAGTATCTTTTTTTGAGCCCCTCTTCAACTTTGTTGAAGGGGTCTCTTCGTTTTGAGAACCGCAGCTACCACTTGCCTCTTCGTCTCCCTTTAGGTCAATTTTGGGGGGAAATTTGAATTTCATTTCCCCCCCATTTTTCCCCCCTTTTCTCCCCCTCTTTTGTCTATATAACAGACCCTCCAGCTCTGGAAAAAGGGTTAGAAGACTTTGGTTTGAGTCTCATATATACAATCTCTCTCTCTCTCTATATTTCAAGCACCAAAGTCCTAAAAGTCCTACACCATTTCTTCACCATTTCTTCACCACCACCTAGCACCACCACCACCACTCCATTCCAGCGGCTTGGAGGACCTTCTCAGAGGCTAGAAGTGCTGTATTTTGGACCAAGAGGCTGCTAAAGTCTGGTTCTTCAAGGGTGAGTCTCGTTTTTCCCTTTTTTGCTCTTTTCTTGGTCTATATCTTAGCCCTTCTTGCTTATACATTTGAGCTCCGACCAAAAATGAAAGTGGCATTTTTTTGAGCTCTATTTCATCTTTCATTAAGGGTCTTACCTTGTTTGGGACCCCCATTTTGCACTTGCTTCATTACCCCTTTGTATGCCATATTTTTGCATGATATTTTTGGCCTATGTGTAATCTGTTTTGGGGCATGAGGTAAACTGTAGATAGGCTTATTTTGAGCCCTTCTTCAACATTGAAGAAGGGCTCACCACTGTTTGGGACCTCCATGTATCACTTGCCATTGTACCCCTCTTTGGTCCCCATTTTTGCATGCTTTGTTATCCTCGTGTGCTTCTGTTTTTGGACCTTGGTCCAAACTGAAAGTGGCCATATTTTGACCCCCTTGCCATGTTTCATTAAGGGTCTTTTCCTGTTTGAGGCATGTTTTGTATACTTTGTGTTATAACCCCTTTCGGGCCCTATCTTGCATGACATTTTGAGCATATTTTTTATATTGTTTTGGGGGTTGCCATAAACTGTAAGTGGCCATATTTTGACCCCCTTGCCATGTTTCATTAAGGGTCTTTTCCTGTTTGAGTCATGTTTTGTATACTTTGTGTTATAACCTCTTTCGGGCCCTATCTTGCATGACATTTTGAGCATATTTGTATATTGTTTTTGGGGTTTCCATAAACTGTAAGTGGTCATATTTTAGGCCCATCTTCAACATTTTAGAAGGGTATTTTTCTGTTTGGGCTTTACATCTACCACTTGCTTCATTACCTCCCTTGCGGAGCCATTTTTGTATGCTAATTTAGCCCTACTTGGGCCCACTTTTTGGCCTCACTCTAAACTGTAAAAATGCTTTTCTCGGGGCTGCCTTGCTTCTTTCTTTTCATCTCATGTTCAAATTATGTATGCATTGTATAGCTATAGGCCATTTCATGCGCAAAAATCCGTGTTTCGGGACTCGTTCCATGCATCGGGTTTCATTTCACCGGGTTTTGGGGCTGTTTTGCATCATTTATTACCTCTGATTTTTTGCACTATAGTGTGCCATATTCCATGTTTCGCCATGTCTTGTTAGAGTGGCATTCCGTGCCGTAGGTTCGGTCGCACGCACTTCGAGTTGTCTCATTTTCATCTTATGGCCTCCTATGTGAGTGTGGCTGAGGCCCGCTTGTGTTGGTATAAGTCCATTATGCATTGTGTATACCATTTCATTTCATAGCATTGCGTATGATAGGTTGCATATTAGAGCATTGTGTATGCCATACTACATCGAGCATCGTGTGTGCCATTTCATAACATTGTGTATGCTAGGGTGTATGTTAGTCGCATTCATGCATCTCATGCATATTGCATTGTGCTTGGGGTAGGGTTTATCCCAAGCACGGGAAACGAGGTGCGTTTCGTACTCTGAGTGACGGAACGTGTCTCAATTCCCCAGTCACTGACACTCCGGATTACCCATGATGGAGTTAGGATTTGTCATAGTTTTCATGTGCATTCATTCTATATCGAGTTGTGCAATTCGACTCCTCGGCCATCATGCATCGAGATGCGTGATTGGTGGCACGAGGATCGAGGCATGCATACATTTGTGAAAATACATTGCTATGCCCCTTTCCTGCTCTCTGTTGCAGCAAATCAAGAATCAATATTCTTCCGAGGCTTGGCGCGCTTTCCAAGAATAATTGCGAAACAGAGGCTAATTGGGGCATCCCAGTGAATTTCCGTGCAAGGCAGTCCAAACATACATCATTCATCAGAATCAAGGCAGTCCCCGGCTTGCATGCCAGTCTTTTCTTTTCTTAGTTAATTTGTGAATTAATTAAGAATTTGTATTATTTGGACTGTACTATTCTTTTATTCGGGACTGTATATTTATTTGGACCCTCTGTGCGAGGGCATAATTGTAAATAAGTGTGGGTGAGTGTGATGTATGTCTTCCAACCCCACGTCTTTCTTCCCTTTTATTTACCTGCTTATGATGGTTAGATTAGGGCATAATTCAATTAGCATACAGTATGACAGCATGTTTGCATCATTCATCTGTTTTGCACGCACCGGGGCTCGGCGCATCATACAAATTGCATTTGTATTTCAATTCCAAATTGAATACGTGTTAGTTGTAGCATTCCACATGCCATGTTTAGAAATAGCCGAGCTGCTATAGTTTGCATTTTTGCATGTGTTGCATTAGGCAATTCTGTGTATCTAGAATCATGCATGGATTTCTAATGAGTTTCTGTTTTGGCTTGGAGTACTCGGTGAGTTTTTATGCTTTAGCACCCTTGCATGTGTGTGAGTGTTGCCATGAATAGCATGCTTACCATGAGGCTAATTGCTTATGTGATATAACTGCCTTGAATGCCTGTGGGTGGAGGTTGTGTTACTTGAATTGGGATAATTCATCAAATGTTTGTTTTAAGCCCACCTGAGGGTGGCAAAATCTGCATTTTAAGCCTACCTGCGGGTAGCAAACCATCTTTCAAAAACAAACATGAAATGTTTTGTTCCAATTCAAGCGACCCAGTCTATACTTGTATGCTGTGCGCATCACATAGTAAATCTAGGCTAATAACCGGAATAAGAACACATAATGTTTTCAAAACTAGATATCACGGTTAGTAGAGGCCGTCTTTGACCGGGCGAGCGGGGGTGCTCACGAAGTGACCTTCCCCAATCGTACCCAAGTTCCCGAGCCGAGGCAACTTTGGTGATGACGGACACGGGGCCTTTGGCACCGAGTCAGGGTTTCCTAAATTTCCCCATAAAAAATATTTAGGTGGCGACTCTGTATCTGGCAAAGCAGTCCATGTTTGGCACTTCTTTCAAAATCTGTTTTCTCAAAAACGATTTGTCGGATTTGGATTCTTTGGCTCAAGATTTAGAACCGTGACAATCGAGTCCTTGAATTGTAGTGAGCCCAAATGAACAGAACGGGACTTAACCCTCACGGGGCGTTCGGGGACGTCTACACCATCAAATGCCATTAATCAAGGCCATCAACTCTAGCAATTAGGATTAGAGTTACAAAGGTTGAAAACCTATGGCCACTAATATTGTCATCAACTCCATCACAAAAATAAAAAAGAGTTACAAATATTTACATTTCTCATGTGCTTATTATATACAAATAAATATGTATATAATGATGTTTGAATTAACCCAACTAGATGGGTCACAAAATGGATACTAAATTTGATTGACAACGGGGTCATCCCCGCACTAGGTCCTGCAAAGTCTATCGGCACTTGATCAATGAACTTGTGGGGGATAATGTGATGTGATCGAATGATGAACACCTGCGGGCGGCGTTCAGTTTTATTTCATATATGGTGTATGGCACGCACTGTTTGAGCATTTTGTGAATGATGGTTTTTGTACATTCTGACTTAGGTATTGGGTCAGTCTTGTTATTTTGCACAGAGTCAGTCTTTTTTTTCTGAGTCAGTTGGGTCTGTCTTGTTATACCGAGTCAGTCCTATTTTGGTTGGAATCGGGTGATGCCGGGGGGTGTTACCTCGGACATCACTTGCTTCTTTTGTGTTTGTCTTTTCGTTTTCTTTTGAGTCTGTTTCTGCCTTGGAGCCAGTTGTGCCAACAGATTTGAATGAACAGCAGTGATTTTCACATTCTTATGCTCGCTTCTACCTTGTGCCAGAAGTTCTGAATGAGATGGCAGTATTTGACTAAGAACTTTGTCTTTTCTGTGCCTGAAGTCATTGTAATAACCTGAGTTTTTCAAAACTTTTTGAACACTGCGGTAAAAACAAAGAGGAAGGAATTCCTCGGGATTTGCAAAACTTTGATCATTTGAGAGAAAGTGAGGCGTGCTAAGCCCTTAATGAATGAAATCATGCTTGTCAGCGTGAGTACTGAGAAGGACCCTGGCTTGATCCAGACTGGTTTCACACTATCTTCAGCGCGAGCGATTTGTTGCTTTCTTAAAAATTTTCAAAAACAAAATGTTTTGCGCAGTCCTGTGAAGACCCGCAGATAACTGATTCTCATATAACTGGCTGATGCCCGCATGCGTGTTGCCCAATCTCAAAAAACTGATGCCCGCAGGCCTGATGCCCAAACTCATAAACTGATACATGCATTCCCTGTAGAGACGCACTCTAACAAGCACATAACAGATAAGTGAGAGCCAAAAACACCCCTATGTTGGGGTAGGGTTTCTCTGTCCTATTTTGTCAGGAACTGGGGTTTCACTACGCACGCAGCGGCTTCAAACAACCTATAAACGGGTAAGCAACCTGTCCTAGCTTGGAATGGTCACTATGGATCCGAATATGCACTAGGTCGAATGGTCAGAAAGGGTGCCCCGGTAAAACCGGGGTTTGTGTTCCCATACTGGCAGAGCCCGTAACCGATCAGCCTTATGGACATGCCTTGACAAGACAAGCCTCCGGCAAACCGCTCAGGAATAGCAGATGGCAAACATGGTGTCCTAGGCGCACCAATGCAAATGCAATGCAAAGAAACACACAAGTGTAGTCAAAACCAGATATCATGAGTTCGAGTCAAGTTCTCTAAATCCCCAGCAGAGTCGCCAGAAACTGTAGACGTCCCCGAACGCATCCCGGGCGAGGAGTGCGAGCCCCCCCCCCCCCGGGTTCTGGTTCGATATTGGGTCACTACAGTTCGAAGGACTCAAATGTCACGGTTCTTAATCTTGAACCAAAGAGTCCAAATCTGGCAAATCGTTTTGAAAACAGATTTTTTGAAAGAAGTGCCAAACATGGACTGGTTTGCCAGATACAGAGTCGCCACCTAAATATTTTATAATGGGAAATTTAGGAAACCCTGACTCGGTGCCAAAGGCCACGTGTCCGTCATCACCAAAGTTGCCTCGGCTCGGGAACTTGGGTACGATTGGGGAAGGTCACTTCGTGAGCACCCCCGCTCGCCCGGTCAAAGACCGGCCTCCACTAACCATGATATCTGTTTTTGAAAATATTGTGTGTTCTTATTCCGGTTATTAGCCTAGGTTTACTACGTGATGCGCACAGCATACAAGTATAGATTGGAATCGCCTGGATTGGAACAAAACATTTCATGTTTGTTTGTTTGAAAATGGTTTGATGGTGCTACCCGCAGGTAGGCTAAGACGTGGATTTGCCACCCTCGGGTGGGCTTAGAAAACATGATTTTGCCACTATCTAGTGGTCTTAAAACAAACATTTGATGAATTGTCCCACTCCAAGTAACCCAACCTCCACCCACAGGCATTCAAGGCAGTTATATCACATAAGCAAATAGCCTCATGGCAAGCATGCTATCATGGCAACACTCACACGCATGCAAGGATGCTAAAGCATAAAAACTCACCGAGTACTCCAAGCCAAAACAGAAGCTCATTAGAAATCCATGCATGATCCTAGATACACAGAATTGCCTAATGCAACACATGCAAAGATGCAAACTATAGCAGGCTCGGCTATTCTAGACATGGCATATGGAATGCTATAACTAACACGTATTCAATTTGGAATTGGAATACAAATGCAGTTTGTATGATGCGCCGAGCCCGGTGTATGCAAAACAGATGAATGAATGCAAACATGCTATCATACTGTATGCTAATTGAAATATGCCCTAATCTAACCATCATAAGCAGGTAAATAAAAGGGAAGAAAGACGTGGGGTTGGAAGACATACATCACACTCACGCCACACTTATTACAATTATGCCCTCGCGCAGAGGGTCCAAAAGAATATACAGTCCCAAATGAATAAAAGAATATTACAGTCCGAATAATACAGTCCGCATAATATACAAATCCCTAATTAATTAACAAATTAACTAAGAAAAACTGTAAATTGGCATGCAAGCCAGGGGCTGCCTTGATTCTGATGAATGCTGCATGTTTGGGCTGCCTTGTGCGGAAATCCACTGGGATGCCCCAATTAGCCTCTGTTTGCAATGTTTCTCGAAATGCGTGCCAGACTCCGAAAAGTTGCTGATTCTTCATTTTGCTGCAACAGAGAGCAGGAAAGGGGCATAGCAATGTATTTCACAAATATATGCATGCCTCGATCCTTGTGCCACCAATCACGCATATCGATGCATGATGGCCGAGGAGCCGAATTGCACAACTCAATATAGGATGAATGCATATGAATGCTACAACAAAACCTAACTCCATCACGGATAATCCGGAGTGTCGGTGACTTGGGAATTGAGACACATTCCGTTACTCGGAGTACGAAACGCGCCTCGTTTCCCGTGCCCGGGGTAACTCCTATCCCGAACACGATGCGATATGCATGACATGCATGAAATGCAACTAATATACAATCCTAACATACACAATGTTATGGAATGGCATACACGCTAAACGAGGTGATACATAACCGGACATACACAATGCTACGGATGAAATGGCATACGCAATGCAATAATGGGCTTACACCAACATGAGAGAGCCTCAGCCACACTCACCTAGGAGGCCATCAGATGAAAACAAGACACCTCGAAATGCGTGCACGCGGGCACGCAAACCGAGAACGGACCCTCAGGCACCGAAATGCCACTCTAATGAGACATACAAAGACACGGAATATGACATGCAAACATGCAAAAATCAGTAGCAAAATGAGGGGGAAAACAGCCCCGAAATGAGGCGAAATGAAACCCGATGTAAGGAATCTCTCCCGAAATGCAAAACTAGTCACCCGAAATGACTTGTAGCTATACCATACATGCATAATTTGAACAAGACATGAAAAAGAAGAAGCAAGGCAGCCCCAAAACTCACATTTTTACAGTACAAAACATGGCCAAACAGCAATCACAAGTAGGGCTAAAATGGCATACAAAAATGGCTCCGCAAGGGAAGCAATGAAGTAAGTGATAGATGAAATGCCCAAACAGAAAAATATCCTTCTACAATACTAAATAGGAACCAAAAATATGAACATTTACAGTAGATGACATGCCTCAAATCAGTATGCAAACATGCTCAAAATGCCATGCAAGAAATAGGCCCACAAGAGGCTATAACATGAGGTATACAAAGGAATCACCAAACAGCCTAAGACCCTTAATGAAACATGCCAAGAAGGTCAAAATATGGCCACTTTAAGTTCTGATCATGGCCGAAAACAGAAGCTAGACAATCCAAAAAAAGCATGCAAAAATGGGGGCCAAAGAGGAGTATAATGGTAAGTACAACATGGAGGCCCCCAACAGTGTTGAGCCCTTCTACAATGTTGTAGAGGGGCTCAAAATAAGCCAACTCACAGTTTATATCTTGCTCAAAACAGATCACAAATAGGCTAGAAATACTATGCAAAATAATGGCATACAAGAGGGTATTGAAGCAAGTACCAAATGGGGGGCTCAAACAGGGTTGAGCCCTTAAACAAACATGAAGAATAGCTCAAGAAAAGCCTAGTTTCAGTTAGGGTCGGAGCCCAAAACAGTAAGCAAATAGGCTAGAAGAATGGTGCAAGAAAATGCTACAAAAGAGGGCAAGATGGCTTACCCTTGGAGACCAATGCTTAGCTTCCTTTTGGCTTGAGAAATGTTGCTTCCTAGCTGCTGGAAATCCTCTCAAGGTGCTGGAAGTGGAGTGGTGGTGGTGGTGGTGGTGCTTGGTAGTGATGAAGAAATGGTACCAAAACTTGAGGAAATAAGAGAGATGGAGTATGTATGAGCTCCAAACAATTTTCCAACCCTTTTCCTTGAGTTGGGAGGCCAGCTATATAGACAAGAAAGGGGGAGAAAAGTGGAGGAAAAAGTGGAGGGAAATGGTGTCAAGTTTCCCTCCAAAACTTTTCCCCGGATTGAGATATTTTTGGGGGAAAACAGCTATACAGCTGTAAAGTACTCACACTGAGGATGCTGGCCGGCTGGGTATTTTTGCTGCAGGTGGCCGGCCGGCCACCCCCTATGGCCGGCCGGCCAAGGGTCAAAAGGTTCAAGAAGATTTTCTGGTCGGCCACCAGAGAAAGGTGTCCTCCCAGGTCTCCTCATCACAACCTTGTGGTTCAAAATTGGCAACTCTAAAACAGGAGAGAGAATAGGCCACTTTTAGGAGGGGTTCAAAAGGTTCAACAACAATTACTGGCCAGCCATAGACTTTTAGGGTCCTCCCATGTGTGTACAACACAGATATGTGGTTTGGAGTTGAAGAAGGTGGCCCTAGGGTGGTCAACATTGGCTCGGAAGTGAGAAAAAACGGGCGTCGGAGGGCGCCGGAGGAGCATAACTGGTTGCTGAGACAATTGGTGGCCTCCCACCCTTCAGTGACC
The DNA here is from genome assembly GCA_036172215.1 of Camellia granthamiana. Classification (NCBI taxonomy): domain Eukaryota; kingdom Viridiplantae; phylum Streptophyta; class Magnoliopsida; order Ericales; family Theaceae; genus Camellia; species Camellia granthamiana. The sequence goes on along the minus strand of CM069908.1, from coordinate 43,886,269 downwards.
TTCCTGGTGATAAAACAAAGGTACCTGCCAAAAATGAACAAAAACCGATGCAAAACGAATGCTCGGGGGCCAAAACACGCAGTTCGGGGTCCCGAAAATAGGCCGTTAAGCACCGAAAGTGGCATTCGACCACGAAGTGGGTCTCTCAGGCCCCAGTGTCCCTCACAAGGGAGTAAATGAGATGCATGTTAAAAACCGGCGGAATCGGAGATGCTTAGACGGTCCTGAACCGAGGCACACGGCCTGACGGCTCCGAAAACTGGGAACCGGACTCCGAAATGGGCAAAATGGCCTACGGCCACGAAACGTATCGCACGGCCACTGAGAGATGGTCTACGGGACCTCTCCCTCCCTTTAGGAAAAGAAACAGAGAAAATCGAGTCTGGTTCGCAAACCGAGACAAGGTACAAAAGAGGGTTCGGAAGTCCGGAGGCAGGGCTCACGGCCGTGACTCTGAGACTTCTGAACGAGCACGATATACAACATCACCGAGCGCTCAATCGGTGACGTCTGAGTCTTAAGGTCGGTCAAAAATGGGGTGTCTACACCAGCCGTAAACAATTCAAATTCAATTGTGTCCATGCGATGGTTTTGGCCATCTTTGTCTTCTCTGTATCTGAGGATTTGGTGTGTTCGTCGCTCTGAGGACTGACTGCAATGCGCTACGGTGCCATTCAAACAGGGGGCAACTTTCCGTTGCCATTCAACGCGCCGCGGTGCCATCTAAACAAGGGGCAACTTTCCGTTGCCATTCAATGCGCCGCGGTGCCGTTCAAACAAGGGGCAACTTTCCGTTGCCGTGCAGCTCTCTTCAAGCACGGGGCAGTTTTCCTTTGGATCCGAGGTTGTGCATCTCAGGAGTAGGTTTCATGCTCGTTGAGCAAGTGGCCGTTTGCAAAAATAGTTTTTGAGAATTTTTACTGAGGTTGACTAATTTTCTCGAAAATTGTTCCATCTTTTCCAAAAACTGGACCATTTTTGGGACCCAAAAAAGGAAAATTTTCAGTGCTCATAGCCTGACTTGCATGATTTCAAATCAAAAATTGAACAAGCATGTTAATCTAACTCTCATGTGGGTCAAAATTGTTTTAGTAGAAAGCAAAAAAAAGAAAAACAAAAAATGGTCAAAATGATGAACTAGGGGCGCAGTCGAGTCAGGAGTTCTGTCTTTTCCCCTTTGTCAAATACTTGCCAAGAAGGGCACTCTACCTGCCAGAAAAGGCACAACTGAAGTCAACAACAAAGGGCTGAAAGCTCTCTCACCCTCCGAGCAACGAGGTATCAAGCCAAGTGCGAAGCACGAACTGGAATGGGGCAAGATATTCCACTCCCTCATCTGGACAGATCTGATCCCGTCCAAACTCCCCAGCAAAGCATCATCAACTGATGTTAGCTACAGATTTGCTACACACCCAGTTGTAGCGCAACCCTTCTATGGGAGGAATTCACTAGCTGTGAGCGGAAGAAAGAGAATCTAGCAGCATGCTAGGGGCAAGAGCCCGCAACTTCCCGTTTATCTATCAACCACCCAGGGGAGGGATTGAAAAATGAGAGATTGAAGAATAGAGAGATGTGCGATGAGAGAAAAAGTGAGAAAAGGGCTTTTTCAGAAAACAAGAGATTGAGTGCCAAAGTGATGTGAGAATCACAAATGAGAAAGGGTGGGAAACACTACCCGGTGAAACAGGCTCCCTGTGTACGTCTAAGTGTCGTGTCTTTTTATTTGTCTCGATTCTTGTTTTGAGTCGTCTCGAGTGTTACTCGATGTGTCTAGGTTGTGTGCCTTTTATTTTCGTGTTGAGTCGTTTTGCTGTGTCCAGTCATAGGCTCAATACCTGGTCGAAAACTCATCTCTCAATTTCAAAAATAAAATCGTTTTGTGCTCTGAGTGCCGTGCCGTTCTCCACATTTGTGCAAAACAGAATTTGTTCTTTCATAAAATCACAGGGTTCAACCCAGGTCATGTGAGAACAATGGAACCAAGACCTATCTGAAGCTATAATGGTTCCGGACTGCAAAGCAAAAGCAAAAGAGGAAAAATGTCGGGCATCTGAGTTTGTTCCAACTACAGTAAGCTCCGAGATCGCATTCCGTATGCACTTCGTCAGGCCTTGTCAATGCTCCGAAGTATGAGTGTGCCTCTACCTCAAGCTCAAGATCGAGTCTGCTTCAAGCCAGAATGGCGATCAGAAGTGCTCTCCTCGAGTACCGTTCCCTGCTAGAGGCATCTTGGCCGTGTTTGCAATGAGTTCCTAGGAGACCAACTGCGACGGTGGAAACTAGAGTTCGGACGGCTATTGCCTAGAATGCAAAGGTTCGGGATTTCCGAGACTAAAGTCTGGTTTAAATACCCATGGGTCTATCCTCGGCTTGAAATCTGTATGGCAGCCCCATAGATTGAGATAGCATGTGAATGCGCCTCGATTCTGGATACTGAATCAACCTAGTCTGTCACCCCGTTGGAGAATAGGAAAAGTTGTGAACATGGCCAGGAAGGAAAGGTAGTAACTGCGGTTTGGAAGTACAATCAAGAAAGTGCAAGAAGAACCCACTCTTTTCATCTCAAAATGTTTCTGCAGAATTTTCAAATCATGTCTTCGATGCGTAGCTCATCGTCAGTCGGCGTGCACGAGGTGTATCCTTTTTGGAATGAATCGTGACCCCTCCGAGAGGTAAATCGGAGGTTGCGTTTGGAATTTGGTCTCCTTAAGGCTTGTATTTCCTTATTCGGTATTTTTGGTTCAAACGGGTGTTGTCACGCGCATTCCACTGGCATTGTTATGCTCATTACTTGCATTGTTATGCACATCTATCTAGCATTGTTATGCTCATTCGTTGTATTGTTATGCACATCTATCTAGCATTGTTATGCTCATTCGTTGTATTGTTATACACATCTATCTAGTATTGTTATGCCCATTCCTTGCATTGTTATGCACATCTATCTAGCATTGTTATGTTATGCACATCTGTCTAGCATTGTTATGCTCATTACTTGCATTGTTATGCACACTTCACCTGCATTGTTATGCACCTTTTCACTTGCAATTGTCATCTTTTCTCCTCTCGCATACGGTGCGTTAGGACATCTTCGGTTTTGAACATTTGGACGAGTTCCGGTCTTCGTTTACCTTTTCCTCTCTTGTATGTGATATGCTGAGAGGTCTTCCTTTCTTCTCTTGCGTGTGATACGCTGAGAAATCTACCTTTTCCTCTCTTGCGTGTGATACGCTGAGAGATGATCTTTTCCTCTCTTGCATGTGATATGCTGAGAGGTTTGCCTTTCTTCTCTTGCGTGTGATACGCTGAGAAATCTACCTTTTTCTCTCTTGCGTGTGATACGCTGAGAGATGATCTTTTCCTCTCTTGCATGTGATATGCTGAGAGGTCTGCCTTTCTTCTCTTGCGTGTGATACGCTGAGAAATCTACCTTTTCCTCTCTTGCGTGTGATATGCTGAGAGGTTTACCTTCTTCCCCTCCTGTGTGTGATACGCGGAGAGATGTTGTGTGTGAGACTCCGGGTACCCTCAGTAGTCACTTTTAGCCTTCTCTGCGTGAGACGCAATGAGAATTGCATAATTCTCTTACATCCTTTCTGCATGAAATATAGTTGTTGCTTTGCATTCTTGCTTAAAACTGTTGCATCTATTGTGAATATGTGCTTCATTACAGCTTGCTGCATTTGCATGATCACGAGTAATGTTCAGCTTCTTGCATTGTCAGTTGCATTTTGCCCCTGCCTACGGGCACATCTTTGTCTATCTTGTCTGCTTTGTCTAAGTATTCGGCCTAGTCAAAAATGGGTCGTCTCTGGGCTTTGACATTCACTCCCGTCATTCTTATGACTTTCGAGTTCTATCAAAGAGGGGCAACTGTAGACACCCCATTTTTGACCGACCTTAAGACTCATAAGTCACCAATTGAGCGCTTGGTGATATTGCATATTGTACTCGTTCAGAAGTCTCAGAGTCTCGGCTGCGAGCCTTGCCTCCAAACTTCCGGGCTATTTCGCGTCTTGCCTCGGTTTGCGAACCAGGCTCCGTTTTCTCTTCCCGAAGGGAGGGAGAGGTCTCGTAGATCATCTCTCAGTAGCCGTAGGCTACGTTTCGTGGTCGTAGGCCATTTTTCTCGTTTGGAGCCCGGTTTCCGATTTTTCGGAGCCGACGGCCGTGTGCCTCGGTTCGGAATCGCTTAACCACCTCTGTTTGCTCCGGTTTTTGGCACATACCTTATTTCCTCCCTTTCGAGGGGACACTGTGGTCCGAGAGACCGACTTCGTGGTCGAACACCACTTCCGGTGCCTAACAGTCAGTTTTCGGGGCCCCGAACTGCGCGTTTTGGCCCCCGAGCCTTGCTTGCAAGCATTGTTGGGCTCCGATCCAAACTAGAAATAGTCATATTTTGAGCTCCTTTTCATGTTTGATTAAGGACCTTTTGCTATTTGAGGCTTCCATCTGTCACTTGCCTCTTTACCTCTTTTTAGGCCTATTTTTGCACGGTATTTTAGGCTTACTTGTGAGCTGTTTTGGACTTAGTCATAAACTACAAAGTGTCTTGTTTTGAGCCCCTCTTCAACTTTGTTGAAGGGCTCTCTTCGGTTTGAGAACGGCAGCTACACCACTTGCCTCTTTGTCTCCCTTTAGGCCAATTTTGGGGGGAAATTTGAATTTCATTTTCCCCCCATTTTTCCCCCCTTTTCTCCCCCTCTTTTGTCTATATAACAGACCCTCCAGCTCTGGAAAAAGGGTTAGAAGACTTTGGTTTGAGTCTCATATATACAATCTCTCTCTCTCTATATTTCAAGCACCAAAACCCTAAAAGTCCTACACCATTTCTTCACCATTTCTTCACCACCACCTAGCACCACCACCACCACTCCATTCCAGCATCTTGGAGGACCTTCTCAGAGGCTAGAAGTGCTGTATTTTGGACCAAGAGGCTGCTAAAGTTTGGTTCTTCAAGGGTGAGTCTCGTTTTTCCCTTTTTTGCTCTTTTCTTGGTCTATATCTTAGCCCTTCTTGCTTATACATTTGAGCTCCGCCCAAAACTTAAAGTGGCATTTTTTTCAGCTCTATTTCATCTTTCATTAAGGGTCTTACCTTGTTTGGGACCCCCATTTTGCACTTGCTTCATTACCCCTTTGTATGCCATATTTTTGCATGATATTTTTGGCCTATGTGTAATCTGGTTTGGGGCATGAGGTAAACTGTAGATAGGCTTATTTTGAGCCCTTCTTCAACATTGAAGAAGGGCTTACCACTGTTTGGGACCTCCATGTATCACTTGCCATTGTACCCCTCTTTGGTCCCCATTTTTGCATGCTTTGTTATCCTCGTGTGCTTCTGTTTTTGGACCTTGGTCCGAACTGAAAGTGGCTATATTTTGACCCCCTTGCCATGTTTTATTAAGGGTCTTTTCCTGTTTGAGGCATGTTTTGTATACTTTGTGTTATAACCCCTTTCGGGCCCTATCTTGCATGACATTTTGAGCATATTTGTATATTGTTTTGGGGGTTGCCATAAACTGTAAGTGGCCATATTTTGACCCCCTTTCCATGTTTCATTAGGGGTCTTTTCCTGTTTGAGGCATGTTTTGTATACTTTGTGTTATAACCTCTTTCGGGCCCTATCTTGCATGACATTTTGAGTATATTTTTATATTGTTTTTGGGGTTACCATAACTGTAAGTGGTCATATTTTAGGCCCCTCTTCAACATTGTAGAAGGGTCTTTTTCTGTTTGGGCTTTACATCTACCACTTGCTTCATTGCCTCCCTTGCGGAGCCATTTTTGTATGCTAATTTAGCCCTACTTGGGCCCACTGTTTGGCCTCACTCTAAACTGTAAAAATGCTTGTCTCAGGGCTTCCTTGCTTCTGTCTTTTCATCTCATGTTGAAATTATGTATGCATTGTATAGCTATAGGCCATTTCATGCGCCAAAATCCGTGTTTCAGGACTCGTTCCATGCATCGGGTTTCATTTCACCGGGTTTCGGGGCTGTTTTGCATCATTTATTACCTCTGATTTTTGCACTACAGTATGCCATATTCCATGTTTCGCCATGTCTTGTTAGAGTGGCATTCTGTGTCGTAGGTTCGGTCGCACGCACTTCGAGTTGTCTCATTTTCATCTTATGGCCTCCTATGTGAGTGTGGCTGAGGCCCGCTTGTGTTGGTATAAGTCCATTATGCATTGTGTATACCATTTCATTTCATAGCATTGCGTATGCTAGGTTGCATATTAGAGCATTGTGTATGTCATATTACATCGAGTATCGTGTGTGTCATTTCATAGCATTGTGTATGCTAGGGTGTATGTTAGTCGCATTCATGCATCTCATGCATATTGCATTGTGCTTGGGGTAGGGTTTAGCCCAAGCACGGGAAACGAGGTGCGTTTCGTACTTTGAGTGACGGAACGTGTCTCAATTCCCCAGTCACCGACACTCCGGATTACCCATGATAGAGTTAGGATTTGTCATAGTTTTCATGTGCATTCATTCTATATCGAGTTGTGCAATTCGACTCCTTGGCCATCATGCATCGAGATGCGTGATTGGTGGCATGAGGATCGAGGCATGCATACATTTGTGAAAATACATTGCTATGCCCCTTTCCTGCTCTCTGTTGTAGCAAATCAAGAATCAGCAGTCTTCCGAGGCTTGGCGCGCTTTCCAAGAATAATTGCGAAACAGAGGCTAATTGGGGCATCCCAGTGAATTTCTGCGCAAGGCAGTCCAAACATACATCATTCATCAGAATCAAGGCAGTCCCCGGCTTGCATGCCAGTCTTTTCTTTTCTTAGTTAATTTGTGAATTAATTAAGAATTTGTATTATTTGGACTGTACTATTCTTTTATTCGGGACTGTATATTTATTTGGACCCTCTGTGCGAGGGCATAATTGTAAATAAGTGTGGGTGAGTGTGATGTATGTCTTCCAACCCCACGTCTTTCTTCCTTTTTATTTACCTGCTTATGATGGTTAGATTAGGGCATAATTCAATTAGCATACAGTATGACAGCATGTTTGTATCATTCATCTGTTTTGCACGCACCGGACTCGGCGCATCATACAAATTGCATTTGTATTTCAATTCCAAATTGAATACGTGTTAGTTGTAGCATTCCACATGCCATGTTTAGAATAGCCGAGCCTGCTATAGTTTGCATTTTTGCATGTATTGCATTAGGCAATTCTGTGTATCTAGAATCATGCATGGATTTCTAATGAGTTTCTGTTTTGGCTTGGAGTACTCGGTGAGTTTTTATGCTTTAGCACCCTTGCATGTGTGTGAGTGTTGCCATGAATAGCATGCTTACCATGAGGCTAATTGCTTATGTGATATAACTGCCTTGAATGCCTGTGGGTGGAGGTTGTGTTACTTGAATTGGGATAATTCATCAAATGTTTGTTTTAAGCCCACCTGAAGGTGGCAAAAACTGCATTTTAAGCCTACCTGCGGGTAGCAAACCATCTTTCAAAAACAAACATGAAATGTTTTGTTCCAATTCAAGCGACCCAGTCTATAATTGTATGCTGTGCGCATCACATAGTAAATCTAGGTTAATAACCGGAATAAGAACACATAATGTTTTCAAAACTAGATATCACGGTTAGTAGAGGCCGGTCTTTGATCGGGCGAGCGGGGGTGCTCACGAAGTGACCTTCCCCAATCGTACCCAAGTTCCCGAGCCGAGGCAACTTTGGTGATGACGGACACGTGACCTTTGGCACCGAGTCAGGGTTTTCTAAATTTCCCCATAAAAAATATTTAGGTGGCGACTCTGTATCTGGCAAAGCAGTCCATGTTTGGCACTTCTTTCAAAAATCTGTTTTCTCAAAAACGATTTGCCGGATTTGGACTCTTTGGTTCAAGATTTAGAACCGTGACAATCGAGTCCTTGAACTGTAGTGAGCCCAAATGAACAGAACGGGACTTAACCCTCCCGGGGCGTTCGGGGACGTCTACACCATCAAATGCCATTAATCAAGGCCATCAACTCTAGCAATTAGGATTAGAGTTACAAAGGTTGAAAACCTATGGCCACTAATATTGTCATCAACTCCATCACAAAAATAAAAAAGAGTTACAAATATTTACATTTCTCATGTGCTTATTATATACAAATAAATATGTATATAATGATGTTTGAATTAACCAACTAGATGGGTCACAAAATGGATACTAATGTTGTGTCACAACCCGATCTAAGCCCAATTCTCAAACACATGCACAAGTTAAGCCCAATACAACATAGCTCTGCCCAAGCTCAAGATTAAGTCCAAGTCCAAGTCCAAGACCAACCCAGCACATGCACAAGCACAAGCACAAGCTTAGGCCCAGTCCAAACCAAGATTAAGTCCAAATCTAAGCCCAACTTTGTTCATGCCCACTTTATGAGACAATTCTCATTTACCACTTAATGGTTTCAGCTCATTATTTTTGTATTACAATTTTCTCACTTAATATAATACAAAACCACTCTGACCCATCTCAACCAACGGTTGGGTCCCACTTTAATTTCAAATTAAAGTTACCAAAAAATCATTATCTCCAACAATGTGTACCCCTTGAGTTAAGTTATGATTGCCCAAGTTATATTTTTTATGATAAAAGTTATATTTTTTGTGAATAAAAAAAATGTTATAATTTATGTATATAAAGTGCATACCATATATGCACTCTTTTTAGATGCACATAATAGCCTTTTGTGTTAAATTTATATGATCTCGTATAAATTTTAATGTTCGGTGCACATGATAGCTTGTGTAGAACAAAAAAATTGACATGACTTTAATAACATGCCAAATTACCCACTAATTCAAACTCCTGGCTACAACCACTGGACATACGAGATCATATAAAAAGGTGATAAGTATAGCATATTAGTGAAGGGCAAGGTATACGTAACTTTTTTTTTTTTTTAATCAACGAGACATACACAATATTATTTGTATTGGTGGAGAAATTATTTATTATGTGACTCAAATTTGCACCAGTAAGGCGACTCAACTATTTGTGGCGATATCAAGCAAAATTTTAAATGGAGACTTTTTGGTATTTATTTAAATTTAAATGAGATTAATTAAATTTTCTAATAGTAAAACTTTTATTGTTTTTCAAGATACTAAATTACTAATTAAGTGTTTACAATAAAAATTTCTAACATATTTTTTCAATTTACGAAATAATTTTACAATCAACTTTAGAGAGAAGATGTTAGGTTTCTAACACATGACTATTTTTGGGGCCAGAATATAAATTTCATTTTATCTAGAATATTTTAGTATATATGTCTTTTATATATTTAATCAAGTACAAATATGGAATGATTTGAGTAGGTGAGACCTTGCCAACTTTATTTTTAAACTTGAACAAATAAAATAAAATAAAAAAACAAAAACAAGATTCATCTAACCTTTTGCTTAATAGCACCGTATATAATATTAATATTAAGAGTCTTAAAAACTTGAGATCTTTTCAAATATGGACCCTTAGCCAGTTGTTTAACTACCTAATGGACGGACCACCCCACCAATTCAGACACTAACTACAAGTCTTACAATTCGAGTGAAAACTTACCCATTTTTAATGTTTTTGTTTCTCAAGTCTGTTCCAAATATTAACTAAAAGAGCCTTACCGTTTGGGCTAAAGCTTACCCATTTCTAATGGAGTGTTTTGTGCCAATAATAGATGAGGCCACGTTACCACCCAGAAGGGCTATTTGAAGAGAACAAAGAATCCATTCCAAAGTCCAATGAAGGAATATCAAAGTCAATTACTCAGCTATGGCACTTAAATGGAAGGTGCCCAGAAGGAACTATTCCCATTAGAAGAACAAAAAAGGAGGAAATACTTAGAGCAAGCTCTATCATGAGTTTTGGAAAGAAGCAGCATGGAATCATCCCTGAACCAACAATGTCCATTGTCTACTCAAGCTAAACCCATCAATCACCAGGTACAGCCACTACCATATACAATCTTTGTGCATGAATATATGTATGCATGAATTTAAATATGATAAACAAATGAGAGAATGAGTGAATATTTATTAAATTAAATAATATATATAATATAGATAACTTATCTACAGTAATAGAATGAAATCGAATTTAACTAAATCAAATCCCCTACAAATCGAATTATATATATAATATTACACACACACATATATATATATTATAGATTTTATTCGATAATATCATAATATATATATATAATATATTGTGTTGATTTGGTAACTTGACTATTTTAGTTGGTTTTTTTTTACTATTTTAACCTAATTAAAAAAGTTATATTTGGAATGATAGTTGATATTTGTTTGTTTGTTTGTTTGTTTGTTTTTTGTTTTTTTTTTTTTTTTTATGGTTGTGAGAGAAAAAATAAAATCATTATGGTTTGGATATGACATTTTATCTTATTAGCTATTTTACCCTATTTTATCTTTATTGGCTATTTTAGCCAAAAAAAAAACCTCCAACAACACCCGCATTCTAACGTCCCTCCTCAAACTCAATGTAGTTGAGCAAACAACTTGAGTTTGCCAAGTAGAGCATGAAAACGTCCAGGTCGATGTGCTTTGGTAAAGGTATTAGCAGTTTGATCGACAGAAGAAATAGAACGAAGGCGAATAGTACCACAAACAACATGCTTACGAATAAAGTGACAATCGATTTCAATAAGTTTGGTACAATCACGAAACACATCATTTGAGCAATTTGAATCGCACTACAACTGTCATAACAAAGGACAGTAGCGAAGGAATGAGTAATCCCCAAATCTTTGAGTAACCAGCGAAGCCATAATAATTATTGCGTAGTGTTTGCAAGAGCACGATATTCCCCCTCCATATTGGATCTGGAAATAACAGTTTGCTTCTTGCTACACTAGGAAATCAAGGAATCAAAGAGAAAGAAACAATATCCAGTGGTAGAGTGGCGATCAGTAGGATTATCTGTCCAATCGACATTGGAATATAGGCATGTAGCTCCAAGATAGAGTGAGCAGAATAATGAAGTTCATGAAATAAAGTACCTTTTATGTATCAAAGGATATGAAGGACAACAATATAATGAGTGGAGTGTGAAGATGCCAAAAATTGGTTGACAAGATAAACGACACAGGCGATATCCGATCGGGTAACACTGAAATAGACTAGATTACCAACTAAGTGTTGATGAAGGGTGAAATCAGAGAGAGGAATGTCATTTAGAGGAGTGAGACGAACATTTGTCTCAATAGATGTGGAGGCAGTCTTGCTATCAGTGAGACCAACACGGGTGAGTAAATCAGAGGCATACTTTGCTTGAGAGACATAATAGCCACTAGAGTTGGAAGAGATTTCAAGATCCAAAAAATAGTTGAAAGGCCCTAGATCCTTCATCTCACAATAACTACTGAGGGAGTGCTTCAACTTAACTATACCAGTAACATCATCACCAGTAATGATCATGCCATCAATATAAAGAAGAAGATGAGTGGTGCCATGATTAGTCTTGTGAATGAAAAGAGCATAATCATATGGACTAGAAGCAAAGCCAAACTGTGCAATAGTGATACTAAACTTGGAAAACCAAGCGCGAGGAGCTTGACCATAAAGAGCACGCTGAAGTTTACAAACCTTTTGAGAAGGATAATCATAGCTAGAAGGAGATTGCATATATATATATATCTTCAATGAGATCCCTATTGAGAAAGGAATTTTTTTATATCCATTTGATACAGGCCCCACTTGCATACAACATCAATGACAATGAGACTACGAACGGAAGTAAGACGAGGATTAGGAGCGAATTTCTCCTCATAGTCAATGTCATACTCTTGAGTGAAGCCTTGAGCAACTAAGGGTTCTTTGTAGCATTCAATAGTGTTGTTAGAACAAGTTTTGATCTTGTAAACCCATTTACATCTAATAGCAGTCTTGCTAAAAGGAAGGTCCACCAAATCCCAGATATGATTTTTGGCCAAAGCCTGTAATTCATTAGTCATTGCTTGTTGCCAAAGAGGATTGTAACTGGCATCACGGTAAGAATGAGATTCATGCTAAGAAAGAATAGTATAATAACAATGATAATCATAAAGATGGAGAGGAAGTTATTTTACCCGAGTAGAATGACGAAGAGGTGAGTCAAGATTAGAAGATGATTCAATGGAATCAAGGGATACAAGAGGCTCACTATGAAAGATGATGGAGGCAAGACTAGTAGGTGGAGCAACATCCTCAGGAGGTTGAAATGGGAAGGCACCACGGGGTCAACTGTAGGGAAGAGCATCTTCGTAGAGGCTGGAGAATCATCTATATCAATCTCAGTAGAAAACAAATCTAGGGAAGGATTAGTGAAGAGTATAGAAGTACTGGTATAAGATAAGTGAAATTTAGATAGAGATGAAAACATTTTGTGTTCCCAAAAGACAACATGGCAAGAAATGCGAAGACATAGGGTCCCTATAACGATATCATTTGTGCTCAATGCCATACTGTAGAAAAAAACATAGACAAGAATAAAGCTCTAGTTTTGTATGTTCATAAGGTTGCAACAACACAAAACATGCAGAACCAAAAGTCTTAGAGAGTGGTGTAATCAGGACAAAAAAACATGGTTGATTCTAAAAACAATAGTGAAGGCAGCTTCACCCAAACTTTTCAAGACAAGAAGATAAGAGAAGAAGGGCTCGAGTAGTATTGGGAATATGCCAGTGTTTCCGTTCGACACGTTCATTTTGTTGAGATGTGTTGGAACGATGATGAGGCTGAGTACCATGACTTTGTAAAAAAGAGAGAAAATCAAATCTCTGTATTCCATGGCATTATCAGAATGAAAAACTTTAATTGGACAGGAAAACTAGCGGATGGACCCCAAATATCATAATGTATAAGATCAAAAGGAGCCATCAAGACATAGTCACTTTTAATAAAAGATAAAGCAGGTTGTTTTCCAAGTTGACAAGATAAGCCATCTGTAGTGTTAGAAACAACATGCCCTAATTAACCACTGGAAATTAAATATTTTAAAAGACCAGAAGAAATGTGTCATAAACGAGAATGCCAAAGATGAAAAGAAGATATAGTGGAAGTAAAAGTAGCACGTTGGGTAGAAGTGGGGACATGAAGATGAATGAGTTCATAAAGATATCCATGCTTACGACCATTCCAATAGTCTGTCTTGTCCGGGGGTCCTGCACCAGACAACCATTAGCAAAAAAAGGTTACATTAAGACCAAGTTCACACAGTTAACCAATGGAAATGAGATTTAAGGTAAAAGCAAGTGTGGATGGTGAAATTATCTCTACAAAAAAAATGAAATGATACGTCCAATCCTTTTCACTCTGTAAAGAAAAATCAAAACGTTAGTGATCACTCCCAACCAGAGTTAGTCTGGAGGACCCTCCGATGATCAAATCAGTACACTGATCGACCATAACACATAAGTGTAAAAAAAGAAATATTTCTGAAGTAAAAGTTGATTAAGATTGAGTATAGTTGGAGCCAATAGGATTCATTGACGTGTCCTTTATGCTTCGCTTGCTTACCCATTTATAGCTATTATGACTCAAATCTCATCCATCGGATCTTGTTTTAATCGAAGGGTTTTGCCTATAACTGGCTTTGGTCGGGCAACTTGCCGAGTAGCCCTTCTCCTTTATCATTGGATCTCTACCGTATGGATGGCTTGGATGATGTTAGACATTAGTAGCCAGCTCGCCGAGCATTACATCTGTAGGATCAAGTTGATCAGACGGCTCTGCCTCTTACTAAGTCCAACATATGCCTTAGTTTTGTCTGTTCTACACTTATCATCGCCCATTTATTTTGTATCTGATCCCCCATTTATTTTGTAGATTTACCTTCTAGAAGCTTATCTTTTATGTCTTGGTTGTCCCTTCCACGCACCTTAATTGGATGCCAAGTTACTTCTAGTTGTCCTCTGTGGGCTACAAGGGACGGGTTTGGAATAACTACTTTTTGTTTTGCGCTAGCATGGTTGGGCTTGGTCTTGGACTCATATTTTTTTTCTCTACAACAAGTATAAGATAAATGTTAGATAAAGATAGATTAGATGTAGAAACATGACCAATATGACGAACTAACATACAAAAACTATCAGCAATATGAGTGGAGGAAATATAGGAGGAGGAGGAAAGTGAAAAAAGAGTAGAAGAATTAGAAGTCATGTGGCGATAGCATGCGGAGTCAAAGTACCAAGAAGATGTACCGAGGTGATTGATTAAGCAGTAGTTAAAGAAGTACTAGAATGTGAGAGAAGCCAACGAAACATGGCCGACATATCTTGTTGAGAAAATAAAGGAGATGGACCCTATTGAGGAGAAATGTCTAAACAATCCATGGAGTGACATCTGAGAACCACTGTTTTTTTTTTTTTTTTAATAAAGAAATAAATAAATAGTGGATTGAGGCACTACAAGAATTTACACATTTTGCGACCACTTTTGCCGACTAAAAAAATTTTGGTCGCAAAAAAATGACATTTGGCGACCAAATATTAATTAGTCGCGAATGATCATTATTTTTGGCGACCAAATATTATTGGCCGCAGAAGGTTATATTTTGGCGACCAAAAAAAGAGTTGGTCGTAGAAAGTGGTATGCTTTTGCCGACCAACTACAAATTTGGTCGCAGAATGTCACATATTTTTTGGCGACCAAAAATTTGGTCGCCAAAAACTTATTTTCAGCGACCAAAAAAAATTAGTCGCCAAAATTGTATTTTTGGCGACTAATATTTTAGTCGCTGTTGATTGAGATTTGGCGACTAAAAAAGTTTGTCGGCGAAGGTACCTTTTTTGCGACTAATTTGGTATTTTGGTCGCCAAAAGTTTGGGAGGAAAATTTGAAACCGGGAGGGGGGGAAATGAATTTTTTTGGCGACAAAAAAAATTTGGTCGCCAATCAACAAACGACGTCGTTTTGTACTTGGAAACAGAAAAAAAAATAAAAGGAGGCAAATCCAGTGAGTAGAGGCCGATTTGAACCCTTCTTCCTTTGTGGAATCTATGGAAGGGTTGACCAGTGATATTATCGCGATGAATGAAAGAGAGAAAGGGGTTGCATCGTTGGGGTTAGCTTCGATGGAGGTTGCACAAGGGGATCCGTTTCGGCGAGTTACTCAGTCGAAGCCCTTTGAGGAGTTAAGAGAGGAGCTTAATCGTATGAAGGCTTCCATGTCTGGTGTGGATCGGGAGGATCTGATCCCGTGTGATCTTATCCAAGAGGAAACTTCAACCCTAACAGCTTCTGCCCTAAATCTTCTCCAATTTCGGTGGTCAGACATCGTAGAAATGGAGGGGAGTGAGGAAGCTGCCTCTTTGTTGCTAGGGCGAGAAATCTGGTATCGAAGCTTGATGCCCTTCCGATGGCTGGGAGTGTCCATTCTCATGGAGTTGGTGCTGGTATGGCTGATTCGAAATTTTTCAAAGACACCTGGAAGAAAGCTCACAAAGATCCAATGCGAGTCCTCATACATTGACAACCAAGGCTTTGTTAGAGAAATTCTCTAAACTTGATCGAGAAGCTGGATTTGGATTACCAAATTACAGATCTGATCTAGACTACAGTGGAAATGTGAGAGAAGCAATTTCTCTATCCAGAAATGCACCCCTTGGGCCCCCTCCTCTGTGTTCAATATGTCAACACAAGGCACCTGTGTTTGGAAAACCCCCAAGGTGGTTCACCTATGCTGAGCTGGAGCTTGCTACTGGAGGATTTTCACAAGCTAATTTTTTGGCGGAAGGAGGTTTTGGATCCGTCCACAGAGGTGTCCTACCAGATGGTCAGGCAGTAGCTGTCAAGCAACATAAATTGGCAAGTTCTCAGGGTGATCAAGAGTTTTGCTCAGAAGTGGAAGTCCTTAGTTGTGCTCAGCACCGAAATGTTGTTATGTTAATTGGATTCTGTATTGAGAACAGTAGAAGGTTGCTGGTTTACGAATATATATGCAACGGGTCACTAGATTCTCATATATATGGTAATTTGCCTTTCCCCCTATTTTGGAGTATTTTATGCTATGACACTGCAAATCCACTTTATTTATACAAATATGTAGTCAATGCAATGGAACACCATTGTGAGAAAAAGAAAAAAAAAAGTAATGTTCTGGAGGATTTCTTTCGTAAACTTGTATTTATATTAAAGCCTTGGCATATGTGATGTCACATGTGCTCATTATTGGAAGTGTTCTAGTCTTACTCTGTTTATTTTGGTTGTCTCCATATGAAATGTGATCTGCCCTATCCATTAAATGAACCATGTCTACAGTTATGACTTGGGTGTTAAGGATTTTTTGGCAGATATAAATGTAAAATTCTTGTTGCATTAACTGACCAAATTTGGAACTACGACTGAGTTTAAGCTCGTTTACTACTCTGTAAAATTCTTTACAGGTCCTTCAATCTCATCTTTCAGAGTTTAAGCTCATTTATCCTTTCCTTGTAATTGTAACTAAACTTAATATAGGATTTTGCTGCTTTCAGGTCGTCATCAAGATCCATTAGAATGGTCTGGCCGTCAAAAAATTGCGGTGGGAGCTGCTCGAGGGCTGCGATATCTTCATGAAGAATGCAGAGTGGGATGCATTGTCTACCGAGACATGCGGCCTAACAACATCCTCATCACCCGTGATTTCGAGCCATTAGTATGAAAATTTATTATTTCTTTTATTTACATATTTGTTTATGTTAATTGCTATATAAATAAGCTGATAAAAAAATTGCTATATAAATAAATAACACCTAAAGCAGGCACAACTCATGCACTATTATGCATAGTTGCATACAAAATAAAGCCATATGAAAAATGTAGACTTTTAATGTCCTATTAAATGAATTCCACAAAAGCACACCTCCATTTCATAGAAGAACTTCACAGAGGTCAGAACATTGTGAATGAGGAATCAAGATCTTATATTATAGTCTCTACTATTGATCAAAGAATAAGGAATCAAGATGTTAGTATTTCAAGTTGTCTGATGAAGACATAATGTTTGGATAAATTGTTGACTCACTCTATGAAATTCTTCAGAATCCAGTACGTGTTATCCTTAATAGTCAATTGCCGTGACATTGAAGAATGTAACTTTTTCATGTTTGATGACCCTGTTAAGCAAAAAGAGGTTGCGAATTTTTGTCTAAAGAGGATATCCATGTTGCTTGCTTGTTAGAAACCAAAGTTCTGATTGCCAATCATAGTGGTGTTATGAACCATGTTTTGTATAATTGGTCTTCTCACACTAATTATGATTTTGCTACTCTTGGGAGAGTTTGGGTTTGTTGGAATCCTATGGTTTGTCAAATTGATGTCCTTGATAGTTCTGACCAACACATTTTTTGTAAAATTCATGTTTTTGAGGGGGATCAAAATTTTTGTGCCTGTTTTGTTTATGCCCAGAACTCTTATGGGCTTAGGCGTCCTTTGTAGGGTGACATTGTTCTGAGGGCTTTTCATCCCACTAACAAGCTACTGGTTAATTACTTGTTTTTCAATCTGTTTAGATATGGATGGAGTACAGTTTTTTGTGTGAACCATGTTTCAGAGCACTTTAGAATTATAAATTTGTAATTGCCTTGTGATTGTAAAAGGGGAGAAAAAAAGATTATGACAGTCATCTTGTCATTCTTGTCGTTTGGGTGTCTAGAATATTCCTTGTAAATATTCTTTAACTTGTGTGATATATATACCAGATGTTATATTGACAGATAGCCAATATGAAGAGTTGTAATAAGTTTTGAACTTGCCTTCTCCAAGTACGAAATTTAGAAGATTCATATTTTGGAGCTTGCAGCTGTCTAAAGATTTTTTTTATTCGTCTGTTTCTATTGTTGCCAATTATGGTTTTCAAGTTTATTTTTTCGCTCTAGCTAGAATGTTTTCACGTAGTATCTTCTGATATATAAAAATGTGTCTACTGTTTATTCTTGAAATGTCAGCATATGCATAGATCTAAGTGCTTTGTGTTAAAATTAATGTAGAATCAAGGGCATTTAAGTCATCCTATATTGTCTTTAAAATTATGAACTGTTTCATTTATCAAATTGTTGTTAATTATATGCATTAGAACTCCCTATTGTTCATGAGGGATTTAGAGAGGTTTCTTTCTGAAATCAATTGGTAAACTTTGTGGCTTTTTCGTTTCAAAGCTATAACCATGTGATGTTCAAACAACATCTGCCATGTGTGCTTGAGATGTAGATACATACTTCTTAAGACATTTCGGCAATGAAATTATTAACGGTGGACAGCTGAAATCAGTGGTACAATACTAAGAGACTAATATTCTGTTTGCTTTAACTCTTCAAGTGCTGAATATGCAAAATTTTGCTTAACATAATGATGTATAATATCTCCACTTGTCAGGTCCAATTCGTCTTGAGGATTATCATATATATGCAGTGAGTTCCTTCATTAATTAGTTCCTTCTTGAGGATTATCATATATATGCACTTGTCAGGTCCAATTCTTCTGGGCGGGATGGAAAATTAGCAGATTGCAGTGAGTTCCTTCATTCTTTGTTAAATATATTGCAATAAATCTTGCATGGTTGGTAATGACCACTAACATATATATCATATAAAAGTATCTTTTCCAAAGAACTGGCAACTCAAAATCCTTCCCTCTGCATATTTTTTCAAACATATATTTGTGTTCATTCAGCAGAGCAGCTGTCATGTGGGTAGATGAGCAAGATGGGGAAGCAATTGAGCTTGCCTTCAGTAAGAAGAAAATTGAAGCAAGGAAGAATTGGCATGGTGGTTTTATTCATTAACATTTTTATTGCAGGGATCGGCACTGGTGGAACAATTTCTGGGGTTGGTCGGTTCCTTAAACAGCAAAATCCTAGCATAAAGGTAAGTGCTTTTTGCTTTTAAATCAGTCAAATTCACTAACACCATATCACCTTCTTCGAAAGGCTAGTGGAAATCATTGTAAAGACTAGACATTGTTTGGTTTACTGTAATATAATATATATATAGAATGTTCATTCATTAATCTCTCTATAGAATGGCCATTTACTTATAATGATGAATGATGATTTTATTTCCAATATATTGTTTTCATCATCATCTTTTAATTTATATATGGAATCATCATTATATTTCCTGACACTGCCTAAAGATGAGCCACAATACTTAAGTCTATAATTCATCAAATAAACAATTAGTTGAGACTAGAAGAACATTGTATGACTTGGAAGTGAAATTATTTGAATCCCTTTTGTTCTTACCTTTTGTTCTTATCTCAACACTTCATTAATGGTTTGACTTACATTCTCCTTGAATGAATGAATTTTGTTTGCTAATTCAGTTCAGACTATTTTGAAGAAGAGCTTTAGTTTTCCTTTTGCTAATTAACATGTAAATCTCCTCGGGTAGCTCTCAAGAATGAATGGAGAATGTTGAATGATCTTACCACTTGTTTATATTGTTACTTCTTTTCTCTCTTGAGTTATTAGTGGTGCTGGTAACATTTATGTAAACATGGAATTGCAAATGGAATCAATTCAAGTGCAAGATGAACAATTGATTGACTTTTTCCTGGATGAGGACAGAGAACACAAGGAAAGAACATAAAGCTAAAGAAATACTTGGTTATAATTTTTCTTATACTTGGTTATAATGAACAATTGTCTGCTAGTTTTGTCATATTAGACCATGGAATTTGAACATTAGGTAGATTCTCGACTTTATTAATTATGGACTGAATTAATCTGCAGCAATTGAGAAAACTCTGTCCTATAAACTGGAAGAAGCTCCAGCTGCATTAATCTTGTGAATTTTATAGCCCCAGCTGCATCTCTTATTTGCAGGTGTCTTCTCAGGCTGATGAGTTCAAGATTTCAAGGCTACCACTTACAGTTGAGAGCTTAGATTCCAGAGGGCTTTATATTTTTGATGATGGTTTTAGGTTTGTTATATGGTTTGGTAGAATGCTTTCACCTGATATAGCTATGAATCTACTTGGGGAAGACTTTGCTACAGACTTTGCTATGCTTTCACCTTATAGTTGCTGGCCTGGATGGGGATTGAGGTAACCTTACATCTGTTGCAGAGTTCATTGCCTGCTACTCAATTTTGATGCTGCATTAATTTTTGTTTTTTTTTTTTTGCCATGTTAATATATATATTTTTTTATAATGTGAAATCAAAATGTTTATTGCAGAAGGACCTTTGGCTCAGTGCTTGACATAATACCCCTTGCTGATTCCATAACCAAACTGACAGCTCGGTGCGAGCTCTGTGGCAAGCGGGTTTTTTTTTACCTTAAGGAAGACTAATGAGACAAACACTGAGCTGATTGGTGGTTCTGATGTCTATATGCCTGTTTGCCGCCAGCACTATGTCAATGGGCAGGTTGTCATTGAATCAGCACGGGATACTCTGGAATCTTGTAGTAAAGCACAAACGGACTCTTATCAAGAGGAAGTTGCAGTTGCTTAGAAACATATCTAGCTTATTCACAGCCTAATAGTTTTTTGGGCTATTTGTATTTTAGTCAAGGTGTTTGCATAACATCTTGAATTTGGAATTTGCAATGTTTCTATGGTACCTTCTCATATGTATATATAGAAAGTTTATTTTATATTGTATGAATATTTAGCACTTGAGTACTTCTACTTTGTGTTTTAAAGATGGCAAAGAAGATGGTGATACAGGCATGCAGCTGATCTGTGATGAATGTGAATAGAAATGTTATTAATAGATAATTGTGCATTGTTTTCTATCAAATATTTCAAAGATTACAGGGATGTGATGAATCATTGTGTCATTCACATCATGGATGATGTTTTAAAATTATAGGTTTATCATGGATTGAATGAATTATTAGGAATTACAGGTGTACTGTTTTCCTGTTTTGGCGACTAATTTATTAGTCGCGACATCCAAAATATATTTTTTCACAAAAAATGACAATTGCCGACCAAGAGTTTTGGTCGCAAAAAAGACATGTATTGCCGACCAAAACAGGTCTTGGTCGTGGAATCTCACTTTTGCCGACCAAAAGTTTTGGTCGCGAAAAGACACAAATGGCGACCAATTTTTTTGGTCGCGAAATGTGATAATTGGCGACCAAAAAATTTGGTCGCGAAATGTAATAATTGGCGACCAAACATTTTGGTCGCGAAATGTGACAATTGGCGACTAAGAAATTTGGTCGGGAAAATATCACTTTTCGCGACCAAAGTGTTTTGGCGACAAAATAAATTAGTCGCAGTAATTAAATATTTAGCGACCAAAAATTTAGTCGGCAAATCCAACTTTTGCCGACCAACGAAAATTTTGGTCGCGAATTACTTTCCGCGACCCTCAATTGGCGACCAAACTAGCGACCAAAAAAATTGGTCGCGGATGACTTTTGCCGACCAAAAATAGACTTTTAGCGACCAATTTTTTTGTTGCGAAATGTGTTAATTCTTGTGGTGAGGCTAAGGCTGATGTTAGCAAGCTGAGGTTAAAGAAGGCATGGTATACATTAGCATAAGTGGGCACGCCGCACAGTAGCGCTGAGAAGGCACAGCTCACAGTAGCAAGAAGCAAGGTTGATGTGGGACACGGCAAGAGCAAGCCGGGCGGAAGCCGAGGACAGAGTCGGTTGAGATAGAAACTAACAAGGCATATGGCTTATGTAAGACGGGCAGAAGCCAAAATGGTAAACGACTGAGGTAGAAGCAGAGCGTGGTGGCACGCGACTTTGGGGAAGTTGGGTGGATAGTGTAGTGACGCGTAGGTTGACATCAGGGGAGACACAAGAGCTGAGGCCCATGAAGGCACGTGCTACGCATTGGATTATGCACTAAACTTTAGGTAACGCGTGTGGACACGTATTGCATCGATTTTCCTTAGTTTTGCACCGTCGGACTCTTGAGAATGAGATGAAGAGTTTGATGCATTTAGAAGTTGATTTGGACAACTTCGGTTTTTGGGCAGGTTAGAAGAATAGAGATTTTGAGTCTATGTTTAGATGTGATGGTTGGTGACAGTACGTGGGGCGGAGTGTTTGTGCTGGGACCGTGGTTTGTACTGCCAGATTTAAGAAAGATGAGCAATGATTTTCACCTTTGGCTCTGATAGCATGATAAACAGGTGAGAGAATTAGTGAATATAGTTTTATTCATATTAAATTAAATAATAAACATATAAATGTGTTTTATATAGTGAAGGATAAGGCTTAACTATGGTAATGCAAATAGCCAATCTATAGTAACAGAATGAAATCGAATCTAACTAAATCAAATCCTCTACAAATGGAATATATAGAATATATTCTAACAAAATATTTTAGTACAGGACAATTTGAGTGTAAGGTTACTGTGTTGTTAGATATACAGAGTCTTTTTTTCTTTTTTCTTTTTTATCAGTAAAAGAAAGGGACTTTATTGATAAAATCAACATACATTACATATGTTATACATCAATAAAGGGGAAGGTAACAGCCAAAAAACATTATAGTATAACTTTCTAATTCCAACTAGATTAGAACCAAGAAGAACACCTAATCAGATGCTAGTTCAACCAAAAGAGTTGGTGAGAAACCGACAGTGGAAGAAGAAACAAAGCAAATGACAAGCCCCTAGTAGGCAAAAAACAACAATACTCAACACTAGCTCACTAACAGGATAGCAACCAAAAAAACCATTAGCAAGCAGCAGCCAAATTACTCTTCCTAATTGAGATATACACAGTGTTTTCTTTGTGCGTAAACAATTGCGGCTTGTTCACTAGGCTTGTAAACTCACCACTTAAGGCCCCACATAGATAAGGTGCCCATTTATATGTAAAATAGTGTTTGGCTAACTAGATAATTGTAACTATAATTGGACTACTAACCCAAAAAAAATTATTGAGAAAAGACCGTTCAATTTTTTGAAGACTATATGATTTATTCATGAGACTACAACTTTCTAATTAATATGATTTTCTACATAAATGATCTATTTGGAGGACCTTACAAGATAAACAGTTTGAATTATTGAGATGGGTCCATGATTAGTTGAGAAACTCAACTAGAGAGAATCCCAACCCCTTATTTTCTTTTTTCTTTTTATTTCAGTGTTATTTTTTATTTTTTTCTGTTTATGATTTTTATTTATGTTATTTTGGAGTTGTTTTAGTATGCAATAGTTAATGTTCAAGGAAACAAGTATTATGGAGCAAAGGCAACCATGAATGTTTGGAAACCCATAGTCCAGCAATCCAATGAATTTAGCTTGTCCCAGCTCTAGATCGTGGCAGGTTCTTATCCTTCAGATCTCAACACTATTGAAGCTGGTTGGCAGGTACACTTTCACATTAATTTGATTATATTGTAGATTTTCTTGTTATTCTTCCCTTTTCTTTCTATAACAAAAAATACTACATATAATCTAATTTATTACTGCATTTCCCCATTTGATTAGCATCCCTATTTTTAGCAAAATCTCATTTTGGTCCATTCACTTTTACTAAAATTCTACTTTTTATTTAGAGAAATTACACTGGCAATCTCTATATTTTAGTCTTTATGTCATTTTGGTCTTTATAATTTCAATTAGTTCGATTTTGACCATAAAATTATGATTTTTTCAAAATTTTGTCTAATTAATTACAATTGTTAGTATTTTTTGTGAAAAATGTGTACATAAGTGACATGTATCATGTTTTATAGGTAAAATTATAAACTTATTTAATTTAGTGAGTTAATCTTAACAAACTCACTGATTATTTTCTTTCAAAAAACTTAATAAGCATTATCAATTAATCCAAATTCACACAAAATTTAAAATTAAGAGTCAAAATTAAGCTAATTGAAATGATAGTGTCCTAAATGACACGAGATAAAATGCAGGGATTATCGATGTAATTTGTCATTTCTTTATGCCCTTAAATAAATGTCAAGTGTGACACACATGCCAATTTTTATTCAATGTCATTTATATCAAATAGACAAAATGGAGCTCCTGTTTCTGTTTCAAATAAACCATTCTGCTTCTGTTTTTTTTTTTTGGCTTTCCTCTGTGTTGGATTCTCTCCAACTGGAGCTCCGAGCTTAATGTAGCTCCGAGCTCCTCTTTATTGATGTACTCTTTCTCGATTTCATCAATAAAGATTTCTTCTTGCTGATCAAAAAAAAAAAAAAAAAATAGACAAAATGGTTTATTATTATTTGATTGAAAGTATAAGGAATTAACAATTATAAAAAATGATAAGAAGGCTAGATTGACATGTTGGTGAAAGTATAGAGTTTTTTTTTTTTTTTTTTTTTTATAGAGTTGCGAAATATAATTTACCATTTATCATCTTTGCCACGAGTGATGATCCCTACACACACACAAATTATCATCACACTAAATTTAAAATATTAGTCATGCACTTTACTTTTCTTTCCCATTTTTTGTGTCAGTATCTTTTCCCTTTGTGTTTTACTTCACTTCATTTATGTCTCCTCTCAATGAGGGGGGCAAAAAAAAAAAAAAAAAAAAACAGGTTTACCGAGATTTGTATGGAGATGACAACCCCAGACTTTTCACCTACTAGACTATGAGTCTTTAATTATTTTAATTTTTTTTCCAGTAATGTTCTTTTGAGTTTCTTTTTTCTCTAGGGTAGTGTTAATATATATATACATGTGTTTAATGGTGAAATTGGTTAATGTTAAATGACAGAGAGATGCATATAACCATGGTTCTAAATCGCGGTATCGGGTAACGTAACGGTATCGGTCGCGGAGTATCGGTATCGGTAGTATCGACCGGTACGTATCGGGTATCGGGCGTCGCGGCTGTGAAATTTCAAAAATCATTAGCAATCCATCTAAAACTCAATTTTATGCATTTTTTGACTCTTTTAACCTTAATTTATCACATTTTAATCAAAATTTTGATATGTAGAGGCACTTTCTTGACTCATTTTCAACTAAATGATATGTATTTATTTTAGTCTCAACCTTTTATTTGGCATATATGTTAAACTTTTAATATAAAATTGATGTGGAAATATTTTAATTATGAATATAAAATTAGCTCTTGAGTTGTAAAATAAACTTTTACTATGAATATAAAACTTTTAATATAAAATTATGAATATAAAATTATGAATATAAAACTTTTACTATAAACTTTTAATATAAAATTAGCTCTTGAGTTGTAAAATTATGAATTCTATTCACCTTCTGAACTTATGTGCATTTACAATTATGTAAAAAAATTGCTCCTGAGTTCTATTCAACCTCAATAATATATATAAAAAATTATGTGCATTTAAAAAAATAACCACAGAAAAAAAAAAAAACAAATTATAGACAAACCCCACTTCCGTGCGCCATTATAACTTTCAATTATCTACAATAACAGTTTTCAATTAACAAATATTGTAATTCGAATTTAATTAGTAATAATAATGCATTTAAAATAAAAATAAAAAATCTAAAATATTAAACATATTTACTTAACAATTAAACCTCTTTAAAAAAATTTGACAGATTAAACCTTATAAAAATAATCTGATAAAAAAATAATCTGAAATAAAAAGATTTGACAGATTAAAAAATCTAAAATAATAAAAAAAATTGAAATAAAAAATCTGACAAATTAAATATCTTTAAATAATATATATAAAAAATATATATATTGAGCATATGTGCATTTAAAATATATATAAAAAATATTTTCATATATAAAAATATTATATTCTATCTAATAATATATATATATATAAAATTATGGGAGACAAACCTGCTCCTGAATTGTAAAATTATGAGTTCTATTTACTTTCTCAACTTATGTGCATTTAAAATTATGTAAAAAATTACTCCTAAATTCTATTCAACCTCAATAATATATATAAAAAATTATGTGATTCAAAAAAATAATCAAAAAAAAAATTAATTAATTATAAACAAACCGAACCAAACACACCGGACCAAACACAACTTAAAAACTAAATCTATGACTTCTTGAGTCAATATAAAAAAACAGAGCATCATATTTTATAGTGAGAGAACAATAACAGAGCAAGATGAGTGAGAGGAGAACAAACCTTGAACAAAGCTTGAAATCGGTGATGGATTTGTTCGATTCGATGCTTCTCCCTACAGGCTGCAACACTTTACAAGATCGACGATGCTCTTGGGAGATAGATTTGGGTTTGATTGAGGAGTTGGGTTGGAACTTGGGTTTGGTCCGATTGAGTTTTTCTTCAGAGGTTTGTATGAGTCTGTGTATGTATTATTGTCCGTGAGTCTGTGTGTATGTATTCCGTGAGTCCGTGAGTCTGAGGTTTGGTCCTTTTGCTTTATTTTTGCAGGTAGTTTGGTCCATTTTTTTTGCTTTTACAGATGCTTTTGCTTTATTTTTTCTTTTCCTCCAAGTGAGTCCGTGAGTCCGTGAGTCTTGCTTTTCTCAATTGTTTTTTGCAGGTCTGAAGTGTGCCGTGCTTTGCTTTGCTCAGTAGCCACACTCATACATACACAGACACCATGCTTTGCTCATTTTTCATCCGTATCGGCATGTATCGGAAAGAAATCGCTTGCGTAACCGAGTCATCCCGATACGTATCGGGAATCGGCCGATACGGCCGTGAAATTCAATCTCGCCGGTATACCGGTGAGTATCCGACTCGGCCCTCCCATTTTCCGGCACGAACCGGCCGGTACGGCACGTACCGGCCGATATTTAGAACCTTGCATATAACACCACAGGATGCTACAACTTGTTCTACGAAGGCTTTATTCAAACTAGCAATAAAATGGCACTAGGGGGCACCATCTCACCTATTTCTGCTTATGGTGCTTCCCAATATGAATACAACTTTCTAGTTCGGAAGGTAACATTTCATACATTAAGAACGATGGACTTTTACATTACCCACTTATTTTTATTGTTTAAATATTTAGAGTACTCATATATAAAATAAAGTAAAAGCAAATATTCTAATGCTGCTCCCTTATAATGGTAGTTAAATTTCAAAATAGTAGATTATAGAAACATTCGGAGAATCTTTGACATCACATATGCTAATACCATCATGATTTTCTTTTTTCTGTTTTTTTTTTTTTTTTTACTTATATTTTTTTTTTTACTTTTACTTCCAGGAGGGGAGGTTTAAACTAGTATTACATGAAAATTAAATAATCATGTTTACTTGTGTTTTATGAAGCACGAGTACAAATACGAGTATTGGTACTGGCACGATACGTGTCACGTCCCTAACCCATTTCTAGAGGTTAGAGAGATGACCGGCCAATAATCTTAGAGTACCAAAGGCCTATCTTGACAAATCACAAAATATTTAATAATATGATAAGGCCTTAAGCGGAAGCATTCTAACAAAAGTAATGCGAACCATTGAGCAGTGCATAAATGACATGAAATAACACACATATCATTACTTAACTTACATAATTACATTAAGTATAAAGGTACAACATTTATAAACTTAAATACAAGTCATGATCTTCTAAAACTTTTTCGGAATGAGGTAAAACAAAAGCCTCGACTCGGAAACGCCATCAACAAAAATTTCACAAAAGGATCGTCATATGCAAAACTCTAGGCTTGATTCTTTTGTTGATCATCAACATATATATAGAGGACAGGGGTAAGCTAAAACCCAATGAGTAATATCAGAGTAAAGTGGTTAATGGATGGGTTCTAAACATTCTTAAAACATTTTTAACATTTTCATAATACATTTGTGTAGAAAAAATAAGAAATAATACACAGCAAAAATAAACGGATTCAGGTATACATTTTATACTCAAACTGAATCTAGTGATTATGTGAGTGAATCACGTTCCTTCATTGATGTCTTTAAACAATTCCCAACAGTGGGGTAGAACTACCAGAGAACTACCCACACTCTTCACAATACAAAGGCATCCCACGACAAAGAGCTAAAGTGACAAAAATCTTTTTCCATATTTAATTAAAATGCATAATCTAATATGTAATACATATCAATGATTATAAAGAGAGACATGTAACCACCCACAACTCTATCTCCCTAGGAGATGAGATTGTGGGTTACTCACCCTTATTCCCAAGATAAGGTGGTTTGAAATTCAAACGGACAAGGTCACTTAATGGGTCATGGGTCATGCCACTACGGGCGCCCAAACTCAGGTCTAAAACCCAACCCAATTTCCAACATCTCCCACTCGCATAAGGGTTAGCATGACAGTGCCATATCTCTATCTCAATCTCAATCTGCCCAAATCTCGAACAAACTCATATTTGCCAATGGACTATGCGACTACTAAGAACACCTGTATGTGGCAGTTCTACACTAGAAACTCAAAAGAGCCAACATAGAGACATCAACCTGAAGATAAAAATAGTGTCTCATATATCCTAGACCCATCCAATTACACCAGTCCAAACATCTCTAATCACTCATAGAACAAGCTTGACCCTCTCATATCATGCAATATATTCACACTTAGTCCACCTCTCATGCGGAGAGATGTGAGTTAATGACAATGAATATACAACAGAGGGGTAATACTATATGATATTCTCTTTGCCCTCATGCCATTTAGTTTAGGATTGATTGCTTTTCCAGTCATGTCCCGTAAGGCCGAATCATACATGACTGCAAGCAACATACCAAAGTAGCAAAACATCAACCTCTCAACTTATGAGATAGTCAAAGGTCACAAAAGAGTACAAAAGTGAAAGTCATATCAATAATGACACGCATGACTCATATGATGAGGAAGTAGGGATCCATTCTCTCACCTCATTACTTAGTCGCCAAGCACATATAGTATGAATACATACTACGATGGAGTAACTCTTCCAAAGAGTGACGTCATACTCGATACACCATACAGAACTTAGTCTAGTCGCTCTTAAGTATATGAGTTGCTTTCTAGCACCTAACCTGGATTCTCAATTTGCTTGCTTTCCGTGCGCCAAATGAGATCTCGCATCAGCCTAATCATAACAAGCAGAACATGGAAAGTGGGTACTAACATCCATGTTTGGTCTTTAACACAATTTCATCTTGGTTGTAACCAAGGCAACATACATAGTGGATAATTTTAAGCCTCTCTTGGCTCTAAATAAAATTAACCATTAGTCTCATCCTTGCTCACTCTCAAGCGCCAAGGGTGATTGCTCGTATGAGTGAGCCAATCTTACCTGCTGACATCACCATTTGCTAATCATTATGACACAAACTATAATACCATCAATATCCCATAATGTCACAAAAACAAGAGATCGACTGAAAAACACATCTACAGTTTGTGCAATTCTAGATTCCAAACATAGGCCTTATTAGCACCTCTTGCGACAAGCATATAAAACGGAATCCAAAATGTGCGCCTCACATGAAGTGGTTCATGATCACTATCTCTTGCACAACTACCTCTCTAAAGACGTTCTGGTGACCAATTTGCGTTCATTCAAGATGCGTCCAACTAGCACATTAAATCTTGTAAGGGCAAATTTATACACTAACAATAAAGTATCCTATCCATAGTCTAGTGAGCAAGGTCAATATCTAAATTACTCAGTTGACTATTTACAAAAGATAACACTCATCATGTCAAATATACCCACATAGCATACTTCAAGCTCTCACAAGAAAAGATCGAGGAATATAGATCATTTGTTTCACTACGAGACAATCTGAAGATTCACTCAATACCTGAGGATCTAGCTTTTACTAATAGGTAAGTCAATAAGTTTGCAATTTTGCATCTAAAATCATTCGAGAGTATTCCTTATGTAAGTCATCAAAGGCAAACAGAGAATTCTCCCATAACAATCCCTAAGGACAATACATTTGAGCATATAAATTGCATCACCTATGTCTATCATGTCTAAAACAGAGGACTGCCAACCCTAGGTGGCGACAACCCTATAAATTCCTGGCTTATAATGACCACATAAGGAAAAAAAACTTCTTTTTGGACCATTGATCATGCCTTAGTGGTCATCATCGATCATCGATGGCCCATCATGGCTTGATGAAATCTAAGAACCACTAATTGGATAACTACCTTAGGTCATAAAAGATTTATTGGAACTAGCAATGTTTTGTGCTCCTAACTTTTTGCTATAAAAGCAGAAGATAAATCCCTACGCATCTACTTATCCAACTCTCCAATAAGAAGTTGAGTCACAGTGTCCACAAAGTAAAGTTTCGAACTCATGTTGATCATAACCTAAGTTGAAGTAACCTTACTCCCCAAGAGGAAGTTTTCTTATAGTCTACACTTCCTCAATGGTGCGACTTTTTGGTATTTAGTGAGACTTATGCCTAAAAAAATGACTAACTAAATCGCACATAACTTTAGAACAGTTTCACGTCACAGTAGAAACTCAACCTAGAAATGGTTAATCCTTAAAGATTTCGTCTTAAATGCGCAACATTGATCCAGTTTCTAAAATGAAGAGACTCGAGAGCCTTTGAAAATATCCTAGGCTCTTTATTATCTTGCAGAACAATCATGAATGTTTTCCTCTCAATCAACCAATGATGACGTGGAATAATTCCACATTTGCTATCACGCAACTAAAATTTTAGAGTATTCTTCTTTAATGGAGTAATCCACTAGTAGGGACACTGCTCCCACTGTTCCCAGGATATTGGAAAATTCTTTCCATTCTCAACTAGGCTATGCAAAGCGCCATACTTAGAATTCTCTATCTTATAGAGTTCCACAAATCTATTTGCGCCACCACTGCTAAGAAAACTTTATCTGGCCAAATGCGCTAATACAAATGCTCGTTTGTGGCTTTCTAACTTACTTGTGTGTAGCCATTGTGAACAAAGTTGCACATTCACATGGGAGCAAGATGCTGCAAGCGAGTGGGCCTAAGAGGGCCTACTCAAATCATCTATGCATCCTTTCGTCAGTGTGATTAAGTACAATAAGCCACTGGTTTATGACCAATGTCATAAAATAATTCTAATCATCCTAATGCGTGAGTTCTCGAAGACAAGTGTAAAGGCTTAGGTCCAACTAGCCAATGACTCATGAATAACTCACGCTCACTAGATCATAAAAGGATGTCATGGAGATACCAAGTGTGCATAAATCACAAATTTAACTAGTAAGTGCTAATCCCCTGCACCTTCAAGTCAGTTTTATTCTCCATGCACTTTAATGCATCTAGTTGAAACATGACGATTTGTCATCTCCATTTCTCGCTTCATAGTTAGTTGCTCATAATTCTATTGTCCACTACAATGAGAGAACAAGAAACTAACCTATGATTGCTCCTGAAATAACTTAAGCACAAATTAGGCTAAAGAGTCTAATTCAACACAATGCTCTCACGAGCGATACATCAAATTCTTAGAGTCATAACAACTTTTGCTACAACTTTTGCGCTTAGTGATAAACGCCATTCAAAGGCATTAGACTAGCTAAGGAATCATACAAAGAAGCACTTCCTCATGTTTCACACTCAAGTGTGGAAATAGTGAGTGTCCAGACTTAGACAAGTTGGCAGTACTAATAGATTTTTGTAACCACTATGTGCTAATCTTCTCACTTGATGTTAATAGATTTTTCATCTTCTATAATCTCTTAACTGTAAGTGACACTTCAACGCATACTATCATAGTGCATGAAATTTTACTCCATCCACTCCTATCAGTTGGGTAAAGAGAAAAACACTGCTCATACTAGCTACGTGTCTTACACTTAATGACTAACTCATTCAAGATCACATTCCTTGAATGACGTGATTCTTGGATGTTGCTTCATCCAATGATTCAACATTATTACAAGTCAAATTACAAAGTCAATCCACACAACTCAATAATCATGATCACATCTAGATCTACTGAGGGCTTACTAATTTCATATTTCCAAACTTGCTAATCAAAACTGCTTAGCATGCTGCAAATCACAATGCACACACCAGTTTTTATTGCACCAATTAAGGCAACAAAATCAAGACGACATTGAGTCATATTTTTTTACTTTGGCTCAACTAACATTTGATCTAAAGTCTCCTAGATTTCTACTCATCTAAAGAAAGGATTACATTGTTCACAATTGAACATCTCTATTAAGTTTAAGTCAACCAAATTAAATTTCATAAGCTAAGTCAATTAGAAGAAAAATGCGCATTGAGATTAATTTGATTAGCATATCACAAGTTAATTTTGCTACAAAAATTCAAATTAAATAGTGACAATATTACATAAGGCGTAAAATCGAAAATCCACTATGCTCGTAATCATCTCTTGCGTCACAAGTAACAATTATCCACAATTTAATTTAATTTATGGGGAAAATATTAATTTTCAAAAGTAAATTTACAAAGATTTATCTCAACCAAACAACCTCCCACTATTTATGGCATGTATGAATCATGATAAAAAATTAATTCCATATAATAGCATCATAATGTGAATTCATAAAAGAAAATATGTTAGATTAATTTAATCATGGAATTAAAACCAATATAAATAAATCATGCAATTTAAAATAACATACTGCAAATTCTAAGCATTTAAAAGAACTTAACTTGTTGTGTACAGTATTTAAATAATGCTATAACAAATTTCTATAATATCTATAATTTTTTGAAATTTTCGAGAATTACAAGTAATTAATAACTATGCAGAAAATCATAAATAAATATTAAAGAATTTGGAAAAATACAACAATACTACTAATAAATAAAAGATTATTGTAATAGTGTACTACAAAAATTTCAAGTTCAGAATCCAAGTCATGCTCTCCCAAGAGCAATTTAACTTAAAAATATTGAATTATTCATTAATGAAAAATATTTTACTGACCATAAAATTATGAAACTTTAACATGTTGTATAAAAATGAATTACGAGTCCAATGGTATAAGCCATGTTTCAATCAGAATTATAACGAATAATATATAAATAATTAACGCAGTTTTTAAATTAAAAACCAACAAACAGAGCCTTATCAGTTACATCGCCGATGTCGACACTTACATCAGCGAATGATGTCAGTATTGGAAGTGCCTGAAAACAATTTTATGCATGTAGGGCCCATGCGCTACCTCCCAGACTCCGTTTCAGCTCGATTTTGGCATTATTTGACTTGATTTTTCGAGAGAAATCCAATGGTGGTCTCGGTTTTTTATTTTGACGAGTTTAAAATAGGGAGTGTAATTCACTCTCTCTCTCTAGTGAGAGTGGGAGTGTAGATTTTCTACAATTCATCTTCTGCTATGAACTACCAATAACATAAAAACGAACCCAAATTAGGATTCATGATTTCTCTTAATCCGTAAGTTGGAATCAGGTACGTAATATACCGTTTCGAAGGTCTCGAAACAAAGATTTCAAATATATAATTTTTATAATATCAAAATGAAGCACGTAAAAACAACATGCAGTCAAAGTTACAAAAATCAAATACAAATTTCCATTTTTTCAAAATTTGATAGTCCTATTTTTATAAAACTTTACAGATATGATATAAATAATATAGACCACAACACATGTAAAATTCAGGATGGTCAGAGACGGTTAGAAACATCAATTCTTATTTATAAAACATAGGTACACATATTTTTATATACAAATAACATGAAAACACCCAATAGTGGCTCTAATACCAATGCAGAAAAAATAAGAAACAATACACAGCAAAAATAAATGCATTCGGAGATACCTTTTATGCTCAAACCGAATCCATGGATCATGTGGGTGAATTACGTGTCTTCATTGATGTCTTCAAACAATTCCCAGTAGTGGGGTAGAATTACTAGAGAATTACCCACACTTTTCACAGTACAGAGGCATGCTTGTTCTCCCATGGCAGAGAGCTAAAGAGAGAAAAATCTTTTTTAATATTCGATTAAAACCCATAATCTAATACATAATACATATCGTTGATTATAAAGAGAGAAGTACCACTCACAACTTTGTCTCCCCAAGAGATAAGATTGTGGGTTATTCACCATTATCCCAAAGATAATGTGGTTTGAAATTCAAACTGACAGGGTCACTTAATGGATCATGGGTCATAACACCATGGGCGTCCAAACCAAGGTCCGAAACCCGACCTGATTTCCAACATAGAGATAAAGAGCTTTATGAAAACATTCTTAAATTAAACTCAATATGTGGTACATCTAATAAAGCATAATAGAACGACCACTTTAGGTCGTGAACAGAACAGAACAACCATATAGATTATGAACGAAACATAGATCTCTGTGAGTCAAAGTACATAAGAACGTCCCCCGATCGCTGGGACTCATTAAATGATGCAACATTAGATTTAACAAAAATGGAATACTCATTCATCCAGCAATAAAATACAGATTTCATAAAACAATTCATATTATAGCACTTTCAAAATTACTTATACAAAAATAACTTTACAAAGATATTACTCACAGCTGATTTGAGTCCAGTATTACTCCTTGGTGGTCCGACCTACATGATACTGTAGACCGCCCGAACTCGCTCCACGTGGGCCCCTCCTTCGAAGAGGACGCGAATTGGGTTCTAGCTACTACAGTTCGGACTCCTGTGACAGTTCTGAATCTAATCTCACAAAGTGCAATGTAAAACTAATAAATCACCAAAGAGTCCAAATCCGACAAATCGTTTTGGAAAATCAATTTTTATCAAAAAACGCTAAACATGGACTGCTTTGCCAGATTTCAAAGTCACCACCTAAATATTTTGTTTTGGAAAATTCAGGAAACCCTGACTCATGTCTAAGGCCACGTGTCCGTCATCACCAAAGTTGCCTCGGCTCGGGAACTTGGGTACGAGAGGGGAAGGTCCTGAAATGAGCACCCCCGCTTGCCCGATCAAAGGATTGGCCTCTACTAACATGATATGTTGTTTTTGAAAACACGTGTTCTTATTCCGGTTATTTAGCTAACTTACTACGTGATGCGCACAGCATACAAGTATAGACTAAATCGCTCGATTTGGAATAAATCGCTCGATTTGGAACAAAACATCTCATGTTTGTTTTTCGAAAATGGTTTGAAGATGCTACTCGCAAGTAGGCTAAAACGCGGATTTGCCACCAAACAAGGTGGGCTTAAAACATGATGATTTGCCACTTCAAGTGAGCTTAAAACTCACATTTTGACGAATTATTCAAATTCAAGCAATCAAGCCTTCATCCACAGGCATTCATGCAGTTAATAGCAGTTAAGCAAATATCCCCATGGTAAGCATGCTATCATGGCAACACTAACACTCATGCAAGATGCTAAAGCGTAAACACTCACCGAGTACTCCGAGCCAAAACAGAAGCTAGTTAGTTATCGATGCATGATCCTAGCTATGTTAAAATGCCTAATGCAACACATGCAAAATGCAACTAAATAGGCTCAGCTATTCTAAGATGGCATATGAGTGCAACACTCGATAACATGCTTTGAAACACGTATTCAAGTAAGTATTGAAATTCAATGCAGTTTGAATAATGCGCCGAGCCCAGTGCATGCAAGATAGATGAATGATGCAAACATGCAAAGCATAAGGTATGCTAATTGAAATATACCCTAATCTAACCACCAAAAGCGGGTAAATAAAAAGGAGAAGTGGGGTTAGAAGACATGCATCACACACACGCACACTTATTACAACATTTGCCCTCTCGACGGAGGGTCCGAATAAATAGGCTAAGCTATGCTAGGCTAAGCTATGCTAAGCTAAGCTACTTATTACAA
Organism: Camellia granthamiana; assembly: GCA_036172215.1. Taxonomy (NCBI): domain Eukaryota; kingdom Viridiplantae; phylum Streptophyta; class Magnoliopsida; order Ericales; family Theaceae; genus Camellia; species Camellia granthamiana. The sequence goes on along the minus strand of CM069908.1, from coordinate 43,850,624 downwards.
AACAAAACTAATTAACTATTCTAGTTAACTAATTAGTTATTACAACACAAATCAATTAGCTAAGTACATTAACTAATTAAATATAAAACCGACGAATTAACTAGTTAATCAAAGCAATTAAAAGGAACCTCGGGGCAAGGAATGCATGTATGCTCGGTTGCTTCTTCCCGAAATCCCGTCGCCTTGCCACCGGTTGCCTCTGCTTGCGTTTGCTTTTATTCTGAACACCAAACCAATTCCCAGACTGCTTCTACTCCAAAACTAGAACAACTTTGAACCATCTTCAAGCTGGTGGACTGCCGGCCACCAGGGGAGACTGTAGGCCCCCTGTCAGCCACTTAAGGAGGCTGTAGGCCACTTAAAGTGGCCGGTCGGCCACTTGCTTCTGCACACTTCCATTTTGCTGCAAACAGAGTTCAACAAGGGCAAAGCAAGGCATTTGCAGGGTATGTGTGTACAACCACCCTCCTTCTCATTTCTCAAGCTCAAAGAAGTGCGGAACTCGACTCTCGGGCCACCAACTGAGCATCGCAATGCACGATGGCCAAAAAGCCGAGTTTGTACAAGTTGATAAATGCACAAGTAACACACAAGACTCGAGAGGCCTACACCCTATCATGCACAATCAAGGGAGACGGCCAAGAAATGAGGCACGTTTCATCACTTCAAGTATGAAACGTCCCTCGTTTCTCGTGTTTGGATCAACGTCCGATCCAAACACATGCAATGCATCACACATGCAAACAACATGCTTATCTATCAATGCTAGAGTGGCATGCACGAGGCTCTATCATATAAGCAATGCATGCAAAACATGTTAAGGGACTAAGAGCACTAAATCAAGTGAAGAACATTACACATGAGGCATACGCTATCAAACCCAAATAGTCAAACCACATATGGACAGACCTATATCATGCCAAAACAGTGGCAAAGTCATGCTGGAAATGAAGCACCAAAAGCTACAACAACATACTCATGCATTGGCTCGCAAGCTAGGCATTAAACACAACTCTCAAACACAAAGAAAGAGTGATAAATAAGAGAGTACGGCAAGGCTATATGCTCTGAAATAACATGTTAAATGATGCCATATCACATGAACATCGCAAATAAGGTATGCTAGAAGGCCTAAAGCATAAGGCTAGTAAAGGTCACTACTCAAGAGGCATGCAATACATAGCACAAATGTCCAAACCAAACCTGGATAGAGCTCAGTTAGGCCAAAATAAAGACCAAAACATGCTGAAATGGAAGCTCAAAAGCTTAGACAAGCATGCATACGTATTGGCTTACAAGTGAAGCATAAGGCTCAACCCTCAAACACAATGAAAGGGCGATAAATGCAAGAATATGGCGGAGGTATATGGCCTGAAATAACATGCCAAATGATGCCATGCCATGCAAAAAGCTCAAATATGACATGCTAGAGGTCTCAAAGTGCAAGACTAGCAAAGCCAAATACACTATAGCTATGCAAAGCCAAGCATGCATGATCAAAACCACTCAAATTAGACCCAAGGCATGCTAAAAAAGTAGCCAAAATGTGCTGGGGCAGAGCATACACATGCTAGATCAATAGGCAAAAACACCAAATACACTAGGCTAGTGAACAAAATTACACTACAAGTGCAAGAAGCATGCAAGAGACAACCAAACCAATCAAAAACAGAGTTATGACATGGAAAATCAGTGGCAAAAACATGCTGAGATAGAGCTAACGTGAGCTAGAATGAGAGGCATAAAGCATGATGCATATTAGGCCAAAAAGTAGGATTGCACTACAAGTGTAAGATGCAAGAAACCAATGATCAAACCAACCCAAAACAGAGTCAGGGTAGGTCCAAAAAGTCACAAAAACATGCTGGAGTGAAGCCAATACATGCTAGAATAACAAGCTAACGCATGAAGCATGTTAGGCTAGTGAACAAATTTACACTACAACTGCAAAAAGCAAACAACAAGAGACCAAACCAACCCAAAACAGAGTTATAACATGGCAAAATAAGACCTAAAACATGCTAAGATAGAGCCTCAAGAGGGTAGAAAAACATGCCAAAGTGTTAAGCCAACAACACATGCAAACAAAACACAAAATGGGGGGACCACCTGTAGACACCCCATTTTTGACTGACCTTAAGACTCAGACGTCGCCGATTGAGCCCTCGGTGATGTTGCATATTGTACTCGTTCAGAAGTCTCAGAGTCGCGGCCGTGCGCCCTGCCTCCGGACTTCCGAACTCTCTTCTGTGCCTTGCCTCGGTTTGCGAATCGGGCTCGGTTTTCTCTGTTTTCTTTCCTGAGGGGGAGGGAGAGGTCCCGTAGACTATCTCTCAGTGGCCGTGGGCTACATTTCGTGGTCGTAGGCCATTTTGCCCGTTTCGGAGCCCGGATCCCGGTTTTCGGAGCCGTCAGGCCGTGTGCCTCGGTTCGGGACCACCCGACCATCTCCAATTCCTCCGGTTTTTGGCATGCATCTCATTTACTCCCTTTCAAGGGACACTGGGGTCTTAGATACCCACTTCGTGGCCAAACACCACTTTCGGTGCTTAACAGCCGGTTTTCGGGATCCCGAATTGCGTGTTTTGGCCCCCGAGCATTCGTTTTGCATTGGTTTTCGTTTATTTTTGGCAGGTACCTCTGTTTTACCATAAGGAAGGTCACTGGAGGGTGGGAGGACAGTAATTGTCTCAAACAACCAGTTATGCTCCTCCGGCGCCCCCCGGCGCCCGTTTTTCTCACTTCCGGGCTAATGTTGAACACCCTAGGGCCATTTTCTTCGAGCCAAAACCACATATTTGTGTTGTACACACATGGGAGGACCCTAAAAACACATGGCTGGCCAGTAATTGCATTTGGACCTTTTGAACCCCTCTTTCAAGTGGCCTATTCTCTCTCCTGTTTCAGAGTTGCCAAATTCCAACCACAGGGCCTTGTTGTACACACATGGGAGGACACCAACCTTTGGTGGCCGGCCAGAAATTCTCAGTGACCCTTTTGAACCCTAGCCGACCGGCCATGGGGGGTGGCCGGCCGGCCACCTCCAAGAAAAGTGAAAGTCCGGCCATGATCCTCTCAGTCCACACTTTACAGCTGTATAGCTGTTTCCCCCAGAAAAAATCTGGATCCGGGGGATATTTTGGGAGGGAAAGCTTGGGTGCATTTCCCTCCACCTTTACACCCTTTTTTGGTTCATATAAGGGGCTGGCCAGCTGTAGACGTCCCCGAACGCATCCCGGGGAGAGGAGTGCGAGTCCCCCCCGTTCTGGTTCGATATTGGGTCACTACAGTTCGAAGGACTCAAATGTCACGGTTCTAAATCTCGAACCAAAGAGTCCAAATCCGGCAAATCGTTTTGAAAACAGATTTTTTGAAAGAAGTGCCAAACATGGACTGCTTTGCCAGATACAGAGTCGCCACCTAAATATTTTATTTTTGGGAAATTTAGGAAACCCTGACTCGGTGCCAAAAGGCCACGTGTCCGTCATCACCAAAGTTGCCTCGGCTCGGGAACTTGGGTACGATTGGGGAAGGTCACTTCGTGAGCACCCCCGCTCGCCCGGTCAAAGACCGGCCTCTACTAACCATGATATCTTATTTTGAAAACATTGTATGTTCTTATTCCGGTTATTAGCCTAGGTTACTATGTGATGCGCACAGCATACAAGTATAGACTGAGTCGCCTGAATTGGAACAAAACATTTCATGTTTGTTTTTGAAAGATGGTTTGCTACCCGCAGGTAGGCTTAAGATGCAGATTTTGCCACCCTCGGGTGGGCTTAGAAAACATGGTGTTGCCACTATCTAGTGGGCTTAAAACAAACATTTGATGAATTGTCCCAATTCAGATAACCCAACCTTCACCCACAGGCATTCAAGGCAGTTATATCACATAAGCAAATAGCCTCATGGCAAGCATGCTATTCATGGCAGTCACTCACACGCATGCAAGGATGCTAAAGCATAAAACTCACCGAGTACTCCAAGCCAAAACAGAAGCTCATTAGAAATCATGCATGATCCTAAATATGCTGAAATGCCTAATGCAACACATGCAAAATGCTACTATAGCAGGCTCGGCTATTCTAAACATGGCATATGGAATGCTACAACTAACACGTATTCAATTTGGAATTGAAATACAAATGCAGTTTGTATGATGCGCCGAGCCCGGTGCATGCAAAACAGATGAATGATGCAAACATGCTGTCATACTGTATGCTAATTGAAATGTGCCCTATATCTAACCATTGTAAGCAGGTAAATATAAGGGGGAAAGACGTGGGGTTGGAAGACATACATCACACACACCCACACTTATTATAGTTATGCCCTCGCGCAGAGGGTCCGAATAAATAATACAGTCCGAATGAAAGAATAATACAGTCCAAAATATTACAGATTCCTAATAATACAAATTCCTAATTAATTAACAAATTAACTAAGAAAAACTGTAAACTGGCATGCAAGCCAGGGGGCTGCCTTGACTCCGCTCCGGATGATGAAATGATGCATGTTGGGCTGCCTTTTCGCGGAAATCCATTGGGATGCCCCAATTAGCCTCTGTTTGCAATGTTTCTCGAAATGCGTGCCAGACTCCGAAAACTTGCTGATTCTTCATTTTGCTGCAACAGAGAGCAGGAAAAGGGCATAGCAATGTATTTTACAAATATATGCATGCCTCGATCCTCGTGCCACCAATCACGCGTATCGATGCATGATGGCCGAGGAGCCGGATTGCACAACTCAATATAGGATGAATGCGTATGAATGCTACAACAAAACCTAACTCCATCATGGGTAATCCGGAGTGTCGGTGACTTGGGAATTGAGACCCGTTCCGTCACTCGGAGTGCGAAACGTGCCTCGTTTCCCGCGCCCGGGCTAACTCCTATTCTGAACACGATGCAATATGCATGAAATGCAGCTAATATACAATCCTAACATACACAATGCTATGAAAATGAGATGTCTCGAAATGCGTGCACACGGGCACGCAAACCGAGGCAATGATCCTAAGGCATGAAATGGCAATACACAATGCAAATTGGACTTACACTAACACGAGTGGACCTCAGCCATACTCACATAAGAGGCCGATAGATGAAAATGAAGTGCCTCGAAATGCGTGCACACGGGCACGCAAAACGAGGAAATGGCATACGCAATGCCGCATGGGCTTACACCAACACGAGTGAACCTCAGTCACACTCACATAGGAGGCCGAGAGATGAAAAATGAGATGCCTCGAAATGCGTGCACACGGGCACGCAAACCGAGGCAATGGCATACACGATGCAATGAGACTAAAATGGCATACAGAATGCAAAGTGGACTTACACTGACATGAGTGGACCTCGGCCACACTCACATAAGAGGCCGTTGGATGAAAAAGAGATGCCTCGAAGTGCGTGCCTGCGGGCACGCAAACTGAGGCAATGGCATACAGAATGCAATGATGCTAAAATGACATGTCTCGAAATGCATGCACACGGGCACGCAAACCGAGAAAGTGACACACAGAATGTGATGATGCTAAAATGAGATGTCTCGAAATGCGTGCACACGGGCACGCAAACCGAGAAATGGCCCGAAAACAGAACCTAGATAGGCTTAACAAAGCATGCAAAAATGGGGGTCAAAGAGGGGTATAATGACAAGTATAACATGGAGACCCCCAAAAAAGTTGATCCCTTCTACAATGTTGTAGAGGGACCCAAAATAAGCCTACTCACAGTTTACATCAGGCTCAGAAATAGATCACACATGAACTAAAAATAGCATGCAAAATATGGACCAAATAGGGGCTATAAAGAGAGGTCATGCATGGAAGCACCAAACAAGGTTGAGCCCTTCTAAAATGTTGTAGAGGAGCTCAAAATAAGCTCAATCACAGTTTATGGCATGCTCCAAAAACAAATGTACATGAGCTAAAAATAGCATGCAAGTTTACGGTAAATATGATGGATATTGAAGCAAGTGGTATGTAGAAGCTCCAAACAAGGTTGAGCCCTTATACAATGTTGTAGAGGGGCTCAAAATAAGCCTAAACTCAGTTAGGGTCGGAGCCCAAAACCTCAAGAAAATAGGGTAGAAAAATGAAGCAAGAATAAGCTCAAAAAGGGTAAAAGAGTACTCACCCTTGAAGACAAGACTTTTGTTGCTTTTTGGCTTGAATTTGTTGCTTCTTAGCCTTTGAAAAACCTTCCTTTGCTGCTGGAATGGAAGTGGTGATGGTGAGGCTTGGTGTTGATGAACAAATGAGGCTAACACTTGAAGTTTTTGGAGGTTTTTAGATAGGGAGATGTAGGCAAATGCTTAGGAGCTCTTCTAGGAAGTTTTTGTAACCCTAATGAAGGAGTTGGCCAGCCACTTATAAAGGCCAAGAAGGGGGTGTAAAAGAGGAGGGAAATGCACCCAAGCTTTCCCTCCCAAAATATCCCCCGGATGCCCAGATATTTTGAAGAAACAGCCATACAGCTGTAATGAACACAGAGTGAGGATGCAGGCCGGCTAGCTGCTTTTGCTGGAGGTGGCCGGCCGGCCACCCCCCATGGCCGGCCGGCCAAGGGCAAAAATGGGAAGTGAAAATTGCTGGCCGAGCACCAAAGGGTAGTGTCCTCCCATGTGTGTACAACAAGGCCCTGTGGTTGGAAATTGACAACTCTGAAGCAGGAGAGACAACAAGCCACCTAAAAGAGGGGTTCAAAAGGGTCAATGAGGATTACTGGCCGGCCATGTGTTTTTAGGGTCCTCCCATGTGTGTACAACACAAATATGTGGTTTTGGCTCGAAGAAAATGGCCCTAGGGTGTTCAACATTAGCCCGGAAGTGAGAAAAACGGGCGTCGGGGGGCGCCGGAGGAGCATAACTGGTTGTTTGAGACAATTACTGTCCTCCCACCCTTCAGTGATCTTCCTGGTGATAAAACAGAGGTACCTGCCAAAAATGAACAAAAACCGATGCAAAACGAATGCTCGGGGGCCAAAACACGCAGTTGGGGGTCCCGAAAACCGGCCGTTAAGCACCGAAATTGGTGTTTGGCCACGAAGTGGGTATCTAAGACCCCAGTGTCCCTCGTTAGGGAGTAAATGAGATGCATGCCAAAAATCGGAGGAATCGGAGATGGTTGGGTGGTCCCAAACCGAGGCACACGGCCTGACGGCTCCGAAAACCGGGATCCGGGCTCCGAAACGGGCAAAACGGCCTACGACCACGAAATGTAGCCCACGGCCACTGAGAGATAGTCTACGGGACCTCTCCCTCCCCTCAAGAAAGAAAACAGAGAAAACCGAGCCCGGTTCGCAAACCAAGGCAAGGCACAGAAGAGAGTTCGGAAGTCCGGAGGCAGGGCGCACGGCCGCGACTCTGAGACTTCTGAACGAGCACAATATGCAACATCACCGAGCGCTCAATCGGTGATGTCTGAGTCTTAAGGTCGGTCAAAAATGGGGTGTCTACAGTTGCCCCTCTTTGACAGAACTCGGAAGTCACAAGTGACGGGAGTGAATGTCAAAGCCTAGAGACGACCCATTTTTGACAAGGCCGAAGACTTAGACAAACAAACAAGATAAGCAGAGATATGTGCCCGCAGGCGTGCCCGCAGGCAGGGGCAAAATGCAAAATGATATGCAGGAAGCCAAATGCAACTCGATGTTCGTGCAAATGCAACAAGCTGTAATGAAGCAAGTATTCGCAAATAAATGCAGCAGTTTTAAGCAAGAATGCAAAGCAACAACTACATTTCATGCAGTTAAGAATGCGGAGAATCATTCAATTCTCGTCGCGTCTCACACGGAGAAGATACGATACCTGCGCGATTCGTCTGGTCGCACCAGCCTCAAATGAACCGTACATACAATATCGTGCCTGCAAAAGAGAGAAATTCAACAAGAACAATATGCTAACAACATATATTCAATGTGATTCCTGTGGTTCCGAAAGTTTGACACACGCAGTGTCGGCGAGTGAATGCATCGCAATGGGAGAAAGGAACACGCGTGACAACGCACGCTCAAGCACAGAGGTATGGTACACCAAGAAATCATGCATGACAATGCAAAATGTTCATAAGAATGCAAGTTATATGCAAAACAATGCAAAATGAGCACGAATCAGGGTGCCCGTTTGTTGCGAAACAACGAGCTGGGAAACGTGCACTTCGGTGAAGACAACTTGATCGCGGCCTCTGATTCACCTTCCGGAGACGTTACAACATGTTCAAAAAGGATACACCTTGACTTTGATGAGTAATGATGAGACACATGTCAGAAATTGCAGCTGAAGTTCCGGCGGAGCAATTTCGCGCCAGAAAGTGCACTTTTTCTGAACTTTTTCAGGTCCCGGGAACTCCGATCTTCCTCAAAATTTGCAGAGAGCTAGAGGGGGGTGTGGGGACCACCACCGGCCAGGTGGTTGCCCTTGGGGAGGCCACCGGCTAGGAAAGAAAAAGGGAATGGCCGGCCAGCCAGAAAAGGTGGCCGGCCGGCCACTTGCCCAAAAGCAGGGGCATTTTGGTCATTTTTCCCATTTCTATATATTCCCTTGCCCATTCAATCCGAAATCACTCCCAAAGCTGTGAAAACTCCTTCCCTTGCTCCCCAAACCATTTTTTCCTTCAGATCTGCATTTTATACGCGCTTTTCGGCCTTCCACGCAAGTTGTTTTCGCGAAATCTTTCAGTTTTAAGCACTTTGAACCGATTAAATTTTGATTTCGGGGCTTCTCTTCTCATTTTCACCACTTGAGGTAAGTTTGTCTTAATATTTGGAAGATTTTCTCGGGAGTTGACTTTTGTTGACTTTTTCATTTCCCGGGAGTTGACTTTTGTTGACTTTTTCCAATTTTGGCTCATTTTGCTCATTTTTTTGCTCCTTTTGCAGATTTCTCGAAATGGCAGGTGATTTTCCTCACGGTGGAGGCCCTCCAGGTGTCGGGGATGACTTTGATTTTATGACACTGCCCCCGAGAGTCCGCCCTTTTATTCTCGGGAGATACGTCCCTCCGGTACATGTGCTTCCGCGGGCCGTTTTTCGTCGTTTCACTGGGTTCAATGACCGGGCACCCGGGGATTTACTTCTGCGAGAGCCGGAGCAGCACCTCTCTCACGATACACGAGAGGTATTCTACTTTATTTCCTGCATTTTTCCTCGTATTTCGTGCCTTTGCCATGCTTGTATACGCAGTTTTAGCTTACGACATAGTACTTTGTTTGCATTCTGAACTCATGATTTAAACACTTGAGAATTGCTAAACACACGGCTCATCGACTGATTGTGAGCACACGGCATACACTGATTGAAAATTGAACTCATGGCCCAATACTTGAATTTTGAAATGAACGCACAGCCTATCCTTGAATGTTGAATACACAGTCCATTGTTTAGGTGAACACTCGGCATACACTGATTTAGAGTTGGACACACAGCCCAAATTGAGGTGAACATGCAGCCCACTGATTTTCTGAAACTTGAACACGCAGCCCAAATAACAAATTTACTGAACACGCAGCCCAAATAGAAGTGAACACGCAGCCCACATAAATAGAGAACAGAAACCGCAGCCCTGACTCTGATTTTCTGAAATTTGAACACGCAGCCCAAATAACAAATTTACTGAACACACAGCCCAGATAGAAGTGAACACACAGCCCACATAAATAGAGAACAGAAACTACAGCCCTGACTCTGATTTTCTGAAATTTGAACACGCAGCCCAAATAACAAATTTACTGAACACACAGCCCAGATTTGAAGTGAACACGCAGCCCACATAAATAGAGAACAGAAACCGCAGCCCTGACTCTGATTTTCTGAAATTTGAACACGCAGCCCAAATAACAAATTTACTGAACACACAGCCCAGATAGAAGTGAACACGCAGCCCACATAAATAGAGAACAGAAACCGCAGCCCTGACTCTGATTTTCTGAAATTTGAACACGCAGCCCAAATAACAAATTTACTGAACACGCAGCCCACATAAATAGAGAACAGAAACCGCAGCCCTGACTCTGATTTTCTGAAATTTGAACACGCAGCCCAAATAACAAATTTACTGAACACGCAGCCCAGATTTGAAGTGAACACGCAGCCCACATAAATAGAGAACAGAAACCGTAGCCCTGACTCTGATTTTCTGAAATTTGAACACGCAGCCCAAATAACAAATTTACTGAACACGCAGCCCAGATTTGAAGTGAACACGCAGCCCACATAAATAGAGAACAGAAACCGCAGCCCTGACTCTGATTTTCTGAAATTTGAACACGCAGCCCAAATAACAAATTTACTGAACACGCAGCCCAGATTTGAAGTGAACACGCAGCCCACATACCATTTTTTCTGAACACGCAGCCCAGGTAGAAGTGAACACGCAGCCCACTGATTTTGAATTTGAACACTCAGCCCAAATACCAATTTTTCTGAACACGCAGCCCAGGTGGAAGTGAACACGCAGCCCACTGGTTTAGAATTTGAACACGCAGCCCAAATACCAATTTTTCTGAACACGCAGCCCAGGTGGAAGTGAACACGCAGCCCACTGATTTAGAAATTTGATTTGATTTGCACACAGCTCATTCATTTCATTAGCACACAGCTCATTTATTTCATTAGCACACAGCTCATTTATTTTATCACTGACACATGTATTCATTCTGAATGCAGGTTGGCGATCGCACTGTGCGCGGATACGGCTCTACCGCCGCGAGAGACTGGTACGCTAAGCTTCCAGAGGCTGTTCGGGATCTGGTTGATCTAGCAGGATTCGGAGCCTTCTGCGTGGGATTATCACGCTGCCCTGCCAGTAGGACATTGTTAGCTGCCTTGGTGGAGAGATGGTGGGACACCACCAATTCTTTCCATTTTTCTGCCACCGGGGATATGACCATGACTCCGCTAGACTTTGCCGTACTCACCGGCCTAGACATAGGCGGTTGGCCCATTCCTTATGACGAGGATATGGGAGAGTGGGAGGCCGCATGGTTACATCTGTTGAGGGCCCGTCCACCTGTAGACAGAGCTTCCGGGAGAGTCCGGTACACTTGGTTCTCTTCCCATTTCTGGAGGCCAGAGATGGAGCCTGAGTCTCCTGGGGAGGTCGAGCAGTACGCCCGTGGCTTCCTTATGTTCCTCTTTGGCACCACTCTGTTTGCCGATAGGGGGAACACTGTTGGGTTGTATCTTCTGAGTGCCCTAGTGGACCTATCACAGGTCAGTCGTTACGACTGGGGTGGTGCTGGCCTGGCTACCCTCTATTGTTACATGAGTGCAGCCTCTCGCGGGCGGGGAGACTTACTCGGCGGCTATTGGAGAGCCTGGGAGGTACGTTCTGTCCTCTTGATTTACATTTCTGCTCCTCATTACTTGTTCATTGCACACACACGGCGCACTTTACATCCTGTATTCTGCCCTTAATACTTTGTATTCACATTCTGTACTGTTTTTCTCAGCTATGGGTGTACGTATACTTTCCCACACTAGCCCCGGAGATGGAGGTGGCAGGACTCATTATGACTCCGTTTTCACTGGTATTCGAGGGTGAGCACCGACCGAGACCTCGAGAGACTCTCTTCTACCTGCGACAGTATTTTGATACTGTGCGGGCGACAGAGGTATTTCAGAACCCTCAGTCCCTTTTATTTTCATCTTTGACCTGCCCTGTATGTTTCTGATTTCTGATGGATCTGTGCACTGGTTATCCGCAGATTACTTGGCAGTCCTGGGCGGTCTTAGGTGATGGTCTCCGACATCAGTATCCCGGAGGATCGAGCAATTCCCAGTATAGGTTCCTACTCGAAGGACCTGTTGGTAGGGCATGGTTCCTGGGGGAACGCTTTCTGCGTCAGGTGTGGGGGTACGATTCTCAGGACCCTCCTACTGTACCTCCAGCCACTATGCGGACTGCCGATAGACTCTCTGCCCAGGAGGTCATTAATGACATGCAGGGCACCGATGCTTTGTTACATCTCATGGAGGGGGGCTACGCCACCTATCGTCGCATATATCTGATGCCCCCCTTGACGGGAGTGCGTGCTCCGTCACGGAGGTCTACTGATGTACTATCGTCGAGTCGGGCTCATGCCACGGATATCCCCTCCTCTAGCAGAGCTAGTGCGTCTAGGGGGAGAGGTAGTTCGATTCCTCCGATCCCTCCGTCTCTTTATCATCCTGGGTGGCCAGACATGCCGACCGAGTTGACGAGTTGGCGGTTCGGGACTCCTTACCAGGTCCCGCTAGAGCCTCCTCTTCCTGACCACGGATATGTCAGAGATCCTGATTCACCCCCGGTATGTTTTTCAACTTCGATTCATCAGTTAGATATTTGGACGTTCATCCCTTTACTGATAGTTTTGCATTTGTATTTGCAGCCTCCAGTTGAGTACACGGATGAGCTACTTGGGATGCTAGCCACATTCGAGGGCATGATCCTACGGAGGGAGGCACAGCTGGCCATTATGGGCGTGCAGGTATTGTCCATCTTTCCTGTATTCAGCATACTCCTGATGACATACTGGTTTTGAACGCTCTGCTGTATTGATAGGCTGTATAGAGCACATCTGACACACACCCCACTCAGCACATCTGACACACACCCCACTCGTATACTGTACTTGAATCTGCTTTTCATATTTAAACTGATGTATTGAACTCTTCATTTTCAGATGCCTCCTGTATATGCATCGTCGCAGGCCAGGCCACCCGGGCCTTCTCAGGGAAGTCGAGGTACTGGGCCTGTTCGAGGTCGAGGTACTGGGCCATCTGGGCCTTTTCGGGGAGCTGGGCCATCTAGGCCTTTTCGAGGAGCTCGAGGAGCAGGGTCGTCTCGCAGACGCAGGGCACCCATTATTGAGGAGGAGGAGGAGGAGGTCGCAGACCGTGAGTCAGAGACATCTGCTGAGGAAGGAGGCTCTGGTCTTGGTTCCGGGAGTGGAGACCAGGCTGAGGGGGATCCGGAGGATGATAGCTCTGACCCAGATGGTGATGATGGTGCAGAGGTTATCCCACAGAAGAGGATGAGAGGGCCCCCTCATTCCCGTTCCCGAGGACATTGACGCTATTTCTTGCTTTATTTTACTTTTTGCTAGTAGTTTGTAGCACTTTGCATATTGTTAGGCAGTTTTATTTTCTGTAAAACTTGTACCTCTATTTTGTTGTAAAACATGATGGAATGAAACAGCTTTTGAAAATGTGCTTGTATTTGAAACTCTTAGCATCACATCGCATCATTTTGCACAAAACGGAATTGAATGAAAATGTGCCTTGTGTATTTACCGGGTCAGGTAATGAGTCGACACAACAAAACAAACAACTCAACTCGTTAAGAAAAGACAAGATCTTAACAAGTTTACAACTCGATAAGCAAAATACAACAATGTTAACGACTCGATAAACATGACTTAACAAAATTGCGTAAACAAAAGAGTAACAACGCAAAACACCAAATGTGACAGCTCGACAAAACTTACGACTCGATAAACAAAACGACAACTCGATAAGCAAAACAACAACTCGATGGGCAAAACAAAGCGTACATTCAGATGATCTGGGTGACGGAACGAATCCGAAAATGAGAGAAATGGAGGCCTTTGATATTCCCGATGCATCGGGATGCCTCAAATTTCCTTCCGGAGGGTAAAACAGGACCAATGCGGGGCCGAACATTTTTTGCATCTGGAGACTAGAGGGTGGCCGGCCTACTAGAATAGATGGCCGGCCGGCCACCTCTCCCACAACCCCCAGAATTTTGACACATGTCCTTTGAATAGTGTTTTACCTCCCTATAAAAGCCCCAACCTTGGAACTTATTCATTTCATCACCGTTTCTCACAAAAATGGAGGCATTTCTCGCAGAAAATCTCACATCTTGGATCTCTTCTCTAGACGGCTCGGAAAAGTTGAACTTCCGGGGTTTCGGCTTAAATGCACTATTCCCGCTGAGCCGCACTCCACTGCACCTTCCTTTCCTCCATGCCGCGGCGAAGTTTTGGAACCCGGTGACTCACGTTTTCAGCTTCGGCGGTCAAGAGGTATGTCCCACTTTTGAAGATTTTCAAGTTTTGCTGGAATCCGAGCGCGGCGAGGAACTCTTGCCCCAACTCAACTTTAGCTATGCTCAATACTTAGGGCGGATGTGCGGGCTCTCCGCGCATGACGCTCGGTCCCTGATTTGTAACAGAATGTTGGATATCCCGAGTTTGGTCTACCGATTCTCCGATGCTGGTGACCGCAGCGACCATCATTGGCAAGGCTTCCGACAACATGCTCTCTGTTTGTGCATGTTATCTCATTTTCTGTTTGCCTCAAGCTTTGGAGGATCCAGCGTCCGTCTGATTGAAATCGCTCAAGGCTTGAAAGAGGGAAAGAGTTGCAGCGCCATGACATTGGCCGAGACACTGATGGGCCTGGATGCCTTCTACCATCGGGAGACAACCAGATTTGCAGGGAGTCCACTACTACTGCAGGTAATGTTTCCCACCTGATCTCACATATGTATTTGCTCACATCACTCGGCCCTCAGGCTCAGTTTTTCTCACAAGACCCTTATCTTACTTTTCTCTCATCGCACATCTCTCTATTCTTTATTCTCTCATTTTTCATCCCTCCCCAGATATGGTTGATGGACAAACTGCAAGTTGTGGACTCTTGTCCTGCTTACTCAGCCCGCGGCTACTTCTTTCTACAACGCCTGGTCGACGCCCTTGATGAGGGATGGTGGTTTGAATGGATGTGCAACTTGTCAGCAGATCGCATTGCCTGGCGCTGCCCTTGGCTCAATCTCCCGGCAATGAGCTACAGCATGTCCCGACAGGTCGGGGTTCGATTGATTGGCTTGACCCACTGTGTATTCTACTTTCCGTTCCGTATATTGCGCCAGTTCGGCCATGATCAGACTTGCCCTCCGGAGGGGATTGAGTACCCGGCTACATTTCCGATTCGAGGTGCACAGTTGGCTCGGCAGGCCGCAGCGTGGAGAATTAGAGAGCTCCTGGCCCCCGCCCCTACCTTTAGTTATGCTTTGTCTGACGAGTGCTGGGATTGGCTCAATGAGGAGACACAGACTGGGCCTAGGTCGGCATCGGAAGCTTCAACCAGCTCTGGAGGGGGCGCAGGGACACCTGACTTGACTATG
>CM069908.1:43634201-43835292 GCA_036172215.1 Camellia granthamiana | reverse complement strand
ACGAGGAAAAATACAGGAAATAAGTAGAATACCTCTCGCGCATCGTGAGAGAGGTGCTGCTCCGGCTCTCGTAGAAATAAATCCCCGGGTGCCCGGTCATTGAACCCAGTGAAACGACGAAAAACGGCCCGCGGAAGCACATGTACCGGAGGGACGTATCTCCCGGGAATAAAAGGACGGACTCTCGGGGGCAATGTCATAGGATCAAAGTCATCCCCGGCACCTGGAGGGCCTCCACCGTGAGGAAAATCACCTGCCATTTCGAGAAATCTGCAAAAAGGAGCAAAAATGAGCAAAATGAGCCAAAATTGAAAAAAGTCAACAAAAGTCAACTCCCGGGAAATGGAAAAGTCAACAAAAGTCAACTCCCGAGAAAATTTTCCAAATATTGAGAGAAACTTACCTCAAGTGGTGAAAATGAGAAAAAGAAGCCCCGAAATCAAAATTTAATAGGCTCAAAGTGCTTAAAACTGAAAGATTTCGCGAAAACAACTTGCATGGAAGGCTGAAAAGCGCGTATAAAATGTAGATCTGAAGAGAAAAATGGTCTGGGGAGCAAGGGAAGGAGTTTTTCACAACTTTGGGAGTGATTTCGGATTGAATGGGCAAGGGAATATATAGAAATGAGAAAAATGACCAAAATGCCCCTGCTTTTGGGCAGGTGGCCGGCCGGCCACCTTTTCTGGCTGGCCGGCCATTCCCTTTTTCTTCCTTAGCTGGTGGCCTCCCCAAGGGCAACCACCTGGCCGGTGGTGGTCCCCACACCCCCCTCTAGCTCTCTGCAAATTTTGAGGAAGATCGGGGTTCCCGGGACCTGAAAAAGTTTGAAAAAAGTGCACTTTCTGGCGCGAACTCCTCCGCCGGAACTTTAGCTACAATTTCTAACATGTGTCTCATCATTACTCATCAAAATCAAGGTGTATCCTTTTTGAACATGTTGTAACCTCTCCGGAAGGTGAATCAGAGGCCGCGATCAAGTTGCCTTCGCCGAAATGCACGTTTCCCAGCTCGTTGTTTCGCGACAAACGAGCACCCTGATTAGTGCTCATTTTTCATTGTTTTGCATGTAACTTGCATTGTCATCAACATTTTACATTGTCATGCACGATTTCTTGGTGTACCATACCTCTGTGCTTGAGCGTGCGTTGTCACGCATGTTCCTTTTTCTCATTACGATGCATTCACTCGCCGACACTGCGTGTGTCAAACTCTCGGAACCACAGGAATCACATTGAATATATGTTGTTAGCATATTGTTCTTGTTGAATTTCTCTCTTTTGCAGGCACGATATTGTATGTACGGTTCATTTGAGGCTGGTGCGACCAGACGAATCGCACAGGTATCGTATCTTCTCCGTGTGAGACGCGACGAGAATTGAATGATTCTCCGCATTCTTAACTGCATGAAATGTAGTTGTTGCTTTGCATTCTTGCTTAAAACTGTTGCATTTATTTGCGAATACTTGCTTCATTACAACTTGCTGCATTTGCACGAACATCGAGTTACATTTGGCTTCCTGCATATCATTTTGGCATTTTGCCCCTGCCTGCGGGCACGCC
The DNA here is from genome assembly GCA_036172215.1 of Camellia granthamiana. Classification (NCBI taxonomy): domain Eukaryota; kingdom Viridiplantae; phylum Streptophyta; class Magnoliopsida; order Ericales; family Theaceae; genus Camellia; species Camellia granthamiana. The sequence goes on along the minus strand of CM069908.1, from coordinate 43,833,732 downwards.
TGCGGGCACATATCTCTGCTTATCTTGTATGATTGTCTAAGTCTTCGGCCTTGTCAAAAATGGGTCGTCTCTGGGCTTTGACATTCACTCCCGTCACTTGTGACTTCCGAGTTCTGTCAAAGAGGGGAAACTGTAGACACCCCATTTTTGACCGACCTTAAGACTCAGACGTCACCGATTGAGCGCCCGGTGATGTTGCATATTGTGCTCGTTCAGAAGTCTCAGAGTCGCGGCCGTGTGCCCTGCCTCCGGACTTCCGAACTCTCTTCTGTGCCTTGCCTCGGTTTGCGAACCAGACTCGGTTTTCTCTGTTTTCTTTCCTGAGGGGAGGGAGAGGTCCAGTAGACCATCTCTCAGTGGCCATGGGCTACATTTCGTGGCCGTAGGCCATTTTGCCCATTTCGGAGCCCGGTTCCCGGTTTTCAGAGCCGTCAGGCCGTGTGCCTCGGTTCGGGACCGCCTAACCATCTCCGATTCCTCCGGTTTTTGGCATGCATCTCATTTACTCCCTTTCAAGGGACACTGGGGTCTTAGATACCCACTTCGTGGCCAAACACCGCTTTCGGTGCTTAACAGCCGGTTTTCGGGATCCCGAACTGCGTGTTTTGGCCCACGAGCATTCGTTTTGCATTGGTTTTCGTTCATTTTTGGCAGGTACCTCTGTTTTACCATAAGGAAGGTCACTGGAGGGTGGGATCACAGTAATTGTCTCAAACAACCAGTTATGCTCCTCCGGCGCCCCCCAGCGCCCGTTTTTCTCACTTCCGGGCTAATGTTGAACACCCTAGGACCATTTTCTTCGAGCCAAAACCACATATTTGTGTTGAGGAGACCCGGGAGGACCCTAAAAAATGGTGCTCGGCTAGTAATTGCATTTGACCCTTTTGAACCCCTCTTTTGAATGGCTTGTTGTCTCTCTTGGTTCAGAGTTGCCAGATTCCAACCATAGGGCCTTGTTGTACACACATGGGAGGACACTACCCTTTGGTGCTCGGCTAGCAATTTTCACTTTCCATTTTTGCCCCTAGCCGGCCGGCTAGGGGGGGTGGCCGGCAGGCCACCTCCAATAAAAAGGCCTGGCCGGCCTGCATCCTCTCAGTGCATACTTTACAGCTGTATAGCTGTTTCCCCCAGATAAGACCTGTATCCGGGGGATATTTTGGAGGGGAACACTTGGGTGCATTTCCCTCCACCTTTACACCCCTCCTTTTGTCCATATAAGGCAGCCAAAAACTTGTCCCAAGGGTTAGAAAAATTGCCTTCAAGCATACATACACACCTCTCTCTCAATCTCTCTAAAATCTTCAAGTTTAGTGCCATTTCTTGAGCATCATCAAGCATCACCATCACCAATCCATTTCCAGCAGCAAGGAAGGATTCTTGGGAGGCTTAGAAGCAACTTTCATCAAGCCAAGAGGTAGCAAAAGTGAGGTCTTCAAGGGTAAGTCTCAAATTCCCTCTTTTACACATTTTCTTGCTTCTTTTCTTAACCCTACTTGCTCACTGTTTTGAGCTCCGACCAATACTGAAAGTGGTCCTCTTTTGAGCTATTCTTGATGTTTGTTCAAGGGCTCAACTCTGTTTGAGCCCTCCATCTTGCACTTCTTTCAATATCCTCTTATATGCCATTATTTTGCATTGAATATTTGGCCTATGTGTGATCTGATTTGGAGCATCTCATGAACTGATATTGTACTTATTTGAGCCCCTCTTCAACATTGAAGAAGGGATCAACCTTGTTTTCATGCTCCATATGCAAGTTGCTTTGAATCCATGTTTCGCCCTTGTTTTTGCATGCTTTTTCTAGCTTATGAGTGATCTGTTTTTGAGTATAATGTAAACTGTGAGTGGGCCTATTTTGAGCCCCTCTTCAACATTGAAGAAGGGCTCAACCCTGTTTGGCCTCTCTATCATGCACTTGCTTCATAATTTCTCATATTTACCGTAAACTTGCATGATTTGTTTGACCTACATATAGTCTGTTTTGGAACATGTCATGAACTGTGAGTGAGCTTATTTTATGTCCCTCTACAACATTGTAGAAGGGATCAATCTTTTTTGGGGTCTTCATGTTATACTTGCCTTTATATCTCATCTTTGACCCCATTTTGCATGCTTTTTTAAGCTTATCTAGCTTCTGTTTTCGGCCATCATCAGTACTGAAAATATCCATATTTTGGCCTTCTTGTCATATTTCATTAAGGATCTTTGCTGGTTTGATGAATATTTGGGGTACTTCATGTTATAGCCTTATATATCCTCATTCTTGCATAGCATTTTTACCATGTTTGCATACTGAGTTGGGGGATGTCATCTACTGAAAATGTGCATATTTTTAGTCCCTCTTCAATGTTGTAGAACTGTATTTTTCATTTTGAGCATTGCATATATCACTTGCTTCATGATTCCCCTCTTTTCCCCATTTTTGCATGCTATTTTTGCCATACTTGTGATTGTTTTTTGGCCATACTTTGTACTGGAAAAATGCTAGTTTAGGGGCTGCCTAGCATCTGTCTTTACACTTCATGTCCATATTGTGCATGTTTGGCATAGCTGCAAGTCATTTCGGGTGCTTAGCATAGCATTTTGGGCATCGGGTGTAATTTTGCTATAATTCGGGGGCTGTTTTTGCATCATTTTGGCTGCTGAAATTTGCATTTTCCATATGCCATATGCCACGTCTCATTTCGTATGCCATTTCATGCCTTAGGGCCATTGCCTCGGTTTGCGTGCCCACGGGCACGTATTTCGAGGCATCTCATTTTTTTTATCTTCCGACGTCCTATGTGAGTGTGGCTGAGGCTCACTCATGTTGGTATAAGCCCATCATTGCATTTGCATGCCATTTCATGCCTTAGGGCCATTGCCTCGGTTTGCGTGCCCCGTATGCACGCATTTCGAGGCACTTCACTTTTATCCGACGGCTTCTTATATGAGTGTGGCTGAGGATCACCCATGTTAGTGTAAGTCCCTTTTGCATTCTGTATGTCATTTTAGCATCATTGCATTCCAAATGCTATTGCTTCGGTTTGCGTGCCCGTGTGCACGCATTTCGAGGCACTTCACTTTTCATCTATTGGCCTCCTGTGTGAGTGTAGCTGAGGCTCACTCATGTTGGTATAAGCCCATGTTGCATCACATATCTCATTTTAGTCCTGTTGCATTCCGTATGCCACTTTCTCGATTTGCGTACCCGTGGGCACGCATTTCGAGACATCTCATTTTAGTCTCATTATATATCATATTCCAGGCCGTTTCATGCCTTTATGTCATCGCCTCGATTTGCGTGCCGGTGTGCACGCATTTCGAGGCACTTCATTTTCATCCGCCGGCCTCTTATGTGAGTGTGGCTGAGGTCCACTCATGTTAGTGTAAGTCCAATTTGCATTGCGTATGCCATTTCATGCCTTAGGATCATCGCCTCGGTTTGTGTGCCGCGTGCACGCATTTCGAGGCATCTCATTTTCATAGCATTGTGCATGCTAGGTCATATGTTAGCTGCATTTCATGCATATCATGCATATTGCATCGTGTTCGGGATAGGAGTTAGCCCGGGCACGGGAAACGAGGTACGTTCCGTACTCCGAGTGACGGAACGGATCTCAATTCCCAAGTCACCGACACTCCGGATTATCCATGATGGAGTTAGGTTTTGTTGTAGCATTCATATGCATTCATCCTATATTGAGTTGTGCAATTCGGCTCCTCGGCCATCATGCATCGAGATACGTGATTGGTGGTACGAGGATCGAGGCATGCATATATTTGTGAAATACATTGCTAACCCTATGCCCCTTTCCTGCTCTCTGTTGCAGCAAAATGAAGAATCAGCAACTTTTCGGAGTCTAGCACGCTTTTCGAGAAACATTGCAAAACAGAGGCTAATTGGGGCATCCCAGTGGATTTCCGCGCAAGACAGCTCCAACGTACATCATTCATCAGAATCAAGGCAGCCCCTGGCTTGCATGCCAGTTTTATATTTTTTCTTATTTAATTTGTTAATTAATTAGGAATTTGTATATTATTTGGACTGTAATATTTTGGACTGTAATATTCTTTTTTTATTCGGACTGTATTATCTTATTCGGACCCTCTGCGCGAGGGCATAACTGTAATAAGTGTGGGTGAGTGTGATGTATGTCTTCCAACCCCACATCTTTCTTCCCTTTTATTTACCTGCTTACGATGGTTAGATATAGGGCATATTTCAATTAGCATACAGTATGACAGCATGTTTGCATCATTCATCTGTTTTGCACGCACCGGGCTCGGCGCATCATACAAACTGCATTTGTATTTCAATTCCAAATTGAATACGTGTTAGTTGTAGCATTCCATATGCCATGTTTAGAATAGCCGAGCCTACTATAGTTTGCATTTTTGCATGTGTTGCATTAGGCATTTCTGTATACTTAGGATCATGCATGATTTCTAATCGGTTTTGTTTTGGCTTGGAGTACTCGGTGAGTTTTATGCTTTAGCATCCTTGCATGCGTGTGAGTGTTGCCATGTTAGCATGCTTGCCATGAGGCTATTTGCTTATATGATATAACTGCCTGAATGCCTGTGGGTGGAGGTTGTGTTATTTGGATTGGGACAATTCATCAAATGTTTGTTTTAAGCCCACTAGATAGTGGCAACACCATGTTTTCTAAGCCCACCTAAGGGTGGCAAACCCACGTCTTAGCCTACCCGCGGGTAGCACCATCAAACCATTTTCAAACAAACATGAAATGTTTTGTTCCAATTCAGACGAGTCAGTCTATACTTGTATGCTGCGCACATCACATAGTAACCTAGGCTAATAACCGGAATAAGAACATACAAGGCTTTCAAAAAACAGATATCATGATTAGTAGAGGCCGGTCTTTGACCGGCGAGCGGGGTGCTCACGAAGTGACCTTCCCCAATCGTACCCAAGTTCCCGAGCCGAGGCAACTTTGGTGATGACGGACACGTGGCCTTTGGCACCGAGTCAGGGTTTCCTAAATTTCTCATAAAAAAACATTTAGGTGGCGACTCTGTCTCTGGCAAAGCAGTCCATGTTTGGCACTTCTTTCAAAAAATCTGTTTTCAAAACGATTTGTCGGATTTGGACTCTTTGGTTCGAGATTTAGAACCGTGACATTTGAGTCCTTCGAACTGTAGTGACCCAATATCGAACCAGAACGGGGGGGACTCGCACTCCTCTCCCGGGATGCGTTCGGGGACGTCTACAGTAAGTAAAGCACGTGGTCAACGCGTGCAATGTGTATAAAAGGAAATTGAACACATGTAAGTAAAGCACGTGGTCAACGCGTGCAATGTGTATAAAAACTTGAACACATATAAGTAAAGCATAACGGGACAACGCATGCAATGTGTATAAAAGGAAATTGAACACATGTAAGTAAAGCACGTGGTCAACGCGTGCAATGTGTATAAAAGGAAATTGAACACATGTAAGAGACATGTTATTCATGATGTTGAAGTGCAAAGTACTGCGACACAGTATAATTGAAGCGATTTGTGGAATTCAAAAGATTCAAAAAGGATACGGGAAGGGATGTCCTCGCAAGCATGGAGCACCGTTCATAGAAGGTATGGCTTGAGGTCAACTCGAAAGCCTACTAATGTTCCCAAAAGTGCATTTCCTTGCACTGCCTTGAGTAATGAAGGTGCCAGACCATAAAGTTGACCCAAATAAGGGCGCGGGAGATGCATTGACCGCAATGGGAGGTTATCGGTATCAACTCCGACACTTTGCTGCCTTGTTCTCCTTTTGCTTTACTTTCCTTTTTACTGGTAGTTTAAGCACATTGCAACGCCTTAGGCAGGTTCCACTTTTTCAAAAGTGTGTATTCTTGCAAAACACATGATGGAAATGAAACAGCTATTTTGTGCAAAAAGGTGTTACATTTGTACTTCCTACGCGTCGCATTGCGTGGCATCACATAACAATGTGAATGAAATTGAACTTTGTTTGAAAATTGAGCATTTGCATCGTAATAATCAGGTAGTGAACCGACTTACAACTCGATAAGCAAAACAAAGAAACTCGATGAGCTAACCAAGTGTGCGTACAACTCGATAAGCAAATTTACAACAACTCGATAAGCAAATGGGCGTGATGCCGCAAAAATCATCGCCGGACGGCATTGGAAGTGGTTCCAACCTCAATTTCTCAGCATGTTCAACTCATGAACAGCTCAGGGAGCAAGAAGGAAGACCACCGGCCATAGGGGAAAGCCACTGGCCTCAAGAGATGGCCATCGGCCAGAAGCTTTGATCAATCGGCCAAAAGTGGTGGTCGGTCGGCACTATATTTGCCCGGCCGGCCATAAATGGCAAGGACCAGCAGAATGCTGACATCTGTCCTCCACTCAACCTTATCCTCTACAAGAAGCCTCAGCTTCGTAGTTTTTCTCAATTCCACATTGATTTGCTCCAAATTGAAGAGTTTCTTGCCCAAAATCTCACAACTTGGATTGCTAATTTGGGATGGCTCGGAAAAGCTGAACTTCCGGGGCTTCGACATAAATGCACTATTCACTTTGAGTCACACCTCGCTACATTTTCTGTTTCTCCGTGCCGCGGCGAGGTTTTGGAATCCGGTAACAAATGTCTTTAGCTTTAGCGGGCAAGAGGTATGTCCTACCTTTGAAGATTTCCAGGTTTTAATGGAATCCGAGCGCAACGAGGAGATCTTACCCCAGCTTAACTTTGGCTATGCCCAAGCCTTGGGGCAAATGTGTGGGCGTGCGATGCACGACGCCCGCTCTTTGATTTGTGACGGAATGCTGGATGTTTTGAGCTTGATTTGCCGGTTTTCTGATGCCGGTGATCGCGGTGACCGTCATTGGCAGGGTTTTCGTCGGCATGCTCTTTGTTTGTGTATGCTATCTCATTTCCTGTTTGTCTCAAGCTCCGGAGGATCTAGTGTCCGATTGATCGAGGTTGCCCAAGGCCTGAAGGAGGGCAAGAGCTGCATTGTCATGATCTTAGCTGAGACGTTGATGGGCTTGGACGCCTTTTATCGCCAAGAGATAACCAGATTTGCGGGGAGTCCACTACTGCTGCAGGTAATGTTTCCTACCCAATCTCACAGATGTATCGCTCACATCACTCGGCCCTCAAGCTCGGTTTTTCTCACAAAAACCCCTTTCTCACTTTTCTCTCATCGTATACCTCTCTATTCTTTATTCTCACATTTTTCATCCCTTCCCAGGTATGGTTGATGGACAAGTTACAGGTTATGGACTCTTGCCCAGCTTACTCAGCTCGCGGTTACTTTTTCTGGCAATGCCTAGTCGATGCCCTTGATGAGGGCTGGTGGTTTGATTGGATGTGCAGCTTGTCCGCAGACCGCATTGCTTGGCGGTGCCTTTGGTTCAATCTACCGGCAATGGGCTACAGCATGTCCCGGCAGACTGGATTTAGTTGATTGGCTTTACTCATTGTGTGTTCTATTTTCTATTCCGGTTCCAGCGCCAGTTTGGCCATGATCAGACTTGTCCACCAAAGAGGATAGAATACCCAGCTGCATTCCCAGCTCGAGGTGCGCAGCTTGCTCGGTATGCCACGGCGTGCAGGACTAGAGAGCTCCTGGCCCCCGCTCCCACTTTCAGTCGCACTTTGTTTGATGAGTGCACAGATTGGCTTAATGAAGAGGCACAGATCGGGCCTAGCTTGGCGTCAGAGGCTTCGACCAGCTCTGGGAGGGGGCGCAAGAATATCTGACTTACCAATGCCTCAGATTTATCGCTTTATTAGTACTTCCAAGTTTTCTTTATAAATGTAATAAAAAGCAACTTCATTTTGTATGCAAGAGCAGGAGAACTCTGTATTGAAATCAATGAAATTGAAGGTTGTGGGTACTGAAGATTTTCTGCTTTGGTCCAAAAATGGTCTTAGTTGTAAACAGATTTATTTGAACAAAGACAACTTCTATTAAAACCTTTCAAAACTATTTTCGATATAGATCAGAACTGGACACGTCTGAAATTTGTCACTGAGATGCACAACATCGGAGCCCCCCTGCAACTGGAAAGTTGCCCCTAGTTTGAGTAGCATCGCAGCACTTCATAGCAACGGGAAGTTGCCCCTAGTCTGAAAAGTACCGCACTGGAGATCACAACCGAACTCTTGAATGATGAATAGACAAAGAAGACCGAGATGATCAAGTGGACAAAGTTGATCGGGAAAAGTTTATGGCTGGACTTTAGGAGGAAGTTGCCTACGTATCCCAAAGATGGGAATCAAGCCTTACGTAGTTTAGGCTTGGGTTCACTGGAGTATTTTCACTCTCCTTTTGCGCTCTAACTTTTGCCAAGGCCGCCCTTTGCGGGTTTTCAACCTTGCGAGCTCAGTTTTTATAATTTCAAATTTTTCATGCTCTAACTTTTGCCTAGGTCGCCCTTTCAGGTTTTCGGCCCAGCGAGCCTCTCAGGGGTAATATTTCTTCAACTTGTCCATATTGATCGGTTGGGAAAACTCTAGTCCATCTAGGTCCATCAGAACCACAGCTCCACCTGACCATATAGCTTTGATGATGTAGGGACCAGTCCAATTAGGTCTGAACTTGCCCCTTGGGTCGTGGATGGGAGCTCGGTTGTCCTTGAGCACCAAATCTCCTTCCTTCAGATTCCTGGACTTAACTTTCTTGTTAAAAGCCCTGGCAATTCTGCGATGATAACCTTGAACATGGTACAGTGCTTTCAATCTGCGCTCATCAAAGAGCATGAGTTCTTCAAATCTACTCTGCTGCCAATCCGCTTCAGCTATCTGACACTCGGCCAATACTCGCAAAGACGGAACCTCAATTTCAATAGGTAGAACGGCCTCCATCCCGTAAACCAATGAATACGGAGTCGCCCTAGTAGAAGTTCTGATTGAAGTCCGATAGACCCACAGAGCAAACGGCAACTTATCTGGCCAGTCCCGGTAAGTTTCCACCATCTTTTGCAATATGTGTTTGATATTCTTGTTGGCGGCCTCAACCGCTCCATTGGTTTGTGGCCGGTACGTGGATGACTTATGAAACGCCACGTTGTATTTTTCCAACAAGTCAATCACTTCCTTCTTGAAGTGGGAACCGTTATCTGAAATGATTTCATTTGGGACTCCATAACGACAGATGATGTTGTTTCTGATGAACTTCGCGACATGTGAAGCCTTCAACACCGCATAAGATTGGGCCTCAACCCACTTTGTAAAATAATCTATCGCAACCAAGATGAACTCATGCCCATTTGATCCCTTCGGAGTGACAGCCCCGATCACATCGATTTCCCAAACTGAAAATGGCCATGGCGAAGTCATGTTGTATAGTTTCGACGGCGGGATGTTCATGCGGTTCGCATGAATCTGACATCTATGGCATCGCCGAATAAAACCGATACAATTCTCCTCCATGGTAGACCAGTAGTAACCCTGTCTGAGGATCTTCCGAGCCAACATTACCCCGTTCATATGTGCACCACATTCTCCTCCATGGATGGCCTCCATCAGGCGCTTTGATTCTTCAGCTTCTACACACAGCTTATGCATTCCCAGATGTCCTCTCTTATACAGTTTACCCCTGCAGATGATAAACTGAACGGCCATTCTTCTGATTGCCCTTTTATCCTTGGCATTTGCCCCTGGTGGGTACGCCTCTTTCTCCAAGAAGTTCCAAATGTCGTAATACCAGGGGTTGTCGTCCTGAGCCTTATCTATAGCGGCAATTGATTCATACGCTGGCACAAACTTTTGGTCAATGATGACCGGACGAATTCGGACTCCAAACGGGATGTCTATCATGGAAGATAGAGTTGCTAGTGAATCTGCGAACCTGTTGTTCTCTCTTACTAGATGAGCAAAGTTTAGCTTCTCAAACCGAGGAATTAACAAATCCAAGGCCTGGTGGTACATTATCATCTTTTCTTCCTTGACTTTCCAGTCTCCTTTTGCTTGAGACACAACAAGGTTCGAGTCCCCAATGACGTCCAACCGTTTTGCCCCTAGTTCCAGGGCTGCTTCTAGACCGGCAATGCATGCCTCATATTCTGCTTCGTTGTTCGAGACTTTGAACCGGAGTTTGAAGGCTAGAGGGATACGGGAATTGTCGGGTGCTATCAGCAACACTCCTATCCCATATCCGTACTGGTTTGACGCTCCGTCAAAGTACATCGTCCAAGTTTCATCTTCGATGTGCAAAATGGCCTCATCTGGGAATAAGTACTCAACTGCTTCACCCCCTTCCACTGGGTGATCGGCTAAGAATTCTGCTACTGCTCTTCTTTTGACTGACTTGCGTGTCATATATTTCAGATCGAATTTGAAAAGCAACAGCAACCAACGAGCTAGCCTACCCGTAAGTGTCGGTTTCTCGAAAAGATATTTGATGCGACCCAGTCGTGAAACCATCATTACGAAGTGAGCTAACAGGTAGTGCCACAGCTTCCTAGTAGCCCATACCAAGGCTAAGCAAGCCTTCTCCAACGGTGTATAGCGAGTTTCATACTCCAACATCTTCTTACTCAGATAGTAGATGGCCCTTTCTACCTTGTCTTCTGATTCTTGCGTGAGCATACAGCCCATTGTAGTTTCAGTCACTGACAGGTACAATATCAACGGTCTCCTCGGCTCTGGCGGTGACAACACAGGTGGGTTCTGCAAGTATTCCTTGATCTGTTCAAAAGCAGCTTGGCATCGGTCGTCCCATTGGAATTTCTTTCCTTTCTTCAGGAGACCAAAAAGTAGTTCACAAGTCAAGGTTAATTTTGAGATAAACCGTCTTATGAATTGCACTTTACCCAGAAAGCCTCGCACCTCCTTTTCAGTCATTGGTGGTGGCATTTCTAAGATGGCCTTGATTTTGGAAGGGTCGATTTCAATGCCCTTTTGTGTAATAAAAAACCCTAGCATTTTTCCCGCTGTAACACCAAACGTACACTTCTGAGGATTCAGCCGCAACCGAAATTCTCTGATCCTTTGAAAAAACTTTTGCAAGGCGGTGTAATGGCCCTCTTTTTCTTTGGACTTGACAATCATGTCGTCCACGTACACCTCAACCTCTTTGTGGATCATGTCATGCAATATTGTGGTCGTGGCCCGTTGATATGTAGTTCTAGCATTCTTTAATCCAAACGACATCACTCTGTAGCAGTATGTCCCCCACGGGGTGGTGAATGCAGTCTTTTCCCGGTCTTCAGGTGCCATCACTATCTGATTGTAGCCCAAGAAGCCATCCATAAACGAAAGCAAAGCATGCCCCGCTGTGAAATCCACCAACTCATTAATATGCGGCAAGGGAAAGTCGTCCTTCGGACTAGCTCTGTTCAAATCCTTGAAATCCACGCACATCCAGATCTTGCCATCTTTCTTTGGCACCGGAACAATGTTGGCCAACCAAGTCGGGTATTCGGATACCAGCAGGAAGCCTGTGTCGATCTGTTTGGTGACCTCTTCCTTAATCTTGATGGCCCAGTCAGGGCAGATCCTTCTGAGTTTCTGTTTGACAGGTCGGGCCTTGGGGTCAAGAGGGATCCGGTGCTGTACAATCTCAGGATCGATCCCAGGCATGTCTTCATAGGACCACGCGAAAACATCTTTGAAATCTTTTAATAAAGCGACTAAGCGCTCGCGTTCCTCCGAAGACAACGTGGACCCGATCTGGACCAGCCGCGGGTCCTTCTCAGTACCAATATTCACAGTAGTGATTTCATCAAATAAAGGTTTAACAAAACTTTCCTGCTCTTGATCAATTAATCGTTGCAAAACCGGAGGAATTTCTTCCTCGTCTTTTTTGTCAAAATTTTGAAAGTCCTGATTCAAGCAATAAATCAAAGGCACAGAAAAGTACTCAGAAACCATATCCATATCACTCTCATTAAGTACTTCCAAACCGTCCGATTCTTCTGTTACAACAAACTCAAAAGAGAAAGAAAAAGATGACCTGGACAGGACTGTGGCATCCGGGTTATCACCCCCAGGAATACCGGACTCAGACTCAGTTGAGCTGGAACCTGATTCCAACTCACAAGACTCGGTGGAATCAGATTCCGGCTAACTACCTGACCCGGTGCTGTTTGACAAAAATCCCTCCCCGTACTGCCAAATGAGGGAGGGTGCGATGGATGCATCCAAAATAGTTGATGGTAGGCCCGCAGCCGTTTCATTTCCGATCATGGACACCGAGAAGTTATCCCCCAAGCACTTCTGTTCGACCGGAGGATCTGAAAGTAGACATGCCAGTGCTACCCCTATTTCGATCTCGATATCCTCGGACTCCATCTCCTTGCTCTACTCAATCTCAACTAATGGATTCGTCTGCTCTTCGGCATCGTCATCCCCGGATAACTGTAGGTCAAAGAAGATCTCAAACCCTGGCAAGTGCCTCTTCTCGGCATTCAGCCACGGCTCTGGGAAGCCACAAAATGGAAAGTCCTCCCCCTCCCAGACGAAGCGTCCGTTTAGGGTACCCTGAATGGGCCGGTGCATCAACTCAAAAGGCTTCCCTATCTGTTTCGCTCTGGCTCTCCCAGCCATCTCCTTACCTTTCCTTAGCCAATCCTCTTTGGTGGGCAGATAACCCAGACCAAAGGTGTGTGGGTTGTGTGGCACCTCAGCCAATGTTGCAACGCCCTTCCGGCTGCTCCTTCCCAGCCCCATCCCGGGGATGTGTTGGAGCTTGTTCATGAGGTATACTGCCTGAGCACTGACATATATCCCCTCGTCAGCAGCCATGATGTTCTATACAACCCGAGCCTCAGCTAGGGTAAAACCCGATATGAACACATCCTCCATATCGCGCTCAATTTCTAGAACAGGTGTAGATACCTCCGGTGGTGGATGAATTGATGAATTTCCAAAAACAATGGCTACTGCCTTCCCAATTTCACCATTTGATGCAAGGTGGATGACATTGCCTTTACCTGATGCAGCCACAGCCGTCCCAAAAGCAGGTTGAAAGTTGCAGGAACCTCTAAGACATGGAATTCTATCTCATGTTGTCTCGGTCCAACCTTGGTCTGAACTTCTACTGTTCCCATCACTTCTCTGCTCGTGTTGTCATACGCCCAAATCACCTGGGCCGTTGGTGCAAAGTCTGCGGTTTTTAAACCGATTGCATATGCTGTCCTCGCCGGGCAGACGTTGATGGCGGATCCGGTATCAACAAGAACCACCGGGATCCATTTGTTTCTATATTCGACCGAAATGTAGAGTGGCTTATTGTGGTTCGCCCCCTCAGGCGGCAATTCCTTTTCGGAAAAAGTCAGCATCGAGGTAGCTCCTCCCGGAAAGACTAATCCTACCAGCTGCTCTGGCGTGGTTTCTATCGAGAGCTTGGCCTTATCCATGGCCGATAAGACAGCTTGCTGGTGCACTCGCGATGCCATAAGCAGTCCCCAGATGGAGATGTCTGCTTGTATCTTTTTTAACTGTCTGAGTACAACCTCATCCTCAAGTTGCTTTTCCTTCTACTTCTCAGTCTCCCTATTCTTCCCAGATGCCTCTGGCTGATCCAGGTGCAGGGGTTTGAAATACCGCCCGCTCCTTGTCATGTGATCGACTTCCCCAATGTACCATGTATCGTCTGGTTGGTTGCTCTCCCAATCCTCGTCCGTGTGGGCAAGACATAAATCATCGTCCTCCCACTACATTCCATCGACAGCTGACAGACACCTGTCCGGCTCTGGTATGACCGTTCTCGTACTCGCAGTACTCTCCGTCCGTACGCTCGCAACGTTCTCTGTTTCTGTGCACATAGCGGTTTCAGTCCCCACATGGGCCTTAGCTTTCCTGATTCTCTCGGAATCTTCAAATCTTTCCTGTTCCGACTGTGTCAATACAGCTAGCTGTTCGATAATTCCTGTATTCAAAATGCTCCAATCCTGAGCGAAATTCTTGACACCGACGTTCTCCGGCGATGTACTCTGTTCTTCGACCCTTCCAGCCGTCACTGACATTCTTGCCCCTGCCGGGCCTTGTCTTGGTTGGAACTCTTCCACGATATCTGGTTGATCATCCAACCACCCGGTAGCCTCCGCTGATTCCTTATACTCGAGCCAGTTGACTGCTGCGTCCCCTGGATCTTGGTCACTGTAAAACTGGAGGTTGGCAAGGCCCTCTTCCACAGTCGTCAAATTATCTGTCATCCGTCCCAAACCATCCCCTTGGATTACACACAGCTCTATCTCCGTTGGCAATTCCACACTTGGCCCATCTTGGCCTGCTAACGAAATGTAGTCACTCGGACTGTATACCTTCTCAATAAAGCTCCCAGATTCCTCGGACTCTGGCTCAACAATCTTATTCTCCTCTGAAGTCTCCTCCCTTCTGTCTTCGATAGTCACCACCATTGGCTCGAGTTGGGTTCTAGAGATGTCCAACATGCACAAGTTAGTGCAGTTGGGAAGGAACACCTCCGGCTTAGGTAGGTAGGAGGGAGTGATATATACATTGGGATCGTAAGCCACGGTCCTAGTCTGGATAAAGTTGATTCTTTTGGGAGGTGGAGCTTGGTTGTGTGGTGGGAGAGGGTTTGTTGTGACATTGGGCTTTTCGGGAGGCATGATTACCCCGTTATCAACGAGATCTTAGATCTCATGACGTAATCAGTAGCATAGGTCGGTGTCATGACCGTGCTGTTGGTAAAATGCACAATATTTTGGTTGGGTTGTGGGTAGGGGGAAGTTTTTCTGGTAGTGGCCGCGGCTCTAGGGGCTTCAAGTGCCCTTTCCTGATTAAAACCCCCAGAGCTTTGGACAGGGGCATATACAGTGGAGCGAAGATTCTTTGGTTTTTGGGTGGGTATTTGGCTGTTTGTGTACGGCTTCCGAACGCACCGGAGAATGGCGTAGCTGCCATGGTTCTTGGAGGGGGGTTGGTGGTGACCATGCTCACTTCGGAGGCTCTTGTAGCTGTAGCGCCGCTCGGGCCTACATTAGCGTTACGATTGAAAGTCCTTCGGGGTTGTTCTCTGTCACTATTGATCAAGCCTTGCTTCAAGGCATCCTCGATCTGTACTCCCATCTCATGCAGATCTGAAAAGGTAGGAAAGTGGAGTACGATCATTTTCTGCATCAATTTGTGTTGGAGATTGCGCACGATCATCCGAATCTGATCCTTGTCGGTAGGTCTTAGGGTCATCATTGAAGCCTTAGCCCTCCAGCAGGTTACAAATTCCGAGAAGCTCTCCGTAGCTTCCTGTCTCGTTGTCTCAAGATCACGGGTCGTAATCTCAATCTGTGTATTATACGAGTATTGTGCAATGAAGGCCTCAGCCATTTCGTCCCAGTTTCTCTTGACATCATCTTCTAATTTGGCATACCAGATGGCCGCCATACCCGACAAGGTCCGCCCGAATAGGGATAGTTTCTGCAGTCTGGTGAGGCCCATTGGCCTTAAGATATCTGAAAACAATCTCAGGTGCACCATGGGGTCCCCGGATCCATCAAATCGGTCGATATGCGGCAACTTGAATCTGTCCGGCAGCGTCACAGCTGCGTCGGTATATCCATCTTCAATGTCAGGGATGGTCTTGACTCCCTGGGATCTCTTGAACAGCTTTTCAAGCTTGCTCAACTTCAATGTTGTGGGGTCTGTCTCGAACTCAAAGGGGGAGTTCGGTAGGTTGGTAGGGGTTTGGATAACTAGGGTAGGATCTGGGGTGGGATCGGGGGTGGAGGTGGCCCCGTGGGAACGTCTATATCATTCTGAACATTAGTTGTTTCCCCGAGTGTTGGAACTCCTGGCGGGGGAGGAATTTGATGCGAAGCAGACGCCCCGGCTTGCTGTTGTAGCCTCATGATTAACTCTGCTTGTTCAGTCATAACTGTGGCCTGTTGCTTGGCGAACTCCGCCTGTCGAATAGCGTCTTGCTACATTGTTTTCATGCTTTCTTGAAGCTGGCGCACCATCTCCTCTAAACTTGCCATACTGTTCTGATCTAGCTGTGTTGTCGGTGTATGTTCCCTCTCTGCGGGAGTAGCAGGACTTTGATTCCTGCTATATCTAGGTGGGGTGGACGAAGCCCTCTGCACTGACTGCTGAACCGATGTTTTCTGCCTAACTGCCCTCCGTCTAGTAACCGGGGGTAGAGAGTGGTACACTGGCTGTCTGTCTACCAGATCCTCAGATCGATAGAGTCGACGACTTCTAGTCCAGAGTGCTTGGGGAATATCTACTGGGTTAGAAGCAATTGCGCTAAACTACCTAGCAAAAAGATAAATAAAGTGATAATAAGGAAATGAAACAACCAGATAAATGGACAGCATAACAGCGTAAAATAAACACGCAACACACAGTTGGGTGTCACAGCACACTGTTGATGAGCTGAATACACTGTTCCTCAATCACTTATCACTGTTTCCCAAATCATTGCCCCTAAGTCTGAATCTAATACCCACAGATAACTGATCCTCAAAACCTCGGTGCCCGCAGGCCTGATGCCCCAAACTCACAGACCAATATGTACGTTCCTGTAGAAATACACTCTAAAAGCACATAGCAGGTAAAAGAGAGCCAAAACACCCCTATGTTAGGGTAGGGTTTCCCTGTCCTATTTTGTCAGGAGCTAGGGTTTCACTATGCACGCAGCGGTTTCAAACAACCTATATTGGGTAAGCAACCTGTCCTAGTTTGGAATGGTCACTATGGATTCCGAATATGCACTAGGTCGAATGGTGGAAGAGGGTGCCCCGGTAAAACTGGGGTTTATGTTCTCATACTGTCAGAGCCCATAACCGGTCAGCCTTATGGTCATGCCTTGACAAGACAAGCCTCCGGCAAATCGTTCAGGAATGGCAAATGGCAAACACGGTGTCCTAGGCGCACCAATGCACATGCAATGCAAAGAAACACAAAAGTGTAGTCAAAACAGGATATCACGAGTTCGAGTCAAGCTCTCTAAAGTCCCCAGCAAAGTCGCCAGAAACTGTGGACGCGCCCCGTGGGACTTATGCTACCACAGTTCGGACTCGTTTTGTCACGGTTCTTAATCTGAACCAAAGAGTCCAAATTCGACAAATCGTTTTGACAAAAACAGATTTTTGAAAGAAGTGCCAAACATGGACTGCTTTGCCAGATACAGAGTCGCCACCTAAATATTTTTTAATGGGGGAATTTAGGAAATCCTGACTCTGTGCCAAAAGCCACGTATCCGTCATCACCAAAGTTGCCTCAGTTCGGGAACTTGGGTACGATTGGGGAAGGTCAGCTATGAGCACCCCCTCTCGCCCGATCTGAAGATCGGCCTCTACTAACCATGATATCCGATTTTGAAAACGTTATGTGTTCTTATTCCAATTAATTAGCTAGAATTACTATGTGATGCGCACAACACAAAAGTATAGACTAGATCGCCTAATTTGGAACGAAGCATTACATATCCGTTTGTTTAGAAAATGTCTGAAATTTGCTACTCGTAAGTAGGCTAAAACACGGATTTCAACGAGTTGTTCCAACTCAAACAATCCAATCTTCACCCACAGGCATTCAGGCAGTTTATATCACATAAGCAGCTAGCCACATGGTAAGCATGCTGTCATGGCAGCACTCACACGCATGCAATGATACTAAAGCATAAGAACTTACCGAGTACTCTGAGCCAAAACAGAAACTAATTAGTAATCATATGCATGATCCTAGTTCATGTTAAGATGGCTAATGTAACATATGCAAAATGCGACTAAGATAGGCTCGGCTAATCTACAATGACGTGTGAAATACTACAACTAACATGTATTCAGTTTGGAATTGAAATACAAATGCAGTTAGAATGATGCGCCGAGCCCGGTGCATGCAAAACAAATGAATGAATGCAAACATGTTATCGTACCGTATGCTAATTGAAACATGCCCTAGACTAACCATCGAAAGCTAGTAAATAAAAGGGAAGAAAGACGTGGGGTTGGAAGACATATACACACTCACGCACACTTATTACACAATTGCCCTCGCTCGGAGAGTCCGAATAAATATTACACAACCAAATGAATGCTGCTAAATTAATTATTACAGGAACTTCTAATTAATTAACAAATTAAATACAGAAGGAAAGGTGGCCGCAGCCCTGCCTCGGAATGCGCGAATGATGCATGCTTGCCTCGTCTCGCCCAGAAACTTGCTGCCATAGCACTGTTGCCTCTGTTTACACTGCCCTGCTCCTCTGAAAATTTGCACAAGTCCCCAAGGATGCTTCTCTGAACACTGGGGAGCATCACCGACCAAGTGGGAACACCACCGGCCGAAGGAAATGGTCATCGACCAATGGTTGAGCCACCGGCTAATTATATTTGGTCGGTCGGCACTCCAAGTAGCCGGCCGGCTATTTTTTCCTGTAGAATCCTGCAGTTGACAGCAGCAGAGGGCAAGCAGTGTATGGCATGGAATTTTCAATCAAATGTGAGCATGGACGCACTCCCTATCATGCAATGGACTCAAGGGAGCATGACCCTCGACCCTCGGGCCATCAATTGCGCATTTCGACGCGTGATGGCCTAAGAGGTCAAGTTTGCAATTCAATGTAAATGAATGCAACAAAAGAGATGAGTGCTAACACCTTATCATATTGATGTCAAGGGCGTCGGCGACTGAGGATCGAGGCGCATTACATCACTTTGAGTACGAGCGCACCTCAATCCCCATGTTTGGTTTGACACCCTAAACCAAACAATGCAATGTATGCATACAAACATGGTTCAAGTATGCGAAATGACTCAAGCTAGCAAAACATGCCAAATGCAGATGCCAACCAAACATGCAAATATGCAATGTGCTAGGAATGCAATGCTACAATACTACCTAGGTAGACAACTAGGCAAAATGATGATCATGTAGTAATGCATTAACTACAAGGATGTAATAATCATGCAATGTGATGATGATACTACAAGACACAAATGCATGGACTTACACTAGGATGGAAGAACCTCAGCCACACTCCAAAAATAGTGGCCAAAGGTACTAAAATGATGGTGCCAACATGCAAGACAAACATGCCAACCGATGGTCCTAAGACTAAGGCATAAAAAGCCAACTTTCAAGCATACTTAAAAGAAGACAAACATGGACTTTAGACCAACAAAATCAGTGCCATGGCATGTTAGAATGAGCCTCAAAACCCACACACATGGCATCCCAAATGATTCAAGCAAAGAGGCATACACCAAGATGAAACATGGAGCACAAGACCACAACTCTTCATGGCTACACATGGCATGAACTAAACAACCTAAAACAGAGTTCTAGCATGCAAAAGTGAGCCTCAAAACCGACTGGTTTGGCAGCCCCAAAGCCTCAAACATATGGCCATGCACAATGACCCATTCCTAGGCATGAAGGACCTACTCTTCAAGGCATGAAAGAGATGGTAAATGTAGGCATACAAGCATGGATTAGGGGCTGAAATATCATGAGAAATGATTCCAAAGCACTGAAATGACCCAATTAAAACATGCTCATGACTCACACCTTCAAGGCTCACAAGCCAAAAGGCAAAGAGGCTACCCTAAACATGGCAAATATGATTAAACCAGCACCTAACAGTCCTTAAGCATGGAAAAATAATGCTAAAACCTTCATGAAGCTAGGCTATAACATACAAGAATCATGGCCTAAATGCATGGCACATTTCTAGGCAAAACGAGGGAATGCAAAGCAAGTTCACTATGCATGAAAGGGGCCACAAATCCGACCAAAAACAGAGGCAATATGTGACCAAATAATACCTAAAAACCTCTGAAATGGAGCCAAGAACAACTACTCATGCATGCTACCATTAGGAACCAAAAACATGCACAAACGAGAGACCAAGGAGAGGGGTGTCCCTCCCCTATGCAAGACCTCAAACCTCCTTCTTCACCACTGAAAATCCACTGGATTTCAGTGGTGAGAAGGCCAACACACAATGGGTACCAAGGCTCAACAAAGGAAGCACCAAAAGGGCCAAACAAGGCCTAAGAGGGGGAGGTCGACCCCAAACAATAAAATGGCCTTAATGAAGTGTTTTAAGCATACAAATACAAGACTTTTTTTAGTTATACACAAAGTCTAAAACAGTAAGCAAGATAGGCAAAAATCTAGTGCAAGATTGGGGAAAATAAAGCAAGATTGTTACCCTTGAAGAACAGTCCAAGAATAGCAAGGTCAGGCCCCTTCTTGTGATCAAAACCAGCTTAAAACTTCAAGAACAAACCCTCAAGGCCTCCCAAGTCGAAGCATGGTGTGATAGTGCATGTCTTAGTGCAATACTATGAACTAAACACACTTTTAGGCCACAAAACACACACAAAAGAGGAGAGAGAGGGAAATATAGAGAGAGAGAGAGAGAGTGATGTATATCAGAATGTATATGTATAAGCTCTGGTTTTTTTGTTCAACAAGCCCTAACAATGGAGGAGGAGGGGCTCTTATATAGACAATGCAAAATGTCTTGAAGCTTACAAGACAAGATAAAAGAAAGGGTCAAGGAGTTCAAACTTCCCAAGGAGGCCAAGCTGAGGGTGCAAACTTCTTGAGGAAGCTTTGACAAAAGGTCAAGCTTCCTCAAGAAGCTTGACCAAAAGGGGTCAACCTTCTAGAAGGAAAGGGGGTGCAAAGGCTCAAAACAACCACACCCGTGCACGGGGAGCAGGGCTTGTGCATCCCAGCTGGCACAGCTGGCATGCACCATGCCTGAAAGGTTCAAAAGGGCAAAACCAGCCAAGAAAGGAGGTCACCGGCCAAAAAAAGTGCCGGTCGACCATCTAAAGTGCCGACCGGCCATTGTTAACAAGAAACCAAAGTCGGTGGCATCAATGAATGGCCGATGAGGAAAGGGGAAGGCCGGTGAGGTGTGGGGATGGCCAACAAGCCGTTCCCTACCCTCCAAAGCAAAAGCACAAGTGTTTTGTGCAAAACCAAACACAAAACAATCGAGTTGAGAGATCCTGAGGCAGGGCGCGGAGCCGAGACCTCCGGGAACTCAAAACGAACGCAAACATGGATGATCACCAAGCGTTCCAACGGTGACGTCCAAGTCTTGATGACGGTCAAAAATTGGATGTCTACACCTTGGCATATTTCCACCATTGACCCACGTCTACCTTCAGGTAGTAACTCGCTAGAGTCACTCTTAGTTCATTATCTTCGATGTGAAGCATCTCAAATGTCTTCATAGTTTGTTCGAGCCACTCATCCGCTTTCTTGGGCACGGGACCGCCATGGAACTCATCCGGTTTGGCCCGCAAAAACTCTCTAGTAAGGGAACTCGCCCTTGACTCTGCGGTGTTCTCTCGGGCTTGATTCTCCACCCTCAACAAGTTCATAGACTCTCTTAAAGCCCCTGCCATTTCTTGAGCTAGGGCCCCCATTGCGGTTTGACCCGCTTGTCCCACCTGCTTGGCCACATTAGCTTGGCCTGCTTGCTCGGCCATATTAGCTTGGTTGAACCATTCTTCTTGCACCGAAACCCTATGGAATGGTACCTCATGCACACCTCGGTGAGCCCTACCATGCCTCCCGCCTCTACCACCACGGAGTTGACCCCTTCTTGACATCCTAATAAAGGACACAAGAGAAATAATTTAGCACATTAACTCATATGTGCTCGTAACTTGACTCACACGTTCAACTACAACAATTCTATATATTTCTCTATCATATACACAATTCAATTTCACTCCACATAAGCACTTAGTCATGTGAACACATATGGACTATTCTTTTACGATGAAATCCGTCCCACGAAAAGCCAAGAATTCTTAGTAGAACGAGTATTGATCAAGTACCCTTCTAATGAGACTTCAAGGAATTTAACAGGCGCAAACAACATCCCAAAAGTCCAATCCCATACCCATTTAGTCACATAAGCATGTTATCACATGGCCACAAAATGCATAAAACTTCCTAAACATGCTAAATGAATCCATTGTGGTTAAACAACCACTTCCCATAAGCTCCAAGTATTCAAACCCGGTAGCACTGATACCAAGTTGTAACGTCCCAAATTTCTAGCCCGTATGATAATACAACAATCATGGCTCTTTCAAGGAAAACCGAATATAAATCTCCAAACTTACATTACATGATACAATAGTCCTTCATGCAACAAATACATTAATCCAACAACAAGTAAATAAACAAATAAAAACCCCCAAGGGTTTACAAGTTTCCAAGACTTGAGCCTAATTACACAAAACGGTTATTCAAACCCACACACATACAGCCCTTGGCTTACACACAGAGTCACAGCAAAATGAGAGTCTCGTACTCTCAATACACATTTCCTCGCCTTTAGTTAGGCGGCATCACCACATCTTTTCCTGCAAAAAAATCCCGTAGGGTGAGCATGAAGCCTAGTAGGAAATCCTTAACAAAGTATATACATTTTATACAAGTCTCAAGAGATGAAATGCACATGCCATGCTATGCCCATTTTTGAAGATAAATCACATTTTCATCTTTTGAAAACCATCATGCTCAATGATGTCATGCAATTTCAATTGTTCAAAATTTAACAATTTATTTTAAGGGCGGTACATACGACTCTGGTAATCCCTAAGTCGGTGTCAGCAAGTAGACTATACAAGTACTGCCAAATTGTCATTTTTACCGATATTAACTGGAAGCCTCGACATCTATTCGCGCGGGTTTTCGGTCTTTCACCCCGGACTCTCAGGCCAACTTATTCAATATCATCTACACTACTTATCAAGACTTACCAACGTATTTATCCCAAAACCATTTCATGAAAACTTATTTCTCAACATTCTTTTCTCAATGCAAGTTTTCAAATGAACTTTCAAAGTTTAATGTAATCAAATGAACTATTATGCCAATAACACAACATGAATATAAATAATTTTATTCCAATTAATCATCCAAGGAATAACACAATTCCCTCTTCTCAAGTATCCTCAACAATTAGTCATTTCAAGACTATTTCAACGTTTTGAACAATAATTTCCAAAATGAACAACAATTCTCATATTCCCTAAAATTCATCATTTATATAAATATAAATAAGAAATTTTCCAAACATCCATTTATTTTGACACACAAAATAAATATAACAATATCATTCATGGATTTTCAGTCTCTTTTAAAAAATATCCAAATTCTAGGTTTTCTCACCAAAACTATACAACTCAAATCCTTTGAAAGAAAACTTTTCAAAATCATCTTTTCTTCAATCAACGAAGATCAAAACCCATAAAGATCATTTTAAAGAAATAAGAGACAAACCCACTTTCAAAATCGCTCAACTTCTTGAATAAACAATCAATTTTCAAAACTATCGAAAGATGATTTCGAAAATCATATAGATCTTGCAAAAATATATATATATATATATAACTCTAAGAAAATCCCTACCTTAAGTTTTGAATAAGAAATGAGATGAAACCCCTCAAAATCAACAGTGTCGAAACTCGATCTTCACCGCACACAATGAAGCCCTCGAGAAGTTAACCAACTTTGATGAAGAACCTATTGCAAAACTCTAATGGATCCTGAGAAATCAAGGTTTTGATCCAATTTGGCGGAGGGAAATGTAAAGAGAAGGGAGAGGAAATGTTTTTAGAGAAAGAGAGAGGTATACAAAAGTGATCTGAAATATCAGATTCACGAACTGATATAATATGGTCCGCTTGAGCGTGGAAAGCCTCGCTTGAGCGTCGAATACACCTTCCCAGTACTTTTGTAGACAGGTCAAACTTCTAGAACCAAACATTCTCCGCTCGAGCACATAAACGGCCGCTTGAGCAGACAAGCAACTTCGAATGCATTTTGCATTTTTGCTTCGGGGGCGCTGCCCCTTGACCCCGCCAGGGCGCTGCCCTCGGACCTGCCAAGGGGCGCTGCCCCCTAGACCCCCGTGAGCTGACCGGGCAGCTCGATCCCCGACCTGCCCAGTCGAAGTGGAAAAACATGAAAGATGGGTCGAAACCGGGATCGCTACAGTGGGAATTAGAAGAATTGAGGAGAGTGAGAGTAATGCTCCTTAATGAACCTGCTCTTAGGGAATGAATGGTAGATAGATTAAAATGGAATGCAGATAATTTTGGTGTGTTTAGTGTTGCTTCTGCCTATAAGTGGAGTGCATCATCTCTGAATCTGTTAGCAACTTAGCTAGGTTCATATGGAAGAATGTGGCTCTACCTAAGGTACAGTTTTTTGGGTGGTTGGCATGGAAGGAGAGGACCAAGACAGCTAGTTATCTTCAAAGAATAGTGTCCTTAATGATGCTTCAAATGTAAATTGTATTTTCTGCAGGTCTGAATTGGAAGATGTAAGCCATGTGTTGCTGTTATGCCCCTTCATTTGGAGGGTCTGGTCCAATATTATCAGGTGGTGGGGTGTCTCTTGGGCAATGCCTGGATCAGTGCTTGGTTTGTTATAGTGATATGCTGGATTTAAACTTAAAAAAAAAGGAGTTGGCCATCTGGAAAGTCATACCATTGGCGGTGCTATTTTCTATTTGGAAACAGAGGAATGAAAGTATTTTCAAGGGCTCCCCGGTGGACTTTGAAGGGCTGTGTGAGTCTATTAAGCTCAGAGTTGCATTTTGGGTTAGAAATTCTAACCCCTCTTTTATTTACTCTGTAAATGATATTGCGTATCATTTGCAGCAGGTTCGATTATATATATAGGTCTGAATTGTGTAGTGTAAGGATGTTGCTGCTGGGGCTATTCTTCTTGGCAGAGTGGGGTTGATTTTCTGGGAGATTTTCTCTGTTTGCTAATTTGATCTGTTTTGTTCAATCTGGTTTACTTCTGTAACTAATGCCGATATGTTGAGATTTTGCTGGTCTTTTGCTTATTGAATGGTGGCATATTGAATGATCTGAATTGTTTGACATCAGTGTAGAATAATTGTTTGACATCATCAGCTGGATCTCTGTTTGAGGGTTGTTGGTTTGTTGAATGATCTAACCATCTTTCAAAACACAAAAATTTTAATCTATTAAAATAGCCAAAAATTAAAATAGCCAACTTTCCAAACGAGGCCTAAATACTGAACTTCCTCACCTCTATCATTCTTGCCAAAGCTTTTGTGTGTTTTTTTAGGATGAAGCCTCTCCCCTCCCCCGTCACAAGGCAACCATGTTTATGGGTTGATCAATGACCATAATGAATTTTGGGGAGTTTACTTTTGTACAAACATCCTTTAAATCATTGCTGAATTTTAAGCCTTTCGAGATGGGCTTAACATCTCGTCAACCTTAACTTGAGAAACATTGAAGTAGAAATGGATGCTAGTCTGGTAACGGACCTTTTAAATAACAACAATAATCCCCATCATATACTTGACAACACCATCCTACATTAAAAAAAAAAAAAAGGAGAATTATAGCACAGTGAGATAAAGAAAAAAATATTATAAAAATATATGGGGTGTAAGTGAATCTGTGATGGAATATAAGTAAAAAAAAACTATAGGGTGCAAGTGTGACTTGCACCACTCTATATTCGTGTAATTTTTTTTTTTTTTTAATCCCACTGAGATATAATTATCCCTTAAAATACCTCATGGAAAAAGTTATAGGGTCAAGTCATAGGGTCAATCAAGATTAAACACAACTATGAAGAAGCAAATCAATGCGCTAGTTTGATGACCAACATATAGTTAGCACCATGCTATAGGGTTTCATTTTCTTTATCTAGCTCTATTGGCTTATTTTTCCTATGAAGGAAAATACTATAAATGCAAGCATGCTAGTAAGGATTGAAAAATCCTCACAGATTAAATTCAAGCCAATTATCAAGCAATTGGGTTAGCGGCTCTTTTGCCTCAATGAAGAGGACTTCAAAATTGCCAAGTGTAGAGAAAAAAAAAATTAAAAGGAGGGAGACAGAGAAAGATGATTAAGTGAACAATTGAGGTAATTGAGTGAACAATCAAACTAGTAATTAATTTACCTCTACTCTTATGCTTCGAAAAGAGAGTGCAGAAAATTAAGTGCAGGAAATATAAATGACAAGAAAAATAGAAATCAATTATCTTTGATTTGAGTTTTGGATCCCCTACAATGTAGCCAGGAATGACTATTTATAGGTAAACATTTGTAGGAAAAAAACTACCTAATAACTACCCTACTCTTCCATCTCCCACACTTCACACTTTATGATCTTCCACTTCATCTTTATGTCTCTATAACTTACTTTAACCTCCAATTCATACTTCATGTTCTCCATCATCTTTTCACATTTCATAACTTCTCATTACCTCCAAATAAGTAGGAGGGTGCCACATGTTCTGTAATTATATAAATAATAAATAATAAACAATAATAAAATTATAAATTTATGGTGGCAACATTACCCCCCCCCCCTTCCCGCAGCCCTTAAAAATGATGTTTACTTGAATTTTTGAAGGGCTGAACCAAGCTCATGACTAATCTAAGCAACAAAATAATTCGAATAATATGAACAAAGTGCCTCGAATGATATAATAGCACCAATAAAGTGCTTCAAATGACATAATAGTACCAATTAGGTGCTTCGAATGAGCATTAAATTATGTCTAGATGTCTCGAATTATGTATATAAAGGCCTTGAAGGGATATTATTTATATGCTTCGAATCAGCATATCAATCCTTTGAAGGAAATTAAACAATTTTGTTTTATTCGTACTTCAAACACTTAGAAAACTTGAAACCTTTTGAAGTAGATTGATGTTGCTTGCACTTAGAATCATTCAGAACCTCATATTTTCATGATTCATCTTAACAAGCTTTGGAGGTGGTATAGAGGACCAAAAATCACCTTTTTATGGTTAAAGTGTTTATAAATGATCAAATTCATCATTCGAAGGTCTTGCGGCAAAGCTTCAAAGGATCAAATCACCCCTCAAAAATTGGAGACATTGATACAGAGCGAACGTCATCTTTTGAAGATACTTACAATGAATTTTCAAGGGACCAAAACCTCCCTTCGAAGGTCAAGACTGATGCTAGAGGAACAAACTTTTCTTCGAAAATGTCACCACATACTTTAACAAAGGCTTCAAGAGAGACCTTTAGAGCTTTGAATATGGGTTTTCAAAGCTAAGATGTGTTCTTCATAGATGCAATGCATCATATGTCATGGAACTTTATGTTTGCATGCAACCCCAAATAACATCATACAATTACAAATTCATTATAGGCCAAGTTAGGAACACTTGGCTAATCTATTTGGCATAAACATATGTCCAGGAATATAGACATGTGACCTTCAAAGTGTAAACCACAAACAATTTAGCACATAAAAATAAATTTTTGGGTGGCCACTATTAGTAATGGACCAATTATGCTCAGAGGTGTCAATAACATATGAAAATCATGTTTCGAAGAAGTCAATAGCGGGCCAAAATCATGCTTCAAAGGCACCTGTGGCATGCTTCATAGGCCTATGAAGCTTCAAAGCTATTTTAAGGTCATATAAGAAGACTAAATCAAATCAAAATTAAGGAGGGAATGGCTAGGCGTCCATGGAGATTGGGTAACGAGTACGATGGGCAATCCAGTAAGCTTGGACTTGGAGGATGGCAACCAGTGGTTCGCAGACATGACGGTCGAGGAGGTGGGGCTTAGAGGGAGAATAACATATACTCAATGTTTGTAGACAATATACTAGTATCTATGGGGGCACAAGGGCTATTTAAGATCTTCCCAAACTATGGAGTTGTGTTGGATGCGTATATTCCAAACAAGAAAAGAAGATCTACAGGGTCCCGATTCAAGTTTATAAGGTATGATTGTTCGGCAGCAGCAGATATGGCTCTGTAAAAAGCAAATGGACTTTGGTGTGATGATAAAGCACTAAAAGTTAAAATGGCTAAGTATAGAAAGGAATATGATAAAAGGATCGAAAAGGCACTTCCTGTACAACAGTAGAGAAAAAGGGAAGGTAACCACTCTGCAAATGTTGCCTATCAAGGGAATAAGTCCTACGCTGATGTAGTTAGAGGTAGGGTTCTTCAACCCAATTCAGTTCAGACTGTGAAGGTTCAGAGAGGAGGGAATGGATGGTTGTATGAAAATGCAGTAGCAAGGGTAAAAATCCATCTCTCGACTGCTGATCTGAAGGATTAATTACACAGACGTGGGCATGGTGATATCAAAATTAGAATAGGAGTTACACTACAACAAATTACACTTTTGACGACTAAATTTTTAGTCGCCAAAAGTCAATTTTTTAGTCACCAAAGATTTTTGCCGACTAAAATTCTTGGTTGCCCGTTTAGTTGTCGACTAACTGTTGGCAAAAGAATTGGCGACTAATTTTTTTTTAGTCGCCGAAAGTTGCCAATTGGGGACTAAAAATTTAGTCGCCCAAAAGAAAATATTTAGTCGCCAAAAAAAAATATTTTTCATCTTCAATTTTTTAGCTACCAATTTTTTAATCGCTAAAAACATGGCACTACTTGTTGGCTACCAATTTTTTAGTCGCTAAAAACGTGACACCCCTGTTTGGCTACCAATTTTTTAGTCACTAAAATCATGGTGCTCGTTTTTAGCTATTAATTTTTTAGTTGCCAAAAAATTTCATTTTTTTTTTTTTGGCTACTAATTGTTTAGTCGCCAATAAGTTCCATTTTTATTTTTTAGCTACTAAATATTTGGTTGCCAAAAACTCTATTTATTATTATTATTTTTAAAATGCACAAATTGAATATTTTTCATTAATTTCTAAATTATATGTATTCCATTATCAATGCAACCTGTAACCTGCACATATACAGAATAATACATCTATCAATTATAATCTAAATCCATTATCAATAATACCCATTTCATTATCAACTATCCAAAAACCTTAACTTGTAACATCTTATTCCAAATATCATATAAATCCATATCAACCAAGCATAATCCATCTAAATTAAATATTACATACAAAAACACTGAATTCCCAAAATAGAGGATTATAAAAAAATAAAAATGCTCTTCGTACACAAAAATAAATATCCACAATAGCCTACGCAAAAATAATCTGTAAAAAAATAAATAAATAAATAATCATTAGCACTTATTCAATCAAATTAACATTTCAAATTATAACAATCAATGTTAAAATAGCTACGTGCTTCAATGCAATAATCATGCAGCATGTAAGAATATAATCAAGCAGTCTAATTAATACTGTTGCTTCCATTATATCCACTGGGGGTTTGATATATTTACACACAAACACATAAAAATAAAGCATTGATGGCACCAGTAAAAAGAATGCACCTCACGTGCAAATTTCCAAAGATAGCTAATAAATTTCTACTCTACTCTTTTGAACATATGGCTGACCAATATTGTAAAGGTATCAATAAAAATAATATAAAAAAAGAGCACCTCAAATTCCTTTTAATGTAGACTTAACATGAACAATATCCAGAGCTTCCTGAAGAGTGAAAAAAGACACAATGACGTTCACATATAAATCAATCCCTATTTCTAAACTTGAAAGGGAAAGGGAAAAATAAGACTCTAAAAGCATTGATGGTTATAACTCATTGTTAAGACTGTTATAGTAGTATAATACAAACTAAAAATTAACCCTAGTGGATTTCACAAACTCACCTTGCTGTGTCAGGAGCGATTTTCATCCGAAGGTGCCAATTTAAAGCTGATCCATGGGCAGGTCCTGAAAGCAATTAAATTAAAAGGAGCCAAAAAAAAAAAAAAAAAAAAAAAAATCACTTTTAGAATTAAACTCTATCTAAAAAAAAATAAAATATTACCATGTAATTGAGTTTCCAGGGATCCATTCTGCATCAATTCATAAACAAGAAGCCTTGTTTCGCGACGAATGCTATAACCTAAGAGAGAAGTTACATTTGGATGCTGAATTTTACTCAATAAATCCACTTCAGTCTGCAATTCCAAATGAAAATTCAAGAACAAATTTTTTTTTTTTTTTTTTTTTTTTTTTTTGTGTTACAATTACAAAAATCTAAGCCTTGAAAATGCAAACAAAAACACAATTTTAATGACAAATGGTACCTCAAATTCTTTTATGGAATCCTGACTTCCACCGTCTAGTCTCTTCAAGGTGACATCAACCTTGTCGTTCAACCGGGCCTTGTAAACACAACCAAAACCACCCTCCCTCAAAATATTACTTTCTTGAAAATTTTCCGTAGCTATTTCGAGTGATTTGTAATCCATCAAAGATACAGCTCTTTCGTTACAACTCATCCTCGAGGAATTGTATTTACAACCAATAAGGGGAGTTAATGAAAACCCTTTTAGGGAATCTTCAAAACATCACAATACAAAGTGTCTGATGTAAATTTGACTGAAAACCACAAATTAGATGGATGAAAAATGAAATGGGTATTGCTGGAAATGAATTAATTACCTGAGTTATATAGATTTTTGTTGTGGGATTTGAGTGAGTTCTTTCTTTGGTAAATCCATAAACATGTTAAAGATAATATGATTGCACCCAATGCATTAGAGGCAACAATGAGTGCTATAACAGTCTTATTTTTTATGGTTATTCTTAAACCAATCTCTAGAACCCATTACTGATTAAATTGCAGTCTCATTCAAAGGAAGAACCAACTTCATAAGTATGGATTAACCACATCAGTCATCAAAAGCATAATATTCTAGAATGATACATGTATGATGTAACATTTCAAACATATGTTGGTAGGCAATCCACCTTGCAGATTGCCATATGCCAACCTCTTTCAAGTCCAATGTTAGTCAATAACCAAAGCAAGCCTCTCAACATCGACTCAAGCTCATCAAGATAAATCAACACCTTGAGGCTCTGGTTTGTATGGTTTATCAGATCCTATCGAACAAGGAAAAGCTTTTGTACCATAATTAGTTAGTTATTGGGCATCCTTACAATATATTTTGAGTGTTGAAATATGACTATTTAGCAGAACATCTGGGCTCAGTACAACATTTGCAACAATTAGTCTGAAGTTAATTGTTCAAAAAAGTAAGAGAAAGCAACAAGAAAAATAAAAGGAAATACATGGATTCTAATGCAGTAAGTGAAGCTACAATTACCTTGGCATTTGTTGAACCACCAAATATTCCAAGCCATCCAATTAGCCAAAGCCAAATCCAAAACAGACATTAGGAAACAGTTTAAAGGCACAAAAGATGGTTAAAGAATTCAACTTTATTGATACATGTCAAGTAGAATTGACCCAGTTCATTCTATTAGTTCAGGAGTCTTCAACTAGTGTCACTACAAGAAAATCAAGATTTAACAGCGTTTTTTATTGTGTCAGCCTGAAAAATGCTGCTATAGATGGGCTATTGTAGCGGTTATTAACTGTAACTAAAAATAAAATTTTTAGTAGCATTTTTTCCCTAAAACGCTGCCATATATTTTTTTATAGTGACAGTTGACCTCAAACGTTACAAAAAACCAAGCAAAAGGCCCGCCAAATTTTTTTTTTTATTTCGCGCGAGATCAGTTTTTTTTTTTTCTTTTAAACATATCAGAATTTCAATCTTAAAAAAAAAAAACAAAAACAAAACCGTTCTATACCTCTCCTTGATTACAACTTGTGCCCTAGTCTATCAACACTCCTTTGCGAAGTACCAGCACCTTCTTTCATCCTCCACCGCGGCGTGTTGACGACGGCAAGCTACCACCGTGATTTGAAGGTTAGTCTACTCTATTTGTTTCTCTTTCTCTATCCCCCTCTTTCTTATGTCTCTCAATTTCTCTTCCCCCCCCCCCCCCCCCCTCTTTCTTCTACTGTCTCTGTTTTTCTTTCTCCCTCACTGTCTTCTTCCTCCCTCATCATCTGTTTGAAATTACACCCCAATTCATGTTCTTTACTCCTTTCATACCAATTAGCAAAACCCTTTCACTCTACTTTGTTTGATTTAGGTCGGTTATCTTGAAGGATTTTGATTTGGGAAAATAATTTATAAAATAGATATTTTAACATGTTTTGCATTCTGATTATGATATTCACACACACACACATATTTGATCATCTATGATATTCATATTTTAACCAATTTAATTAATGAAGTGAATGGATTGTTGTTGATACTACAGAGTAAAATCTCATACTTGAGGAACCATTATGTATGCTAGGTATTTGATAAAATGCCACAAGGGATAAATGGCAAGGTTAGCTACAAACGGCTCACTTTATTAAACCTCAAGTCAAACTTACAACATCCAAATCAACTATTTTATTAACCAAGGTTTATGTTTGCTTAGGTGGAATGATAAGTATGTGTCAATAACAATGTTTGGCCCAAGTTGATGGGGGACCATATTCTCTGGTTTATGTGCATGGTCCTATCACACACAGCTGATCATTATTGTTCAAATTGAAGTATACATTATCAGATGTCTACAAATGAGAGCACACAAAAATTGTGATATGAGTTAGTTGTTACTGAGATTAATTATTATCAGATAATGATAATATCTTGATATTAAATAATAGGGTAAATTACATTGAGCATTTTTAGATTTAAAAAAACTACAATAAATCACATAAATTTGACATAATTATACTGGTTTCACGTGTTCAAAATTAATGTAAATGGGGTTTAGACACATGGATAAACAAGGTAAACACATATTTAATATAATAAAAGATGCAAATATTATTTTTCCATCCATATGACTAACGAATTACGGATGAAAAAGATGTTAAGGGTTATGTGAACAAAAACAATAAGGGATCTCAATATAATTGTGCTAACCTTACGAGACTCAATATAATTTCTCTGAACCTCAAGGGAGGTTAGATTAATTTCTCCTAAATAATACGTACATTATCATATTTATACCACATTTGTCATTTCATATGACACATCCACAACCGTTGGATATTAACAGAACTCATGTAGGATCCATTGCATTAAGAATTGTAGATGTGTACCATTGGGTATTAACAAAACTCATGTAAGACCCATTTTATCAAGAACATTAGATTTGCCACATAAGATGATATACTAAATATCATATAAAAAGATAGTAAATATAGCATTATTAAACTTCGAATATGGTATAAGATTATTCATCCTTTAGAGCCAAAAAAACTAAAATGTAATTAATTATCCATTTCAAACTAATATCATAAATTAATGGCCAAATAGATACTTTTATTTCATTATCTCTTCATGGATTTATCCTCTTGTATTTTGATTCTTGGTATTAGGGTATGCTTCATGCATATATGTATGATGACTCTAACTAGGTGGTGCCAAGCAATCAAAACAAATAAATGGAGACCAATGAGGGGTATTTAAAAAAAAATTAATGTCTTCAATTTTTTGGATCACATGTTTCGACTTTAATATACCAAGAAAATGAAATTATCTTGTTAATTCAATTTTATTAACAAAATTTGGAAGAAAGAGAGGGCAATCTTTGACAAATTAAGAGAGTATTGTTATGCTGGAAAAAAATATTTCGAACGTTGAATGTATGGATTAGACTTATCCTGATGTGAATTTCAGAATACTAATATACATATACTTCTATAACAGCCCAACAACAAAATCATGCAGTAGCTTCTTCCAATAAACAATAATTGTCAATAATGAACAAGAAAATACAAAATAATATCTTGTATATTAAAAACGTGTTGATTTTAGATAAACAAATCTAAGTATAAAATGATATCCTACTCATTAAATTCACGCTGCACTTGAGGGAAGTTACCAGCCATTCCATATCATTAAAGGCCTCTAACGTTTCCAATATATGAAATCTCTGCATGACCACAAAAAAATGTATCTTCAAACTGACAAGTAGATATGCATACATCTAATACCTCGTTAACCTTAAAAAGCCAAACCAAAACAATAGAAAGGGAATGGAATTTGAAAATTAAATTAAGAAATTCTTTTTTTGTTGTCTATGACCTGTAAAGCATACATTGAGAGTCAAAAATTTTTTATCACATCCAATAGCAGTAACTAACTAACAGAAGCTTATCTATGACTGCTAGTTTTCTGTCCATTTATTAACAAACATCTAACTGGATACTATGAAGTTCATGAACCCTAATCAAATTTGTCTATAAGAGTTTCAAGATTAAAAATCATAGTACTCAATATTGTTAATCATGTTGTCTAAAATTAAATGCCTTTAAAATTTAAAAATATTAATTAATTTTGAAAAAAGAAACATAATTTGAAGTTGAATGTGAACTCTGAGCATATGATATCATAAACCAACATATGATTTAAAAGAAAAATAATATAAGAGACCAAGGAACGATTATCAAATTTGTTAATGGATAAATTATGAGTACAAAATCACAACTTATTGTTACAGTATTCACTAGCTACTTAAATAATTAAATTTAAGTAGGCCTTATTTCATACTAACAGAGTAACCTGGACCGAGTCTGGTAGGCCTTATTTCTTCAGTTTGCTATTTTGCTTAAAGGATTGGTAAGGATCATAGACGACAGTAAAGATCTGAAAATTAGAACAAAAAAGAAAGAGCTTATAGTGGACAAATTTGAGAACATATATGGCTTTCTTGGGATGGACTAATGAGATCGGCTTGCTGTTTAGGATAGGGAAGAATTTCTACCCTGATCTGTCAAACCTGTAGAGTTCTGCAGTTATCTTTACGCTCCTACCCTATGGAAATGCTAGTTTATTATGAGTTAGGTCTGCCTCTTAGTTCCCAGTTCATTCAGATTAGCATTGCAGAGAAACATTGCTCAAATGTAGAGCGTGAGGATCATTGTTTTCTTTCTTTCTTTTTATCTCCTTTTCAATTTTGGTGGACTGACTTCATTTGGATTTCAGCTTTTATATTGTTTAATATATTTTCATGTTGCCGATCCATAAACAAAAAGGTCAAATTCAGATTGAGCTGGAACATATGCCATCACTATTCTTCAGTAGCTGGAATATTATGAAGAGTTCAAAACTCTGCCTGGGAAAATATAGTTGGTTCTGTCAATTATTTCACAGAAATTTTCCAGGAAAATTATAGTTGATGGGAAAATGTATGTGTTCATCATAGAAATTTCGACTGTGATATAGGGTTACTTGGGACGATTGCATGTGTTCATCTGCCTTTATTTATTTATTTTTCCTTTGAAAATCTTAAAGTTCACCCAATAAAAATATGTGAGATTCTTATTGATCTCTTTGGTCATTTCAATGATGCTTGTATGGAGCAGAAATGTGTATGTTAATTCTTCTTGATTCTGAATAACTATATTCAATGATTGTAATTGTCCAAGTAGGAAATTTGTAAAATGCATAACAAATCATGTCAAATGTGTCTTGAAAGGGAAGCCTTGAGGAATCTATGCATAACCCATTGGCTCTTTTCCATCAGAGTTCAAACAACTCATTGAAGCTTTTCATTCTTTTAGACATCAAAAGAGCATATTGCTAATAAATTGCCTAGACATTTCAGAAGCATCCTAGATGATCAGTAATAATGGCTACAGCCAAGATTCAATATAAGTCATATTGTTTAGGAAGAAATGCACCTGTAATTATAGCATTAGCTCATGATTTCCAACTGGACAGTGATTAAGGCCCGTTTGGGAAGTGAATTTTTTATTTTTTTTATTTTTTTTTTAATGTGGTTAAAGTATGAGGTGAATACCAATTATGTTTGGAAAGGACTTTTTTGCCTTTTTTTTTTGCAAAAAAACATGCAAATAGTAGAGTGAATAGGAAAGAATATTTGACTTTTTTTGGATGGATTAAATCTTATTTATTTATTTGTGAACTTTTTGATTTTTTAATGACTTTTTAACTTTTAGTTAAAATAACTTATTCCCAAACGAACTCTAATTGACATCCTGATCCAGTTGGATGAATTCTTCTTCAAGACTTGGTTGAGTACCAACGCTTGATTGCAATATGTGCAACTCCTAGATGTAGAAAGAATCCAGGATTTGTGATTCTTGTGCCCATGGAGCAAAGTCCATAACTCTAGTGCTCTGATAGTTCATTTTTGATTGCCTTTTTTCAGTAAGGTAAGGTTAAATGACTTAAGAGTCCTTTAAGCAACTCTTTAAGCGGACTGAATTAGATGGGATTAGCATTCCAAAGACTATTAGTCCTGAGATTATTAATTCCTTTGGGAAATGCTAGATTAATATAAATTTTGACTTTTCATGAAAAAATGTAAAATATGGGTTGGGTTTGAAGTGATGTGGTAGAGAGGTGATGTGACTTAAATAAGAAGTGATGTGACCCAAGTAAGATGATTGTGACTCAAATAAGATGATGTGCTAAAATAGCATGTGCTATTTTAGCACATGCCAAACGAGCATTTAATATAGCCTATAAAAGTAGCTCAAGGCCTTACGTTCTTGCACACGACAGAGAAGCAAGTCATGTACCGTGTTATTTTGCCATTAATTTTGATTCTCGCCAATACGATCAATGGATGATGGGTCGTACTGATCCACGTGTTCCAGGGTCTGATGACCTTCGTCCCTTTGATGCGTGCCTAGCAAGAACACTAGGTGAGATCATAGAAATGGGTTTGTTATGTTTCCCAAAACCTAAAACTCCGAGAACATGAGTTGAACCAATTCAATTTTTTTTTTTTTTTTTGACAAAAAGAAAAAACAAATACCTTTACACACACACATATAGAAAAAGAGAATTGGCAACAAGTTCCACACCCACCACCTTCAAAAGCATGTTCATGTCTTTGAATTCTACTCCCTCTTCATTTTAGTAGAAAGAAGGCACAAGTGACAGAGTAAGAAGAATAGTATTTTACTGCTGAAAGCTTACTGCTGAATTCTCTAGTTTGGTAATATATTTATGTTTTACTTCTTAGTTTCGGAAAATTAAAGTAAGAGCAATTGCTTGCTGTTATATATATCAGATCAACCATCAATTATTATGGACCAGGATCCTTTGTTTACTCAACTAAAACTAAATAGATAAATTCTAGAACATGGAATACTCTGTCCTTGAATCTTCTATACGTCCACTGTCCAATATACTTTTAATTATTACATCATGCCTCATTCTTAAATCCAGTGGCTTGGTTGATTGGCACTCCTTTAGGCTCATCTAGCAATACAAATTCTGGGGTTCCAAGTCTTCCATCCACCAAAACCCACTGCCTCCTTCCTCATTTCTTCCTTCACTCTTTGGCTCTTTCTCATCCGTATTCTTCTCATTTCCTTCCCTCACTTTTAGTAACAACTGTGTTGGTTCTAGTGAGGAAGAATGGAAAGAAGTAGAAAGTAAGGATAAAGAAAGTGAGAGTAATAGAGTCTTTTTCTTTCATTATTGGAGGATGATCAAGTAATATAATCTTTAATAGTCAAACTTTGACAAGGAGAGGGATATTTGTAATTTCTCAAGATAAAAGAGTGAATGTCTTGAATTTGTAATTTACCCTAATAATATTCAACTATAATTGTAATAATTTCTGCATGCCTTATTCCACATAATCCCTCGCCATTATTCAGTTAAATTTATATGCTAGTATGCTTTGAAAATTTTGAAGTTATATTATTGGTCTGTCATAAGTTGGGAAACCATCCAAGAACACTAAGGTTGACATCCAATTCCCATTTGTAGCATTGCTCTGTTTTTGTTGATGTGCAGAGAATTATGAAACTCTGCTTACATAGCTACTTAGTAGATATTGATCAAATTGACTTTTGACTATTACAGGCAACTAAACCTCTTTACTGTACTTTTTGTTATAATTGGATCAATTATTTTTTGATAAGAACTTAATGTTCCAATTGTTTCTTAATCCCCAAACTTAACCTTGCAACAACTTTTTGCCATGATTTTGCAGGCACCACCAGTCTTTCAGACCAAAAAGAATGAACAATGGTTGATT
The DNA here is from genome assembly GCA_036172215.1 of Camellia granthamiana. Lineage (NCBI taxonomy): Eukaryota > Viridiplantae > Streptophyta > Magnoliopsida > Ericales > Theaceae > Camellia > Camellia granthamiana. Next base: position 43,796,000 of record CM069908.1, on the reverse strand, counting down.
AGTACACAATAAAATGTATAGAAATTTAAGTAGTTTGATAGCTCAATAATTAACTTTTGCTGTTAAATATATCAGATCAACCATCAATTATTTGACCTGGTTATAGGAACGGCTAAAATTACGATCAGTTTGATAGCTCAATAATTAACTATTGCAACAACTAGTCGAATCAAGTATACAAAAAAGAATAATTTCCATTATGTAGTTTTTTTGTGATTCAAGGGTGTAAAGAAAATGTCATGTACTTTAGTTAATATTTAACATAAAATCATTCCAATAAGGTGAGTTCCATAATCATAGAACTTTACAACTCGTAGGATTTACAGTTTGTTTGGATCATATAATTTTCTTTATAGATTTTAAAATTGAAAATGATACTTATGCTCATTCAATTATTTTTATTGCAGGAAATAAGACAATATGAAAGTATCAAACAATGGACGTCATTTCTCGATTTGAACATTTTTCATGGAGATCTTCATAATGGCGTCATGAGTAATACTTTTGAGTACTATTGTTATGTGACAAGTTTATCTTTTGGATTATGGTGTGGGTATTAGTTTGCTAGAAACATTGGATATTTTTTGTATTACAGGTTTATGTAATGAACCTTTTAATTAAGTTGTTTTGGATATTTTGGGATTATGAAAATGCAGACTCTTTTACTTTTTACAATTATTGAGTATTGAGCCATTAGAATAAAATAGTGTTGTTATAGATATATAATGTGAGCAGGTTGTTGGTTTTTTTGTTGGTTGCTGTTGTTTGCTTTGATGCCTAGTGTCATTGCTATTGGTGCATGGTGCTATGGCTATTGTTTACTGTCAACAGTTTGCCCACAGTTTGGTATACTGTCTTGGGGGTTATGGTGTCTGTTTTTATCATTTTTTTAATCAAATTGTCTCTGTAATATGGCCTTTTGAGTTTTATTTTTAGTTTCTTTTGTTGTTTGAAACTTTTCAATGTAACCAGGTTATGTTATGCGTGACGACTTGTATCTATTTATGTTTTATTTATGACTTATTCACCCTCGCCTCCCTTCCCCTCCCAAAAAAAAAAATAAAAATAAAAATAAATAGAGCGTACAACCGCGGTTAATAACCGTCGCTGTAAATAAAATTCAAAACGAATTCTATGGATATAGCGACACTATAAAACTGATGGAATAGTGTCAAAATCTAGTAGCGGTTCACAAAATGTCGCAAAAGTGAAGGATATAGCGACAGTCGATCCGTCGCTATAAAGTTAGCAAGTAATTGGTAAAATCAAGGTATAGCGACATTTATAGTTGTCACTACATCAACCGTCGCAATAAAGATAACTATACCAGCGTTTGTAGAAAACGTCACTATAAGGATTTGCTGACGGGGCTATTGCGGCGGTTTGGCTGTCGCTATTGCAACCGCGGGTAAAGGTGTTCTACTTTTTAGCGACGCTTTTTTCTACTTTTGGCGACAGTTTTGGCCGCTACTAAATCTTGATTTTTTTGTAGTGTGTTGAATTGGATCTAAAAGTACATCAATCAAACAATCACCAAAACCAATGATCCAAATTCAGAGTTTATCATCACTACCAATTTCAGAGTTTGTCCATACAATCCACATATCAAACACATTCAATACACAACAAAAACACACAAAGAGAGGAGTCATAACAATTTATAAAGTGAGATTTGCAATACACCCCAACAAAAGGGCACCCAAAGAAGGGGTTGTGGTGCGGTGCACATGGGAAGAATGTGATTTGTTAGGTCAAGTAGTTCTGTCTTCTAATAGATTAGGAAGTGTAATAAGACAATAACATTGGGCTCCTTTCCTTGCGTAAAGGAAGAATAAGTAAATGAATTTCTTATACTATAAACACAGGTCGGACTTCTTGCACTATAAATACAGTTCGGATGAGGTGGAACATATCATAGACCGGGTTTCAAAATTTGTCATACAAAGAAGATGGACAACAATCAGACATAAATCTATTACTAGCAAACATGATTGCTAATCAATACAAATTGTCTCTTCCAATATGACTCATAACCAATACGACTCAGACCAATATGACTAAAAGAATAGATTTATGTCCAAAAACTGTCAAACCCACTAAGTGCCTCTCAAACTGTCAAACCCACTAAACTCCACACATATAAATATATAGCTAAAACCACCACCCTAAACTATTTAACAGCAAACCTAGCATAAACCTTCTACATACGTCAAAACCTGCAATTATAACTTCGGATCATTAATTGCACCCCGTGATGTGGCAATCATATAAAACAGGGTTTGGGGAGGGCAAGACCTCCACCCATAAAGTGAGAAAATAATTAAATTTGGAAGAGAGCATCCTTAGCCATACAATAAAATATTCGTGGAAAACATTTTAGGGGAAAAAATTGAGTAAAAAACACAAATGTAAGGGAAGAAACGATTGGCTACTCCTTCGGGATGGTTTGATTCTTGAAAATACTCATAGCAGCTGATTTGATTCTTTTCAAGATGCAGAGAATATGAATGAGGCAGTTGAGACCACCCTAGGTCTAGCAAAGTGCAACACTGAGTGGTACTATGACACCATCAACAATTTAATGAAGAACTTCCATTTACAAAGATGAAACATACCATATTCAATATCTTAAATTTCAATACATCTACCTAGTACCTGTTTATTCAATTGGCAGCTAACCATGACAGCTAAAATTCAATAAACTCGTCACTAGTTGCTACTATAACAACCATAAATTCAATTTTGGTGTCTCAATTTCAACTCTACATAAATAAGAACTGAGTGTTGCATCCAAAAAAAAATCAAAGCAGAAGAGGACTTACTGAACAGAAGCTTGTCCAAGCTCTCATTAGCTACATACTCATTAGCTACATACTGAAGCCACTTTCTCTTCTTCATCTTCTGCCCATGGAGCAGCCTCTAAATACTCCAAACATGAGAAAACCCCAGCATCAAACCCAATTGCAGCTGAAACCTAAATTACAATAACATGAAACACAATTCAAATTCCTAACAACCCAGAACAAAATGCCAATTAATTTATCATATCATAAACACATGCATATCAAACCCAATTGCAAGTAAAACCTAAATTACAAGAATATCAAACAGAATTCAAATTCCTAAAACCCCACCAGAACAATATGCCAACGAACCCATCATTTCATATACACACACAAATAGGTACAAACATATAAGTCTACAAATTCAACAAAAGTTCATAGTCTCCTCTACAATGTGCAAATGATTATTAGTACCTTCAAGATTCCAAGTACTCTGGTGACATCGCTTGCTCGAATTGGGGTTATTGAACTAACTTCCCGGACTCCGAGAACCCAAAATCTCCGACAATCGCTGTTGGGATCTGGGATCTGGGAATGGAATTGGGCTCGCTCGCCATCATTTCGAAAAGGGTCGGGCTTGATCGGGCCTTTTCGGAGGGAGGTGGTGGTGGAGACATGGGATTCAATAGTCCAGCAGTGAGAGCCAAATTGAACTTCCTGAAAGAAGAAGGGAAAGAATCGACGCCGTAGACGGCGGTGGTGGTTGTGTAGTCCATAACTTGAGGAGCAGTAGTGGGCGAGTAACGAATCCTGAGATTTGACGGAGAGTCAACAAGCGAAGGCGATAGTGAAATGGAAATGGGGTCAGGGTTTGAATAGCGTTGGGAAGAGGAGGGAGGTGGAGGAGAGGGGGGGAGAGGAGCAGCGGAGAGGGAGAGACAGAGAGGGAGAGAGAGAGAGACAGGCGCTGGTTTTGTGGTTTGGAAACCAAGTATATATATTACACCATTAGCGACTAAATTGTTTAGCCGCCAATTAATTTTATCCCAAAATATTATTAAAAAATTCATTCTCTATTTTAGAAATCACTTTGTCATTTACTTCCCCTAACAGACTCCCTATTCTTTCTCTATTCTATTAACAAACTCCCTATTTTTTCTTTATTTTATTAAAATATAATTTTTAATTATAAATTTAAAAAAAATAAAAATCATAAATGTGTACTGCAGTCCCTAAACAAAGCAAAGCAAAAAATAATAATAATAATAATAATAACAAAAAATAAATAAATATAAGGGAGCTACAGTGACTCCCTAGAAATAGGGAGTCACTGTAGCAAAAACTAATTTAGGGGATCATTTAGAGGAGCTGATGCAGGTATATAAGAGTATCCTGACCAGTTTACCTAAATTTTATCCTAAAATATTATTAAAAAATTCATTCCCTATTTTTAGGAATCACTTTTTCGTCTACTTCACCCAACAAACTCCCTATTCTTTCTCTATTCTATTAAAATAATAATTTTCATTACTTTTAAATTTAAATATTTTTTAATAATAAAATAATAAAAACAAAAGCAATGGCACATGCACTTGCATCTCTGCAGCGAAAGAACAAATGGGGCGGTCAACCAACCGGATGACTCGACGGTCGACCGGGTGGATGTCTAGAAGGAAATTCTTCGTGCCTTTAAAATGAAATAAAATAAGAATTTACCATAAAATATTATTAAAATTTTCCTATTTTAGTTATTTCATATTTTATATTTTTGGGGATGGAGATGTTCAAGGTTGAATAAAAAATAATTTTATATTTTTGGGGGTGAATAGTCGCTCCCTACATTTGGGGAGCAACTATAGCAACCCTTTTATTTGAGAGGTGGGTTAAGGGATCTAATGGGGGTGTTTTTTGACAACAAAACCCTTTATTTTGAGTAAGGAGGTGATATAAGGGTACTCTTGGGATGCTCTAAGACCCTCCAAATTTTGAAAAGTCCCTCCAAATATTTTAGTTTTTTGGTGACTAAAATTAATTTTTGTCGTTGAAAACAAATTTTTGGCAAAAGATGAAAAATATTTTTTTATTTTTATTTGGAGATTAAATGATTTTAGTAGCCAAAACTCGATATACGGCGACTAAAATTTTTTTTTGTCGCTGAAAATATGTTTTTGGCGACTAAACTTTTGGTTGCCAAAGATAAAAAATATTTTTTTATTTTCCATTCGGCGACTAAATGATTTTAGTAGCCAAAACTCGATATACACCGACTAAAATATTTTTTTGTCACTGAAAATATGTTTTTGGCGACCAAACTTTTAGTCGCCAAAGATAAAAAAATAATTATTTATTTTCCATTCGGCGACTAAATGGTTTTAATAGACAAAACTCAACATACGACGACTAAAATAAATTTTTTGTCGCCAATTCTAGTATTTTTAGCTACTAATTTTTTTTTTAGTCTCCAATAATCAAATATATCCCGATTAAAAAAAATTTTGGTAGCCAATTTCATAACTTTTCGCGACTAAATTTTTTTTAGTCACCAATTTTGGTTGCCAAATGTGCATTTTCTTGTAGTGGTAGTAAGGAAATAATCCTATCCTTTCAATCAGTGGAAACTATGAGGGAGAAATTATTGCTAATGAAGGAATGGCTTAACGATTGGTGTGATTCGGTTGAGGAGTGGGAAGAAGGAATGGTCTTTGAACATGTGAGGCAGGTGTGGATCAGTTGCTATGGAGTGCTATTGGTCCTGTGGAACAACAACACTTTTTGCAACATAGGTCGAGAATGGGGTGAAGTTCTTGAAATGGATGAGGAAACAATTAACCTGTTAACTTTCCACTGCGGGAAAGTAAGGATAGAGACACGATGTATGGACATCATTAATCACACAATCAACCTGGAGTGCAATGGTGTAATTTATCAGTAAGGATTTGTGAGGAACAAACCATAGCTTCAAAAATAGTGAAAGAACAGGCATCTGTCAATCCTTTATCAGGAATAATGAGGATAGTTCTAGCACTGAGGAAGAAGAAGACACTGTTGTAGATAAAGGCAGTAGACAGGAGGAAGAAGATGATGATGTGGTAGTACATGTGGGTGATGAGGTAGCCAAAGGTTGTGAAGTGGAAACAGGGGATAGGTAGACACCCTATGTCTGCAGTAATGACATTGACGAGGAAGCTAGATTGAGGGAGCTCTCGGTGGTGGAGGAGTCAAAATTGATGATGGGTGGGTCAGAGGAAGACGCCGCCCGTGAGGATGGTTCTGTCAGGAGGCTTTGTCAAAAGGAGCCAGAGGGGGTGGCGCACGCAAGAAGGGTAGCTGTAGAGGTGATGATGAGGTTTTCAAATTTGGTTTTATAAAGAGCTTGAGTGGATCTGTTGGGCTACAACAGAGAATTAACTTAGAGGTGGATTCAAATAGGGTCCAATTGGGGTCAAGCAAGGAAGGGTCGGCCCAATAGGCTGCAAACTCAAGTAATTGGCTAGATCATAACTTTCACTCTATTACTAAGATAGTTAACATGGTGGAGCAGCAAAAAGCATTGCATAACAGAGTAAACTCAACCCTTATACGTAAGAATAAGATGAAGGAGAAATGAGAGGCAAGTAGAAGACAGAAAACTCTGAAGAAGTGAAAGCACAAAGAGGGAAAGAAACTACTACAATCAACAATGAATTTACGAAAAGGGGCAGGTTTTAGATCTGCAGTAGCTACTATTTCATTATCCATGGCTAGCAAGTCTAGTAGAAGATGTCCACGACTATCAGAGGCAGAAGCATCACTTCAAATTGGAAAAGCCTTGGGGGTAGACTGTGATGGAAAATAGGAGGAGGTGATGAGTAAGCTAGAGGAATTGAAGGCCACAGACAAAAGAAAAGAGGTGAGAAGGAGAGGTGAAGAAAATTGAGCAGTAAGGCTCAAGGAGTTAGAGGGTAAACAATTTTTGTTATGAAGATACAATCATGGAATGTTAGAGGCCTTGGAAGACCTGAGAAAATGAGAAAGATCAGAAGTAGTTTGGCAAAGAGGCAAATTAGCTTAGTGATGATTCAAGAAACAAAGAGATCAATCATCACAACCGAAGTAGTAAATCCATCTGGTATGAAGACCACTTTGAGTATATGGCAATGGATGCGGAAAGCAGAGTCAATGGGTTGCTCTGTGTATGGAATCCAAGGGTGTTTCAAGTACATGAGTGCTGTGGCAACTGGAATTTCATCGTAATGTCAAGAACTATTTTTTCCTCGTTTAATTGTGTGATTGTTAATGTCTACGGTCCAACGGATGTGGCTAAAAGGCAAGAAGTATGGGCAAACTTTGCTCGCTTAAAGGCTTCTTTCTTGGGGCCATGGTGTATGGGGGGTGATTTCAACAAAATAAGGAATTCTGATGAATGAATTGGGTGTTCTAGAAGAGACCGAGGAATAAGGAATTTTAACTCTATGGTAGAACAACTAGAATTGATTGACCTACCAATGCTTGGAAGGAAATTTACCTGGTGTAATTCACAAACACGAGAGAAATGAAGTAGAATTGACAAATTTCTACTTAATTATGAGTGGCTTCAGAATTTCAATTTTAAGTTATGGGACTCCTTAGGTCGTTATCTGACCATTGCCCTATAATATTGATGGAGGATGATAGTGATTGGGGTCCTAGATCGTTTAGGTTTCTGAATACTTGGGCCAACCATCCTAATTTTGTAACTTTAGTGGAGCAAACATGGTCAGAATCTCAGGTGGAATGGTGGGCTAGATACAGATGTCTCATGAAGTTCAAAGCCTTGAAACAAAAATTGAAAGTGTAAAACACTGCTGTGTTTGGAAAGGTTGAATCTCAGCTTAAAGCAGCTGAGAAGGAAGCCCATGCTATTGAATTAATTGCAGAAGAAAGAGCTCTTCTAGGAAATGAACAAGCTAGAAGACAGGAATTAATGAGTGAAATCTAGAGGTTAAACAAAATGCTGGAACGGATCTGGTTACAAAAGTCAAGAATCAATTGGGTCACACAAGGGGACAGTAATACAAGATATTTTCATCTAATGGCTTGTAACAGAAACATCAGAAACTCTTTTTGTTTTGTTCAGGTGAATGGCTCAATGTTGGAGGAGTAGCCAGGCATGAGGTGAAGGTGTAGTTTAGGAACCATTTCTTTGAATCTTGGGCTGTTAGGCCTAAACTGACTGGCCAATTTAAAAACATTGGAGGTAGTCAAGCAATAGATCTGTTGGAAGCAGAGTTTACAGATGAAGAAGTTAGGCATGTTATTAAGAGCTGTGCAGGCAACAAAGCACCTAGGCCCGATGGTTTTAATTTTAATTTCTTTAAGAAATGTTGGGGAGTAGTCAAACATGAGGTAATGCACTTCTTTGGTGAGTTCCTCAGAATGCCAATTTGGTTAGCGCTTTAAATAGCATGTTCATTGCACTAATTCCCAAAGTGGAGAGCCCATCAAGCTTGAATGACTCTAGGAGCATTAGTCTTATTGGTTCCCTGTATAAAATCCTAGCTAAAGTCTTGGTAAATAGAATGAAGCAAGTAATGCCAATGATTATTAGTGAGACCCAATCAACATTTGTGAGGGGAAGGAACATTTTGGACGGGATCCTTATTGCTAATGAGTTAGTAGATGGGTGGAGAAAAACAAATGAGAAAGGTTTGGTGTTGAAACTAGACTTTAAGGAGGTTTATGATTCCGTTAACTGGGACTTCTTGTTTACTATGTGCTCTAATTTCAGATTTGGGGAAAGATGGGTGAGATGGATGAAAACTTGTGTAACTTCCACAAAAGTATCAGTTTTAATGAATGGTTCACCTACCGAGGAGTTTTGTCCATAGAGAGGTTTACAGCAAGGTGATCCATTGTTCCATTTTCTTTTCAATATAGTGGTCGAGGGTTTGAATATCTTGTTTGAGAGAGCCAAGGAAATTAGTCTAATCAAAGGTGTTGTCATTGGTAATCATGGGGTAAAAGTAACACATCTACAATTCGCTGATGATACAATATTGTTTTGTGAAGCTGAATGGGTGGAAGTGGAGACTATTAAAAGAATACTCTGGTGTTTTGAACTAATATCAGCGCTGGAAATTAATTATAATAAGAGTGTGATTGCTGGTATTGGCGTAGATAAAGAGCTGATGCAAGGTTTTGCTTCTCGATTAAATTGTACATACCAAAATCTGTCTTTAAAGTACCTTGGTCTACCTCTCATAGCTAATCCTGGCAGAAAGAGCACTTGGAAGCCAGTCTTGGATAGATTCAAAAAGAAATTACCCACATGGAAGAGAATGTTGCTTTCGTTTGCGGGGAGGCTAACTTTAATTAAGTCCATTTTGAGTAATTTACCTCTTTACTATTTGTCATTGTTCAAAATACCAGTGGGAGTGGCAAAAGAAATAGACAGAATCCACAAAATTTCTTATGGGGATGAGGGATCAGATCTTAGAAGGAAAGTGCATATGGTTAGTTGGGAAGCCATTACCAGGAGCAAGAATTTGGGTGGATTGGGAATTAGAAGACCCACAGATATGAATATTTGCCTACTGCTGAAATGGTAGTGGAGGTTTAGGGTAGAACACCAGACTCTGTGGAAGGATGTTATTTGTTCAAAGTATGGTATGGGAGGTGGAAGCTGGCTGCCATATATGGTAGGAAATATTAGAGCTTCAAAACTTTGGTCTGATATAATTAGTGTAGTTAGAACCCAGCCTGAGGTATACAATTTCTATCTTGAAAACACTATAATTCAGTTGGGGAATGGTAGGAGAGATCAATTCTGGTTAGATAAATGGATAGGGGAGGTGTGTCTTAAGACTGAATTCCCCAGATTATTTTCTTTGTCCACTGATAAGTATGGAACAATTTCTGATTTTTATACCAGAGGAGGAGAGACTCAGGAGTGGAGTCTAGAATTTAGGAGGTCTCTGCTGGCTTGGGAGAAGGAGGAGATAGGTAGGTTATATACCTTCATAAGGTTTGCACCAACCATTAGAACCATTAGATTAGATGTTTGGCAGTGGAAGGCTGATCCATCTAGGGTGTTCTCTGTCGCATCAATGTACAAAAGCTATGAAGTACTCCTAGGGCCTGTTAGGACAATGGCAATGGAAGTTTGGCACAATTGTGCTCCACCCAAAGTAAAATTCTTTGGGTGATTGGCTTGGTGAGGCAGGGTGAAAACAACAAGTTTCCTGTAGAGAATAAGGATATTAGAAGTGAATGCAAACGTGGGTTGTGTTTTCTGTCAAGTTGAGGAGGAAACAGTTCATCATATCTTGCTATGTTGTCCATTTGTTTGGTTGTTGTGGTCTCATATCATGAAATGGTGGGGTGTACAGTAGGTTATACCAAACTCTGTGGAAGGGTTGCTATAGTGGTGGTCATTTGGTAAGATTAAAAAGATTGAGAAGCTGATATGGAAAGTGATACCTCTGGCTGTCTTTTGGTCCACATGGAAGCATAGAAATGAATGCATTTTTAATGGTTCTCAGCCAAATTTGGAAGATTTATGTGAGATTGTCAAAGAAAGAATAGCTTTCTGGGTTAAATCATCCCCAGCCAAAGTGGAATTTTCTATTAACGATGTAGTCTTTAATTTGCAACAGGTCCAGTTCTGTATGAGGAATGGGAGTTGAATTTGCAACAGTTATCTGTGCTGATTTGGTTCTACTGGTGTTGATAAATGTAGTTGAACCTGCTGGTGTAGTTAATTGAGATTAGTCTTATGGTTGTTCTTGCTGAAGTGTGTATCTGACTGGTTAGTTTGGGCTCTGTTTTTGCTTGTTTTGTATAGGAAGAAGATGGCTGCAAGTCTTGGTGGTTGATATGTTGAACTGCTATGGTGGTTTCCACAATGCTAGCAGGTCCAATATTGGATGCAGGCTGCAAGTCCTGGGTTAGTTTTTGTTTTGCAGTGCTAGTTGCTAAGGAGTGTTCTCTGCTATTTAGGTCTTCACAAGGGAGTGAGGCATAACAATGCTATTTAGATCTTGGTGGTTGTTGTAAGGGTGAAATTTTGCATTAGAAATGGAGACTGCATGATCTGGATCAAGTCTGGTGGCATCTTTTCTCTATTGCTAGTACTTTGCCTACCCATTTGAGTTTTTTGGTTCATCAATCCATCAATGGTGTGATGGTGCTCATGGTAGCATCATCACAGAAGTGTTTGTTTTGAATGGTTGGGTGTTGGTCTGAATGGTGCTCATGGTAGCAGAGGTATGCACAGGTGCTCATTCTATTTAGTTTGTTATGATACCACTAATGGAATTAGGGGATATGGATGAACAAATGACATGAACATATAGATAAATGCTTCATGTTAAGAAAGTAGATTGTTGTTCAGTGTAATGTGGCAGCTGCTGGTGTTTTGGTTGCACAACTTTGTTTTATTGTTTGAGAGTTATCCATCAGGATTTCATCTCTAATCTCAGAGGCATCAGGTATTGTTTGGGAGGAAGAAGGCTGCAAAAATTTTCGTGGGTGCTAATAGGAAGAGCCAAAGAACTGATCTGTTGGTTTGCTAAGCTTAGCAGTGGAGTGCTGAACTGCCATGCTGTGCTAAGGTTGCAGAGGAGTTTCTCTGGTTTTGGTGCTTGTATAATCAGGGTATGTATGGGTAGTAGCAGGGTGCAAACTATAGATTGTTGTCAATAGAGAGAGGTGGGTTGTACTGATATGTTGGGCTGATATGCTGTACTGATATATGGTCATGGTCTGAATTGTTATGGTGACTGCTAGGCTGTGCTAATGTTGTAGGGGAGGCTATCTGTTTTGTGCCTACTATGCTTATCTGTGGAATGCTGAACTAATATGGTGACTGCCAGGCTATGCTAATGATATAGAGGAGATATCTGCTTTGTGCTTGTTGTGCTAAAACTGGCAGGTTGAGCTCATGTTAACCTGTGCTAATATTGTAGATATATGCTTATCTTGCTAGTTTTTCTTCTGTTTTATTGGTTGGTGGCTCACCAACTTTGAGAGTGCTAGCAAATGATAGGATGAGCTTTTTGGTGTCAACATAGTTGGGATAATTTAGCTCATCGTGATGCTTTTGCACTCGCCTCTTTTATTGATGTTTTATTTTGTACCTTGTACTTCACTTGTACCTTGTACTTCGCTTCTCATCAATAAAGTTTTTTGCCGATAAAAAAAAAAAAAGGACTAAAATAATTAAAGATGTGGCTTCAATACAAAAAAACCATTAATGGTGTGGTAATGAAGTATGCCAAAACATATGGCATGTGACTAGTATTTGAATGTATTTTTTTTTATCAAACCAGTAATTTTTTTTTTTTTTTTTTCATGTAAATCTTCGAAGGTAATATACTCAACTTAATGATCAAACCAAAAAATTGGTTTCTCATCTTGAAATATAAAATACCAAACAAACTTGCTTAAAATACCATTATAACACCAACAAAGTGGTTCGAACCACATATTTGGCCATTTAACATAATGATTATGTAATAAGTAGTCGGCCACACACTAGAATATTCTCTTATATTACAATATGCTTCTAAATTTCAAAGAGAGTAACCAAAATTAGGCAATTTTAAACAACCAATTGCCTATATATGCATATACATATTTATTTCCAAAGTAATCTTACTTCATGATATGATTTGAAGCTTTATAAAGCTTCGAAGGTGAAGTAATCAACCTTCGAAACAACTCTTGATGCTTCGAATGTATCTTCGATGCTTTGATTGTGTACATATAAGTCACTAAATGTTCACAATTTTGTTGGTTGAATGCAAGAGCCATAGTTTGACTGCAACCGAAGCACACATACCGTCATTTTTGTGCCTTAAAAAAAATGATTGACAATCAATTTGAAAAGATAAGCCATTCTCAACCATTGATTTAAATGCATAAGCTTTTCCTAGACAAGTTGAACTTTTCAAATGGCTAAGTTGTTCTTTAGTGCATCAAACTCATCAAAACAATGCTTAAAGATAATTGTTTTATTAGCCATTTCATCAAAATTAAATTTTGATATGAATCATAAATCCAAAAAGGATTTTGAACACCAAGAACCATAGTACAAGATGGCTTTAAAAATTCGAACAACTTGACATTTTGAATAGTTTTAAAAAATTCAGATTCATGAACATTAAATTGTTCATCATTCTTAGTTATGTTTGGCCTGAGAACATGTTCTTGGCCAAATAACTTTCATCATTCATTGACAAATGGGGTTGTTTTTCTATTTTATCTATTAATGGATTATGAAAATCCTTCATGTGAGTTTCATCATTTCTTGGTCTTATGGGTTGTTCCATTTTAGCCATTAATGGCTTATGAAAATCCTTCATAGACATCTTATGTCCATGGTTTGACTCTCTAAGAATGGATTTTTCAACCCTCCGAGTCTTATATGGAATATTATTTTTAACCATGCTTGGCTCAACAACATGCTTTTTAGCCATGTTATTTTCATAAATTGGCTCATCAAAAATGAGTTCTTTGACCCCCCGAGCCATTGATGAAATCAACTATTTGTTTTTGCTATTTTCAACCATGGAAAAAGTCTGAAAAATTCACCAATACCGGCCATTAATGCCTCAGTTAAAAACTTGGTAGTGAGAGTTGACAACTCATCATTCCATTGGTAAATTTTCATATCAAGTTGATAAATTTCTTCAATTAAATACTGTCTTTTTTCTTCCACCAAATAATATTGTAAGGGATGAAAGTTTATTTCATCAAGAAAATGGATCTCTTCTTGAAGATCCAAAATTTTTTGTTTATGCCAAAAGATTTCATCTAGGCTATTTGGAATGGGCAAATCCAATTCATTTTTCATTTCTGACATTTGACGTCCCACCGGGCAGGCCAAAAATTGTTGGATTATTTTTCCTACGAAAGAAAATACCATAATTGTGAACGTGCCAGTAAGGATTGAAAAATCCTTATAGATTAAATTCAAGCCAATTATCAAGCGATTGTATTGACGGTTTTTTTATCTCAATGAAGAGGACTTCAAAATTGCTAAGTGTAGAGAAAAGAAAAATTAAACGAAGGAGGGAGACGAAGAAAGATGATTGAGTGAACAATCGGGGTAATTGAGTGAATAATCAAACTAACCATTAATTTACCTCCACTACTATGCTTTGAGAATGGAAAATTAAGTGTAGGAAATATAAATAACAAAAAGAATATAAATCAATTGTCTTTGATTTGAGTTCTAGATTTTCTACAATGTAGCCGTGAATGGCTATTTATAGGCAAACATTTATAGGAAAAAACTACCTAATAACTACCATACTCTTCCATCTGCCACACTTCACACTCTATGATCTTCCACTTCATCTTTATGTGTCCATAACTTTCTTTCACCTCCAATTCATGCTCCATGTTCTTCACTTTGTTTTTCATCATCTTTCCACATTTCATAACTTTCTCATAACCTCCAAATGAGTAGAAAGGTGTCATATATCTTGCAATTATATAAATAATAAATAATAATAAAATTGTAAATTTAAATTGCATTTTCAATCAACTAGCACTCAATGTGAATGTAATTTACCCTAATATATAAAACATTACCTTACAAACAAGTTCACTTCACGTTGGGAAGAATTATAACGAGAAGCAGGAAAGACGGTGGCCCCCAATACTACTTTCTTGCTGACTTGAATAAAGCTAGAACAGAGGAGTTTGTAGCATCCGTGTTTTTATAATCATCACCCATTATCCTATTGTAATTTGAACGTCATGTGTCAAATCACATAATCCATCTCATCACATATAGGAATAAGATCGTATATATCTGATTCTGTTGTGATAGCAGAAACTCTCCCTAACTAAAATATGTAGAGAAATTCTATAATACACCCCCATTTAGGGTGTGTACTATATACATATTTAGTTACAATTTTAAGTCAATGATTAGGACTTATGTATTGTTAGTTATGACATATTGTGATATTGATTATGACAAAATTTTAGTTATGATTTAAAAGTTGTTTATATACCTCATGTATTGTTTAGTAATAACTCAATATATATATATATTTTATAATTATGACTCCTATAGTATTAAGTTATGTCATATGTGATAATTAAACGTACAAATGTCATATATTTCATATGATGTGTACCATCGTATTTTTCAAAGGAGGACCCCGTGGGCCACACCACAGGTCTTATTTCGATAATCTAAACCATTCATTTTTTGTATTTCATCTACACAAAAAATTAAGTTGACTTGATAACTGTAACTTATTCAATTAATTATGTTTTCATTAAAAAACACAATTGTCATCTTTTTTTTTTAGTAAAAAACGCAATAAACTGAACAAGTTACAGTTGTTGACTCGACCTAATTTTGTTTTATGGATAAAATATACAAAGTATCCAACAAAATGAATGGTCCAGATCATCGAAATGGAACCTGTGATAGGGCCCAAACAACGTCAACTAGCCCAGATTTTAGACTAGAAGAGATCTACCTCCTTTCCGAAATATGTAATATATAAGGTTAGGTTGGTTCAGGGATTGTTCTATGTTTCTACTTTCCAAAACCCTTGATAGAGCTAGCTCTGAGCACATCTGCCATTTTTGTTCTAATTGGAATAGTTGCTTCTGGGCAATCTCCATTCAGGTACCACAACTGAGTAAATGGCTTTACTATTCCTTCATTAGAGTATGGAATGGACACATTGTTATCTTCAAATAGCCTTTTTGGGTAGTAACTTGGCCTCATTTATCATTAGCACTAAAAAAATTATCAGAAATGGGTAAACTTCAACCCAACTGTAAGGTCTGTGGTTTGTTTTTCTGTTGGCACAAATTTGAGTCACATAATCAACTTATCCATAAATATCATTTTACTCTAGTATTAATTTAAACTGTTATTGTAATGAGTAGAATCAAATTGAATTTATACTTTAATCTCAGTTGGAGATTTAGTTTAAATTATTAAACTCCATTCGTTTTGGACCCAATTGATTGAATTGTGACCCGTTAGTAATCATGTAATAGTGTTGTGGTTATATTATTATTATTATTTAATTACCATAAAAGAGTTGTGAATATTTATAGTGTGTACCATTAAACGAAATATATTTTATGGTGAGAAAATATTATATTTACTTTTGTCATTAAAGATGTTGAAATGTATTTTTAATTGATATATATATATAGGTGTATATATATAGTTAGATATTTGTTTAGTTAGATATTTGTTTAGGAAATATCTATAAAAGTGACCAAATTGAATTTTTGTCAAACTTTGGGAGTTCTTGCCGTGAGAAAAAGAGAAAAAGGGTTCCAATGTTGGTTTTTCATGGGTTTGATCTAGTGTAAGCCATTTTTGACCCCTAGTACTTTGGATCAAAACGTAAAGGGCGGAAAATGCGTCGTTTGGCTCCGAGCAGATTTAATTTCTGTTGCCGAAAAAATTTGAAAGCTTCTTGGCTTGAGGTAGAGATTTTTTCCTTCATTTCTTTATGTACTTTTACTTGATTATATTGGAGTCTTAGAGTTGTAATATAATTTGATTAGAATTTTGAAAATTTTGTGATTTATTTGCTTAAAAGGGAAATTTTGATAAAAATAAAGAGTTGATGCCCAAATTGCAAAAGTGTAAACTTGGAATATGTTTGTAAGGTTATGAAAGAGCTATGTTTTTAAATTTGAACAAAAAATGGACTTCGATTCGATCGGGTTTTGAAATTTTTACTAGTTTGTGACCAAAAGAGCATTTTTAAAGAAAAACAAAGAATTACGTTTAACTTTTGGGGCTTTTGATCAAAATATGATGTCATAGTTGAATAATGCTTGGAGAATGAGTTTGGAAAGAAAGTGATTTTTTCTTGGGCATTAACGGTATTATTTTTCTTAATGTATCTGTTGGAATAAAACCGAGACGGTTAGAAATGGACCTTGAGAGATTACTAGATGTGATTGTGATATGAAAACTAGTGTAGTTGTTCATATTTGATGAGATGTGGAATAGATTGTATTTATCAGAATTTTTGGGATTTCATTGTTTAAATATCTGTTTAGAAATATCTATTTTGGGTTATCGGTGGAGAATAGCCATGATTGTTGTAGAAATGCATGAGACTTAGGTAAATTGAACCACATTCCTCATTTATTGCATTGGACATTGCATTACATTCATTTCATTGGAAATGTATCTGTTTTTGAGAAATGTTTGGAAATGTATCTATTTGCGAAAAGATGAATACTTGGTGAATTTGAGTAGGAGGTGTAGAACCGCACAGTTAGGTGTCGAGCCTTCCAGTTTACTGGTAAAAATGACAATGGTAGTGCATTAGGGCCTACTTGCAGACATTCACCTAGAGATTCACAGAGCCTGTATTCATGTAACAGATATGGTTTAAAATGGAAATGGTCTTATATCTGTTGTTGCATCTTAGCATTGTATGCTTTATAAAAAGAGAGATAAATTGTTTTATCATGAGCATGGCATGAACATACTCCTCTTTAGTCTTGTTATGGTCCATATGTTGTGTACTATATCTCTACTGGGTTGTGGCTCACCCTATAAGGGAAACCATTTCAGGTACAGGTGATATGCCTCCGCCAAGGCACTGACTTGGGAGGACTTGAAGCTGAGGCTTCATTTTTGTTTTATTGTTATTTGTTGAATGTAAGCCCATGGCTGTATTTGCGTTAAGTTGAACCTCTATTTTTTGTAACCAAGAATGTTCTGGGATAAATTTGTAAGCCTGTTGTGTCACGCCCCAAAAATAATCGCACATAACTATTAATCAACCCACTTCCGAAGATGAGATATTAACCAAATTCATTAACATAGTTTCAAATGTTTACCAAGTATTCTCACATGCCATTATACATTTATTTACCCACTAGAACATCAATCTATAGCATATAAAGAAAATCAATAAATTATAACAAATAAGGCCCTCAAGGGCTTACAAGTTCCAAGGCCATAGCCCGGTTACACATAATGGTCTCTCGGACCCAAACACATTAGCCCTTGGCCTACAACAAATATCACAACAAAATAAGAGCCAAACTACTCTTCTTCAAACATCACCACGCCCTTAACTTGGCGGGGTCACCACATCTTTACCTGCACCAATTCCCATAGGGATGAGCATAAAGCCCAGTACAGAAATCTCACAAAGTATATACAGTTATGCCAATTTCATCAACGTTAAAAAGAAATGCATATGCAATGCCATTCAAGTGCCAATGATGAAAGAGAATTTCATTTCAATGCGCTATTTCAAACTCAAGATATTCTCAATAATATTTTCTAATCTCATCACTTTCAAACTTCCAATATTTAGATCAACAGGGGCGGTACATACGACACTGGTAATCCTTAGGCTGGTGTCTGCAAGTAGACTCTACGAGTACTACCAAACCGTCATTTTTACCGGTATTAACCAGAAGGCTCGACACCTATCCGCGCGGCTTTCGGGTCTTTCACATTGGACACTCAGGCCAACTTATCATATTCATCTACACCCTCTATCCAGACTTACCAACGTATTTACCTGTAGATACCCCATTTTTGACCGACCTTAAGACTCAGACGTCATCGATTGAGCGCTCGGTGATTGTGCATGTTGTGCTCGTTCTGAGGTTTCGGAGTCTCGGCTGAGAGCCTTGCCTTCGGACTTCAAGACTCTCTTGTGCTTTGCCTCGGTTTGCGAACCAGGTTTTGTTTTCTCTTTCCGAAGGGAGGGAGAGGTCTCGTAGACCATCTCTTAGTGGCCGTAGGCTACGTTTCGTGGTCGTAGGCCACTTTTCCCGTTTGGAGACCAGTTTCTGATTTTCGGAGCCGTCGGCCATGCGCCTCGGTTCGGGACCGCTTAACTTTCTCTGTCTGCTCCGGTTTTTGGCACACACCTTGTTTCCTCTCTCTAGAGGGACACTGTGGCCCGGGAGACCACCTTCGCGGTCGCACGCCACTTTCGATGCTTAACAGTCAGTTTTCGGGGCACCCGACTGCGCGTTTTGGCCCCTGAACCCTCGTTTTGCATCCGTCTTGGTTCATTTTTGGTATGGACCCTATTTTCATTGTTTGGAAGGTGGTACAAGGGTGGGAGAGCACCTTTTCTCCCATCGGTCGATTTTCTTGTCAGGAAGCTGGTCTCCTTGGTTTCTGAGCCACTTTTGGCTGGTCTCCACCATACCACTAGCTTGCTTTCAGCTTGGAGACCACCCTAGAAGCCAGCCGACCACCTGGACCTTTTGACCCTGGTCAGCAGACCAGGGGGAGTGGTCAGCCGACCACCTGAACTAGTCGGCCAGCTTTCTCCTTTTCTGTCTCACTGTGTTGGTGCCAGCTGTGCCAGCTGGAAGCCACAGATTGCATCCTCCATACACGTGTATGGAGGATTTTTAACCTTGGTTTTAAGCTTCTTGAAGAAGCTTTAGACCCTTGGCTCTATAAAGGAGGGCCTTGCCTTCCTTGTAGAGGGTTCAAATTTTGGTTAGAGGCATACACTATATCTCTCTTTGTATCTCTTCATTTGAGCCTTGAAATAGTGAGATTCTTGGCCCCTTTGCACACCACTTCACAACCACACACTTCCACCATTTCTTGGAGGTTCTTGGAGCTTGTTTTCAGAGGCTAAGGGTTGAGTTTTTGGTCCAAAAGCTGCTGGTCCTTGCTGAGCTTCAAGGGTAACACTTTTCTCCTCTTTTAAGCTTTATTTTGCTCCATCTTTTAGCCATACTTGAAAGCATATTTGAGCTTTGTCATCAACTGAAAAAAGTCTTATTTTGAGGTCCTTTCCATGTTTGTTTAAGGTCATTCTACTGTTGGGGGTCATCTACCCCCTTGCATGCTCTATTTTGCCTTGTTTTGAGCTATGCATTAAAGCCTTTGTTTTGATCTTTGTTTGGCCTTTTGGCCACTGAAATCCAGTGGATTTTCAATGGCTAGCATGCTGTTTTGAGGACCAAAATCAGAGAGGGGTGCCCTCTCACCCCTTGTCTTATTTTCTAGCGTATTTGGCCTAACAAGGGAGCCCATGTGTGCATGCTTTCAAGCCATGTTTCAGGCCATTTTTGGTGAGTTTTAGGACCTGCATGAGCTCTGTCCAGAGTTGTTTTTGCCATATTAGGTGTGCCTCTTGCATGTGTAGAATAACCCTCTTCATAGCATATCAAAGGAGCCCATACTTGCATGCTTCCTAGCCTCATTTCAAGCCTTTTTAATTGAGTTTTAGGGCCTGCATAACCTCTTTCTAGAGGTGGTTTTGTCATATTGGGTGTCCATCTTGAATGTGTAGAACAACCCTCTTCATAGCCTATCAAAAGAGCATCTCATTCTTGCATGCATAGACCATATCTCAGTGGGTTTTTGGGGTTTATTTGGCATGTCATACCTCTGAATTTTGCTAGTTTAGTGACCTCTTGAATGCTTCATATACTTGTAGTGTAAACCCTCTTCACTAGCTTATATTGCATGCTATTTTGGTCTATGAATCTAGCACTTTTTGGCCATGCCTTAAACTGATTTTGTGCATGTTTTGGACTGCCTTAGCTCTATTTTTATGCCTCATGGTCGAATGATGCTTGTTATGCATGGTTGTAGTTCAATACTCTTGTCTAGCTTTGTGTTTTGGGACCTATTGCATGCTTATGTTGAGGTGTTTCCATGTTTTAGGACCATTATGCATCATATTTCAGAGCTTACATGTATGCCATATTCCCATGTTTTCCACTCTTTAAATACGTTTGAGAGTTGTGCTAGTTTGCCTCGTTTTGGACCATTGCATGAGCTCCATTTCTATGCATGTTGAGCCATCCTTTTAGGCCATTTTCCCACTGTCTTGGACCTGCCTAGGGTCTGTTTGGGGCTGGTTTTGCCATTTGTGCATTGCTTTGTGTACCTCTAGTGTAACGCACTTCACTAGTTTCGGTATTCGGGCCATCTAGCATGCATTGTGTGACATATTTGCATGATTTGGGACCATCTTGCATATCATTTCAGAGCTGGAAAATGTATGATTGAATGCCATGTTTCATCCCTTGCCATGCTTTGGTAGAGTGGCATTTGATGCCTTAGGTTCGGTCCCTTGCATCGGCCATGTTTGCATGAGTGTTCCTACCTTTCATCCCATCATGTTTGGCCACTGATTTGGGTGTGGCTGAGGCTCACCCATCTTGGTTTAAGTCCATCTTGCATTGTGTATGCCATTCTAGTCATAGCATTGCACATGCCATGTAGTTCGTTGTATCGAGTATGCAATTTGATATTCGCATTGTGTATGCTAATCATATGTTGTCATATTGTTGCATAAGGTGTCTTGCATCGAGTATGCCATGTAGTTCATAGCATTGTGTATGCTAGTAGCACGTTTGCATGTCATTCTCTGCATGTTTGCATCACTTAGTCGCATTGCATTTAGGTTGCATAGTCCGAGTCGCATCGTGCATGCCATTGCATTGTGTTTGGAATAGGGTTTAGTCCAAACACGGGAAACGAGGGACGTTTTGTACTCCAAGTCACGAAACGTGCCTCGATTCTCGGTCGCCGACACTTCAGATTAACCATGATGGAGTTTAGGCCTTGTTGTGTTTATGTGTGCATTTATTTCACATTGAGTCATGCAATTCGACTCCTCGGCCATCATGCATCGAGATGCATGATCGGTGGCACGAGGATCGAGGACTACACTCCCTAGAGCTTATGCAATGACGGGGAGAGTGGTCATGCATACATATGTTGAAAATACTTTGCCATGCCCCTTTCTTGCTCTGTGTTGTAGCAAACCGGAAACCAGCAGCAAAAACTGGTCAAGCAGCCTTCTGGAGCTTTGTACAGTATTCCGGGACTAGTTGCAAACAGAGGCAAATTGGGGCATCGTGATGGATTTCCTGACAAGGCGGCCCGAGCATGCATGCATCCCTATCATTCGGAACAGAGCTGAGGCAGTCCGTTTTTGTTTAAATTTGCATGCTAGCTTATTTATCTAAGTTAATTTGTTAATTAATTAGGGTTGTGTAATAATTAGCTTTAATTCGTTATTCTTTCGGTTATGTATTATTTATTCAGACCCTCTGTGAGAGGGCAATGTTGTAATAAGTGTGCGTGTGTGTGATGTATGTCTTCCAACCCCACTTCTTTCTTCCTTTTATTTACCAGCTTATAATGGTTAGTTTTAGGGCATGTTTCAATTAGCATCTATATGTTCGCATGTTTGCATTCATTCATTTGTCTTGCATGCACCGGGCTCGGCGCATCATACTAACTGCATTGTATTTTAATTCCGAGTTGAATACGTGTATCAGTTGTTACATTTCATATGCCATTTTAGAATAGCTGAGCCTATCTTAGTTGCATTTTCGCATGTGTGTCATTAGGCATTTCAGCATAGTTAGGATTCATGCATGATTTCTAATTAGCTTCTTTCTTTGGCTTGGAGTACTCGGTAAGTATTTATACTTTAGCATCCTTGCATGCGTGTGAGTGACTGCCATGATAGCATGCTTACCATGTGGCTATGTGCTTATGTGATATAACTGTCTGAATGCCTGTGGGTGAAGGTTGGGTTGCTTGAGTTGGAATAATTCGTCGAAACCCGTGTTTTAGCCTACTTGCGAGTAGCAAACTTCAATCCATTTTCAAAACAAACGGATATGCGATGATTTGTTTCAAATTAGGCAATCCAGTCTATACTTGTATGCTGTACGCATCACATAGTAATCCTAGGCTAATAACCGGAATAAGAGCTCATATTGTTTTCAAAACTCGATATCATGGTTAGTAGAGGCCGATCTTTGATCGGGCGAGCGGGGGTGCTCACGAAGTGACCTTCCCCAATCGTACCCAAGTTCCCGAGCCGAGGCAACTTTGGTGATGACGGACACGTGGCCTTAGGCAACGAGTCAGGGTTTCCTAAATTCCCCAAAAATAAATATTTAGGTGGCGACTCTGTATCTGGCAAAGCAGTCCATGTTTGGCACTTCTTTCAAAAAATCTATTTTCAAAAACGATTTGCCGGATTTGGACTCTTTGATGATTCATCGGTCTTGCATTGCACTCTGTAAGATTAGATACAGGACCGTGACATTGAGTTGTGAACTGTAGTGAGCCCAATGAACAAAACGGGATTTCTCCCGGGACGTTCGGAGACGTCTACATTACCCTATACACATTTCCATTAGTTCTCATTACAATATAATCCTTCTCAAGTAAACATGATGAGAATGCAACAATGGTAATAATTCACTTCATAGACAATGGTGATATTAAATCAAATGGAAACGAATGCAATAATTAATATCTCATAACACTTCTCTATTTTCAAAATGCTTTAACAACAATAATAAACAATACCTTTCTCACTTTCACGAATACGTTTCTCATTTCGCAAAATTATCATGTGTTACACACCATCCCAATTTATCAACAATGATTCATCATGATCAATTTAATCCATTTGAAGCCACATGTGAGCTTTTCGAATATCAACCTCCACTGTTCATAATTTCCACAATCCCTTATGCACAACACTTTATCATTTCATAACAATATATGTATTCAAGTATTTGACAATCATTTCTCCACAAATACATCATATCTTAACTCATGGTTTTCTAAAACAATTTCTCCTTATCTACATGTCACAAACTTTCCATCCATTGCAACTACATTATGAAATCTTCATACATTCATCCTTTATCACAATTAAAGAAAGCATTTCATGGACTTTCCTATATTTCCAAAAAAATCCCCAATTTCTAGGGTTTTCATCACACATCCAACACATTCTCATTCATCCTCATGACACAAAATAATTAAAAGATTTCACAAGTACTTTCATGTTTTCTCAAAATCCCAAAATTCTAGGATTTTGCATCAAAACCAAAACATCTCCTAATTTTTATGGTAAAAGCTCATCAAAATCAACTTTTGAAATAATAAATGCTAGACTTTAAAGATCAACATAGAAACCTTTGAGTCTTTAAACTCTTCTTTGAGAAATCACATTTTTTGAACCAAAATCGAAAATCTTAAAATAAATCCAAGAGAAGTATAAAATCAACACTCAATCTTGCAAAACATGTATGTATGACTCAAGAAAACCCTACCTCAAAGCCTTGATGAAGAAGAGATGAAACCCTAGCCTCAAAGATGAGAGAAATTTTCGGATCTCCACCACCCAAGTGAGGCCCTAGCTTTGGATCTTCAAGATTTAAAGGAAGATGATGAAGATCTTGACCCACAAATTTCCAAAAACAAAGTGTATAGATGTTTTAGGAGGTTTTCTAGAGAGAAGGGGGAGAGAAAATAGGTTTAGAAAGAGAGAAAAATGAGTTAGAGGTGATATATATTTGGACCAAAATGTTATAAGAAAACAGGGCACGGACTGCCCAGTTGGCCGCTCGTGCAGCCTTCTCCACCGCTCATGTGGCCACCCTGTCCGCTCGTGCGGCCCATTTTCTCCGCTCGTGCGCTCTAGGCAGAATTGAAATTTATGGGTGTCAAACTTGGCCGCTCGTGCGGCCCCTCCCACTGCTCGTGGGGTACAATTCCGCACGTGCGGCCTAGGGCCTTGCACGTGCGGTCCTGGCCCAGCAGCCCAAAGTTTCAACTTCGTCCCCGACACCCTAAACTCACCCGTGCACCCTCCGGGACAAACAAAATTTAACACCGAACAAAAGGACACAAGAACTCCAATCTAGGGAACCATCCCAGACATCTCAAACCCAACGAAGGCACATGGAGAACGAAGCGAAGAAAAAAAGAAAAAGAAAGGAAAGGAACCAGGCCGTCACATGTAGGGTATTCATTATCTGTTTGGCTTCCATTTCATACTTGTTGTAAGATACAAGCTTGGGATTGGAACTGGGGCATTGAGATGTGAACAACATGCATTTGGTATTTGGGATTAAATGGAAATGGATATATAGAATAGTTAGCTATAAATATGTGTTTTGTTTATTAGGTGGGTTTGTTGTATAAATAGATATACACTGCCCAAATTTTTAGGGCATTACAACTTGGTATCAGAGCATACCGGATTCAAATACTTTGGGTACGTGGGGAGTGGTTAGTACCACAGTGGGTTTATCTCGCTTGATAGAGATATATGTATGATGAGGTGCTATGTGATAACATGCTTATGTGACTATATGGGTATGGGGTTTGATTTCTGAGATGTTGATTGGGTCTGTGAGTTCCTGGAAGTCCAGTCAGAAGAGCACTTGATCACTGTTATTTCTGATTGGAATTCTAGCAACGTCATATGTGCTTATGTGACTATGTGCTTATGTGGAATGAATTAACTGTTGTCCATTGCCTTAGGACGTGAGTGAGCTAGCTTCGGCACAATTGTGATTTGTGCTAATCTCGAGTGTTACCTTTATTAGGATGTTAGGATGCAGAAGGGGCAGTGGTAGACATGGTAGGCTTAGGAGGCACGAGATGCCAATACCGGATAAGATTCTGGCGTAGGAGAAGGGGACAGGGCAGGCAAATGTGGCTGAGCCAGCTGGCTAACAGGCCATGGGTGCTTTGGCATGAGATATAGCAGGGGTACTGAACATACTGAGGGCTGAGAACCTAGCACAGGCCGCAGCTGCCCGTGTTGCAGAGACAGGACCATTCTTGCTAAAAAGGGAGTTCTTCCGAACTAATTCGGATATTTTTGTGGGAGATCCTAGGGAGCCACTAAAGGTTGATGAGTGGCTAGAGTAGATGGTTAAGATGTTCGAGATGCTAGACATTGAGGATGATGCTTTGATAGTGACCTTGGCATCCTTTCAGCTGAAGGGAGAAGCAGGTCAGTGGTGGAAATACGCGCGAAGACGTATTGGGGTAACTTGGGAGGCCTTTGTCAACGCCTTTCAGGAGAAGTATTTGCCTGCTACTGTCAGAAAGAGGTTGAGGGAACAGTTCAAGAACCTCAAGCAGCAGCTTAACACACCGGTGGCGGAGTTTGAGGCCACTTTTGCTAGTTTGTCCAGATTTGCTACTAAGCTTGTGGCGACAGAGGAGCGCCGTTGTATCGAGTTTGAGACTCGACTGAGAGATGGGCTTGCCTACTGTGTGGACGGGTCTATGATGAGGGAGTACAGCCATCTTGTTAAGGCAATGGCACATATGGAAACCCGGTTAGGAGCTGGAGAGAGAGAGAGAGATGAGGGGTTTCAGGCAGAGAGGCCAGGAGATGCATGAGGAGGCCCGAGACAGTAAGAGGCGGAGGGGTTTTACACCATAGCAGTCTCATAGGGCACAGTCTAGGTTCACTTTTCTAGTGCAGAGTTCAGGGGTAGGGAGAGGTGGCCAAGGAGGATTTTCTTATTTCAAGTGTGGCCAGTTGGGTCAGAAGTCATTTTCTTGCCCACAGAACGGGGAGAGGGGGACAACAATCTACTCCGTCTTCAATCCGCCCACTGAGCCAAAGTCAGGGGAGGGGGTAGTCTTTGACTTGCTTTTAGTGTGGATAGGCAGGACACATGAAGAGGTACTGTCCATAGTTGGGTGGCACACCTGGTGCATCTGGATCGAGGCAAACTCAGAGTCACCAGCCAGTACAGTCGGCACAGGCTTCGAGGGCCACTCTGGGATCCTCTTCGGCTCAGTCTGTACATCCGGCTTATGCTTCGAGAAGGGAGTAGCTGGATCAGAGACCTACTGGGCGTGTGTATGTTGTTACCACGCTAGAGTTAGTGCCAACACCTTCGGTTGTGAGAGGTACCTTCTTGTTCTGTGATTCTATTCCCAATGTATTGATTGACACGATTTTTCTTTCGTTAATACCAGTCAGTGTACATAAGTGTGTTTGGATTGTTTTGCTTCGTTTTTCTTTCGTTAAGCCATGATTTTGATTCAGGTCAGTATGGAATCAATGTCCAGTTCAGAGTTCAAAATTCAAACATTCTCAAATTTAATCAAACAAAATTGTTTTCAAGCTCAAAGTGATATGTAACAAGCCCGCGGGGGGACCTCGCTACAGTTCGGACTCGATTTGTGTCACGGTTCTAAATCTTGAACCAAAGAGTCCAAATCCGGCAAATCGTTTTGAGAAAACAGATTTTTGAAAGAAGTGTCAAACATGGACTGCTTTGCCAGATACAGAGTCGCCACCTAAATATTTTATTTTGGGAAATTTAGGAAACCCTGACTCGTGCCTAAGGCCACGTGTCCGTCATCACCAAAGTTGCCTCGGCTCGGGAACTTGGGTACGATTGGGGAAGGTCACTTCGTGAGCACCCCCGCTCGCCCCGATCAAAGATAGGCCTCTACTAACCATGATATCTAGTTTTGAAAACATTATGCGTTCTTATTCCGGTTATTAGCCTAGGATTACTACGTGATGCGCACAGCATACAAGTATAGACTAGATCGCCTGAATTGGAACAAAACATTTCATGTTTGTTTTTTGAAAGATGGTTTGCTACTCGCAAGTAGGCTTAAAATGCAGATTTTGCCACAATCTAGTCGGCTTAAAACAAATAATCAACGCATTGTTCCAATTTAAATAACCCAACCTTCACCCACAGGCATTCAGGCAGTTATATCACATAAGCATATAGCCTCATGGTAAGCATGCTATTCATGGCAGTCACTCACACGCATGCAAGGATGCTAAAGCATAAAAACTCACCGAGTACTCCAAGCCAAAACAGAAACCGATTAGAAATCATGCATGATCCTAACTATACAGAAATGCCTAATGCAACACATGCAAAAATGCAACTATAGCAGGCTAGGCTATCCTAAACATGGCATATGAGATGCAACAGTTAACAAGTATTCAATTTGAAATTGAAATACAGATGCAGTTAGTATGATGCGCCGAGCCCGGTGCATGCAAGACAGATGAATGAATGCAAACATGCTATCATACTGTATGCTAATTGAAACATGCCCTAATCTAACCATCATAAGCAGGTAAATAAAAGGGAGAAAGACGTGGGGTTGGAAGACATACATCACACACACGCACACTTATTACAGTTGTGCCCTCGCTCGGAGGGTCCGAATAAATAATATACAGTCCCAAATGAATAAATAATACAGTCCCGAATAAATACAAAAATCCTATTTAATTTACAAATTAATCTAGGAAAGCTGTAAACTGGCATGCAAGCCAGGGACTGCCTTGACTCCTCTTCAGATGATGAATGATGCATGTCCGGGTTGCCTTTGCGCGGAAATCCACTGTGATGCCCCCAATTAGCCTCTGTTTTGCAATAATTTTTGGAAAGCGCGCCAAGCCCCGGAAGACTGCTGATTCTTGATTTGCTGCAACAGAGAGCAGGAAAGGGGCATGGCAATGTATTTTCACAAATGTATGCATGCCTCGATCCTCGTGCCACCAATCACGCATCTCAATGCATGATGGCCGAGGAGTCGAATTGCACAACTCAATATGGAATGAATGCACATGAAAATACAACTAAGACCTAACTCCATCATGGACAATCCGGAGTGTCGGTGACTGGGAATTGAGACACGTTCTGTCACTCGAAGTACGAAACGTCCCTCGTTTCCCGTGCTCGGGCTAACTCCTATCCCAAACACAATACAATATGCATGACATGCATGAATGCAACTAAGATACAACCTAACATGCACAATGCTATGAAATGGCATACACCGATGGAAGAGGTAACATGGCATACACAATGCGCTAACATACAACCTAGCATACACAATGCTATGAAATGAAATGGCATACACAATGCATAATGGACTTACACCAACACAAGTGGACCTCAGCCACACTCACATAGGAGGCCATTAGGTGAAAATGAGACAACTCGAGACGCGTGCACGCGTGCACGCAAATCGAGGACCGACCCTAAGGCACGAATGCCACTCTACCAAAGCATGGCAAGGCATGGAATATGACATACTAGCATGCAAATTTCAGCGCTAAAATATGATGCAAAACAGCCCCGAATCATGGAAACATGGCACCCGATGCATGGAATGACCCCGAAATGCAAAACTAGGTACATGGAATGGCTTACAGCTATACAAATCATGCATTATTTGGACATGAGATCTAAATACAGAATCAAGGCAGTCCAAAAATAAGCATATTTACAGTTTCGAGCAAGGTCAAACAGTGAACACAAATGAGCCTAAGTTAGCATGCAAAAATGGGCCAAAAGGGGGGGTAATGAAGCAAGTAGCAGCTGCTGACTTCAAACACAAGAGGGCCCTTCAACAATGTTGAAGAGGGGCCCAAAATATGGTTTTTCACAGTTGATGATCAAACCCAAAACAGTGCACAAGCATGCTCAAAATACTATGCAAGATAAGGCCAAAAGAGAGCTATAACACAAAGTACAAAAGGGAAGCCTCAAACAGCAAAAGACCCTTAATTAAACATGAAGAGGGGATCAAAATAAGGCCATTTACAGTTCGGACCAAAGCCCAAAAACAGAAGCACAAGAGGCTAACAAATCATGCAAAAATGAGGCCAAGAGAGGGGTAAAGAGACAAGTGACATATGGAGGCCCCAAACAGTGATAATCCCTTCAACAATGTTGAATAAGGGCTCAAAATAAGCTACATTACAGTTTACAACAGAGCTCAAAACAGTTTACATATAGGCCAAAATTGCTATGCAAGAAAGGGGGATACAAGAGGGGTAATGAAGCAAGTGCCCAAGGGAAGCCTCAAACAGGGAAATACCCTTAAACAAACATGAAGGAGAGCTCAAAATAATGCTACTTTCAGTTAGGGTCGGAGCCCAAATATGCAAGAAAGAATGGATTAGGTAGGATGCAAAAATAAACTCAAAAGAGGGAAAATGTCACTCACCCTTGAAGACCAAACTTTAGCAAACTCTTGGCTTGAGAAATGGTGCCTCCAAAGCTCTGAGAAGGCCCTCCAAGCTGCTGGAATGGAGTGGGGTGGTGTGGTGCTAGGTGATGGTGTAGAAATGGTGTAGGGTTTGGGAGGTTTTGATGGTTAGAATATAGAGAGAGATATATAGTGTATGAGGCTCAAACCAATATGTTTAAACCCCCTAAAATGCAGCTGGAGCTGCTGGATATATAGGGCAAAGGGGTGGAAAAAGAGGGGAAAAAATGGGGGGGAAAACAATTCGAGTTTCCCCCCAAAAGGCCAAACCCTCGGACATAAGGCCTAGAGGAAAACAAAATTCACTTCTAGGACACACTTGGGGGAGGGGGTTATGGCCGGCTAGTTAAAAAGAGCAAAAAAAGTCATCCACCAGAAAAAGGTGGCCGGCCGGCTACTTTTTCTGACTTTTCTGGCCGGCCTGCTACATTTTCTGGAATTTCTGGTCGGCCTGCTACTTTTCAGGACAAAAAATGGGCTACCGGGAAGAAATGTGGCCGGTGGGTGATTGGGAAGTCCAATGGTGGCCATTCAAGTGTCCAAATTGAAGCCCCGGAAGTTATCTTTCCAATGGCGCAAACCTTGCATCAAAATTCCTCCTGTGGAAAAAGTTATGCCCGTTTTGGTGAAGCCGCGCAGATTTCGGTCCAACCGGAGTGATGCCTTACTTCAATCAACCCTATCTCCCCCGTCCGGAATTGGATTTAGGAGATTCTTGAGTGAAAAATGAAGCCCCGGAAGTCTTCTTTCTAACGGTGGTGGCCTCATAGCTTGATTCCAAGTACGCAAATGAATAGGCCTGATTCGGCGAGGGCTGCTCGACTCTTTCTTAACGGTTCACGCCCATTTTCTCCCCCAACCGGATTTCTTCCCTCTTCTCCTCTTTTCTTCAACTCCAAACCCCTAAGTAAGGTATTTTGAAAGATTTTTTAAAGATTTCATCTCTCTTTTATTCATTTCCACTTTGTCCTTGCTCGGTTTACCGAAAAGCGCAACATTTAACAAAATGCGAGCGTCGGAACATCGTAGGAACTTTATTTCAAAAAAATGTTTTGAAAGAGAGGGTTTTAAGGTCTAAAAATCTTTTGATCGAGATTGTTTTGGTCCAGAATAGGGGTATGAAGTTGAGCTTTGACTCTCTCTCTCTTTGCTGAAGAAATTGAACCTTTGCCCTACACATCTTTCTCCACCATGTAAACCATCAGTCGCGTCCAAGTCTTATGGACGGTCAAAAATGGGGTGTCTACAGCCAGTTACGCCATTGATGTGCAAAAAACGAAACTAATTTTATTGAAGTCAGGGGATGACATCCCCGATTGTAGAGACAACATAAAAAAAAAAAAAAAAAGAGGGATCTTGTTTTTGATAACGGCTACATGCCGACTTCACTTACTCGACTCTTCCGCTGAGCTCTTTCTCTTTTTGTCATCTTGGGAGACCCTTGAAGGCCTTGCCTTAGTGCGTGCAGGACCGCTGAGAGAGTTGACTCCCTGCTGACTGTCAAAGGCGAATTATGAAGGTGCTCCGAATCGGGCCATGACGGTGGTCTTCCGTTTCAACTCTTTATTCTCCGTATTCAGTGCGCAAATCTTTGCTCGCGCATCTTTGTACATGCATTGGAGCAGAGAAAGTTGGGCATTTAACTGATGTACCTCACTGGTCCTATTCTGTAGCCGGTGAGACAATTTGGTAACCATAGTCACTGTCTCCATGTAGGATGTCAGTGTGAAGTGGTTGGCTTCAATGTCAGATTAAGCGGCCATGATTTGCTCAACTGACATCATAGGAAAGTTTAAAAAAGTAGGAGCAGGGGCACTTTGTTCAGAAAGGTTAAGAAGAGCAGGAGTAGGGGCACTCTGTCCCGGAAGGTTAGGAAAAGTAGGAGTAGGG
This sequence comes from Camellia granthamiana, assembly GCA_036172215.1. NCBI lineage: Eukaryota > Viridiplantae > Streptophyta > Magnoliopsida > Ericales > Theaceae > Camellia > Camellia granthamiana. Next base: position 43,764,533 of record CM069908.1, on the reverse strand, counting down.
GCACTTAGTCGAGGAGAGCTTGGATCATTGAGGTCCGGAAAGAGAGTGAGGGGACGAGATGAGGCCATGTGTGGTGAGAGGTGTAAAAAGAAAGAAAGGAGAGTTAAAGAAATAGCAGAGAACATACTGAGTTTTGGGGCAGCTTTTCTCCTCCGCTCAGTCTCGATATTCTGTCTCTCTCAAGGGGAATGAGGAAGAAGAAGGAGAAGAGAGTGATTAAGTAGACGAAAGAAAGTGATGAAGAAGAAGAAGACGGAAGAGAAGAAGACAAAGAGGGAGAGAGAGTTGAGGCGAGCTTACAAATCGAGGAGGTCTGCTTTGTCGGCCAGCTGGCGCAAAAGTAAGGCTGCGTGAGTTCACAAATCGAGGAGGTCTGCTTTTGTCGGCTAGCTGACGCAAAAGTAAGGCTGCGTGTCAAACGCAGTTTTCGAAGGAAGAGAGAGAAGCGGGAAAGTTGTATACATATATGTATGTATATTGTATATTTATGTATTATATACATTTATTCGACGATTTTTGTCACAAGAGTGACTTGGTTAAGTGGTCTGGTTTGGCGTCTAAGGATGGAGAGACTAAGCTTGAGATCGGGGGTTCGAAACCCCGTATCCCTGCATTCGTGTTTTCTTTCCTTTTTGTGTGTTTTGCTTACGCGCGATGACATCAGCTAACGGAATATTCCAGCGTAGTAACGACATATGCTCGCAGACGTCCGTAGACAGAATATTCCTTGTCAGTAATGGCATATTCCCCAAATGTGTCTGTGTATATGTACGTATCTGTGTATCTTTTGTTCGTATTTGTCCCTTGGTGAAAATGTTGTGGAGACACCACGGGGTTGAGGAGGTGACTTGGGAACGTGACGCTGAAGTCCGTGAGAAGTATCCGGACCTTTTTATCGACGCTTGAGAGTTGTGATAGAAATGTTATTTTGATATTATGATATACATTATATATGTTATGGAGTAGGGTGAATCTCTTATGTTTAATTGGGAGGTTGTGTTGTCATGTCATGATTGTGTTTCTACAATTGTAATTGATTTTAATTCAGCGAGGTTATCTAGTTTAAATTTTGGGGACGAAATTCCTTAAGGAGGGAAGGTTGTAACGAATTGAATCAAATTGAATTTATACTTTAATCTCAATTGGGGATTTATTTTAAATTATTAAACTCCATTCATTTTGGACCCAATTGATTGAATTGTGACCCATTAGTAACCATGTAATTGTGTTGTGGTTTTATTATTATTATTTAATTACGATAAAAGAGTTGTGAATATTTATGGTGTGTACCATTAAACGAAATATATTTTGTGGTGAAAAAATATTATATTTACCTTTGTCATTAAAGATGTTGAAATGTATTTTTAATTGATATATATATATAGGTGTATATATAGTTAGATATTTGTTTAGTTATATATTTGTTTATGAAATATCTATAAAAGTGACCAAATGGAATTTTTGTCAAACTTTGGGAGTTCTTGCCATGAGAAGAAGAGAAAAAGGGTTCCAATGTTGGTTTTTCATGGGTTTGATCTAGTGTAAGCCATTTTTTACCCCTACTGCTTTGGATCAAAACGTAGAGGGCGGAAAAGGCGTCGTTTAGCTCCGAGCAGATTTAATTTCTGTTGTCGAAAAAATTTGAAAGCTTCTTGGCTAGAGGTAGGGATTTTTCTTTCACTTCTTTATGTACTTTTACCTGATTATATGGAGCTTAGAGTTGTATATAATTTAATTAGAATTTTTGAAAAATTTGTGATTTATTTGCTTAAAAGGGAAATTTTGATAAAAATAAAGAGTTGATGCCCAAATTGAAAAAGTGTAGACCTGGAATATGTTTGTAAGGTTATGAAAGAGCTATTTTTTAAATTTGAACAAAAACGGACTTCAATTCGATCGGTTTTGAAATTTTTACTAGTTTGTGACCAAAAGAGTATTTTTAAAGAAAATAAAGGAATTACGTTTAACTTGCCATAGTTGAATAATGCTTGGAGAATGAGTTTGGAAAGAAAATGATTTTTTCTTGGACATTAACGTTTTATTTTTCTTAATGTATCTGTTGGAATAAAATCGAGACGGTTAGAAATGGACCTTAAGAGGTTACCAGACGTGATTGTGATATGAAAACTAGTGTAGTTGTTCATATTTGATGAGATGTGGAATAGATTGTATTTATCAGAACTTTTGGGATTTAATTGTTTAAATATCTGTTTAGAAATATCTGCTTTCGGCTATGAGTGGACGATAGCCATGATTGTTGTAGAAATGCATGAGACTTAGGTAAATTGAACCACATTCCTCATTTGTTGCATTGGACATTGCATTGCATTACATTCATTTCATTGGAAATGTATCTATTTTTGAGAAATGTATCTATTTTTGCGAAATGTATCTGTATGCGAAAAGATGAATACTTGGTGAATCTGGGTAGGAGGTGTAGAACTGCACGGTTAGGTGTCGAGCCTTCCAGTTTACTGGTAAAAATAGCAGTGGTAGTGCATTAGGGCTTACTTGCAGACATTCACCTAGAGATTCACAGAGCCTGTATTCATGTAACAGATATAGTTTAAAATGGAAATGGTCTTATATTTGTTGTTGCATCTCAGCATGCATGCTTTATAAAAAGAGAGATAAACTGTTTTATCATGAGCATGGCATGAGTATACTCCTCTTTAGTCTTGTCATGGTCCATATGTTATGTATTATATCTCTACTGGGCTGTGGCTCACCCTATAAGGGAAACCATTTCAAGCACAGGTGATATGCCTCCGCCAAGGTACTGACTTGGGAGGACTCGGAGTTGAGGCTTCATTTTTGTTTTATTGTTATTTGTTGAATGTAAGCCTAGGGCTGTATTTGCATTGAGTTAAAACTCCATTTTGTGTAACCAAGAATGTTCTTGGATAAATTTGTAAGCTTGTAGGGAATTCATTATCTGTTTGGCTTCAATTTCATACTTGTTGTAAAATGCATGCTTGGGATTGGAACTTGGGCATTGAGATGCGAACAGCATGCATTTGGCATTTGGGATTAAATGAAAATGGATATATGGAATAGTTAGTTATAAATATGTGTTTGTCCATCAAGTGGATTTGTTGTATAAATAGATATACCCTGGCCCAATTTTTATGGCGTTACAATTACAATTTTTGATGGCTCATGTTATAAAATTTTTTTAAAAAATAAAAATATTGTTTGGTTTCAATTTCCTAAATTCAATTTTCTAAAAGTTAAAATTTTATTTTTCATATTTTTTTTATTTATAGTCATTTTTTAAAATATTTTAAGCAACTTTTTTTTTTTTTTTAAACTCAATTTCTCCATCATGATTTTCTTAGAGAAACATACTATAAAAAAAAAAAGAAAAAAGGAAATTTTTTTTTTTACCAATTAGAAGCCAAGACCCATGTAGAGAGAGAGTGAGGTAACCAGAATTTTGTGGTTTTTGAGTTATGGATAGTCAAACGCTGGCTGGTGAGGTATATGGGCACAGTCAATTATATCCCCATCTGGACTTTGTTTCTTTACAACAAAACATCAATGTAAAATCCCTACATACATACAAAACATGCAAATATATATATATATATAGAGAGAGAGAGAGAGAGGAAAAGGGTGTGGAGAGAGGACCTTGATGGATTTAAGGGGAGGCTTGTTAAAGCGCTTCGAGGAGTTGTGAACATTATCAAGCTTATTGTGATGAGAAATGCAGACTCTGTCACCATAACACAGTGGTAGCCCTAGTACTACAAGCATTAATGACCACCGTCGCACCACCACAACACCATAAGTGATCATGATGATGAACACAATACACACACTCTCTCAGCACTACCTCTGTTACTGCTTATCATGAATTCCTCTATAAAAATCAGGAATACAATAATACATACAGAAAACAGAATTGAAAACTGTCGAGTATGGCTCTGTAATCATATTTGATCTTTATTGGTTGGCGGCTACCATTTTGTTTTTTGTCATTCATTTTGCTTTGCAGGATCAATTGAATTTGACTCAGCCTTGGATCTAATTGTGCATCTCTTTCCTCTCTGCAAGTTGTGCTTTGCTAGCTAGCTATGAGCTGCCTGCTAAATTGCCTTTTTTTGTATCAAATAAATCTAGTGCTTTTGTTTTTGTTTTATTTTTTCCTTTTTTTTTTTTTAAATCAATAGAAATTTCTATTAAGACTGAAAAGCCAATAACTCACACAATTCTTTTTTTCTTTCACTTTCCATTTCTCTACACAAATACATAATCCAAGCATAGGTTGAAAGTAAAAGTTTTAATGTAAAAAATATTTAGTGGCCAATTTTTGTTGTCAGAATAGTCCTCACTAAAAGATCCTCTAGAGAAGTTAAAAAAAAATAAAAACTTGTAGCCGCAAATTTGGAAAATATTACTAATAAATGCACTTTTTGAGCCAAAATAATTTGGTGCCAAATTTAGGCAAATTTAGTTCTGAAAAGACAATAATTTATTATTAAATGTCTAATTTTATTACTAAAAATACAATAATAGCTATAACAACTAAAATATTTTGTTATTAAAAAATAATTTCATCTGCAGATTATCTTCTTCTGGCCAAGCCCATGATATGACTGCAGTGACAGTGAACACTTCAACATGCTGGTGTTGAGTTAGAGGACGATAACTGCTGGAAAATATAGTTTTTCGACAATTTTAATTCTAAATTAAAGTGGGATTTAATTGTCAGTAGAGGTGGATCCTAGTGATTTTGTATTCTCTTAAGTGAGAATGTTACAATACAAAGAATGAGCAAAAACTATTAAGTTGTGAATGAAAATTGTCTTATAAAGTGAGGTATCAACAAAAGTTGGGCTTGGATTTTTAGTCTTGGTTTGGACTAGACCTAAATTTGCGCATGTGCATGTGCATGTGCATGTGTTGGGTTGTGCTTTGATGGGCTTAACTGGTACATGTGTTTAAGATTTGACTTGGATCTGGTTGTGGCCCAACACCCCCAATCTTTTTCAATTATTCAAATATCATTATATACATATTTATTAGTATATATTAAGCATATGGGAGTTTTGGACTTTTGTAACTTTAGCCCTAATCACTACAACAAAAAGCAGCATTGGCGACCAAAACTGTAAATTTCGTCGCTGAAAGTAGGACATTTGGCGACTAAAATTGAATTAGTAGCCAAAAGTGAAGACTTTTGGCGACTAAAACAGTTTAGTAGCCAAATGTAGACTTATTGGCGACTAAAAATCAGATTAGTCGCTGATTACATGGGTTTTAGCGACTAAAACAACTTTAGTAGCCAAATGTGCAGGTTTTTGGCGACTAAAAAAGATTAGTAGCCAAAAGTGTAGGTTTTGGCGACTAAAAAATGGTTTGGTCGCCAATTGTAGGTATTTTACCGACAAAAAAAAAATGTTGTAGCCAAAAGTAAAGGTTTTTGGCTACTAAAAAAAATTTAGTAGCTAAAAGTGGACATTTGGCAACTAAAATTGAGTTTAGTCGGCAAAAGTGGCAGTTTTGGCGACTAAAAATCAATTTAGTCGCCGAAAGTGGTTATTTTTAGGCGAAAATTAATTTTTTTAGCGACTAAATTATTGGTAGTAGCCAAAACCAAGGTTTTTGGCGACCAAAAAAAAATTTAGTCGCCAAAAGTGGCTTTCCTTTTTTTTTAATAAATAATTTATTTTTTACATAAATTATATTTAAATAAAAATAATTATGTTTATATATGTAGTTAAATATTAATACGGGCCAAAGTAATATATAAATAATATATTTTGCATATATATTCATGAGATGGTATTGTGGCATAGTGGAGAGAGTGTTGGTAAAGTGTTAGAGTGGAAGGTTAACCAACATCGGCGGTTCAAAACCTGGGAAGAGCAAAGGGTTATTTATTATTTTTTTTTGAAATAACCTTTTGGCGACTAAAACAGGTGGTCGCCAAAAGCTTCACTATTGGCAACGAAAAAAATAGTCGGCAAAACCAAAAATTAAAAAGAAATAATTCACTATTGGCGACTAAACATTTAGTCGCCAAATGTATAATTTAAAAAAAAAAAAACAGGTTTGGCGACGAAAATTTTGGTTGGTACAGAGTTGGTTTTTGGCGACTAAAAGTTTTTTAGTCGCCAATACCTTCCGCGACAGTTTTCCAGCGACCAAGCCGGCGACAAAAAAAATTAGTCGGGAAAACTCAAAACCCGACTTTTGGCGACTAAAAATTTAGTCGCCAAATGTGTTTTTTTTTTTGTAGTGAATGGCTAGAATTGATGGCATTTATTAATGGCATTTAATGGCCCTTATGATGATAGTCTTCGTGGCTAAAGTTCTTCCCTACAAGTATAATTAATGGCATTCCCCTCCAATTTTTGGAGAGTTTTAGAGATGAAAATGGAGACAGTATTTTGAAATAAAAAGATAGAGATGATTTTATATCAAAATAATTCTAGAATTTTTCATCTTTTTTTGCTTGTCCTTTCCTTTGGTTCTTGTTAGAGAGAGAGTACTACCAATGTTCAAGTTTGCTAGAGTTGCTTCAGTGAGTAGCACATGTTCAACCGTTTTATCTTGGGAGACAGACGTCGACAAACCTCCAGCACTATTGGTGAGGTGGCGAATCTGTTTTAAGGAAACTGTGTGAAACACAAGACTCAATTTGCTTCCCTTGTCGTTTGTTCTTTATTTTTTGAAGATTAAACTTATTTCGATGAGTCCTAATAACTTTATTGGTGAAGCACGTACAAAGTACAATGGAAGACATCAATAAAGAGGAGCTTGGAGCTAGAACAAGCTCCAACCTCCTAGTTGGTGAGAAACCAACAAATAGAAAAAGCAAGAAAAACAAGACTAAACCGACAAAAAGAGTAGAAACAAATCTACAGAACGAATATATTCATTTTGTCATAGTCTATTCTATATTTCATTCTTTAATTAAAAACTAAGATTGTTTTGTCGTTCCTATTTTATTTTATTTTATTTATTTTTTTATTATTATCATGGAAAAATACCAACAATAACAAGGGTGTTGTTTAGTGAAATTCATGAGTTGTTTATAATTCCTTTTTTTTAAGAAAAAAAATTATTTCAGGAGCTTATAATAAATTGTTTGGTGTAATTTTTATTTATATCCTATTAAATAGAAATAACTTAAATAATTTAAAAAAAATTTGATTAATAAAAGCTAAAAGTGATACGAATTTGATTTTTAGTTTTTTATTATCAATATCAAATTCTAGCACCACTCATGTGTAATATATTTCACCAGATTTTATATTTCATTAAACAGAAAATTTATAGCCATCAACTTGACTGAAAAGTTAGAGAGAATGCATTTTCTAAACAGGAACATATCACTGTGTTTTTATGATCAACATATGATTATTGTTGGACCTTAAATAAAGAATATAAAAGAGATAGGTTTTAATATATATTAGATGAGCTCTCCATTTGTAGGCTTAAGTTTTTAAGTAAGTATATGTTTCAAACAATGTATGTTGGGCCTTGATTGATGTGGCATCTGTGAACTCTAGAGTTTCTTTCTAATGGATTGGATTTGGATCGGTATTGTTGTGCGTTTGTGGACTTCCTTATTCCTTAACAACTGATATCAGAGCTGATGGCAGACGATCTATGATTAGACTTTCCTAGAGCATTTGATGTTAGTGGACTTGGCTTGCACAAAAAACTCTTGATGGAGTAAGAAGAAAAATCTATGGTGACTCTTGATGGAGCAAAATTCCTAGTGCACGTGGAGGTTGGATTGCGGCAAGGTGGCTTTCTCAATGGAGTATGGTGGCTCACGATGGAGTTTGTGCGGATGGGTAGGTTCGCTTTGACTCGATGTTGGAGAGTTATAGATAAGGATTACGGGGTAGTGCGTGTTATCTATGATGAACATGTAGATGAAGATCAACACTCGAGGAAGAGTAAGGAGATGCCCGATGTTTGGTTCAAATGAGGGAGAGATTGTTGAAGCATGTGTGAAGGTAGAGTTTCACATCCGATAAAGATTAAAAGAAATGAGTCTTAATATATATTAAATGGGTTTTCTACTTATAGTCTTAAACTTTTAAGTGGGTATGAGTTTCAAACAATGTATGTTGAGCCTTGATGTGACGTCTGTGGACTCTAAAATTTCTTCCTAATGAATTGAGTCAATATTATTGTGCGCTTGTTGGTTTCGTTATTCCCTAACAATTATTCTAATTCACAATTTATTACTTCCAAGGTGATTGTTTCTTTTAGTTTGAAGAAATTTTGAGCATTTCTCTACATCCAACTTCTCATGTTGGGAGCCTAAAGAAAGTGAAAACTACCAACAAGATTCACATTCACAACTTCTTATATTATAATAAGGACAAATTACAAATTTTACTCCTATAGTTTGACTTAAATTTCACTTTAATCCCTACACCATAAGTTTAATTTCAATTTTATCATTCCATTCAACTTACTGTCCAAATTTTCTATAACAAATTGTACTAGTAATTCTTGTATTTTGATCCTTATGTTATATTGATCCCCGTAATTTCAATTGTCTCGATTTTGTCTATGAATTTATGACATTATCTCAATTTAATCCAATTGAATAAAATCGTTAGCATTTTTTTTTTTATAATAAAAATGCATATATAAGTTGCATGTGTCATGATTTTAAGGGCAAAATAATAAGTTTGTTCAACTCAATGAGTTAACCTTAATCAATTCAGTGATTATTTTTTGTCAAAAACACTAACGGTATTATCAATTAGACTAATTTGACACAAAATCTAAAATTAAGGGTCAAAATTGAGCCAATTGAAAGTGGAAGGACCAAAATAACACCAAAGGCAAAATGTAGAGACTACCAATGTAATTTGTCCAATTTTCTATCCATACACCTTAGGGGTGCTTGAAACGCATTACAAAATCATTAATTTTAATGCTAAATTTGAACTGACGAACAAAATTAAAATTGTATTTAAAGTGTAAAGATTGAATTGTTAAAATTAAAACAACGGGGATCAAAATAAAATTTTGATCAAATTACAATATTTAAAAGTGTAATTTACCCTTAAAATAATGTTGGTGTGATCACATTTAAATACCATCTTTAAATATCATATAACGTAACTGTTTTACATGACATTATATCAATTGCAATTTTAAATAAATATAAGTGGAGCTTATCAAATGAAGTGATATGCGGTTAATGTAATGTAAAACATCAAATCATATGTTTCTCAAATATGATATCCAAATTTGATCACTACAATTATTCTTTATAATATTCTAGTTTCCTTCTTCATTTTTTCCACTTTGGTCATGGGCAATTAGGGTTTCTACCAGGACCACCATAGTAAATGTAGTTGCCCCAGTCACTATTATTGCCCATTTGAACATTGTAGCAATTGGATTGGTCAGCGGAAGTGCTATCACTTATAGGAGCTATTAGATTGTTGGAACCATCTACTATCTGGATGTTCTTGATGTAACTAGCTTTTCCAAACCCTTCTTCTGGGAAATGAGTACTCCCCATTTGGGTGGTGGTGTGTTGCCCACCTGACTCCAAGTTCAACACCTCTCCTCCCCACTGAATCACTGAAGCACTGTCAGTAAGGTATGAAAATAAGGAGGTTGGCCAGTAACCCACTACCTCATTCCCAAATTGCAACCACCAGTCACTTGTTGTTGTGTCCTATCAAATTACAACACCCATTATTAACAAAATCAAAAAGATGTTCAACAGAGAGCAAAAAAAAAAAAAATTTAAATTAAAGAGTTCGATAAAATATTTCAAAGAGTGGAGAAGTTATTAAATGAATAAGTCAGTTTGGCGTTGACACTTCTTTGAAATTATGTATCGCTTCTTTAATTTTTAAAATTTTCAACGAAAATCACTTATTAATTGTCAAAAAAATCATTCGTCTGAGCTTGAAAAATAAAATAATAAAATCCACCGTTTAAAATCAACCATTTATGTAATTGTTGCAGTTATTTTGTGCACCACTACCACTAAATATATATTTGTCTATATGATAGTAAACAAAGATATAGACATAGAAAGAAAGGCGCCTTTGGGTGTTGGTTTTTTAGTTAAACTAGTTAAAAGTTCAAAATATCAAATCACATCATTATTTTTTATTTTTTTTTTCATGTCTTTTCATAAAAAAAATTAAAAAATCAATGAAAATAGCTACTTTTCAATACCAAAGATTTTGAGGGTGTTTGGAAACAGACTACTTTAATTGATTTTTACACAAAATTATATTTTTGCCGACCATTTTTTCCAACTGAATAAATTTTTTGTCACGAATATATCACATTTTCCAACTAAAAAAAATTTGGTAGCCAAAAGTTTATGCTTTTGCCGACTAATGTGATTTACTTGCAAATATGTTGTTTTTCGTGACTAATTTGAAATATTAGTCACTAAAACTAGAGGCAGGAGGGTGAAAAAATGGGTGGGAGACGTTAAACTTTTAACGACTAATGAAATTTTAGTCGCAGTTAGCAAAATGACGTCGTTTTGCTTGTTGGACGCATATTGGGAAAAATAAATGGCTAACACCTGTGGTAGGGAAAACACATATTTGCCAACAACAAAAAATATAATAGCCAAAAGTTTTTATTCTCCACGACTAATGTGATTTAGTCACAGAAATATTGTGCTGCAACTAATTTGAAATATTGGTTGCAAAAACTAGAAGCGGGAAGGCGAAAAAAAACAAAGACAAAAGAAGCAAGAAACAAAAAAAATTTAGTGACTAATGAATTTTGGTCCCAGATATCAAAATGACGTCGTTTTGATGGTTAGCATATCTATTGTATTATGTGGCGACCAAGTGATTGGTCAAGAAAATCAACTAATACTTATAACGAATAAATTTGCTAGTCCGTGTTTCACTACTCACCAATGTTTTTAAAAATTAGATTGGTAAGCAAACTAGAAAATGGATCGGATGACCGAGTTATCGGTTTAACCTTCAGGCTAAATTGGAATCAAATCGTGACGTCATAATTATTTTATAAATATATTAAAAAATATTTAATAATAACATAATAATTAAGATACATTTATTTAAATTATTTTTAAATTTTACAATAAATTTATAATTCAATAAATATACTTATATTTATTATTTGTAAAATATATTAAATATATGTAATGTTTGAAAGAAAATGTAATAAAGATGTCTATGTATACCAAATATAAACAAAAGTTGAATGTGACATAATAGTTTGTCATACTTCCATGTCGTTCTATATTCAACTTTCCCAAGAAATATAATTTCAAAATTTTATTTTCCATTTGGCAAAATAGAGGATCCTAGACCGGTTGACTGTTCAATTTGAACTAGCTGATCCGGTCCAGTTTTCAAAAGTTGCTACTCACATTTGGCAACCAAAGGTATTAGTGTGCTTATTGTTGGTCAGGGAAATAGTACTTATGGCGACTAACATTTTTAGCTACCTAATGGTTTAGTCGGGGTAGTTATATGTTCAACGACTAAAGTTTAATTGCCAAATACTTGTTTTTGCTAACTAATAATTTTTTTTTAGCCATGGATTACTTTCCCCGACCATGTATTAATGACTAAAGTGACGACCAAAATTTTTTGTTGCAGAATGCTTTTGCCAATTAAAATAGCCTTTTTATGACTAAAATTTTAGTTGACAAAAGGATAATTTCATTGGTGATGGCATATTGGTATATTTGGCTTCATGGAAACAAGGTTGTTTTTACCTCGCTCTGGAATGACATCACTAAGCCTTCATTTGGGATAAACTTTTTTAGTTTGATTTTTTGGCTATTTGACTATTTTAGCCCAGCTTAAAAAGTTATATTTGGGATGATGATGGACTTTTTTTGCAATTGATTTTATGGTAGTGAGAGAAAAAATAAAATAATTATGATTTGGATTTAACATTTTGTCTTATTGGTTAAAATAGTTAATTTTGTCTTATTGGTTATTTAAATCCCAAACTCTCATCCCAAACAACCCCTAAATACTGAAACTTTCCATCGTCTATCATTATTTCCAAAGCCTTTTCAGTGTTTTTTTTTTTTTTTCTTTTATGGTGAAGCCTTTTTTCTTCCCCAGCCACAGGGAAACCATGTTAGTTGGTTGAGAACCACCAGCATTGAGGTGCCTCAAACTTAACATTGATTAGCCCGCAAAGGGAAATCCGGGTTGGGCTAGTGGTGCTTGGTCAACAAGAACTATAAGACTGTGATTAGTTGGAGGATTTGGGAAAAGATTTGGAAAGTGAAAAAGAAAAGATATGTGAAATTAGGTGAAATATACATTTCACATATCTTTTTGCTTTCCCTTTCCCTTTCCCTTTGCCTTTTCATTTCTAAATTCTTTCCCAAATCCTCTAAACAAACACAGCCTAATCGATTTTGGTGTAGATAGGTTTTCAGAAGCATTGGTCCTTCGATTAGTAAACATGTTGAATTTTGGGCCTTACAAGATTGGCTTGCCATGACAGTCAACCTTAACTTAAGCAACATCGAATTAAAAGTGAATGCTAGTCTCATTGTGGACCTTCTAAATAACAACAATAATCCCCATCATAGACTTATCAACAATATCCTTGATTGCATATTCGACATGAAGAAGTTAGGCTTAACCAAATTAAACACTACTAAGAAGCAAATAATGAACAAATATGATGGCCAACATATGCAACAACACGGCGATATGGTTTTATTTTCTTTTTGTAGCTCCTAATTGTATTTTAAATTAACTAACACTCGATGCTAGAGGCAACCCAATCTATGAAATATGGGTATTTCGACAAACATATTGTATACATACTGGGTATTTACCAGCTTATGATACTTCATATGGAATTTTTGCATAGTACTGGGTACACGAAAAACGTAATTAAATTTTTTCTTCTTAATTTTTGGTGTACCCAAATGTACCTAGTATATACCCAAGTTGTATTGTACCTCAGTCGAAATAATATTTTATGCTACTATAGAGATAAAATTCATTTTACTAAACTTCCTCTTTTTTTTTTATTTTTTTTATTTTTTATACTAAGCATGATTTTAATATTAAGCTATGATTTGTAAGTTATTTAATATAATGATGTTTAATTTTAGTTTATACCGGTACTTTTGACATTAAATGTTAATTGTAGGTTAGATCTTCACAAATTAAATCCTTTAATTAATTTTTGCATTACTTCAAAATAAAAATAAATAATCTTTTATAAACGTATAAAGCCGTATGCGTATTTTATTTTTTTAAAAAAAATTTACCTTATCAACGTACCTATATTGTGATAACCAAGTCATGCATATCATTTTTGCATTCATTTATCTTAGTGATTTTTATTTTATTTGCGTTAAATGTGTGTGATATATATACATATATATATATATATTTGATTGGCAAAATAAATCTTTATTGGTGGAACCAAACGAAGTTTGAGATAATACATCAATAAAGAGGAGCTCGGAGCTAGATGAAGCTCGAAGCTCCAGTTGGTGAGAAACTAACAAGAAGAGAAGAGAAACCAAAACAAAAACAACCAAAAAAACAGCCATAGCAGAGCAGCATTGAAAGACTAGCTAATAAGCATAGCAGCACAGAGTAGATTAGAAAAATCACCATGCAAATGCAGAGCTTCAGGACACACAATAGTAGACAGACCTTCCATCACCAAATCTGTTGACAACATCAAACAGCAGACACACCAACCTGAGACTACCCTAAACTCAGAAAAGCAACCCATCCTGTTCCCACTCTATTTCTCGATCCAATTGCTGAGGAGGCTTCAAGCATGCAACCTGATCTGGTGCAAGTTAGATACTAGATCGTGGACTGAATAATCGACCTTGAAAAACCATTTTACCCACAGTGCTATCTGTACTCTCATTCTCTCACATAAACCTCCAAAATCTGGAGCAACTCCCTTAAACGAACAGTCGTTTCTTAACTTCCAAACTGACCACAAAACGAGAGGAGGAACAGCCTGCCAAGCTCTGGAAACCCAAGACTTCCCAGTACCCCCTGACCATCACTTTAACAAACCCTCAACAGAGCCCAGGATTACCCAAGACTGATCCCATCAGCAGGCCATGGCTGCCCAGCATTTCCAAACCATAGGACAAAACAGAAGCACATGCTCCAAAGACTCCACCTCGCTTTGACAGAACATGCACTGGGACACTACATTGGTAGGTAAAACCCCAATCCTATGGAGGAAGGAAGATGTCTTTATTCTGCCTCTCCAAGCCAACCAGTAGAAGAACTACATCTTTGGAGGTGCCAGACTTGCCCATACCCCAGCTGGCACCCTCAAACTAGGATCCTTAACTGTAGCCCACCAACACCATATTGAGGATACAGAAAACTTCCCAAAAATAGCTGCAAGCCAGGAGTAAGAATCTTCAATTTCCTCCCTAAGTACAGGAGATGATTCCAAAATACCGGACAGCCTCTTCACCTCCTCTTCCTCCCAAGCCAGTAGACTTCTTCTGAATTGAAGTTGCCACACCCCAAGACTCTTCTTTGCACTTATTTGCAGTAAGGATTCTTTTTTCTCAGTGGATAGACTATACAATCTGGGGTAATCCTCCTTCAGACTTCTACCATTAAGCCAAGCATCTGTCCAAAACTGAATCCTCCTTCCATTACCCACTGATAACTTTAGATTCTATTCATAAAATTCATCCAAAGTCTGATTAATTGAATTGAGCTGCACTATATCCTTCCACACAGTGGACACCCCATCTGTGCTATCCAGAGATGGCACCCAACCCCCTCTATATCTACCATATCTTGAGCATACCACTGATTTCCACAAGGCTTTATCCTCTGCACCATATCTCCACCAGCATTTTAGCAACATACACTCATTCACCTCACCCAAATCTCTCACACCCAAACCCCATTGATTTTTACTTTTAGTAACCTCACCCCAATTGACCAAATGAACACTCCTCTTAGCATCAGATCCACCCCCACAGAAAATTGGACTAAATTTTGACCAAAGCCTTAACAAACCCCTTGGGCATTTTGAAAATGAAAAGAAAGTAGATAGGTAAATTAGAGAGGACTGATTTAATAGAGGTCAAACACCCAGCAAAAGATAGTTGCTTTCTTTTCCAAGAAGACAACTTTTTACTCACCTTATCCACTATTGGACTCTAAGTGCACTTCCTCTTAGGATTGGCCCTAGAGGCATACCTAAAAAGTTGAAAGGTAATTTCTTAGAAAGACAATTCAATCTTTGAGCCAAGCCCATAATTTCATCCTCATGAAAACCCACTCCGCACACTACACTCTTATGATAATTAATTTTTAAGCCAGACATCACTTCAAAACACCTCAACACCCTTTTAATATTTAGCATCTCCTCCATATCACCTTCATAGAACACTATTGTGTCATCTGCAAATTGGAGATGTGAAATACGCAATTCATTACCTCTAACTGAGGCTCCTCTAAACAAGCCCTTCTCTACTGCCCTTACTTACTAATAAAAGATTGAGAGCTTCAGCTGCAATTATAAACATAAATGGTGAAAGGGGATCACCCTGCCGTAGCCCCTTTTGTGGCTGAAATTTCTCTGTGGGTGAGCCATTAACCAAAACAGACACCCTGATTGTAGAAATACAAGTCCTCATCCAACCTATCCATCTCTCTCCAAAACCAAAATTGTTTAACATCGACCATAGAAATTCCCAATTAATTGAGTCATAAGCTTTTTCAAAGTCCAATTTTAGAATAAGACCTTTCTTTCTTGATCTTTTCCATGCATCTACAACTTCATTTGCTATTAACACACCATCTAAAATGTACCTGCCACTCACAAAAGCAGACTGTACCTCACTAATCACTGATGGCAAAACTCTCTTAAGTCTCCTGGAAAGCACCTTTGCTAAGATTTTATAGACAGAGCTAACCAAGCTGATAGGTTTATAATCCCCCAAGTCTACAGGATTATCCTTCTTCGGAATAAGAGCAATGAAAGAGTTGTTGACCCCTCTAGATAGCTTACCATTTTGGTAAAATTCATTCACCAGTTGTAGGATCTCCCCTTTCAATATAGGCCAACACCGTTGAATGCAAGTCAGATTAAATCCATCTGGGCCTGGCGCTTTGTTCCCATCACAGTCCTGCACCGCATCCCATACCTCATCTTCTGAGAACACAACTTCCAAGTTACAAACATCCACAGAGCTAATAACAGCAAAAGGGCCTAGAATTTTTGGCCTAAACTTCCATTTCTCTGAGAACAACAGACTGAAATACCTAACCACTTCTTGTTTCACTTGATCTGGATCCTCCACTCTCGTACCCTCCACAACAACAGAGTCTAGCAAATTCTTTCTCTGCCTTCTACTTGCCATAATGTGAAAGTACCTAGTGTTTTTATCTCCAGAATGAGCCCACAACTGCTTGGACTTTTGATGCCATAACCTTTCCTTGCTCCTACTTAACTGGCACACCTGGCTTCTTACTTCTCTTCTTCTCTTAAGATCCTGATCATCAAGGGACCTAGACTCTGCCTTCAAATCCCATTCATCTAGTTCCTCCTCTACTGACTTTAACTGAGTGTCAATATTGCCAAACACATCCTTATTCCGCACCCTTAAGTGACTTCTAAGCATGTTCAATTTTCTCATCACTCTAAACCCTGCCCACCCTTGAACTTGAGCTTCCTCCCATCTCTTTTTAACTTCTGACATGAAGGATGGATGATATAACTAGGCATTGATAAATTTAAAAGGCTTTGGTCCCCAATCCCTATCATCTTCATTTATCAAAATGGGACAATGGTCTGAGATTGTCCTAGGTAGAGCCCATTGCTTAAAAGAAAACTTTTCTATCCACTTCAAATCTAACAGGAATCTATCAATCCTACTCTACCTATTCCCATCCAGAGCATTGCACCAAGTATACTGCCTACCTAGCAAATGCATATCTGTTAATTCCAATTTTTCCACAAACTCATTAAAGTCCTTCACCCCCTTTCTCTAGATGAGCAACCTTTCCTCTCACCCATGTATCTAATCTCATTGAAGTCCCCTCCCACACACCACGGGTTTGGAAAATGTTGGTGGATACTCACCAGAGAGTCCAATAACTGTCTCCTTCTTAGAACCTCATTAGGAGCATAGATATTCACAAGAGTGCACGGAAACGAATTACTAGACATAGCTGATAGTATGATGAAATTTTTGCTATTGCAGCAGCATTTGAGCTCGAAGACTTCTGGCTTCCAAATACACAAGAGGCCTCCAGCACTACCTTTTGAATCTACCACCATAAATTCCACTTCTTTATAAGGCCAAATTATTTTCACAAAATGATCATCCATATAGCTTCTTTTAGTCTCCTGAAGAAAGAGCACATCAACACTTCTTTCCCTCACCAAGCTCTTTATCTTTCCCATTTTTTCTGGCCTTCCCAACCCTCTAACATTCCAAGATAAAATCTTCATGATAAACACACTACTTACACCCAATCTCCAACAAACAGCCAGCTAAGCTCTGGTTGCCCTTTGTTCCCCTTCAATTCTGCTCAAATCCTTCTCTTCCAGCTCCACAATTCTGCTCACTACCTCCTCCTCTTTGCCTTGGCAATCTATTCCCAACATAGTGCCTACTCTCACAGTTGACATGGCCTCCTCAATCAGTTGCCTCATTCTATTCGCTGCCTGACTCTGAGTAGTAGTCATTAAGGAAGCTGCTGCATCAACAGAAGCTCTAAGAATTGCTCCCCGTTGAAAGCCCAGTCTACCAAACACACGTCGCCTTCATTCTATACCTTTTTTCCATGTCTTTCCCCTTATCTACACTGCATCATCCTTTAGATTACCCCATTTTGTAGTCTGTTTGACCATGTTTATACTAGTTGTTTGGGCTGCATTTGGCCTAAGTTGAGTCTAGGCCAAATTTTCACTCAAATCCGACATCACCCCCCTGAACCAGTCCATTGGGGTCAACCTCCTTCTACATTCCTTCAATTAATACTTTCAAATTTATACTGGGCCTTGCTTCTACTGGCCCACTTAACTCTCTTAAGAGACCTGTGCTACACATTGCCTCATCTCTAATTTGAATTCCGTTTATAATTAACTAGCAAGAGTTGACATTCTGCTCCACCCCCTTGCCTTGGAACATGCACCTTCATAGCCATTCCCCACGCTCCCCCCTATGACTACCACTGTAGTTGCATACTTATCATCATTATCCCTACCCTGCACCTCAGAACTTTCCATCACAGTCTCCATAACCCTACTAACCACCTCAAATCCATCACTCACCAACCCCACTCTTCCGTCAGACGCTTCCCTAACACTCTTGCTTCGTCCTCCATTGCCAGTCAATTGGTCTACCTCTTCTTTGCCATTGGCATGCAATCGGTCTTGATCTTTCCCTCTGCTCACAAAAGGACTAGGAAATAAGCACCTGGGCAACTCTTCACAGACTCTAACTGGAATGTGACAACCTTTGTGCTCCAGAAAAATTGTTGTATTAATCCACTCCAAACATCTCATAATCACTCTAACCTTAGTTTGTTGAAAAGTTAATGGATTATTGATATCCTCCTCCAATTGAACTACCTCCCCCCAATAACTTCCTATGCTTCGAACCGTCGTGGTGCTCCATAAGTTAATGGGAATGCCAAAACAATTCAACCAGACACACCTCTCTTACTCTAAAAACTGGCTTTTTTCCCACTCGTCGATGGAGTCACATCACTGTTCACCCTATCCTTGCAACTTTCTCTTTCCTTCCTGCATGTGCTGTGCCGAGGGAAAAGTTAATAGAACTAGTTTGCCACCCCCTCTCTTGCAACTACATCCCTCATGCCTCTACTTGTCATTTCCTCTCTAAAATCCTTGAAAGCTAAGAAACTATTCAGCTGAACTACTAAACTTTCACTCCTCCACCCATTCCCTTCCGCATAAGCTTTTAGCACCACCCTTTCTCTGTCTCTGACATCGTCACTTAGTAATGCCTCTGCATAGGATTTCTGGACTCCCTTACCTTTCCACTTCTTTGATTGCACCCACTGATTCTCTACTCGACCTTCATCTCCTCTGCTCAGCCCCCTAGGTTTCTGCTGCCCCTCTGTCTGGGGCTTTTGATACTCTGCACACTTAACCCTCAGTGCCTTGTTCCCGCACCACAAGCCATCTCCCTTCTGTATCGCCACCCGAGCAGCCACCTCACAGTCGTATCTTACAAACCCAAATCTGGATTTTGAAGCTTTCCTTCTCTTGCCAGGGATAAACACATCTTTGACTAGACTAAACTTTCGAAAAAGAGTGAATAAACCTTTAGGATCCATTGAATCAGGGATGTTATCCACGAAAAAATGGTGATCAAGACTCCCTTCTTGGTATCTCCCAGTTGGCTTCCCACTTTTCTCCTTCGTATCACTGGATTCCAGCCCCCCCCTCCCAATCCATCATTCCCATAATAGGCAAGTAAAGTTGATTTGAGAAAGAACATGAAATCATTGAGTAGAGAGTGACGATTAACAAAATGCAAATCATTGTGTGATATATTTGCTAGTGAATTTATTTATTTATTTATTTAGAAATTGAACATCTAGATGACTTAGAAACCCCTAAGTGAGGAGCTTAATAGTTTTAGTCTAATGAATAGAGCCTTTTGGGAACTTAATTAAAAATTAAGATTAGTAAAAATTATGAAAGATTAAATTAAGACTTAATTAATTAAATTAAACTAAACATAATTGATTAGGATTAACAAATGAAAAAATTAAGTTAATAAAAAATTAGTGGATAATCTAATCCTATTCAATTAATAAAATGATGGAGTGTATTTGAGAGAGTTCTAGAGAGTGAGAGATAGAGTAGAGATTCAATTTGTTTTGCTAGAGAATATTGAAGGAGAACTCAAAGAAGAACCAAGGGAAGAAGGGAAGAGAGATTGAAGAATTCATCAAAGAATTCATCTATTGAAGAACATTAGGTAAGATTACTAACTTAATTAATGTAGACAAGTCTCCTAACACTTGAAATCAAGGAGAAATCAGAATCAATTTAATGTAATTTGAAAGAAATAAAGAATAGAATGAAGAAATTGAGTTAGGTTAAAGAAATATGGAAAATAATTTTGAATTCCATCAATTGGAGTTTGATTTTTGATATCGTTGATATATTTAAGTTTCATCTTCACATGCACCTTGATTTCCAAGGGTTTTGACACTTTAATTTCATGACTTGAAGGCAAGGAAGAAAAGTTTTGAAAATTATTACATTCATGAAGTTTTAAGGTTAATCTTGAAATCAAAAGAAGTTTTTGATGCAAAAGATTTGAAAATTTATCATATTCTCTTGTTTATTACTGAATTCACATGATTTGGGATGAGTTTTGCATGAGTTTTAGCAAGAATTTGTGCTATGGAAGATTTAAACTTTGAAGAAATTTCGAATTGCCCTAATTTACCCAAAATTGTATGTGTAGCCAGTACCCCAAAACAGAGTGTTTGGTTTTGAAATAATTGCACGTGCGCCGACCTTCCTGCACGTGCAAAAAATAAGGTTTTTACATTTTGAATCCTTTTCGACCCTTTTGACCTCTCGGGCAACCCTTTGCATGTATTAAGTCATGACCAGTTAAACATGACTAGAAACTGACTTAATTAAATGGATTAGAAAAGAAAAGTTAAATTCAATTAGTTATTGTACATTATCAATGTTTATATGTGTGTATCATGTAGGTCTGACCACCAAGGAGTAATACTGGATTCAAACCAGCTATAAGTAATATCTTTGTAAAGTTATTTTCGTATAAGTAATTTTGAAAATGCTATGATATGAATTGTTATATGAAATCTGTATTTTATTGACGGATGAATGAGTATTCCATTTTTGTTAAATCTATTGTTTCATCTTTTAATGAGTCCTAACCATTGGGGGACGTTCTTATCTACCTTGACTCACAGAGATCTCTATTTCGTTCATAACCTATCATGGTTTTCTGTTCTGTTTTCAACCTAAAGCGGTCATTCTGTTATGCTCTATTTGATGTACCACATATTGAGTTTAATTTAAGAATGTTTTCATAAAGCTTTTTATCTCTATGTTGGAAAACAGGTTAGGTTTCAGACCTGGGATTGGGTGCCCATGGTGGCATGACCCATGACCCATTAAGTGACCCTGGCAGTTTGAATTTCAAACCTAATTATTTTGGGGATAAGGGTGAATAACCCACAAACGCATCTCTTTGGGAGATAGAGTTGTGAGTGGTTACATCTCTCTCTTTATAATCACTAATATGCATTACGTATTAGATTTTGGGTTTGAGCCGAATATAGAAAATGATTTTACTCTCTCTAACTCTCTGCCATGGGAGAACAAGCATGCCTTTATACTATGAAGAGTACGGGTAATTCTCTAGTAGTTCTACTACATTGCTGGGAATTGTTTGAAGACATCAATAAAGACACGTGATTCACCCACATGATCCATGGATTTGGTTGAGCATAAAACGTATGCCTGAATCCATTTATTTTCGCTGTGTATTATTTCTTATTTTTTCTACATTGGTATTAGAGCCATTATTGGGAGTTTTTGTGTTATTTGTGCATAAAAATATGTATACGTGTGTTTTATACATAAGAATTGATGTTTTTCGAACCATCTCTGACCGTCCTGAATTTTATATATGTCATGTTCAATATGGTTTAGATCATATCTGCAAAGTTTTAGAAAAATAGGACTATCGAATTTTGAAAAAAAAAATGAAATTTATATTTGATTTTTGTAACTTTGACTGCATGTTATTCTTAAATGCTTCATTTCGGTATTATGAAGATTTTATATTTGGAATCTTTGTTTCGAGACCTTTGAAATGGTATATTATGTGCATGATTCCAACTTACGGATTGAGAGAAATCATAAAGCCTAATTTGTGTTCATTTTTGTGTTATTGGTAGTTCATAGTAGAAGATGAATTATAGAAAATCTGCACTCCAACTCTCACTAGAGAGAGAGTAGATTACACTCCCTATTTTTGACTTGTCAAAATAAAAAATCAGGACCACCATTGGATTTCTCTCGAAAAATCAAGTCAGATAGTGCCAAAATCGAGCTGAAACGGAGTCTGGGAGGTGGTGCATGGGCCCTACGCGCAGAAAACTGTTTTCAAGCACTTCCAAGCACGGCGCGTGCGCTAACGCATGCTGACATCGTTGATGTCTGACGCGCACTGACGTAGCGTTGATGCAATATGCTGACACCATCTGCTGATGTAAGTGTTGACATAGGTGATGTGACTTTTAAGGCTCTGTTTGTTGGTTTTTAATTTAAAACTACGTTAATTGTTTCTATATTTTTCGTTATAATTCTAATTGAAACATGGCTTATACCATTGGATTTGTAATTCATTTTTATACAATATGTTACAGTTTTAGAATTTTATGGAAAGTAAAATATTTTTCATCAATGAATAGTCAATATTTTTACGTTAAATTGCTATTGGGAGAGCATGACTTGGATTATGAACTTGAAATTTTTCCAATACACTATTATAATATTTTTTATTTAATGGTAGTATTGCTGTATTTTTCCAGATTCTTTCATACCTATTTCTAATTTTCTGTGTAGTTATTAATTACTTGTAATTCTAGAAAATTCCAAAAAATTACATAAATTATAGAAATTTGTTATGGCATTATTTAAATAGTATACACAACAAGTTAAGTTCTTTTAAATGCTTAGAACTTGCGGTATGTTGTTATTTTAAATTGTATAAATTGGTGAATTTTAATTTCATGATTAAATCAATCTGACATGTTTTCTTTTAGAATAATGTTATATGCACCAATTAGTATACTAACTAGTGTACCAATTGATTATGTGTCATAATTTAAGAGGTTTTTGGTATTTGTAATGTGATTAATGAGTGGGGTCAACAATAATGTCATAACTAGTGTTGGTGCACTAGTTAGTACACTAATTGGTGCATGTAGCACCACCGTTTCTTTTATGAATTCACATTAAGATACTATTATATGAAATTAATATTTTAAAATGCTTCATACATGCCATAGATATTTTGTGCATAAATTAAATTAAATTATGGATAATTATCACTTGTGCCGCAACAGATGATTACGAGCATGGTGGATTTTTGATTTTGCAACTTATGTAACATTGTTTCTATTTAATTTGGATTTTTGTGGCAAAATTCACTTGTGATATGCTATTCAAATTAATCTCAATGCACATTTTTCTTCTAATTGTCTTAGCTTATGGAATTTAATTTGGTTGACCTAGATTTAATAGAGATGTTCAATTGTGAACAATATAATCCTTTCTTTAGATGAGTAGAAAATCTTGGAGACTTTAGATCAAATTTTAGTTGAGCCAAAATAAAGAAACACAACTCAATGTTGCCGTGATTTTGTTGCCTTAATTGGTGCAATAAAAACTTATGTATGCACTGTGATTTGCAGCATGCTAAGTAGTTTTGATTAGCAAGTTTGGTATTGTGAAATTAGTAAGCCCTCAATAGATCTAGATGTGATCATGACTATTGAGTTGCACAAATTGACTTTGTAATTTGACTTGTAATAATATTGCATCATTGGAAGAAGCAACATCCAAGAGTCATGTCATCCAAGGAATGTGAGCTTAAATGAGTTAATCATTAAGTGTAAGACGAGTAGCCATTATGAGTAGTGTTTTTCTATCTACCCAACTGATGGGAGTGGATGGAGCAAAATTTCACGCACTATGATAGTGTGCGTTGAAGTGTCACTTAAAGTTAAGAGATTAGCGCATAAAAGCTGGAAAATATATTACCATTAAGTGAGAAGATTAGTGCCTAATGTCTGCAAAAATCTATTAGTATTGTCAACTTGTCTAAGTTTGGACATTTACTATTTCCACACTTGAGTGTAAGACATGAAGAGTGCTTCTTTGTATGATTCCTTAGCTAGGCTAGCGCCTTTGAATGGCGTTTATCACTAAGCGCAAAAGTAACAGCTTAGTAACTAAAATGTCAAGGCCAAGTTGGTTGTTATGGCTCTAAGAATTTGATGTATCGCCGTGAGAGCATTGTATTGAATTAGACTCTTTAGCCTAATTCGTGGTTAAGTTACTTCAGGAGCAATCATAGGTTAGTATCTTATTCTCTTATTGTAGTGGATAGTAGAATTAGGAGCAACTAACTATGAAGCGAGAAATGAAGATGGCAAGAGAAGTACAATCATGTTTCAATTAGATGCATTAAAGTGTATGTAGAATAAAATTTATTTGAAGGTGTAGGGGATTAGCACTTACTAGTTAAATTTGTGACTTAGGCGCACTTAATATCTCCATGACATCCTTTTATGATCTAGTAAATGTGAGTTAGTCATGAGTCATTGCCTAGTTGGACCTAAGCTTTTACACTTGTCTTCGAGAACTCACACATTAGGATGATTAGAATTAGTTTATAACATTGGTCATGAACCGGTGGCTTCTTTTACTTAATCACACTGATGAAAGGACGACATTGATGATTTAAGTAGGTCCTCTTGGGCCCACTCGCTTGCAGCATGTTGCTCTCATGTGAATGTGCAACTTTGTTCACAATGGCTACGCACAAGTAAGTTAGAAAAGCCGCAAACTAGCATCTGTATTGGCGCATTTGGTCACATATAGTTTTCTTAGTAGAGGTGATGCGAATAGAGTTGTGGAACTCTATAACATAGAGAATTCTAAGTATGGCGCTTTATGTAGCCTAGTTGAGAATACAAAGAAATTTCCAATATCTTAGGGACAGTGGGAGCGATGTGCCTACTAGTGGATTACTCCATTAAATAAGAATACTATAAAATTTTAGTTGCGTGGTAGCAAATGTGGAATTTTTCCCCGTCATCACTAGGTGATTGAGAGAGAAACATTCATGATTTCTCCGCAAGATAATAAAGAGCCTAGGATAGTGTCAAAGGCTCTCTAGTTCCATGTTTTTAGAAACTAGATCAATGTTGTGCGTTTAAGATGAAATCTTTGAGGATTAACCATTTCTAGTTTGACTTTCTACTATGACACGAAATTGTTCTAAAGTTATGTGCAATTTAGTTAGTCATTTTTTTAGGCATAAGGCTTATTAAATACCAAAAAGTTGCACCATTGAGGAGGTTTAGACTATGAAAAGATTTCCTCTTGGGAAATAAGGTTACTGCGACGTAGGCTATGATTAACATGAGTTCAGAACTTTACTTTGTGGGCACTGTGACTCAATTTCTCATTAGAGAATTGGATAAGTAGATATATAGGGATTTACCTTCTACTTTTATGGCAAAAAGTTAGGAGCGCAAAATATTACTAGTTCCAATAAATCTTTTACGACCTAAAGTAGTTATCCAATTAGTGGTTCTTAGATTTCATCAAGCCATGATGGACCAGCGATGATCGATGATGGCCATTCAGGCATGATCAATGGTCCAAAAAGAAGTTTTTTCCTTATGTAGTCATTATGAGCCAGGAATTTATAGGGTTGTCGCCATCTAGGGTTGGCAGTCCTCTGTTTGAGACATGATGGACATAGATGATGCAGTTTATATGCTCAAATGTATTATCCTTAGGCATTGTTCAAGGAGAATTATCTATTTTTCTTTGATAACTTACATAAGGAATACTCTATAATGATTCTAGATGCACTATTACAAACTTATTGACTTACCTATCAGTAAAAACTAGAGCCTTGGCTATTGAGTGAATCTTTAGATTGTCTCAGAGTGAAACAAATGACCTATATTCCTTGATATTTTCTTATGGGAGCTTAAAGTACGCTATGTGGGCGTATTCGACATGATGAGTGTTATCTTTTGTAAATAGTCAACTGAGTAATTTAGACATTGACCTTGCTCATTAGACTATGGATAGGATATTGTATTGTTAATATATGAATTTGCCCCTTACAAGATTTAATGCGCTAGTTAGACGCATCTTGAATGAACGCAAATTGGTCACGAAAATGTCTTTAGAGAGGTAGTTACGAAAGAGATAGTGATCTTGAACCACTTCATGTGAGGCGCATATGGTGGATTCTGTTTTATATGCTTATCGCAAGAGGTGCTGAGAAGGCCTATGTTTGGAATCTAGATTTGCGCAAACTGTGGATGTGTTTTCCAGTCGATCTCTTGTTTTTGTGAGATTACGGGATATTGATGCTATTGTAGTTTGTGTCATAATGATTAGAAAATGGTGACGTCAGCAGGCGAGATTTGCTCACTCACATGAGTAATCACTCTTGGCGCTTAAGAGTGAGCAATGATGAGACTAGTGGTTAATTTTATTTAGAGCCAAGAGAGGCTTAAAAGTATCCAGTATTTATGTTTCCTTGGTTACAGCCAAGATGAGATTGTGTTAAAGACCAAACATGGATGTTAGTACCCACTTTCTATGTTTTGTATGTTATGATTAGCCTGATGCGAGATCTCATTTGGCGTTTGAAAAGCGAGTAAATAGAGAACCTGGGTTAGGCGCTAGAAAAATGACTCGTATGCTTAAGAGCGACTAGACTAAGATCTGTACGGTGTATCGAGTATGACATCACTCTTTAGAAGAGTTACTCCACCGTAGCATGTATTCATACTACATGTGCTTGGCGACCAAGTAATGAGGTGAGAGAATAGATTCCTGCTTCCTCACCGTATGAATCTTACGTGTTATTATTGATATGAATTTCACTTTTATACCCTTTTGTGACCTTTGACTATGTCATAAGGTGAGAGATTGATGTTCTGCTACTTTGGTATGTTGCTTATGGTGATGTATGATTCAACCTTACGAGACATGACTTGGAAAACAATCAATCCTAAACTAAATGGCACGAGGGCAAAGGGAATATCATCTAGTATTACATCTCTATTGTATATTTACTGTCGGTAACTCACATCTCTCTGTATGAGAAGCGGATTGAGTGTAAATATATTGCATGATATGAGAGGATCAAGCATGCTCTGTAAGGGATTAGAGATGTTTGGACCGGTGTAATTGGATGGGTCTGGGATATGTGAGACACTATTTTTATCTTCAGGTTGATGTCTCTATGTTGGCTCTTTTGAGTTTCTAGTGTAGAGCTTCTGCATGCAGGTGTTCTTAGCAATCGTATGGTCTATTGGCAAGTATGAGTTTGTTCGAGATTTGGGCAAATTGACATTGAGATAGAGATATGGCACTGTCATGCCAACCCATGTGCAAGTTGGAGATGTTGGAAATTGGGTTGGGTTTTGTACCCAAGTTTGGGCGTCCATGGTGGCATGATCCATGACCCATTAAATGACCTTGTCAGTTTGAATTTCAAACCACCTTATCTTGGGGATAAGGGTGAATAACCCACAATCTCATATTCTAGGGAGATAGAGTTGTGGGTGGTTACATCTATCTCCTTATAATCACTAATACTTATTACGTATTAGATTATGAGTTTTAATTGACTATGGAAAAAGATTTCTCTCTCTAGCTCTCTACCATAGGATGCCTTTGTACTGTGAAGAGCGTGATTAGTTCTATGGTAATTCTACCCAACTGCTAAGAATTATTCAAAGACATCAATGAAGGCATGTGATTCACTCAGATGATCCATAGATTCAGTTTGAGCATAAAAGGTATGCCCGAATCCGCATATTTCTGCTTTGTATTATTTCTTATTTTTTCTACAAAAATGTATTATGAAAATGCTAAGAATGTTTAGAACTCATCTATTAACCACTTTACTCTGATGATATTCATTGGGTTTTATTTCACCCCCTTTCCCTATATGTATGTAGATGATCAGCAAGAGAATCAAGTCTAGAGTTTTGCTTATGACGACCCTTTTGTGAAACTTTTGTTGATGGCATTTCCGAGTCGAGGATTTTGTTTTACCTCATTCTGAAAAAGTTTTGTAAGATCATGACTTTGTATTTAAGTTTATAAATGTTGTACCTTTATACTAAATATAATTATGTAAGTTAAGTAATGATATGTGTGTGTTACTTCCATGTCATTTACGCACTGCTCAATGGACTAAATTACTTTTGTTAGAATGCTTCCGCTTAAGGCCTTATTATATTATTAAATATTTTGTGATTTGTCAGGATAGGCATTCGGTAATCTAAGATTACTGGTCAATCATCTCTTTAACCTCTAGGACAGGTTAGAGACGTGACACATATTATATCAGTACCAATACTCGTATTTATAATCGTGCTTCATAGAACAAAAGTAAACGGACTTATTTGTAATCATGCTTCATAGAACGCACTACTCAATGGACTAAATTACTTTTGTTAGAATGCTTCTGCTTAAGGCCATATTATATTACTAAATATTTTGTGATTTGTCAGGATAGGCATTCGGTTATCTAAAATTATTGGCCAGTCATCTCTCTAACCTCTAGGACGGGTTAGAGATGTGACACATACTATACCAGTACCAATACTCGTATTTGCAATTGTGCTTCATAGAACACAAATAAACGGACTTATTTAATTTTCAAGTAATACTAGTTTAAACCTCCCATCCTGAAAGTAAAAGTAAAAAAATAAAATAAAAATAAAAGAAAATCATGAAGGTATATGAGCATACGTGATGTCAAAGATTCTATGAATCTTTCTATAATCTACTATTTTAAAACTTAACTACCATTATAAGGGAGCAACATTAGAATATTTGTTTTTACTTTATTTTACATAAGAGTACATTAAATATTTAAGCAAGTGAAAGAAATGGGTACTGTAAAAGTCCATTAATGTATAAAACGTTACCTTCCAAACCAAAAAGTCGTATTCATATTGGGAAGCATCATAAGCAGAAATCGGGAAGATAGCACCCCCTAGTGTCATTTTATTGCTGGTTTGAACAAAGCCTGAGCAGAGCAGATTGTAGCACCCTGTGGTTTGATATGTATCTCTTTTTCATTTAATATTAACCAATTTCACCATTAAGCACGTGTATATATATTAACCCTACCCTAGAGAAAAAACAAACTGAAAAGAAACATTACTGGAAAAAAAATTAAAATAATTAAAGACTCACAGTCCAGTAGGTGAAAAGTCTAGGGTTGTCATCTCCATACAAATATGGGAAAACCTGTATTTTTTTTTCCTCAGAGAGGAGACATAAATGAAATAAAGTGAAACACAAAGAGAAAAGATACGAACAAAAACAAAAGGGAAAGAAAAGTAAAGTGTATGACTAATATTTTAAATTTAGTGTTACGAGGGGGGTGTGGGTAGGGACCATCACTCTTGGTAAAGATGATAAATGGTAAATTATATTTCGCACCTCTATACTTTCGCCAACATGTCAATCTAGCCTTCTTATCTCTATTTATAATAGTCGATTCCTTATGCTTTCAGTCAAATAATAATAAACCATTTTGTCTATTTGATATAAATGACATTCAATGAAAATTGAGATGTGTGTCACACTCAACATTTATTTAAAGGCATAAATAAATGACAAATTATATTGATAATCCTTGCATTTTATCTCTTGTGTCATTTAGGACACTATTATTTCAATTAGTTTAATTTTGACATTTAATTTTAAATTTTATGTCAATTTGGTTTAATTGATAATGCCAATTAAGTTTTTTGAAAGAAAATAATCAATGAGTTTATTAAGATTAATTCACTAAATTAAATAAGTTTATAATTTTACATATAAAACGTGATACTGCCACTTGTGTACATATTTTTCATAAATAAATAAATAAATACTAACAATTGTAATTAATTAGACAAAATTTTGACAAAATCATAATTTTATGATCAAAATCAAACCAATTGAAACTATAAAGACCAAAATGACATAAAGACTAAAATATAGAGATTACCAGTGTAATTTTTCTAAATAAAAAGTAGAATTTTAGTAAAAGTGAATAGACCAAAATGAGATTTTGCTAAAAATAGGGATGCTAATCAAATGGGGAAATGCAGTAATAAATTAGATTATTTATTGTATTTTTCGTTATAGAAACAGAAGGAAAGAATAACAAGAAAATCTACAATATAAACAAATTAATGTGAAAGTGTACCTGCCAACCAGCTTCAACAGTGTTGAGATTTGAAGGATAAGAACCTGCCACGATCCAGAGCTGGGACAAGCTAAATTCATTGGATTGCTGGACTATGGGTTTCCAAACATTCATGGTTGCCTTTGTTCCATAATAGTTGTCTCCTTGAACAGTCACTATTGCATGCTAAAACAACTCCAAACTAACATAAATAAAAATCGTAACCTAAAAATAAAAATAAATACTAAATAAAAGGGAAAAAAGGGGGGGGGGGGGGCGCTGGGATTCTCTCTAGTTGAGTTTCTCAACTAATCGCAGACCCATCTCAATAATCCAAACTATTTACCTTGTAAACTCCTCCAAATAGATCATTTATGTGGAAAATCATATTAATTACAAAATTGCAGTCTCATGAATAGATCATATAGTCTTCAAAAAAATTGAACGGTCTTTTCTCATTTTTTTTTTTTGGTCAATAATCCAATTATAGTTACAATTATCTGATTAGCCAAACACTTATCTATGTGGGGCCTTAAGTGGTGAGTTTACAAGCCCAATGAACAAGCCGCAATTATTCACACACAAAGAAAACACTGTGTATATCTCAATTAGGAAGAACAATTTGGCTGCTGCTTGCTAATGGTTTTTTTGGTTGTTATCCTATTAGTGAGCTGGTGTTGAGTATCGTTGTTTATTGCCTACTTGGAGCATGTTATTTGCTTTGTTTTCTCTTCCATTGTTCGTTTCTCACCAACTCTTTTGGTTGAACTAGCATCTGATTAGGTGTTCTTCTTGGTTCTAATCTAGTTGGGATTAGAAAGTTATATTATAATGCTCTTTGCTTTTACCTTCTCCTTTATTGATGTATAACATATGTAATGTATGCTGATTTCATCAATAAAGTCTCTTTCTTTTATTGATAAAAAAAAAAAAAACAAAAACAAAAAAATGTGACTTTATATATCTGACGACAGTAACTTTGCACTCAAATTGTCCTTTACTAAAATATTTTGTTAGAATATATTCTATATATTCCATTTGTAGAGGATTTGATTTAGTTAGATTCGATTTCATTTTATTACTATAGATTGGTTATTTGCATTACCATACTTAAGCCATATCCTTCACTATATGAAGCACATTTATATGTTTATTATTCAATTTAATATGAATAAAACTATATTCACTAATTTTCTCATTTGTTTATCATGGTATCAGGGCCAAAGGTGAAAATTATTGCTCCTCTTTCTTAAATCCGGTAGTACAAACTGCGGTCCCGCCACCAACACTACACCCCACATAGTGTCACCAACCATCACATTTAAACATAGACGCAAAATCTCTGTTCTTTTTACTTGCCCAAAAACCGAAGTTCCAAATCAACTTCTGAATGCATCAAACTCTTCCTGTCATTCTCAAGAGTCCAACAATGCAAAACCAAGGAAAATCGATGCAACAAGTGTCCACACGCATTGCCTGAAGTTTAGTGCATAATTCAACAGGTAGCACGTGTTGTCACACGCCTCAGCTGTTGCGTCTCCCCTAATGTCAGCCTATGCGTCACTACGCCATCTACCTCAGTCGTTTTCCATTTTGACTACTGCCCGTCTTACATAAGCCACATGTTTTCTTAGCTTCTACCTCAACTGCCTTTGTTATCGGCTTTCGCCCGGCTTGCCCTAGCCATGTCCCACGCTAACCCTGCTTCCTGTTACTTTGAGTTACTCTTTCTCAGTGCTATTGTGCAGTGCGCCCACTTATGCTAATGTGTACCATGCCTTCTTTAACCCCACCTTGCTAACATCAACCCTAGCCTCCATCTACTATTTATTTATTTCTTTATTTAAAAAAAAAAAAAAAAACATTGGTCTTCAGACATCACTCCATGAATTGTTCAGACATTTCTCCTCAGTTGGTTCCATCTCCTTTATTTTCTCAACGAGATGTGTCGGCCATGTTTCATCGGTTTCTCTCTCCTTCTAGGACTCCTCCAACTACTAGTTTATCAATCACCTTAGGTATATCTTCCTGGTACTTTGACTTCGCATTCTATCCCCACATGACTTTTGATTCTTCTACTCTTTCTTCACTTTTTTCATCCTGCCATATTCCCTCTATTCATATTGCTGATAGTTTTTGTATGTTAGTTTGTCATATTGGTCATGTTTCTACATCTAACCTATCTTTATCTAATGTTTACCGTATACCTACTGTGGAGGGAAAAAAAATATGAGCCTAGGCCCAAGCCCAACTACGCTAGCCCAAAACAAAAAGTAGTAAGCCCAAACCCGTCCTTTGTCGCCCATGGAGGACAACTGGCAGTAACTTGGCATCCAATTAAGGGGCATGGGAGGGGCAAACAAGATATACAAGATAACCTTCTAGAAGGAAAATCTGCAAAATAAAGGGGAGACGTCGGATTAGATATCATCCAACGATGATTAGTGCAGAACAAACAAAACTAAGGCATATGCTTGGCTTAGTAGGAGGTAGAGCCGTCCAATCAACTTAATCCTATGGATGTAATGCTCGGAGAGCTGGCTACTAATGTGTAACACTCGTATTCTTTAACCTCTTGGAGGGTATATCTAATTCCTTTATTTTCTTTCTTGGAAGCCTTTGGAGTTGTTATATTTGTGTTTTGGAGGAGTACAAATCGATTTAAACTTGTTGGGATTATTCGTTCATGCTTGTTTATGTTGAAAAGTTCTTTGGAAACTTGGAAAATTTGTTCTGGGGTCGACACCACCTTGTTGCCATGCTCGTAGTGCCTCTGCTGGTTTTTGGGGTCGACACCTGAGTCCCTAGGGTTAACCCTTCCTTTGCTGTCTTGTTCTGGGTTGCATTCTAAAATAAAGGGTCAACACCTCTGGTCGCAAGGGTCGACCCTTGTCTACTGCACACATTGGTGTCTCAGCATTTCTTCATACGGGTTGAAACCTTTGCCTAAAGGGTCGGCACCTGTGTGTAATTTTCAGATTTTTGGGCTGGTTTGGGCCCTACTTGGGGGGGTTTTTGACTTGTTCTTTTCATTTGGCTTTGGGACTTTTGTTCTATTATTACTTTGCTACTATAAATAGGCTCCAAACATATATTCATTTCATTTTTTCTCCTATTTCCTCTCTCTCTACACTGTGAGCTCTCTTTTTTCTCTCTAAACTCAAACTTTTTCACTTAAATCTTTAGATCTACTAACCTAGAGTGATCTTTTCACCATGGTCCGAATAGTTCATGGTTTCATCGCCAGTGATTTTTGGATTGTCATCTCTTTGCTTCAAGAGGTAGGGGTTTCTAGCTCTCCTTAATTACCCTCATTTATAGATAGATTTGTGGTATTTTCTTTATATAAATACAAAAGTTATATTTTTAAGCATATTATGAATAAATCATGAGATTGGGGGTTTGGGTTTGAAGAGTTGGGTTTACTTGTTGGGTTATGATCTTGGGTCATGAGTTTGGGTGTAAAAGTAATAAAAGGGTTGGAACAAAATCTGTTTGGTGAAAAGCTTTAATTTTTCTTAAAAACCCTAGTTTGGCTCATGATAATAGATGATGGTTTTGCTTAAATTGAAAGTAGTATCATGAAATTGAGGTGTCAAATTATACATGTACAAGTTTAATTGAAATTTTAAAGAGTTTGAAAATTTATGAAAAAATTACGATTGAACTCTTATTGTTGATATTTTAATTTACGTTATAATATGAAACCAAACTTGGAGGAAAGAAATTACTAATGGTATGGATGATATGAGCTTGGTGATGAAATGACGATGTGCAAGTTTAAGAGTTTGTATTGAATTGGGTCGAATTGTATTGACTAGTGTTGAATTGGGTTGTGATTGAATTGTGATGAGTTGTGTTGAATTTTATTGTGTTATGTTGAATTATATTGAATTATGTTAAATTATGTTGAATTGAGTTTGGTTGAGTTGTGTTGTGTGGAGTTGAATTGTGTTGGGTTGACTTGAGTTGTGTTGGGTTGTGTTGTGGTTGGTACCTGTACGGGGAGTTGAAAAAGGTTTTTGGGGGCCCACGTCCTGCTGTGTAATAACCAGCAAATGTGGGGATGGTTTTGAATTAAAGGTGCCTAAATGTCCTATCTAGGCTTATCGTTGGACAAATGTGGGGAAAATATTTTTGGGTGTCCACACAGTCCCACCGTATAATAGTCGACAAAAGTGAAAAAATGATTTTTGGGTGTCTACACAATCCCGCCGTATAATAGCTAGCAAAAGTGTAAAAACTTATGGTTTTGAAAATGGTTTTAGGTGTCCACTTCCTGCCATATAATAGCCAGCAAATGTGAGGATGGTTTTAAAGTTGAAAATGTTTTTGGGGGTCCACGTCCTGTTGTATGACATGTCGGTAAATGTGGAAAAACATGATTTTTGGAAAAATATGGTTTTTGAGAAAAGGATTTTTGGGAGTTCACTTCCCGCCGTATAATAGCCGGCAAAAAGTGGAATGTACCATGAATTGGGTGCCCACTATCCCACCGTATCAAGTCGGCAAAAGGTGGAATATATTGAGAAATGTGTTGAGTTGATGATAATATGTGTGGCTTGTGATGAACTGATGAAATTACAAGTTGATGTGTACCTTGGTATGGAAGAGGAATGTATATAGAAATTATTTGAAAAGAATGGATAACGAAATGGCAACTAGATAAGGGATTAGTGATAATGAACTTACCGAGTTATATGTAACCATTAAGGGAATATTATGAGTTTCGTTTGTAAATAATGTAGAAATTGAATTAAAAGGGTTTGTTATCCTTGTGATATGTTGAATTATAATTGATAATGCAAATGTGGATGTGATGAGTTGTTAGACGAGTAGGAGTTGAGTGTAGGAGAATTGTTATTGAATTTAAAGTAGACTTGGATTTCTACGTTAAGGAGTTACAGCAATAAATGATTGACAGGTGGGAATGGAGCCTATGAGGGTTGTCTTTGAGTATTAAGGGAACTTGAACTTGAGGTTATAGAGTTTTAAATAAATATAATGAGTAGAAAGGGAAAATGGAAATTAAAAAAAAGGAATACTAAAATGGAAATTAAATGAGGAATATTTTGGAATTAGCTAATAAATTTAAAATGATGTTGTTCCTTAAACATATTTGTTTCACAAAGGATTTATGGTTTTCTGATGATACGGGATAATTTTTATGGATGAAGGTTTTCCTTAAATGTTTGAATAAAGTTTGAGAAAAATGGTACTCTACGTATGATATTTTGATATTCCAAAACGTCACCTTACCATATGGTATCACCTTGCATACACGATCATTTCTATCTATAGGATAGTTATTGTTTTAGAACTATGAGATTCCTACTGTGCAATTGTGCTCATCCCTTGTTGTTTCATTTTTCTTATAGGAAGAGAATTTGGATGGATTGGTTGGAGAGTTAAGAAGTTCACGTGTCTTTTATGTGTAATTTCATAATAGATGTGCAAGAATGAATTTTGTACATTGATGTTTGTAATTATTTATTTGTAACTCCATAGCGGAAGCTTGGCATGTACTATTGTTATTGTTGTATTCATTATGAGAGAGAACATGTATTATTATGTTTCTATTACTCAAGGGTAATAGATATTTGTAAAAAAAATGGACCTAAATTAAAGGCTTTTGGTAATGTTTCCAAGTAATTAAAATTTGGGGGTTGACATAATGCCTGACATCATCCAAGCCGTCCATATGGTAGAGATCCAATGATAAAGGACAAAGGCTACTCGACAAGTTGCCTGACCAAAGCCAGTTATAGGCAAAACCCTTTGATCAAAACAAGATCTGACGAATGAGATTTGAGTCAGAATAGCTATAAATAGGGAAGCAAGCAAAGCATAAAGAACAAGTGAATGAATCCTATTTGATCGAATTGTATTCAATCTTAATCAACTTTTAATTCAGAAATATTTCCTTTTTTTATTTTTTTATTTTATATACTTATGTGTTATGGTCGATCAATGTACTGACCTGATCGTTGGAGGGTTCTCTTGACCTACCCCGATCGGGATTTATCACTCACGTTTTGATTTCTCTTTACAGAGTGCAAAGGATTGGGTGTATCATTTCGCTTTTCTTGTAGAGATAATTTCACCTTCCACACTTGTTTTTACCTTAAACCTCATTTCCATTGGTCAACTATGTGAACTTGGTCTTACTCTCACTTTTTTTCTAATGGGTGTCTGGTGCAGGACCCCCGGACAAGACAGACAATTAGAATGGTCGTAAGCATGGACATCTCTATGAACTCTTCATCTTTATGTTCGCACTTCTACCCAACATGCTACTTTTACTTCCACTATATCTTCTTTTCATCTTTGTCATTCTCGTTTATGACACATTTCTTTTGGTCATTTAAAATATTTTATTTCCAGTGGTCAATTAGGGCATGTTGTTTCTGACAGTACAGATTGCTTATCCTGTCAACTTGGAAAATAATCTGCTTTATCTTTTACTAAAAGTGACTATGTCTCGATGGCTCTTTTTGATCTTATCCATTCTGATATTTAGGGTCCATCCCCTACTTTAGCCATAGGTGGCTCTTGATATTTTGTCATTTTGTTGATGATTTTTCTCGTTTTACTTGGATACGTCGGATGAAAAATCAGTCTAAACAAAAACAAATTTACTACAATTTTGAAAACATGGTTAAAACACAATTTTCCTATTGAATTAAAGGTTTTCGTTCTAATAATGCCATGGAATACAGAGATTTTGATTTTCTCTCTCTTTTACAAAGTCATGGTATTCAGCTTCATCATTCCTGTTTTGACACATCTCAAAGGAAACACTAACATATTCTCGATACAACTCGAGCCCTTCTTCTTTCCTCTTCTTGTCTTGAAAAGTTTTAGGACACAACTGCCCTCATTGTTGTTTTTAGAATCAACCATGCTTTTTGTCCTGATTACACCACTCTCCGAGTCTTTTGGTTCTACATGTTTTGTGTTGTTGCAACCTCATGAACGTACAAAACTAGAACCTCATTCTTGTCTATGTTGTTTTCTACAGTATGGCATTGCACAGAAAGGATATCGGTGTAGGAACCCTATTTCCAAATGTCTTCACATTTCTCACCGTCTCGTCTTTTGGGAATACAAAATGTTTTCATCTCTATCTAAATTTCACTTATCTCATTTTTTGCTGAGATTGATACATATGATTCTCTAGCCTCCACAAAGATGCTCTTACCTACAGTCGACCCCGTGGTGCCTCCCCACTTCAAACTCCTAAGAATCCTGCTCCACCTGCTAGTCTTGCCCCCGTCATCTTTCACAGAACATCTTGTATCCCTTGATTCCATTGAATCATCTTCTAATCCTAACTCACGTCTTCGTCATTCTACTCGGTAAAATAACTTCATTTCCATCTTCATGATTATCATTGTTATTATACTATTCTTTCTTAGCATGAACCTCAATCTTACCGTAAGGCCAGTTCTAATCTTCTTTGGCAGCAAGAAATGACTGATGAATTGCAGGCTTTGGCCAAATATCATACTTGGGATTCGGTGGACCTTCCTTCTGGCAAGATTGCTATTAGATGTAAATGGGTCTACAAGATCAAAACTCATTCTAACAACACTATTGAATGCTACAAAAGAGTATGGCATTGACTATGAGGAGAAATTTGTTCATAATCCTCGCCTTACCCCCGTTCGTGGTCTCATTGTCGTTGATGTTGTCTGCAAGGGGGGCCTGTATCAAATGAATATAAAAAATTCCTTTCTTAATGGGGATCTCATTAAAGAAGTATATATGTGTAGCGATCCCAGTTTTGCCACTTCGTTGAGTATGTCAGGGATCGAGCTGTCCGATCAGCTCGCGGGAGTCCAGGGGGCAGCGCACCTTGGCGGGTCCTAGGGTAGTGCCCTGGCGGGGATCGAGCCGCCCAGTCAGCTCGCGGGGGTCCAGGGGGCAGCGCTACTTGGCGAGTCCTAGGGCAGCGCCCTGGCGGGGTTGAGGGCCAGCACCCCCGAAGTAAAAATGCAAAAGGCATTAGAAGTTGCTTGTTCGCACGAGTGGCCGTTTATGCGCTCGAGCGGAGAATGTTTGGTTCCAGAAGTTTGACCTGTCTGCAAAAGTACTGGGAAAGTGTATTTGACGCTCGAGTGGGGCTTTCCACGCTTGAGCGGACCATGTTATATCAGTTTGTGAATCTGATATTTCAGATCACTTTTGTATATCTCTCTCTAAAAACCCTTTCCTCTCCCTTCTCTCTACATTTCCCTACGCCAAGATCCATTAGAGTTCTGCCATAGGTTCTTCATCAAAGTTGGTTAACTTCTCGAGGGCTTCGTTGTGTGTGGTAAAGATTGAGTTTCAACACCGTTGATTTTGGGGGTTTCATCTCATTTCTTCTTCAAAACTTGAGGTAAGGATTTTCTTAGAGTTATATATATATTTTTTTTGCAAGATCTATAATCATCTTTCGATAGCTTTGAAAATTGATTGTTGATTCAAGAAGTTGAGCAATTTTGAAAGTGAGTTTGTCTCTTGTTCTTTTAAAATGATCTTATGGGTTTTGATCTTTGTTGATTGAAGAAAAGATGATTTTGAAATGTTTTCTTTCAAAAGATTTGAGTTGTATAGTTTTGGTAAGTAAACCTAGAATTTGAGGATTTTTTTTAAAAGGAGACTGAAAATCCATTAATGATATCGTTATATTTATTTTGTGTGTCAAAATAAATGGATGTTTGGAAAATTTCTTATTTATATTTATATAAATAATGAATTTTAGGTAATATGAGAATTGTTGTTCATTTTGGAAGTTATTGTTCAAAACGTTGAAATAGTCTTGAAATAACTAATTGTTGATGATGCTTGAGAAGAGGGATTTGTGTTATTCCTTGGATGATGAATTGGAATAAAAGTATTTATATTCATCTTGTGAAATTGGCATATCAATTCATTTGATTAGATTGAACTTTAAAAGTTGATTTGAAAACTTGCATTAAGAAAAGAATGTTGAGAAACAGGTTTTCATGGAATGGTTTTGGGGTAAATACGTTGGTAAGTTTTGATAGGTGGTGTAGATGATATTGAATAAGTTGGCCTGAGAGTCCAGGGTGAAAGACCGAAAACCCACGCGGATAGGTGCCGAGCCTTCCAGTTAATACCAGTAAAAATGGCAATTTGGTAGTGCTTGTATAGTCTATTTGCAGACACCGACATAGGGATTACCAGAGTCTTGTTTACCGCCTTTGAAATAAATTGTTAAGTTTTGAACAATTGAAATTGCATGATATCATTGAGCATGATGGTTTTTAAAAGATGAAAATGTGATTTATCTTAAAAAAGGGCATAGCAGGGCATGTGCATTTCATTTCTTGAGACTTGTATAAAATGTATATACTTTGTTAAGAATTTCCTACTGGGCTTTATACTCACCCTACGGGATTTTTGTGCAGGAAAAGATATGGTGATGCCGCCTAACAAAAGGTAAGGAAATGTGTGTTGAGAGTACGAGACTCTCATTTTGCTGTGACTCTGTGTGTAAGCTAAGGGCTGTATGTGTGTGGGTTTGAATAACCGTTTTGTGTAACCACGCTCAAGCCTTGGAAACTTGTAAACCCTCGAGGGTATTTATTTGTTTATTTACTTGTTGTTAAATTAATGTATTGTTGCATGAAGAACTATTGTATCATGTAATGTAAGTTTCGAGATTTATATTTGGTTTTCCTTGAAAGAGCCATGATTGTTGTATTATCATTTGGGCTAGAAATTTGGAGAGTTACAATATGCAACCTCCTTCTAGCTATGATTATCATTCTCAAAAGGTCTATAAACTTCAGCATGCTCTCTATGGTCAAGCTCCCCGTGCTTGGTTTTCCAAGTTTAGTACCACTATTGCACAGTTTGGCTTTGCTTCTAGTCCATGTGATTATGCTCTTTTCATTCACAAAACTGATCATGGCACTACTCATCTTCTTCTTTATGTTGATTGCATGATCATTACTGGTGATGATGTTACTGGTATAGTTAAGTTGAAGCACTCCCTCAGTAGTTATTTTGAGATGAAGGATCTAAGGCCTTTCAGCTATTTTTTGGGTCTTGAAATCTCTTCTGACTCTAGTGGCTATTATGTCTCTCAAGCAAAGTATGCCTCTGATTTACTCACCCGTGTTGGTCTCATTGATAGTAAGACTGCCTCCACATTTATTGAGACAAATGTTTGTCTCATTCCTCTAGATGACATTCCTCTCTTTGATGACACACTTTATCAACACTTAGTTGGCAATCTAGTCTATTTTAGTGTCACCCAACCGGATATTGCCTATGTTGTTCATCTTGTCAACCAATTTTTGGCATCTTCACACTCCACTCATTATGTTGTTCTCCTTCGTATCCTTCGATACGTAAAAGGTACTTTATTTCATGGACTTCATTATTTTTCTCATTCTATCTTGGAGTTGCATACCTATAGTCCAATGTCGATTGGGCAGATAATCCAACCGATTGTCGCTCTATCACTTGATATTGTTTATTTCTCAGTGATTCCTTCATTTCCTGGCGTAGCAAGAAGCAAACTGTTATTTCCAAATCCAGTACTGAGGGAGAATATTGTGCTCTTGTAAACACTACGCAAGAATTATTATGGCTTCGCTGGTTACTCAAAGTTTTGGGGATTACTCATTCCTCTGCTACCGTCCTTTGTTGCGACAACCGTTGTGTGATTCAAATTGCTCACAACGATGTGTTTCGTGATTGTACCAAACACATTGAGATCGATTGTCACTTTATTCGTGAGCATGTTCTTCGTGGTACTACTTGCCTTCGTTTTATTTCTTTTGACGATCAAATTGCTAATATATTCACTAAAGCACATCCACTTAGACGTTTTCATGCTTTACTTGGCAAACTCAAGTTGTCTACTCAACCACCTTGAGTTTGAGGAGGGAAGTTAGAATGGGGGGGGGGGGGGGGGTGGTTGTTAGAGGTTTTGTTTTTTTTGACTAAAATAGTCAATAAAGACAAAATAGGCTAAAATAGCCAATAAGATAAAATATCATATCCAAACCATAATCACTCCAAACACAACTTTTTAAACTAGGTTAAACTAGTCAAAAAGCCAACTAAAATAGTAAAGTTATCAAATCAACCAAATATATTCGATATATACATATATAATGATATTATCATATAATATCTAATATATATATCTAATATTATATATAATTCGATTTGTAGGGGATTTGATTTATATAGATTCAATTTCATTCTATTACTATAGATAAGTTATCTGTATTACCATACTTAGGCCTTGTCCTTCACTATATAAAAGACCTTATATTCATATGTTTATTATTTAATTTAATATATATTCACTCATTCTCTCATTTGTTTATCATATTTAACTACATACATACATATATTCATGCACAAAGATTGTATATGGTAGTGGCTGTACCTCGTGAGCACTTAGATTGAGGGGTGCAGGTTGAGTAAACATTGTTGGTTCAGGGATGGTTCTATGCTGCTTCTTTCCAAAACTCTTGATAGAGCTTGCTCTGAGTATTTCCTTCTTTTTTGTTCTTCTAATGGGAATAGTTCCTTCTGGGCACCTTCCATTTAAGTGCCATAGCTGAGTAATTGACTTTGATATTCCTTCATTGGACTTTGGAATGGATTCCTTGTTCTCTTCAAATAGCCCTTCGGGGTAGTAACTCGGCCTCATCTATTATTGGCACAAAACACTCCATTAGAAATGGGTAAGCTTTAGCCCAAACGGTAGGCTTTTGTAGTTAATATTTGGAACAGATTTGAGAAACAAAAACATTAAAAATGGGTAAGTTTTCACTCTAATTATAAGACCTGTAGTTAGTGTTTGAATTGGTGGGGTGGTCCGTCCATTAGGCAGTTAAACAACTATTTAAGGGTCCATATTTGAAAAGGTCTAAAGTTTTTAAGACTCTTAATATTAATATTATATATGGTGCTATTAAGCAAAAGGTTGGGTGAATCTTTTTTTTTTTTCTTTTTAATTTGTTCGAGTTTAAAAAGGTGACAAGGTCTCACATGCTCAAATCATTCCATATTTGTACTTAATTAAATATATAAAAGACATATATACTAAAATATTCTAGGTAAAAATGAAATTTATATTCTGGCCCCCAAAATAGTCATGTGTTAGAAACCTAACATCTTCTCTCTAAAGTTGATTGTAAAATTATTTAGTAAATTGAAAAAATATGTTAGAAAATTTTTTATCGTAAAACACTTAATTAGTAATTTAGTATCTTGAAAAACAATAAAAATTTTACTATTAGAAAACTTAATTAATTTTCATTTAAATTTAAATAAATACCAGAAAGCCTCCATTTAAAATTTCACTTGACATCGCCACAAATAGTTGATACACCTTGCTAGTGCAAATTTGAGTCACGTAATTAATAATTTCTCCACAAATATAGATAATATTGTTTATATCTTGTTGATTAAAAAAAAAGTTACTTATACCTTGTCCTTCACTAATGTTATATTTATCACTTTTTTATATGATCTCATATGTCCAGTGTTTGTAGCCAGGAGTTTGAATGAGTGGGTCATTTGGCATGTTATTAAAGTCATGTCAATTTTTTGGTTCTACACAAGCTATCATGTGCACCCAATATTAAAATTTAAAGGAGACCATATAAATTTAGTACAAAAGGCTATTATGTGCATCTAAAAATAGTACATATACGGTATGCACTTTATATACCAAAATTATAGCATTTCATTATTCACAAAAAATATAACTTTTGTTATAAAAAATATAACTTGGTCAATCATAACTTAACTTAAGGAGTACACATTGTCGGAGATAATGGTTTTTCGGCAACTTTAATTTGAAATTAAAGTGGGATCCAACCGCTGGTTGAGGTGGGTCTGAGTGTTTTGTATTCTTTTAAGTGAAAAGATTGCAATACAAATATAATAAGCCGAAACCATTGAGTGGTAAATGAAAATTGTATCATAAAATGGGCATCAATAAAGTTGGGTTTAAATTTAGATTTAATCTTGGTTTTGGTTTGGACTAGGCCTAGGCATGTGCTTGTGCATGTGTTGGGTTTGGTCTTGGTCTTGGATTTAGACTTGGACTTGGACTTGGACATAATATTGAGTTTGGACTAAGCTATGTTGTGTTAGGGTTAGCTTGTGCATGTGTTTGAGAATTGGGCTTGGATTGGGTTGTGACCCAACATTACTATCCATTTTGTGACCCATCTAGTTGGTTTATTCAAACATCATTATATACATATTTATTTGTATATATTAAGTACGTGAGAAATTTAAATTTTTATAACTCTCATCTTCTGATAATAGAGTTGATGATCATATTAGTGGCCACCATAGGTTTTTAACCTTTGTAACTCTAGCCTTAATGGTTAGAGTTGATGGCCTTGGCTAATGGAACTTGATGGCCCTATTGATGTATAACTTTCATGGCTAGGGATTCCCATACTTGTATAAATAGAGCCTTTCCTCTCCAACTTGGTAGGATAATTTTGAAGAGATTTTGGATGGAAAATGGTGATGGGGTTTTGAGATAATTCATTTTATATATTTTTCTTGTATTTTTATGAAAAGATACCAACAATCTTAAAACAGATTCATATGTAATTTTTGAAGATTAATGTTTAATTATTAAAAACAAAAATTGCATGCTACTATTTCCTGAGAACCTAGGATATACACCGTGCTAGTTCTTTATTTGTGTTAATAATAATAGGTTTTCTTAAAACAGAATTATATAATAATTGTGATAAAACAATTTAGTTTTTTATTTTATTCTAGTGACTCTTGGAATTAAAATTAATTTAATTGCGTAGAATTATTGGATTGTTTTGAGTTGTTTATTTCTAGTAAATTATTCATGCAATTTATTTTATGTTAATTAGTTATTATTACATGTGTTATTTGATTGTTAGAGCTTAAGTTGGTAGAAGTTTTATAAAATTAAAATAAGAATCTTATTTCTTAAAGTTCTTACTAATCTATTTGATTTGTTTATTTTTTATTTTGTTTTGTAGCTAACTTTCTGTATAGGTTTACCTAAGTGCAAAAGGAGGATACAAATGAACAAAACAAATTGGAACTAATATATTGGACTACTAATTTGTGATTTGAACATGATTACCTTTGCGTGGAACAAGGAATAAGATTGAGCTTTCAGTTTTTTGTGGACATATCTGTAAATTGAAACATTCGCTTTAATGTTGAGTTTTATTTCAGATTTATTTCATATATTGTTTTGAAAGTTCAGTAACCATTTCGATTTAATTCGGTTAATTAAATTCTAGAAAAAAATAAAGTGTTGGAATTTGTGTTTTGAGAATTTCAACAGATTCGTTTCGTCGAGTGCTTTCCGACGATATAAAGAACGTGTCAAACAAAATCTGGATGAATTCACACAGTTGTCGGAAAGTTTGGTGGTTTTTGTTATCAAATGATGACATCATCATGATTCAAAGATGATGTCAGTGTCATATAGTAGCCTAGTCAGCAACCATGTCAATGACATGTGGCAAACCAGTCAGGGACACTTTAGTAAGACTACCATGTTACCAGAATTTTTTCAAAAATTGCATTTTTGTCCCTGAATTTTAGGATAATTTCATTTTGACCCCAAAACTTTTTGAAATTGTAGTTTGGCCCCTAATTTTTTGTAGTGTTTGCATTTTAACCACTCAAGTATATGATATTTGCAGTTTGACCCTTGGAGTTTATGGTATTTGCAATTCAGCCTTTCGAAGTTTATGAAGTTACGATTTGACCCTTAAAAAAATAGAGTGTGTTCTTAGCTAGACAGACCATTCCAAATGCAACTGTAAATTTCATTTTTGGAAATTTGGACAAGTTTTAATTGTAATAGTTGCATTTCAATTTGTAGTAGTTTTAATTTCTAGTTTGTAATAAAGAAAGAAATTATAACCCTTCGAATTTAGAGAAAATCTTTGAGATTAA
This sequence comes from Camellia granthamiana, assembly GCA_036172215.1. Classification (NCBI taxonomy): domain Eukaryota; kingdom Viridiplantae; phylum Streptophyta; class Magnoliopsida; order Ericales; family Theaceae; genus Camellia; species Camellia granthamiana. Next base: position 43,719,601 of record CM069908.1, on the reverse strand, counting down.
TTTCATTATTCCCAAAGCGGTTTGTTTTTCTGTAATAGAAACCAAAGTATTTAGCCTTGGCTAAAGAGTATTTCTGAGTTATTTTCAGAAATGACAACTAAGATAGATTTGGTTTCAAACCTTTGTGGTTAGAGGAAGTCTTTAGGTTTAATTTATTTTTTTAATTCCCAAAGTAGTAGGAAACCAAGTTTTGAGAAAGTCTTTGGTTTTAGTATGATTATTTCCAAAGTGTTTTGTTTTGGGAAAAGAAACCAAATTTTAGCATTAGCTAAAATATTTCTGATTTTTATTCAGAAATAACGGGCTCAGTTCTTGGAGTACGGGTTAACTTTTATGAGTTGTGTAATTCTGATAACAATCTTTAATCGCTTATAAGTTTTGTAAACTTGATATGTTTTAATCTAGTTTATCTCCTAAAAAACTTAATTCTAAATTTGTTTCCCATAGAGTAGGAGCCAACATGCTCTTCAAAGTTTTGTCCAAGGTTAACTGGGTCTTAAGTGGGACCGGTATAACCCCTCCAGTCTTCCTGATAACTTTTCTGACCATTTTGATTCTTAGGTAAGTGGTGAGATCAGTTTTAATTAAATTTCAGACTTTGGATTTTCTAGTAGTGAAATTCTGTTGTGATTTTTCATAAATGGCTTCAAGAGGTGACAACAGAAAATATTGTTCCACCTGACAACCTCAACCCTTGCAAGGTTCTTAAAGGAAGATCTAGAGAGATCAAGTGTGATTAAAGGAAATCATAAGATTGCATGAAAATATCTCTAAATTAACAAATGTAAAGTTTTATAGAAAAAGGCAATTACGTTGTCTAAGGTGACTAATTTTTTAGTTGTTAATTAGAGGTGTAATTTGTATGCTATCGTTGTGTCAATTATAGCATGTATGATTGCTATGTGACTTTACTTAAGAACAAAGATAAGACAACCCGTTAGGATGGGTGAATGTATTTTAAAAAAATTTATAATTCTGAATATATTCTTAAATTGATGGCTCCTAATGAGTGCAAGATCATTGATCATAGAGATAGAAAACTGGTGGTTCCTAAGGGGTGTTAGACCACTAGCTACTCAGTTATGAGATTGTGGTTCTTAGTAGTGAACAGATTATTGATCATATATCAAGACATGATAATTCCTAGTAATGAAAGAGTCTACTGATCTTATGTGAAGATGTTGTGATTCCTAGTAGTAGAGTGAATGCTGATCACATGTCAAGATATTGTGATTCTTAATAGTGAAAGGTGTCCTGACAACATGCTGAGAAATTAGTGATTCCCAGCGATAAGACTACTGGCCATGTTATAAAGTTCCGAATAGTAGACTATTGAATACTAGATCTGTGTTTCCTAATAGTAAGGCTATTGACTTGAAAGTGACTTATTAGACCAAACTTGTTTGGTGCCTTGAATTTGGAAAAGACCTAATTTGGTTGATGACGGTTTGGGAATGTACTTTCTATGATATAATTTTAAGAGTTTCATAATCATTGTGACGCAAGGAATTGTTTAAAAACCTTATATGAATTTTTGGAGCGGCCAGGAGCCTTCGTGTAAATTCTACAAATATGGGGGTGTCATGCAAAAGGTGGCAAATATGGGGGTTTCATGCATAATGTGGCAACACCTAAACCCAAGCAGGTAGGATAGACCTAAAAATCCGTTGACTTTGTGTTCAATGGTTGCGCAGAATATAGTAATGCATATCAGTTTTCTTGTGGACAAATCTGATATTCAGATTTACACAAGAATGCAATCATGGAATTGAGGAAGCAATTTTCATGAGGAACGAGATAAGCTTAGAAAATGTTAACAGGCTAGGACTTTAAAGTTCTTCTATCTAATCTTCTTAAACCTATATGGTGGCTAGTGAGGCTAAAAGATTCATTGAAGTTGTGATTTGTCTATAAAATAGTTATTAAATTAACTTGATCTTGCAGAGGTAGTAATCTTTGGAATACAAGTGAATGAAATTCGATGAGACATGCTTGTTATCAAAGGATACCAGTGAATAGATGGCCTAGATTACTTTGATACGTGATCACCAGTTATTGTGAGTGTGATCGCAATTGTATAAAGTCTGGAGATACATCAAGATGGATGTTCAAATAGCTTTCCTATATGAAAATTTAGTTGAATAAATCTTTATGGAACAACCTGAAGGGTTTGTCGATTCTAGGACGAGAAAAGACTGTAAACTTGAGAAACATTTTATGATTGAAATAAGCATTGAAACAAAGGCATAAGAAATTTGACTACACTATTTTGTCAAGTGGGTATTAAAAAATGTGTTTATGTTAAAGACATTGACAATAGTATATGTTGTGTTGTGTTTATGTAGGTGACATGCCCCTTGTTGGTAGTTATGAGAAGATATTTAATACTACCAAGTGGATGTTGTACTTTAAGTTTGATATGAAAGATATAGCCTTTGCAGATGTGATTCTGGGTATTAAGATTACCAGAACATTTAGTAGTATTTTACTTTCTCAGTCTTATTATGTTGATAAGATACTTGAGAAATTTAATAAATCAGATACAAGTATGTTAAGGACACTAGTAGACTTGAGTGTACATTTGGCTAAGAATAATGGTGAAAGTGTATTTCAACTAGAATATTCTAGGGTCATTGGAAGTTTAAAGTATCTGATGAGTTGTATAAGGTAGGTATAGACTATCCAGTTAGCAGGTTTAGTAGATACACGAGTAATCCTTATGCTACTCATTGGAAGTGTATTATGCGGGTGTTGGATTTTTTACACTACACCTGAGATTATGAGTTGCATAACACTTGATATCCAGTTGTACTAAAAGGGTAAAAAGGCGCCTACAGGATATCTAATATATAGACTACAAATCCATTAGTGGATATGTTTTCTCTAGTGGAGCTATAACTGTGTCTTGGAGATCTTCCAAGCAGATGCGTATCACAAGCTCAATAATGGAATCAAGATTCAATATTAAAGTAGGTGAAAGGCTTTGCCATTTTCTTGAGGACATTCCATGTTGATCAAATCTTGTGCTAGAAGTTTTCTATAATTTGTGACAACCAATCAAGTATTAGTAGGGCACAAATAGAAAATCTAGACATTTTTCGTCGAAAACACAGTTCCATATGACAACTACGCTCATGTGTTGTCACTATAGACTATATACAGTCTAAAGACAGTATTACGGATCCATTAACCTAAGGGTAAAATCGAGAGTTAGTAAGAAGTCGCCATGAGAAATAGGGTTAAAGCCTTTAGCAAATGTTATCGGAATGGAAAACCCAACCTAGTTGACTGGAGATTCTAAGATCTAGGTTGAAAGAGACAACCTAATTGCGTGTAACAGGTGAGTCCCTGAAGAGGTAAATCCTATGGGATAGAAGGTCAAGCTGATTGTTTTAATGACCTAAGAGCAGTGAATAGTCAACCGTGGTATAGCGAAATACCTTCTGTAGGTCACCTATGTGAGTGCGAAGTGGGGCAGCTTCTTTAAGAATTGACAAGGGAGAATTCTTTAAAAACACTCACTGAACCAGGTTAGTGTTCCAGGGCCAAACCATACATAATAGTGAGAACAGAACGATAGTTGGAGTAATTCTTGTGTGAGATCTATTGCCTCGATTTACACAAACAGCAGCACAATTCAAGACATCACGCTCACTAGTCAGCTAGTAAACCCGATAGGCTTTAACTACGAAAGGTTCAAGGCCAACAATTACCTTTTCTGATGTAGAGTTATTCTGTGTACTCTCTCTCTCTCTCTCTCTCTCTCTCTCTCTCTCTCTCTCTGTGAATCTTTGTTGTTTAGCATTTTCTGTTTTTCATTATTCGGTCAATTTTATTCATATGGGCGATTGTTGGAAATAATGGTTTTTTGACAACTTTAATTTGAAATTAAAGTGGGACCTAACTGTTGGTTGAGGTGGGGCTGAGTCATTTTGTATTCTCTTAAGTGAGAATATTACAATACAAAAATAATGAGTTGAAACCATTGAATTGTGAATGAAAATTGTCTCATAAAGTGGGCACCAATAAAGTTGGGCTTAGATTTGGACTTAATTTTGGTTTGGACTAGGCCTAGGTTTATGTTTGTAGATGTGGTGGGTTTGGTCTTAGACTTGGACTTGGACTTGGACTTAATCTTGAGTTTGGGCTAAGCTATGTTGGCTCTGTTTGGTTGTTAATTCAAATCAATTTTCAACACGTGAGCTTGCGCATGACGTTTGGATACGACGTTCAAAAGTTGATTCCGCGTGTTAATTCAAATTACATTTTGAAAATCTGTTTGGCAGCTTGTATCTCCCTTTCAACGTTTCTGCCTTCTTCATCGTCTCTGCAACTTTCACGTGAACCTCATCTACATCAATCCTTCAGATTTATCACGGGTGGCTTCTCTGTATCAAACATCTGTACTTCAGATTCATCACGGGTGGGTTTCAGAAAGTCAGACTCATTTTATAAATAATGAATCCACTCAACCCGCTCTGTACTAGTATCATATTTCACAAATCGACTGAGTTACGATTTGTGCGTTGCGGACGATTTTTATTACGGGCAACCAAACAACAACGACTGCGAGGTGAAATTACTCACAAATTTATTTACATATTTTCTTATAGGGAAATTATTTGAGAAATTCATCCTAATTTATTTTTATTTTTTTTTTCAGGTCAAATTTATCAAATTTATTGTTGAATCCGACGAGCAAACAGTGGCACATTCAATCAGTAAACACATTCCATCACTGGCGATAACTATTCAACTCCCACTAATCTGGTAAATAAATCCTTCATCCTTCATCTGTTATCTGAAAATTATTTCAGACGAGTCGATAAATGTTTTCATTCTTCATCCTTCATCCTGAACTGTTTCAACTTTTTAGTTCTTCAAGAATAGTCAGTAAATCATTCATCTGTAATGTATAAATGATTTCGGAGAAGTTGAAATCAGTTCCTAAATGGTTTATGAGAAATTGTAGAGGCGTATTTTTCTTTTCAGATCGGTTGTTATTTTAAATTATGAACTGTTTGAACCTTTCATCGATCAGAACCTGAAGCGGCAGTGTCTGGGACACCCGGCCGGTCGTTCCCCGGGTCATCCCGCTGGTCGACCCGCCAGTCTTCCACCCGGTCCTCCCACCTCTTCCGGTTTTGTCTTCCCGTTTTCCATTTCTTCCTTAATGGTTTGAACCTACCGGTTCTCCCCTCAACTGTTTGAACCTGCTAGGCTTTTTTACTGATTTTTTTTTTCTTAATTTTTCTTTTACTGATTTGTTTCCTACTATTTAAACACAATGTTAACTGATTTTTTTTTATTATTATTTGTGGTTATATTTCTGCTATCTGAATATTTTTTTTTTGGTGGTTATATTTCTGCTATTTAAATTCAATTAATCTGCTACGTACTTTTTTCCTCAAAATAAAATCATCTGTTCTTTTACCTTTATCCGTGTTCTCCTTCAAACCAGTTTAAATATAATTTGTATGTTTATAGATGGATGGAAATAATTCCGATGACAATGAAAACACCAAAATGTGGACACCCAGAATTGAAACGAAATTAATAAATATGTTGAGAGATGAGGTTAGAAACAATCAAACAACGGGCCGTACTACTTCGTGGACAATTAGGCATTGGAATCATTATGCAAATCAGTTGCACAACATATATGGATTTCGGCATACAGATGTGTAGACGTCCCCGAACGCCCCGGGAGGGTTAAGTCCCATTCTATTCGTTTGTGGGTCTACTACAGTTCGGACCCAAATTGTCACGGTTCTTAATCTAAACCAAAGAGTCCAAATCCGGCAAATCGTTTTGAGAGAAAACAGATTTTTAGAAAAGAAGTGCCAAACATGGACTGCTTTGCCAGATACAGAGTCGCCACCTAAATATTTTAAAATGGGAAATTTAAGAAACCCTGACTCGGTGCCGAAGGCCACGTGTCCGTCATTACTAAAGTTGTCTTGGCTCGGGAGCTTGGGTACGATCGGGGAAGGTCAGCTATGAGCACCCCCTTTCGCCCGGTCCGAAGACCGGCCTCTACTAACCGTGATATCCGATTTTGAAAACATTACGTGTTCTTATTCCGGTTGTTAGCCTAGAATTACTATGTTGTGCGCACGGCAAACAAGTATAGACTAGATTGCCTAATTTGGAAATAAGCATTGCATATCCGTTCGTTTTGAAAAGGCTTTGGAATTTGCTACTCGCAAGTAGGCTAAAAACACGGATTTCAACGATTTTTTCTAACTCAAGTAACCCAACCTTCACCCACAGGCATTCAAACAGTTTATATCACATAAGCAGCTAGCCTCATGGTAATCATGCTGTTATGGGCACATTCACACGCATGCGATATGCTGAAGCGTAAAAACTCACCTAGTACTCCGTGCCAAAACAGAAACTAGTTAGCAAACATGCATGGTCCTAGTTCATGTTAAGTGGTTAATGTAACGCATACAGAATGTCACTATAATAGGCTCGGCTAATCTACAATGACATGTGAAATGCTACACGTAACAAGTATTCAATTTGGAAATTGAAATACAATGCAGTTAGCGTGATGCGCCGAGCCCGATGCATGTATAACAAATGTATGGATGCACGCATGCATAGCATAAGGTATGCTAATTTAAATATGCCCTAATCTACCATCATAAGCGGGTAAATAAAAGGGAAGAAAGAAGTGGGGGGTTGGAAGACATGCACACACGCACCCACACTTATTACAAATTTGCCCTCGCTCGGAGGGACCAAAAGAATATACAAATTAATTAACTACGCAAGCCAATTAAATATTACAAATTGCCTAATTAATTAACAAATTAACCACGCTAAGAAAAACGGTAAACCGCCTCGGGGAGAGGGCTCAATGCATGCGCGCTCAGATTCCGCTGGGAATTGCACTGCCATGCCTAGCCTGCCTCTGTTTTCCCTGCTTTTCTTCTCTGAAGACTGCCAAAGTCTTAAGGATGCCTCCCTGGATACTTGGAATCATCACCGGCTAAGTAGAATGACTACCGGCAGTGAATTTGTGGTCGTCGGCACAAAATGAATCCACCGGCCATTGATTGACTGCCGGTCGGCACTAAATACTGCCGGCCGGCAATGAATGCCTGCAGAACCTGCAACTCACAGCAGCAGAGGGCAAAACTTGCATGGCAATGCTATTCAAGTAATATATGCACCAATCACACTCCCTATCATGTTAATGACTCAAGGGAGGATGTGCCTCGATTCTCGGGCCACCAATCACGCATTCCCATGCATGATGGCCCAAAGAACCAAGTGTGCACTTCAATTTCAAATGAAATGCAAACCAAACAAATAAAGGGGCCCAATTCCCATCACCAAATCAAGGGACAAGGCATGCATGTCTATGTGTGCAATCCTAAGCATGTCAACTAGTATGCAACATGGGATGCAAACGAGAATGCTAGTATGCAAACGCACATACAAGGCAAGCATGCAAACCAAGCAAAGGGGTGGACTTAAACATGACTTAGGCAACTCCAATTAGGCCTAAAATCAGTGGCCAAAGTGCTAAAAAACGGAGGCTAAACACACACGCACATGTGCACATATGATGGTCCAAGCTTTAAGCATTAAACTAGCGACTTTAAAACACATTTAAAAGAGGCTATCATGGACAATTAGCATGCAACATTAACTCTGAAAATCATGCTAGAATGTGGTGCCAAACCAACTCTCATGAAGCTAACATTAACATGCAAATGGCCCAAATACTTGAAGCAAGGTAATGAAGCTTTGAAGCACGTTTAGCACAACAAACATGGCATGCATTAAACAACTAAAATAGATTTTTAGCATGTTAAAACAAGGCCAAAGGACTACTTAGATGGCATCTAAGTGGCTCAAATTCAAAGGCATGCACAATGGTCAAAACATAAGGCATACAACACATGCTCTCAAAGCAATAAAGAGGCAATTAAGGCAAGCATATGAGCATGCCAAAGGGACTGAAATTTCATGTTGGGTGGTTCCAAACCACCAAAATGATGCAAGCAACACATACCACACATTCACATACTTGAGGCCTACAAGCCCGACAAGCCAGAAATGCAAAGGAGCTATGCTAAGCATGCCGAAATCAATCCAAACAATTATGGACAGACCTAAAGCATGGCAAAATAAGCACAAAACATTCATAAGTCTAAGCCTAAAACATGCTCAAACAAAGGCATACAACCTAAGGCATGTTAAGGGATCAAGGAGGCATTACATGGCAACTATGCTAAGCATGCATGGAGTACCAAAACCAACTTAATACAAAGTTATAACATGGCAATATAGGCATAAAATACAGCCATGGCATGCTCAACACACACTTGAACAAAGACTTCCTTAAGAGACCAAAAAAGGTCCCTTTCAAGGACAACAAGGAGAGGGGGTGGCCCTCCCCTCTTGGAGACTTCAAGGCACCATCTCCACCACTGAAATCCCTCAAGATTTCAGTGGTGAAGAGGCCCAAACACCAAAGTCTCGAAACTTGCACAAAATAGCACAAAATGAGGGCCTTTCAAGGCCTAAGGGTGGTCAAACACGCCCAAACCACAAAACACTCTTAATAAACAATCAAGAGGGCCTAAAAACATAACTTTTTTATGTTATACACTAAACACAAAAACAGCTCTAAGATAGGTAGAAATAGGATGCAAAAATGGGGAATAAAAAGGCTAGTTTCTTACCCTTGTTGACCACCTTCACAAATGTTGATGTTGTTGCCTCCTTGAGCTTAAATCCAATCAAGAATAGCAAGAACAAGCCCTTGGAACCTCAGTAGCCAAAGGAAGGTGAAGCACTAGGTGCTTGTGTGCAATAGTAAGACAAAGCACACACACTAAGCTTAAGGGAGAGAGATATAAGATAGATACACAAACCCTAACCTAAAACCAGAGCTCTCTCTGAGTTATTCCCTCTCTAATTTTTCTAACCCTAGAACAAGGGAGAGAAGGCCTCCTCTTATAGAGGAGGCAATCTTGTAATGCTTAACTAGTAAGCAAACAAGAGGGACATCCCCCCATACACGCGTATGGAGGGGAAGCAAATGCCAAACAGCTGTTTCAAAATATCTGAAAAAGCAGATGAACAGTAGTCGGCTAGCCAAAAATGTCATTTTGACAAAAATGACTGTCGACCGGCAACAAAGAGTGCCGGCCGGCAGTATATATTGCCGGTGGCAAGAAAAACCAGCCGGTGGCCTCTAGCTAGTGCCGATGGTGGGTGGGGATGCCTCACAAGGCATTTCCTGCCCCTCCAAGGCAAAACACAAGTGTTTGGTGCAAAACTAGACACAAAACAGTCAAGTTCGGAGATCCTGAGGCAAGGCGCGTAGCCGAGAACTCCGGGAACTCCAAACAAACACAAACATGGATAATCACCGAGTGTTCAAGCGGTGACGTCCAAGCCTTGAGGACGGTCAAAAATGGGGTGTCTACAGTTGCCCCTCTTTGACAGAACTCGAAAGTCATAACAATGACGGGAGTGAATGTCAAAGCCCAGAGACGACCCATTTTTGACAAGGCTGAAGACTTGGACAAACATGCAAGACAAACAAGGTATGCGCCCGAAGGCAGGGGCAAAATGCAAGACAATGCAAGAAGCCGAGCATAACTTATGATCATGCAAAGAAAGCTGTAACGAAGCACACATGCAACAGTTATAAGCTAGCATACACCAGACTACACTACAATGCAGAAAGGATGTAAGAGAATTATGCAATTCTCAATACGTCTCACTCGGAGGATACAATACCTGTGCGGCTCGTCCGGTTGCACCGGCCTCAAATGAACCGTACATACAATATCGTGCCTGAAAAGAAAACAAACTTAACAGGTACAATGTTGTTAGCAACATGCTAGTAACATGCATGACAATGCAATCGAAAGTGCGTGATAACGCGTGCCATGCGTGTGGCAAGATGGTAGGATTGAACACATGTGAGTAAAGCAATGCACGCATGCACGCAATGTGTATATAAAGAAACTTGAACACATGTGAGTAAAGCGATGCACACATGCACGTAATGTGTATAAAAACAGGAACTTGAACACATATCAGTAAAGCAATGCACACGTGCACGCAATGTGTATAAAGGGGAACTTGAACACATATCAGTAAAGCAATGCACACGTGCACGCAATGTGTATAAAAAGGAACTTGAACACATATAAGTAAAGCAATGCACGCATGCACGCAATGTGTATAGAAAGGAACTCGAACTCATATAAGTAAAGCAATGCACCCGTGCACGCAATGTGTATAAAAAGGAACTTGAACACATATCAGTAAAGCAATGCACACGTGCACGCAATGTGTATAAAAAGGAACTTGAACACATATCAGTAAAACAATGCACACGTGCACGCAATGTGTATAAAAAGGAACTCGAACACATATAAGTAAAGCAATGCACACGTGCACGCAATGTGTATAAAAAGGAACTTGAACACATATCAGTAAAGCAATGCACACGTACACGCAATGTGTATAAAAAGGAACTTGAACACATATAAGTAAAGCAATGCACACGTGCACGCAATGTATATAAAGAGGAGGATGTAAGACAATGCAAATAAGGCACGCATGCTGATACAAATGAGGAGGCACACGTGGCGATGAAAATGGGGCAGACGTGCCAATAGAAAATGGGGAGGCACACGTGCCGATGGAAATGAGGCACACGTGCCGATTGCGAATGAGGAGGCACACGTGCCGATGCAAGCGAGGCACACGTGCCAATGAAAACGAAGAGGCACACGCGCCCATGAAAATGGGGCACACGTGCCAATGAAAATGGGGAGGCACACGTGCCGACGCAAGTAAGGAGGCACACGTGCCTATGCAAATGAGCGAGGCACACGTGCCTATGGGAATGAGGCACACGTGCCGATGAAAACGAGACACACGTGCCAATGAAGATGAGGCACACGTGCCGATGAGAATGAGGCACACGTGCCGATGAGAATGAGGCACACGTGCTGATGAAGATGAGGCACACGTGCCGATGAAGATGAGGCACACGTGCCGATGAAGATGAGGCACACGTGCCGATGAAGATGAGGCACACGTGCCAATGAAAATGAGGCACACGTGCCAATGAGGAAGAGGCACATGTGCCGATGAGAATGAGGCACACGTACCGATGAAGATGAGGCACACGTGCCAATGAAAGTGAGGGCACACGTGCCGATGGTAATGAGGCACACGTGCCAATGAAGATGAGGGCACACGTGCCATACGAAAATGTAAAACAATGCAAGTGTGACACGCATGCCACACAAAATGTAAACTTGAGTGTGCGACAATGCTCGTTCCTTCTTTTTGAAATGCATGATAATGCAAAACAAGGAGATGCACGACAACACGAATGATGTTCGAGGCGATGTATGTATTGAGGTGCATGACAATGCATGACAACGTTTGTAATAAAATGCATGACAATGCATGAGGGATGTACATGACGGCGCGACGCAACGCACCGTACAATATGATGAATGCATGCAACGCACGCGGGGCAACTTTTGAATCTTGGAAATGGCAAAAGGATACAAAAGGATACAACATTGCATGAATTTGAGTGCCACGCACAGAAGACACGGTCCGAGGTCAAAACGGAGGCCGGTTGAGCGTCGGAGATACACTTTCTTGCACTTTCTTGGGCCATGAAGACCAGAAACCACTCATATTGCCTAAACAAGGCTGTGGGAACATCACCAGCTGGGCTAGGAGGCCACCGGCTACCTATCGGCTGAAAATAAATTCCATCGGCACAATATTCTGCCGGCCGGCACAAAATGTTGCCGACCGGCAAAAAGTTGCTGAGTCGGGGCAGATTCGACTTTTCACCCCGGCTCTTTTAAATAGGGTTTCTAAACCCTATTTTCTTATTTCTCCTCCGCCGAAAACCATCTCTCCCTCTCTCTCTCTAGAGCTTTGTTCTCTCCTCATTTCCTCATTTCTTTGTGTTCTCGCGCCTTTTCCGTCGTTCGATTCGCGAAGTTCATCGCGTTTCGAACATTTTCGACCGATTGAAATTTCATTTCAGCGCTCCCTTTGCCATTTCTGCCTTTTTGGGACTTGTTCCCCTCGATTTCCTCTTCATTTCCATACCTCTTTCCCATCCCGACCTTTCCGGCCATTTCCGACCCTCCCGGGGGTTGACTTTTCAGTTGACTCTTCGTATTCCGACCCGATTTTCACTCTCCGACCACTTTCCATCATTCTCGATATGGCCGATGACATTCCACATGTTGGGACTCCCCCGGATCACGAGATGGATCCCGGGGTCGAGCTTCTCCCGTTGAGCGAGCGCCCTTTCGACCCGGCGACCTACCGGCCGGCGATTCATGTTCTGCCACCCGACGGACTACGCCAGTTCAGGAGCTTCGACATGGCGTTGGATCCTGAGCTCTTGCTGCACGAGCCTGCCTCTCACCTATCCTCCGGCGCTTCCGAGGTAACTTTCTTTCTCTGCTTTACTTTCCGCGATGTAGAATGTTTAACTGCCGATTATCATAACTGGCTGCATTCTTTAATTGCTTAGTTCTGATACGCTGATATACTGTACATTGTAGTTGATTACAAACGTGTTTGCAACTGATTATCTGTTTAAGACTCACACGCGCACACACTGCACTAGCCTTGAACCACTCAAACCACGTCACACACCGTATTTCACTGCAAACACCGACACCCGATATCTGTTTGAATCTGAAAAAAAAAAATTTTGCACGCATGCCATATTTGCACTGAGCCACTCAAACACGTTGACGCATCACACGTTGTAGTTCACTAAAAGCACACCGGCACCCGGTATCTGTTTGAATCTGAATATACTTGCACGCATGCCAAATTTGCACTGAACCACTCAAACATGCTGATGCATCATATGTTGTAGTTCACTAAAAGCACACCGGCACCCGGTATCTGTTTGAATCTGATAATATGCACGCATGCCAAATTTGCACTGATTTTGACTGTTTCTTCAAAACTGTACACTTGATATTGTTTCGCAACTATTTGTTTGAAAACAGGGAGATTCCCATACCATCCACGGGTATGGGAACACTGTTGCTCGCGAGTGGTACACCGAGCTTCCCGATGCAGTTCGCCGTATTGTGGACCAGGCCAGCTTTGGCGCCTTTTGTAGGGGACTTTCCAGGCTCACGACATGCAGACCTCTCCTTGCCGCCCTGGTGGAGAGATGGTGGGACACCACCGATTCATTTCATTTCTCGGTGACCGGGGACATGATGATGACCCCTTACGATTTCTCGATGCTCACAAGCATCGGGGTAGGGGGTGATCCGATCCCCTTTGACATTGATATGGACGAGTGGACCGTGGCCCAGGTCTACTTGCTCGGCGCGGCACCGCCTCTTGCGCGTCCGGGCTTTGTCAGATATTCCTGGTTCGAGGTGCAGTTCAGGGTCCAGCCCCTCCTTGTCGGTGCAGACCTGATGACCCCAGAGGCCATGGACAGATATGCACGCGGCTTCCTCATGTTCCTGTTCGGGATGACCATCTTCGCCGACCGGGCGAACACAGTGCCTCTCTGTCTTCTCAGCGCACTGGTGGACGTCAGAGACATTTTACATTTCGACTGGGGTGGCGCCGCTCTGGCCACCCTTTATGGATATATGAGCTCCGCCTCCCGTGGCAGCGGACAGTTGCTCGGGGGTTACTGGCGTGCTTGGGAGGTACATTTCTTCTCTACTTTACATTTATGTTCTATATTTTCTGTACTCTATACACTGCACACACTGTAGTCTGCTTTATACTTACTGTATACTGTACACACGGCACACACATGCTCTGCTTTACACTGACTGTACACTGCTCACACTGTACACTCTGCACAATACACTGCACAAAACATGGCTCTGCTATTTCTGCTTTCTATTCTGTATTCTGCTTTATCTGATAAATGCACTGGTATTTATCTTGCAGTTGTGGGTTTATGCCTACTTTCCTAGGCTCGCTCCTGTACCCGACGCAGAGACCCCTCTGGTCGTCCCTTTTTCACGTTGCTTTAACGGGAGATGCACCCGAAGGTCGCGGGAGACATTCAGCTTCTTCCGCCGCTACTTCGACACCATCACCCCTGCCGAGGTATGTTTTACTTACAGTTCATTTAGGTTTCGCCTTTCCACTACATATTTTAATAACAGTAGGTAACAAACTGTATTTCATTTTCAGATCACCTGGCAGCCGTGGGCTCCACTGCCAGTGATGATGCGGGATCGGTTTGCCGGCGCCGATGAGACCTCGCACTACCGGATTCTGCTCGAGGGCCCGGTCTGTCGGGCTTGGTACCTGGGCGAGCGTTTCCTACTCCAGACCCTGGGCTTACCTGAGCAGATAGTCCCGGTGCATCCTCCTGAGCACATGCGGGATACCGAGAGATTCACTGCCGATCAGATGGCAGACTACACCCTTGGCTGGGAGGCAGACCACTTCAGAGGTGAGGGCGATTACTTGGAGTACGTCCGGACCTTTATCATGCGACCTCTGAGCGGCGGCCGCCAAGCGGAGAGGGAGAGACCAGCGGCGCCAGCGGCTGGAGCAGGAGCTGGAAGGGGAGCGCCGAGGAGGGCTCGAGTCCATGGCAGGGGTGGAGTCCAGCGAGGGCGGGGGACCGGTTGGCCTGCTCTGCCCACTTCATTGACTTTCAGAGGGCAGGGTGGGGCGACCTATCAGATCCCCTTCGCTCCTCCACCGGCTGATCACGAGTTTGTCGGTATCGCCGACTTGCCTCCGGTATGTATTACTGCATTCTTGTACAGTTATTTCGTTTCAGTTTATTTGATATTCCACAGAATACTGATGCATCTGATACTTTCGCAGGCGTCTTCCGAGTACACCCGGCAGTCATTGGAGATGAATGCCTCCATGATGGGGATGTTACAGCGGACCTTCGACCTCCTAGCCCTCTACAGCATTCCGGTATGTTCTTACCACAGCCTCAAACCATACACAAACTGCTTTACATACTCTGATGCACAACACAACATCTGATAAACTGCTCACGGCATCTGATACACAATACTTATACACTGCACCCTGCACTGATTCACTGCTCACGGCATACATACACTGTACTCATACACTGCATTCTGCACTGATAAACTGCTCACGGCATTCTGATGCATTCGCCTTTCATGCTTTTTCAGCCTCCCTTCCAGATTCCTCCGGTGGGTGGCGCTCCAGCTGGACCTCCCATTTCTACCCGGGATGGCAGGGCATATCCCCGCACCAGAGGGAGGCGCACTCATGTCGGGAGCAGCTCGCGGGCTCCAATTCCAGATGACGAGTCTGAGGCGGAGACAGAGGCGGAGGAGACCAGTGATGGCTCGTACTCGAGCTCAGACGGCGATGCCCCTAGTGGTGTCCCCATTGATAACGCTCCTGGACCCTCGTCCAGGAAGAGGACCAGGACAGATTAACGGCCCCGGAGCCATTTTGACATTTGATACAGATTTTTACTGTTTTTCTTTTCTTTTTGCATTTTCCCATTTTGGTTAGTAGTTAGGGTACTTTGCACTGCGGCAGGCAGATTTTGTTTCCAAAACTATGTACTTGAAAAGATTATGAAACGAAACAAACTTTTTGTTTGAAAAAGTGTTTACATTTGCGTATATTTCATACCCTGCACTGTATTGCATCATATTACACCTCAAATGTAAATGATATTGATCTGTTGTCTGAAAATTAAACACTTGTAATTTGAGCACTTGCACTATGATAATCGGATAACCAACCAACTAACAGCAAACAACTCATACAAACCACTACTCAAACTGCACAATATAGCCCATACTCTACTGGGGATCGACCTGCATACAGCCCATAATACAATACTCGGTTCATTCTGCACACAGCAAACCCTGAACAAATAGCCCAATCTGACAAGACGGACCACAAAAGCTAAGACGGTTGCAGTTGAAACACACTCGGATGTCCCAAATTTTCCCTTTCCTTCTCTTGCTTCGCATGAATGTAGAGAATGGCACAGCATTCTGAGCACAAATGATTTTGTGAAATAAAGAAGGGTTTTCAACCGGGGTATCGAGCCTACCACAGAACACAGCGGAGGGACTCAAACAAAAAAAACAAAAGGCACACGACCTGAACACAACGAGACACACTTGGAAAAGACTCAAAGCCAAAATCGAGATCGACAAATCAAAAGACACGACCCACAGACATGCTTACAAAAAGACCTTTAATCTTGAGGAGCCAATTCCTCCGGGTATTATTCCCCACCCTTTTCTCATTTGTGATTCTCACATCACTCGGCCCTCAAGCTCTGTTTTTCTGAAAAAGCCCTTTTCCTCACTTTTTCTCTCAGCGCACACCTCTCTATTCTTTATTCTCTCATTTTTCATCCCTCCCTAGGGCGGTTGATGGGTAAACGAGAGGTTGTGGGCTCACGCCCAATACAGCTAGTTCGCGGCTGTTTCTTCTGGTAGATAGAGTGCCCTCCTGGCAAGTATGTTAACCGGGAAAGACAGAAGACCTGACTCAATTGTGCCCCTAGTTCGTCACTTTGACCATTTTTTTGTTTTCTTCCTAAAACAGTTTTGATCAAAACGAGAGTTGGATTAACACACTTATTCGATTTTTGACTTGAAAATCATGCAAACCAGGCTGTGAACACTGAAATTTTTCCTTTTTGGGTCCAAACATGGTCCGATTTTGGAAAATGAAATAGTTTTCGAGAAAATAGTCAACTTCAGTAAAAATTTTCAAAAACTATTTATATTTTGCAAACAATCGATGCTTGACGAGCGGGGAACTTACCGTCGAGATGTGCAATCTCGGATCGGGGATGATGGAAAATTGCCCCTGGCTTAAAGGGGGGGATAAGGCAATGGAAAGTTGCCCCTGGTTTGGACGGCAACTCAGGGCAACTTATAGCAATGCATGGCAACGGAAAGTTGCCCCTTGTCTGGATGATGCCGCAGCATTTTTGCAAATGGTCTTTATCGAGGACGACTAAACTCCAAAGGCGACAGTCTGAACCAATATATGGACACAGTCACTGTAAGAGCAATGGTGGCTGGACTTCAGGACGAAGTTGCCTACGTATCCCAAACATGGGAATCAAGCCTACGTAGTTCACGGTTGTTACAACCGAATTGTCGGATGCAGAGGGAGCAAGGATGATCAAAACCATTACATGGACTGAGGCGCTTATGGAAGCGTTGGGGGTTGGACTTCAGAATGAAGTTGCCTACGTATCCCAAACATGGGAATCAAGCCTTACGTAGTTCCGGTTGTGGTACACTCGGGTATTTAACCTCTCATTTTTATGCTCTAACTTTTGCCAAGGTGCCCAATGCGGGTTTTCGACCTTGCAAGCTATGTTTTTCTTTTTCTTTTTCTTCTCTTTTCTTCTTCTTTTTGCTATTTTTGCTCCTTTCCCTTTTTTTTTGTTGTTGTTTTTTTTTTTCTTTTCTTTATCTCTTCTTTCTTTCTTTTTTTTTTTGCATTTTGTATTTTTCCTTTGCTCTAACTTTTGCCTGGGTCGCCCTTCCGGGTTTTCGGCCCAGCGAGCCTCTCAAAGGGTAAAAAGTGTAGCAAGCCCATGCCAAATGGTTTCGAGATCGAAGCCTCTCCGTATCTAGGAGGGTGACTGTTGTGTCGAGTTGCAGAAAAGTCCATCATGGTTGCTTCACGAGCCTTGCCTGGTGGGATCTGATCTCTTTGATCTGACTTCGATGTCTCTTGTTCGAGGGCTGCTTCAAATCTGGCCACACTGGCCTCTTCTGATAATTGACCGCTGAACGTTCTGAATGAGTTCGAGGTTCAAAACGAACGGGTTGACACTTGAGGCTGAGAGCGATCCTAGGCTGCACAATCTCAAGAGCGATTCCACACAAGTCTTCACAGGACCGCGCAAAACGTTTTGTTTTTAAAATTTTAAGAAAGCGACACATCGCTCGCGCTGGAGATAGTGTGGGACCGGCCTGGATCAAGCTGGGGTCCTTCTCAGTACTCACGCTGACAAACATGATTTCAATCATTAAAAGTTTAGCATGCCTCTCTTTCTCTCAAAAAAGATCGAAGTTTCGCAAAACCCAAGGAATTACTTCCTCTTCGTTTTTATTACCACAGTGTTCGAAAAGGGTTTTTATGAAAAGCTTAGATCATTACAACGATGCTTAAGGCACAAGCGAGTAGGCGAAATGTACTGTCATTCCATTCACATCCTCTGGCACAACTAGCTGAAACAACAACAAGTACGGAAATGTGATAGCCGCGGCTGTTTCATTCAGATTCCCTGATTGTGACTAGCTCCTCGACTGAGACAGACTCAAAAAGCAAAAACAACTAATTACAAGACAAAACGGTGTTTGAGGCAACAACCCCGAAATCACTTGGTATACTATACAAGAGGGACTGACTCATTACAACAAGACAGACCTTGTAAGTAAAAAGACTGACTCAATACAGAGAGACAGACTCAAAACAAAACAAAACAAAACAATGACTCGACACCCGAGCCAGAATTTACAAAACTAATCATTAACAGATGCCCAAGAATACGTGCCAAACGCCACATCCAAAAATGCGCCAGGCACTACCCACAGGCGGTTCACCTTTTGATTACATACTCACAGTATCTGTGTCCTCAAAATCCAAGAACTCTGTAGTGACTGACTTGGCTGAGGTGGGGGGGAGGATAACCTCGTTGTCAATCAAATCTTGCACCTCATGACGGAGGCGGAAACAGTTGTCGGTAGCATGGCCTGTCTGCTGGTGGTACGCACAGTACAGAGCAGCATCATGAGTAGCAGGGAGATTCTTCGGTAGGGGTCGCGGCTCCAGGGGTGTAAGGTGCCCCTTTTTAGCCAAAATCAAAAGTGCCCTAGACAAAGGCATGTAGAGAGGATGGAAGACCCTGCGCCCTCGGGGCAGGTACTTTGGAGCCTGGGTACTCTTGCCAGATGTACTAGCGAACGGATCGGCCGGTGCGGCCTTGGATTTCTGATCCTTTCCGGATGCAAGGTTGGGAGCGGAAAGAACTGTTTTGGCATGACGGGGCCTATCCCGATTCTCTGATTGACTGGAACTGCCCTCAGGCGGAGTGGGGAAAGCGTCCTCCACAGCTTTTGTCACAACTGCAGATATCTGTTGCTTGTTCATCCCCCCGGCTTTCAAAGCCTCTACTGCCCACAGCAGTTGTTCGATAGGGTCGGCATCTGCCTTCATCTTGCCTTTGTCTCTAACCTCAGCCTGATCTAGGGTTTGAGTTGGTACGTCATTGCCATAACTGGAGGCCATCTCCGGTTGGCTGAGTTCAATTACAATCCGTCCCAATAGCGGGGGCTCCTGGGATACAAAGCCTCCGGCATATGGTGCGGCTGGTGGCAAGGCAGACATCCCGTAGGCGAAATCCGCTACGGATCTTTGAAGATCACCTATCATTCCCATTAGTTCAAATGTAGTAGGCTCACGAGCCTGATATAGCTGAGGGGCCCAGACTGGGTGTGCAACCGGCGATCTGGGTGGATGTGGCATATCAACAGTAGTCTCACTGTGTAGAGTGATTCCTTGATCCAACGCAGCCGTCATGACCGTGATCTCTTCTGAGTTCTGCGTCATACTAAGTCCTGCTGCGGCAAGGAGAAGACACTAGCTGTTCTGGATCAATTTTCTGAATCTCTGAACTGAAACAGAAAACAAGCAGTATTTCAGCACCAAACAGATCAAACACGGGTGTAGCTGATCAACTGCACTCTACTACTGATCACTGTTCCCCAGAATCATTGTTCGAAACTGAACTGATACCCGCAGATATAACTGATTCTCAACAACACTGATACTGGTGCCCTCGGGTCGAATACCCAATCTTGCAAACTGATATGTGTGTTCCTGTAGAGATACACTCTAAAAGCACATAACAGGTAAATGAGAACCAATACACCCCTATGTTGGGGGAGGGTTTCCCTGTCCCTATTTTGTCAGGAGCTAGGGTTTCACTACGCACGCAGCAGGTTTCAAACAACCTAACATCGGGTAAGCAACCTGTCCTAGTTTGGAATGGTCACTATGGATTCCGAATATGCACTAGGTCGAATGGTCGAAAAGGGTGCCCCGGTAAAACCGGGGTTTGTGTTCCCATACTGGCAGAGCCCGCAACCGGTCAGCCTTATGGTCATTGCCCTTGACAAGACAAGCCTCCAGCAAACCGCTCAGCAATAGCAGATGGCCAACACCGGTGTCCTAGGCGCACCAATGCACATGCAATGCAAAGAAACACATAAATGAAATCAAAATAGGATATCACGAGTTCGAGTCAAGCTCTCTAAATCCCCAGCAGAGTCGCCAGAAACTGTAGACGTCCCCGAACGCCCCGGGAGGGTTAAGTCCCCGTTCTGTTCGTTTGTGGGTCTACTACAGTTCGGACCCAAATTGTCACGGTTCTTAATCTGAACCAAAGAGTCCAAATCCGGCAAATCGTTTTGAGAGAAAACAGATTTTTAGAAAAGAAGTGCCAAACATGGACTGCTTTGCCAGATACAGAGTCGCCACCTAAATATTTTTAAAATGGGAAATTTAGGAAACCCTGACTCGGTGCCGAAGGCCATGTGTCCGTCATTACCAAAGTTGTCTTGGCTCGGGAGCTTGGTACGATCGGGGAAGGTCAGCTATGAGCACCCCCTTTCGCCCGGTCCGAAGACCGGCCTCTACTAACCGTGATATCTGATTTTGAAAACATTACGTGTTCTTATTCGGTTGTTAGCCTAGAATTACTATGTTGTGCGCACTGGCAAACAAGTATAGACTAGATTGCCTAATTTGGAAATAAGCATTGCATATCCGTTCGTTTTGAAAAGGCTTTGGAATTTGCTACTCGCAAGTAGGCTAAAACACGGATTTCAACGATTTTTTCCAACTCAAGCAACCCAACCTTCACCCACAGGCATTCAAATAGTTTATATCACATAAGCAGCTAGCCTCATGGTAATCATGCTGTTATGGGCACATTCACACGCATGCGATATGCTGAAGCGTAAAAACTCACCTAGTACTCCGTGCCAAAACAGAAACTAGTTAGCAAACATGCATGGTCCTAGTTCATGTTAAGTGGTTAATGCAACGCATATAGAATGTCACTAGAATAGGCTCGGCTAATCTACAATGACATGTGAAATGCTACACGTAACAAGTATTCAATTTGGAAATTGAAATACAATGCAGTTAGCGTGATGCGCCGAGCCCGATGCATGTATAACAAATGTATGGATGCACGCATGCACAGCATAAGGTATGCTAATTTAAAATATGCCCTAATCTACCATCATAAGCGGGTAAATAAAAGGGAAGAAAGAAGTGGGGGGTTGGAAGACATGCACACACGCACCCACACTTATTACAAATTTGCCCTCGCTCGAAGGGACCAAAAGAATATACAAATTAATTAACTACGCAAGCTAATTAAATATTACAAATTGACTAATTAATTAACAAATTAACCACGCTAAGAAAAACAGTAAACCGCCTCGAGGAGAGGGCTCAATGCATGCGCGCTCAGATTCCGCTCGGAATTGCACTGCCATGCCTAGCCTGCCTCTGTTTTCCCCTGCTTTTCTTCTCTGAAGACTGCCAAAGTCTTAAGGATGCCTCCCTGGATACTTGGAATCATCACCGGCTAAGTAGAATGACTACCGGCAGTGAATTTGTGGTCGTCGGCACAAAATGAATCCACCGGCCATTGATTGACTGCCGGTCGGCACTAAATACTGCCGGCCGGCAATGAATGCCTGCAGAACCTGCAACTCACAGCAGCAGAGGGCAAAACTTGCATGGCAATGCTATTCAAGTAATATATGCACCAATCACACTCCCTATCATGTTAATGACTCAAGGGAGGATGTGCCTCGATTCTCGGGCCACCAATCACGCATTCCCATGCATGATGGCCCAAAGAACCAAGTGTGCACTTCAATTTCAAATGAAATGCAAACCAAACAAATAAAGGGGCCCAATTCCCATCACCAAATCAAGGGACAAGGCATGCATGTCTATGTGTGCAATCCTAAGCATGTCAACTAGTATGCAACATGGGATGCAAACGAGAATGCTAGTATGCAAACGCACATACAAGGCAAGCATGCAAACCAAGCAAAGGGGTGGACTTAAACATGACTTAGGCAACTCCAATTAGGCCTAAAATCAGTGGCCAAAGTGCTCAAAAACGGAGGCTAAACACACACGCACATGTGCACATATGATGGTCCAAGCTTTAAGCATTAAACTAGCGACTTTAAAACACATTTAAAAGAGGCTATCATGGACAATTAGCATGCAACATTAACTCTGAAAATCATGCTAGAATGTGGTGCCAAACCAACTCTCATGAAGCTAACATTAACATGCAAATGGCCCAAATACTTGAAGCAAGGTAATGAAGCTTTGAAGCACGTTTAGCACAACAAACATGGCATGCATTAAACAACTAAAAACAGATTTTTAGCATGTTAAAACAAGGCCAAAGGACTACTTAGATGGCATCTAAGTGGCTCAAATTCAAAGGCATGCACAATGGTCAAAACATAAGGCATACAACACATGCTCTCAAAGCAATAAAGAGGCAATTAAGGCAAGCATATGAGCATGCCAAAGGGACTGAAATTTCATGTTGGGTGGTTCCAAACCACCAAAATGATGCAAGCAACACATGCCACACATTCACATACTTGGGGCCTACAAGCCCGACAAGCCATAAATGCAAAGGAGCTATGCTAAGCATGCCGAAATCAATCCAAACAATTATGGACAGACCTAAAGCATGGCAAAATAAGCACAAAACATTCATAAGTCTAAGCCTAAAACATGCTCAAACAAAGGCATACAACCTAAGGCATGTTAAGGGATCAAGGAGGCATTACATGGCAACTATGCTAAGCATGCATGGAGTACCAAAACCAACTTAATACAAAGTTATAACATGGCAATATAGGCATAAAATACAGCCATGGCATGCTCAACACACACTTGAACAAAGACTTCCTTAAGAGACCAAAAAAGGTCCCTTTCAAGGACAACACGGAGAGGGGGTGGCCCTCCCCTCTTGGAGACTTCAAGGCACCATCTCCACCACTAAAATCTCTCAAGATTTCAGTGGTGAAGAGGCCCAAACACCAAAGTCTCGAAACTTGCACAAAACAGCACAAAATGAGGGCCTTTCAAGGCCTAAGGGTGGTCAAACATGCCCAAACCACAAAACACTCTTAATAAACAATCAAGAGGGCCTAAAAAAAGAACTTTTTTATGTTATACACTAAACACAAAAACAGCTCTAAGATAGGTAGAAATAGGATGCAAAAATGGGGAATAAAAAGGCTAGTTTCTTACCCTTGTTGACCACCTTCACAAATGTTGATGTTGTTGCCTCCTTGAGCTTAAATCCAATCAAGAATAGCAAGAACAAGCCCTTGGAACCTCAGTAGCCAAAGGAAGGTGAAGCACTAGGTGCTTGTGTGCAATAGTAAGACAAAGCACACACACTAAGCTTAAGGGAGAGAGAGAGATATAGGATAGATACACAAACCCTAACCTAAAACCAGAGCTCTCTCTGAGTTATTCCCTCTCTAATTTTTCTAACCCTAGAACAAGGGAGAGAAGGCCTCCTCTTATAGAGGAGGCAATCTTGTAATGCTTAACTAGTAAGCAAACAAGAGGGACATCCCCCCATACACGTGTATGGAGGGGAAGCAAATGCCAAACAGCTGTTTCAAAATATCTGAAAAAGCAGATGAACAGTAGTCGGCTAGCCAAAAATGTCATTTTGACAAAAATGACTGCCGACCGGCAACAAAGAGTGCCGGCCGGCAGTATATATTGCCGGTGGCAAGAAAAACCAGCCGGTGGTCTCTAGCTAGTGCCGGTGGTGGGTGGGGATGCCTCACAAGGCATTTCCTGCCCCTCCAAGGCAAAACACAAGTGTTTGGTGCAAAACCAGACACAAAACAGTCAAGTTCGGAGATCCTGAGACAAGGCGCGTAGCCGAGAACTCCGGGAACTCCAAACAAACACAAACATGGATAATCACCGAGTGTTCAAGCGGTGACGTCCAAGCCTTGAGGACGGTCAAAAATGGGGTGTCTACAAGATGTCAAGGTGCGCCAAAAATATCAGCGATTGAAAGCTGATTACCAGACATTTAAGCAACTCCAGGCATAGACTGGTTTGGGATGGGATCCTATTATAGGCACTGTTGTTGCACCCGATGAATTTTGGGATAATGTTTTCCATTAATCTGTACTATTTTCTAATTTTATTTTAAACATTTCATGATATATACAGTGCTGAGAAGGTGTTTCTGAGATGGTGAAGTTGGTGTGGTAAATGGAATGAGATTCAGATTTAATAGAAAGGGTGAGGTTCAAAAGGTTCACGTTGTATTTTTTTTATTTACTTTTTATTTGTTAAATATTATTTGTTTTTAATATTATTACTTTTTTAATGATATCACATCCGTGTACTGAGTACACAGCTGCATCCTTTCCTTTTTCTTTACCTCAGTGTTGAACACACAGCTATGAAAAAAATTGATAATTTTTTTGTAAGATTTACGTTATGATTTGTATTTTAAAATATTAAACTTAGTGTATTTATTCATTCTTTATTAATATGTATTTTCAAAAGTTGTTGACTTTAACAAAATGGTAGAAAAAAATTAAAAACGTATTTTACAAATAAATTGATAGAAAATTTAATTGGCAGAAAATAATTGACATAGATTTATTTTAAAATGAAAAAATTATTTTGAAAAAACAATTATTCAAAAAAATTACAAAAAAAAAAATAATTGATAAAAAAAAATCAATTTTTAATTTCAGTATTTTAAAAATAGTTTGGTTATTATTGTTGATAAAAAATATGGATATCGATATATGAGTTGTGTGTTTGATGATAAATTATTGGTTTAATTAAGTTTTGAAAACTATTTTCAAAACACATTACCAAACAAATTTTCACCTTTCACATGTCACATCGAACTTTCAAAACTTAATTCAAAATACATATTCAAAACACAATTCAACACTCTATTTAAAAATCATAACCAAACAAATTTTCTACACTCAAATCATAATTCTACAAGCCACAAACTCAAAATACAACTCATACTCTCAAATCACATTTACAAAACACAACCAAACGCAGGCGTTGTGTTTGGCTTAACTTGTGCATGTGTATGAGAATTGGGCTTAGATCGGATTATAACCCAACATTAGTTTCCATTTTGTTGAGCAAGGATCCCCTAGAGTGAAATTTCCCTAAAGTTTCCTAGAGTACTACATTGTGTGGTTGAGATTTACTGGTAAGTCACATCAGAAAAATTGATGTGACTTGCCAGTAAATCTCAACTACACAATGTAGCACTCTAGGAAACTTTAGGAAAAATCACTCTAGAGGATCCCAATTCCATTTTGTTATCCATCTAGTTGGTTTATTCAAACATCATTATATACATATTTATTTGTATATATTAAGCACAT
The DNA here is from genome assembly GCA_036172215.1 of Camellia granthamiana. Classification (NCBI taxonomy): domain Eukaryota; kingdom Viridiplantae; phylum Streptophyta; class Magnoliopsida; order Ericales; family Theaceae; genus Camellia; species Camellia granthamiana. Next base: position 43,694,069 of record CM069908.1, on the reverse strand, counting down.
GAGAAATGTAAATTTTTATAACTCTCATTTTTTATGATGGAGTTAATGACCATATTAGTGGCCATAGGTTTTAACCTTTGTAACTCTAGCCCTAATGACTAGAGTTAAAAGGCCTTGGTTAATGACATTTGATGGCTCTATTAATGCATATCCTTCATGGTTAAGGATTCCTCTACTTGTATAAATAGAGGTATTTCCCCTCTAACTTGGAAAGATAATTTTGGAGAGATTTTTTTTTTTTTTTTAATGGAAAATGGAGATAGTATTTTGAGATAAAAAGTTTTGAGATTATTTATTTATTTATTTTCACTAAAGAAATTTTTTCCTATTTTCTTTTGCTAGCCCCTACTTTGGTTCTTGTTAAAGAGAGTTCAGCCATTGTCAAGTTTGCCGAAACTATTCAGAAGGGGCTTTTGCATTTGTTGGTTTCAACAGTTGTATCTTGGGAGACAGACACCACCGGCATACCTCCAGTATCCATCGGGAGGAGGTGAATCTGTTTTAAGGAAGCTTTGATATCACACAGGTTTCAATTTGCCTCTTTTCTTCTAATTTGTTATTAAAATTTTCAAAATTTAGTTTATCTCGACGAGTTCTAATCTTTAGTTTTCCATCTTTATTAAATTTATTCGGTCAATTTTATTCATATGGGGGAATGTTGGAAATAATGGTTTTTCAATAACTTTAATTTGAAATTAAAGTGGGACCTAACCGTTGGTTGAGGTTGGCCTGAGTGGTTTTGTATTCTCTTAAGTGAGAATATTACAATACAAAAATAATAAATTGAAACCATTGAGTTTTGAATGAGAATTGTCTCATAAAGTGGGCACTGATTAAGTTGGGCTTAGATTTGGACTTAATCTTTTGGACTGGACCTGGGCTTATGCTTGTACATGTGCTGAGTTTGGTCTTAGATTTGGAGTTAATCTTGAGCTTGGGCTAAGCTATGTCGTGTTGGGCTTAACTTGTGCATGTGTTTGAGAATTGAGCTTGGATCGGATTGTAACACAACATTAGTATTCATTTTGTGACCCATCTAATTGGTTTATTCAAACATCATTATATACATATTTATTTGTATATATTAAGTACATGAGAAATGTAAATTTTTGTAACTCTCATCTTTTGATGATGGAGTTGATGACCATATTAGTGGCCATAAGTTTTTAACCTTTGTAACTGTAGCCCTAATGACTAGAGTTGATGGCCTTGGTTAATGGCATTTGATGGCCCTATTGATGTATAACCTTAATGGCTAGGGATTTCTCAACTTGTATAAATAGAAGTCTTTCCCCCTCCAACTTGGTAAGATAATTTTTGAGAGATTTTTTTATGGAAAATGGAGATAGTGTTTTGAGATAAAAAGTTTGAGATTTTTTTTTTTTTTTTTTTTTTTTTTGCGCTAAAGAAAATTTTTCCTATCTTCTTTTGCTAGCCTCTTCTTTAGTTCTTGTTAGAGAGAGTTCAGCTATTGTCAAGTTTGCTGAAGCTATTCAAAAGAGGGCTTCTGCATTAATTGGTTTCGACCGTCATATCTTGGAAGACAGATGTCGGCATACCTCTAGTATCTATTGGCAGGCGGTGAATCTATTTTACGAAAGCTGTGATATCACACAGGTTTCAGTTTGCCTCTTTTCTTATAATTTGTTGTTAAATTTTTCAAAATTTAGTTTACGTCAATGAGTTCTAATCTTTAGTTATCCATGTTAATAATTTGTTCTATTAGTAATATAATTTAATTTATTTTTGTATTTTTAGTTGGGTAGTTTATTCTGTATTTCATTCTTTAGTAAAAAAAAAATATTTTGTCATTTCTATTTAATTCATTTTATATATTTTTCTTATACTTTTTATGGAAAAATACCAACACACATTACAACTTTCACCACAAAAATTTAAACATTTCTTATGATGTGCATTTTTTTAGAGGTGTACATTGCTACATTTCCTAAATTTTATATATTTACCATCATAGTGACAAAATTAATTCAAACTAATCAAATTTCAACCAAAAACAAAATATTTGGACATCAATGCCATAGCTTCAATCTAAAAGACTTAAAAAAAAATGTATAAATTTGATTGCTATTTTCACCTCTAATATAGACCGCAAAACTAATTTATTTATTTTTCTAGTTTCCCTAGATTCAATTTGTTATAATCCAAAACTTTTGAATAAAACAATACATATATTACTAAGCCTTTTTGGAAGTCCAGTGTAGCTCTCTACCCTTGCATATGTTAGCATATTATTGATATAATGAGTCCCACCATTCATGTTTTTCTCTAATGCACTGTTCACATATGATATGGTACACTAAACACGTTATTAACGGAGAAAATATTATGCACCATGAAATTGTGGTTTGAATTTTATCTAAAAAATAAGATAGCTAGTACAAATTGAAAATTAGTAAGATGTCGTATTTGAATGATTGTGATTTATATATGTGTTTTTCTACCTAATATTTTTATTAAAACAAATTCCTAATATTATTGATAAAAAAAAAATTTTAAAAAAAGGATAAATGTACTTAACAATCGACTTTAGCAGTATGTTTTTTTTATTTATCAATTTTTTATTTTTTATAGGCAAAATTCATTTTAGTCTCTTATAATTTGACCTTAAAATACTTTACCCTCTATCATTTAAAAATAATCTAAAAGATCCCATGTGATTTGATCATCTTTCAATTAATCTCACTTCCGTTATTTATTGTGCCAAAGTTAACAAAATTTACAAAACACGTGCCCACTTTCAGAGTGGATATAAAAAAGCAATGTCAAATTCTATTGTAAAAGGTCAAATTTACCCTTTCTTTATTTTCTTCATCTTCTTCCTACTTCAAAACCCAAACCCTATTACACTCAACTCCCCCATCCACTTCCCTCTTCCCCATCCCAAATCCATAATTTATTCATATTGATTTTTTGTTTATTTGCGTCAATAAAATGAAGACGTGGCCAGTTGCAATATTGAGTTAATGGTGGTAACTGAGAAGTAATATTTGACATATTCTATAAAGAGATTAAATAGATTTAAAGATTCAATTGAACAGGACTTCCCCTCCAATGATTTGCAGCCCCATTAATTCGCAAATCCCTAATAACAATTAAAATTATAGCGACCCCGGTCTTTTCCCATTGGATTATTGTATCTGGACTTATGTTCCGTGGATTCCGTTGTCATATTATTGTTGTTGTCATCCTTTAACGTCATTGTTTGAGTCTTAGGGTGTGTTAGACTTGTTTCGAGTGGGTGGTTTGAGTCTGGGATCAAACCCCAGATTTTTGAAGTTTCGGCCGTTCCGCTCGAGCGGACATTATTGCGCTCGAGCGGAGATTGCACACTTCCAGTATTTTTGAACCCTGCAAAACTTCTGCAGGTGTGATATCTACGCTCGAGCGGGATTTCTGAGCTCGAGCGGGTTGAGCTCGAGCGGTATTGTTGACGCTCGAGCGGGTAGTGTGTTCTTCGCGTGGGTTCTGGAATGGGGGAATCTACGCTCGAGCGGTTATCATTGCGCTCGAGCGGACCTTGTTTTTGTTCTTTACGCTCGAGCGGTGTGTTGTACGCTCGAGCGGGCCTGTCAAGTTTAAATACGCAGCAGCGTGTTTTAAAACAGTTTTTCAGCCCCTTTCAGTTTTTAAAACCCTAGGTTACGAGTTTTCTCTCTCCCAACTCATCTTCTCTCCTAGGTTTCATCTATTTAGAGTGAGTATCTAACCTAGTTCCTTCATTAAAAAGGTAGAGTGGGTCGAGGGCTTCCATTTAATCTGAACGGTTGTTGATTTGGAGCACTTTGGAGTTTGGGCTATCATCTCCGTCTTCTTCTTTTCGGGTTCTTACTTCGAGGTAGGGATTTCCTACTCCATTTATACGCTTTAATCCTAAGTGTTGGTATTTTGGTATGTGGGGGTAGTTTGGTAATTTTGGGAGAAACCTTAGGGTTTTGGCTTAGATTAATTTGTATAATTAATTTAAGGGAAAAATGTGGAATTGGGTTTAATTCATGAAGTTGGGAAAAATTATGAGATTAATGATATAGTTGGGTAGTTTAAATGCTTACCTATGAGAATGTTGATTTTACATTCATTGTTGTATTTATTTCTTGTTTAGAAATAACTGTTTTGGGCTATCGGTGGAGGATAGTCGTGATTGTTGTAGACCTTGCATGTGGCTTAGGTATAACTGAAATTAAGTCACTTATGTTGACTGTTGAATTAATACATAACATTACTTGTATTGATTATGTGTTGTATATGGCAATTGTGTGTTTCATTGCATATGCATGTTGTTTGGAGAAGATAGGGGATGAACTCCACGGTTTAGGGGAAGATAGGGGATGGACCTCTAAACCGGATTTGTTGGGAGGAGATAGGGGATGGACTCCAGTAGCATCACATATGTGTGTGCTTGTTGATAATAGAAATATTTCTATTTGTTGTTGATATGATACATCACCACCATGTGTATCAGTTGGGAAGTATGGAAGTGGATTTGATTGAGATTGTTATAACACCAGCATGTGTGTTTATTTTGCTATAAGAAAGGCTTAACCTGATTTGTTATCCTTGTTGAGTTGTTTGGCCAGGTTCTGAGCCATGTCTGTATAAATGGAAAGTGTATTGTGTCATAGACAATACGTCATAGACAACGTAGACATTAGTGTCATGAAACTGGAAATTGATTATCTTGTGTTAACCACGTATCGACTGCTAATGCTTTAGTTAATTCTTATGCTTGGTTTAGTATTTTTCTACTGGGCTGTGGCTCACCCTATATGGGAACTTCATTTTCAGGTTCAGGTGGTTCACTACCTCCAAGGACTTAGCTTGTGAGGATTTGGACTCGAAGACTTGCTTTATTTTATTTGTTTTAATTGAACAACTTGTAAACTTTCAAGCCTAGGGCTTTATTTGTTTTGAGTTAGAACTCATGGAATTGTGTCCAAGTGTTGGCTTGGCAAGGTGTAAGCCCATGGGGCCTTTATTATGATGTTTTTATTTCATGGTACTCTGATGAATGGAATAAGATACTTTATTTCTTTATAATTCCGCATGTTAATATTATGTATTATGGGTTTATTTTTGAGGGCGTTACAACTTGGTATCAGAGCGTACCGGGTTCGAATACTTTGGGTACGTGGGAAGTGATTAGAATCACAATGGGTTCGTCTCATTTGATAGAGACTTAGTGTAATGTTATATGTTTATGTGACTATGTGGGTATGGAATATAGTTTCTAGGATGTTGACTGGACCCTTGAGTCTCTGAAAGTCTTGTTGGAAAGGCACTTGATCAATATTGTTTCCAACCGGAACTTTAGTGGCGCCTCGGGACTATCATTATCCAGGAATGAAATTCGTAGGTGCTTATGTGATTATGTGCTTACGTGGTGTGATTTATTGTTGTCCAATGTATTAGGACGTGAGTGTTATAATTTTGGCACATTATTTAGAGTGCTAACGTCTTTATTTCCTTTATTAGGATGTCAGGACGAGGACGAGGTCGTGGTAGGCGTGGTAGGCAGGCCAGGCAGGAAGTGCCTATACCGGAGGAAATTCCGGCAGTTCAGGAGGGTGTTGGCCAGGCCAATGTGGCCGAGCCAGTAGGACAGCAGTTTATGGGCGCTTTGGCCCAAGGGATAGCAGGGGCATTTCAGGCGTCAGTTGACATTCTGAGGGCTGGGAATCAAGCCCAGGCTGTTGTTGCTGCAGATACAGGACCTTCTTTTCTGAAGAGGGAATTCTTCCGGTCTCACCCGGACGAATTTTTAGGTGATCCTAGCGAGCCGCTTAAGGCAGACGAATGGCTCGAACAGACAACGAAAACGTTTGAGATGCTAGGCATCGAAGACGAGGCACTGAAGGTGACCTTGGCATCTTTCCAGCTGAAGGGGGATGCGGGTCAGTGGTGGAAGTTCATCAAGGGTCGTATTGGGGGTACCTGGAAGGCTTTTGTTGATGCTTTTCAGGAGAAGTACTTGTCTCCAGCTGTTCAGGAGAAGTTGAGAGATCAGTTCCGCCATCTTGAGCAGAACAGTTTATCAGTGGCCGAGTTTGAGGCTGCATTCACTAGTTTGTCCAGGTTTGCACCTGAGTTGGTGGCGACTGAGGAACGCCGTTGCATTGAGTTTGAGAAGAAGTTGAGGCGTGGCCTCATGCTGAGAGTTGTTGGGTCTATGATTCGGGATTTTGGGCGTTTGGTTGATGCAGCAGCCCATACTGAGATTATGATGCAGGAAGAGGGGGAAAAGCAGAAAGGCTCCAAGAGGAGTCAGGATGGCCAGAGTGATGGCAGGAGGCAGAGAGGTTTCGCTCCTCAGCAGCCTCAGAGTAGTTTTTCTAGATCCACTTTTCCAGTGCCGAGTGCTAGTTCTGGGAAAGGCAGTCAGGGAGACATTACATGTTTTAAGTGTGGCCAGCTGGGTCACAAGTCTCCAGTTTGTCCTCAGAGGGGAGGAGTTCAGAGAGCAGCATCTTCTTCGGCTCGATCTCAGAGCCAGAGTCAGGGCAGAGGCCCACTCTCTTGTTTTCAGTGCGGTCAGCCGGGGCACCTGAAGAGGTTTTGCCCGCAGTTGAGTGGCACACCTGGTGCATCGGGTTTGAGGCAGACTCAGAGTAGTCAGCCAACTCAGTCCGTTCAGGCCTCGAGGGCCAATCAGGGGGCTTCATCGTCCCAGTCTGTGCAGCAATCTTATGCTCCGAGGGGTGAGCAGGTTGATCAGAGGTCGTCTGGGCGCGTGTATGCTGTTACCGCGCAGGATCTTGTACCGGCCCCGTCGGTTGTGAGAGGTACCTTCTTGTTTTGCAATTCAGTTGCTAGTGTTTTGATTGATACGGGTGCATCTCATTCCTTTGTGTCTGCTGCATTTGCATCTATTTTGGAGTTGGAGTTAGCACAGTTAGCATCTCCTATTTGTGTAGTGTCACCTCTTGGGGGTGAATTGATCTTGAAACAAGGTGTTAGGGGTTGTGATATAGAGGTCGATGACCATAGAATCCCTTTTTCTTTTGTGGTTATGCCCATGAAGGGTTTCGATGTTATTTTGGGTATGGATTGGTTATCGTCATACCGGGCATTTATTGATTGCTACCGTCAGAGGGTCACTTGTTGTACCGTTAGCGGAGAACGTTTTCATTTTCTGGGGGACCGGGTTGGTAGCGTGTTACCACCGGGGTATGATCCGCGAGGGCGGAGTGAGTTGAGTGGTCTACTTGCTGGCCTTGAGAGTAGTGAGTGTGATGAGACTCAGACTGTGTTGCCGAGAGTGGTATGTGAGTACTCGGACGTGTTTCCCGAGGATCTTGTTAGTTTGCCACCTCATCGAGAGATTGAGTTCTCTATTGATCTAGTGCCCGGCACGGCGCCGATTTCTATGGCACCTTATCGTTTTGCCCCAGCCGAGTTAGTTGAGTTGAAAGTTCAGCTCCAGGAGTTGCTAGATAAGGGCTATATTCGTCCTAGTGTTTCGCCGTGGGGAGCACCGGCCCTCTTTGCTAAGAAGAAAGGTGGGGCGTTGAGACTATGTATCGATTACCGGAAATTGAATCGGGCTACGGTTAAGAATAAGTACCCTATGCCTCGTATAGATGATCTGTTTGACCAGTTGAAGGGTTCCCGTTGTTTCTCTAAAATAGACTTGAGATCGGGTTACCACCAGTTGAGAGTCAGGGAGGAGGATATTCCGAAGACGGCATTCCGTACGCGGTATGGCCACTATGAGTTCCTGGTGATGCCGTTTGGGCTCACCAATGCACCGGCAGTGTTTATGGATTTGATGAACCGGATCTTCCGGAAATTCTTAGATCGTTTTGTGGTCGTCTTCGTGGACGACATTCTGATTTACTCACCTTCAGAGGAGGAGCACGAAGAACACTTGAGAGTGGTGCTTGAGTTACTTAGAGCCCATAAGCTGTATGCTAAGTTCGGAAAGTGTGAGTTCTAGCTAAAAGAGGTGAAGTTCTTAGGCCATGTAGTTTCTGGGGAAGGGGTGTCTGTTGATACGTCCAAGACAGAGGCAGTGCAAGATTGGGCACAGCCTAAGAGTGTGTTTGAGATCCGCAGTTTTCTGGGATTAGCTGGGTATTACCGTCGGTTTGTGAAAGATTTCTCCAGGTTAGCTTCACCTTTGACTAGACTGACTCGGAAGGGAGTCAATTTTGTTTGGAGTGAGACTTGTGAAAAATCGTTTCAGGAGCTGAAGGTTAGATTGACCACCGCTCCGGTCTTGATTATTCCGGAGAGAGGGTTGGGTTATGCAGTCTACTGTGACGCCTCACGAGAGGGTCTGGGTTGTGTGTTGATGCAAGAGGGGAAAGTGGTTGCCTATGGCTCACGTCAGTTGAAAATTCATGAGAATAATTACCCTACGCATGATTTATAATTAGCAGCTGTGATTTTTGCCTTGAAGATTTGGAGGCATTATCTGTATGGTGAGAAATTTGAGGTATTCTCCGATCATAAGAGTCTGAAATATCTGTTTACACAGAAAGACTTGAATTTGAGGCAGAGGAGGTGGATGGAATTTATTGAGGATTATGACTTCGAGTTGCACTATCATCCGGGGAAGGCCAATGTTGTGGCCGATGCCCTTAGCAGGAAATCTGTTGGTGACATAGCTAATATAGCCATCCGAGAGTGGGAGATGTTGGGTGCACTTGGGGAGTTTGATTTGCTTTTGGGTGAATCCGTTGAGGCTGCGGCCTTGTTTTCTGTTGTTGCGCAGCCTACACTGGTGACTCAAGTGTTAGAGGCTCAGAGGGGTGATCTTGAGGTAGAATCGCTCCGAGAAAAGATTTCCAGTGGGAAGGTTGAGAAGGGTTTGACAGTGTATCCCGACCTGAGTGTGAGATACCGAGACCGTTTGTTTGTGCCGGAGTCTTGCCGAGAGGAGGTACTTCGAGAGTTTCATCATTCGCGCCTTGCGGTGCATCCGGGAGGCACTAAAATGTATCGGGATTTGGGTCGCCAATTTTGGTGGCGAGGTATGAAGAGAGATGTGGCAGCTTTCGTGTCTAAGTGCCTTACTTGTCAGCAAGTGAAGGCCGAGCATCAGAGGCCTGCGGGTTTGTTGCAACCCTTGCCTATTGCCGAGTGGAAGTGGGAACATGTCACTATGGACTTCGTTGTGGGTCTTCCGAGAACTCAGCGGGGTAGTGATGCTATTTGGGTGGTTGTAGACCGGTTGACTAAGTCGGCGCACTTCATTCCTATGCGCGTTAGAGATTCAGTAGATCATCTTGCCGATTTTCTACATTCGGGACATAGTGAGGTTGCACGGGGTCCCAGTGACGATCGTCTCAGATAGAGATCCTCGTTTCACTGCCAGGTTATGGCAGAGTTTGCAGAATGCTTTAGGCACCAAGTTGACATTTAGCACGGCTTATCATCCTCAGACTGACGGGCAGTCCGAGCGTACTATTCAGATCCTTGAGGATATGCTTCGGGGTTGTGTTCTCGACTTTAGTGGGTCGTGGGAGAGGCACTTGCCTTTAGTGGAGTTTGCCTACAACAACAGTTTTCAGTCTAGTATCGGTATGACACCGTTTAAGGCCTTGTATGGCCGACCGTGTAGGTCTCCAGTTTGTTGGGCCGAGGTGGGTGATGCACCTTTGTTGGGTCCGGAGTTAGTGAGGGAAACGACGGAGAAGGTTGAGCTTATCCGTAGGAGGCTTGTTACAGCCCAGAGTCGTCAGAAATCTTATGCCGACCGTAGGAGGAGACCTTTGGTGTTTGAGGTAGGTGATCATGTCTTTCTGAAGATATCACCTAGGCGAGGTTTGATGAGGTTTGGGAAGAGCGGGAAGTTGTCCCCTCGATTTATTGGTCCTTTTGAGATCCTTGAGAGAATTGGTGAGGCTGCCTATCGTTTAGCTTTACCACCGCAGTTGTCCGGAGTCCATGACGTGTTTCATGTTAGTATGCTTCGGAAGTATGAGCCGGATCCATCACATGTGTTGGATTGGACCGACTTAGTTGTTGACGAGGATATTTCGTATGAGGAGAGACCGATTCGAGTCTTGGATAGGCGGGATCAAGTCCTGCGTGGCAAGACCATCCCTTTAGTAAAGGTTTTGTGGAAGCATCACGGAGTGGAGGAGGCCACTTGGGAACGTGAATTGGAAGTTCGCGGGAAATATCCGGACTTGTTTGTGGATTTGTAATCTTGTATTTAGATTTTATAGTATTGTTGAACTTGAGAATTTTATATATGTCTTAAGTTGGAAAACATTGAGAATGTTTTGGATTTAATGTTAGCATTTTGAACTTGCCTTTCTTGGAAGTGGAATATAACATTTATACATGGAATGTGTTGTTTATATCATGAGATTGAATATGATATGGAAATTGTTAACATTGAAAGGAATAATGCATAATAATGATGCAGGTTGAAATATATGTTGATTTATACATATTGTGGGATGCCTCTTGATAAGAGATGAAGTGACCGGGATTGAGTCAAGTTATTGTTTATTGTTTTATAATATCATTGGGAATTGAGGAAACGTGTTTTTGAAAACTTATGCTTAATTTCGGGGACGAAATTCTTTTAAGGGGGGGAGGTTATAGCGACCCCGGTCTTTTCCCATTGGATTATTGTATCTGGACTTATGTTCCGTGGATTCCGTTGTCATATTATTGTTGTTGTCATCCTTTAACGTCATTGTTTGAGTCTTAGGGTGTGTTAGACTTGTTTCGAGTGGGTGGTTTGAGTCTGGGATCAAACCCCAGATTTTTGAAGTTTCGGCCGTTCCGCTCGAGCGGACATTATTGCGCTCGAGCGGAGATTGCACACTTCCAGTATTTTTGAACCCTGCAAAACTTCTGCAGGTGTGATATCTACGCTCGAGCGGGATTTCTGAGCTCGAGCGGGTTGAGCTCGAGCGGTATTGTTGACGCTCGAGCGGGTAGTGTGTTCTTCGCGTGGGTTCTGGAATGGGGGAATCTACGCTCGAGCGGTTATCATTGCGCTCGAGCGGACCTTGTTTTTGTTCTTTACGCTCGAGCGGTGTGTTGTACGCTCGAGCGGGCCTGTCAAGTTTAAATACGCAGCAGCGTGTTTTAAAACAGTTTTTCAGCCCCTTTCAGTTTTTAAAACCCTAGGTTACGAGTTTTCTCTCTCCCAACTCATCTTCTCTCCTAGGTTTCATCTATTTAGAGTGAGTATCTAACCTAGTTCCTTCATTAAAAAGGTAGAGTGGGTCGAGGGCTTCCATTTAATCTGAACGGTTGTTGATTTGGAGCACTTTGGAGTTTGGGCTATCATCTCCGTCTTCTTCTTTTCGGGTTCTTACTTCGAGGTAGGGATTTCCTACTCCATTTATACGCTTTAATCCTAAGTGTTGGTATTTTGATATGTGGGGGTAGTTTGGTAATTTTGGGAGAAACCTTAGGGTTTTGGCTTAGATTAATTTGTATAATTAATTTAAGGGAAAAATGTGGAATTGGGTTTAATTCATGAAGTTGGGAAAAATTATGAGATTAATGATATAGTTGGGTAGTTTAAATGCTTACCTATGAGAATGTTGATTTTACATTCATTGTTGTATTTATTTCTTGTTTAGAAATAACTGTTTTGGGCTATCGGTGGAGGATAGTCGTGATTGTTGTAGACCTTGCATGTGGCTTAGGTATAACTGAAATTAAGTCACTTATGTTGACTGTTGAATTAATACAGAACATTACTTGTATTGATTATGTGTTGTATATGGCAATTGTGTGTTTCATTGCATATGCATGTTGTTTGCAGAAGATAGGGGATGAACTCCACGGTTTAGGGGAAGATAGGGGATGGACCTCTAAACCGGATTTGTTGGGAGGAGATAGGGGATGGACTCCAGTAGCATCACATATGTGTGTGCTTGTTGATAATAGAAATATTTCTATTTGTTGTTGATATGATACATCACCACCATGTGTATCAGTTGGGAAGTATGGAAGTGGATTTGATTGAGATTGTTATAACACCAGCATGTGTGTTTATTTTGCTATAAGAAAGGCTTAACCTGATTTGTTATCCTTGTTGAGTTGTTTGGCCAGGTTCTGAGCCATGTCTGTATAAATGGAAAGTGTATTGTGTCATAGACAATACGTCATAGACAACGTAGACATTAGTGTCATGAAACTGGAAATTGATTATCTTGTGTTAACCACGTATCGACTGCTAATGCTTTAGTTAATTCTTATGCTTGGTTTAGTATTTTTCTACTGGGCTGTGGCTCACCCTATATGGGAACTTCATTTTCAGGTTCAGGTGGTTCACTACCTCCAAGGACTTAGCTTGTGAGGATTTGGACTCGAAGACTTGCTTTATTTTATTTGTTTTAATTGAACAACTTGTAAACTTTCAAGCCTAGGGCTTTATTTGTTTTGAGTTAGAACTCATGGAATTGTGTCCAAGTGTTGGCTTGGCAAGGTGTAAGCCCATGGGGCCTTTATTATGATGTTTTTATTTCATGGTACTCTGATGAATGGAATAAGATACTTTAATTCTTTATAATTCCGCATGTTAATATTATGTATTATGAGTTTATTTTTGAGGGCGTTACAAAAATCTTCACCACTACCAACAATAAATCTTTCACCAATTTTTCACAAATATATATATATATATATTTCATATCTTCATTGAGATTAATTATGTTTATATGTCAATAATAATAGATATCACCATTATATTGAATTTTTCAGAAATAATAATATGATTTATCATAGTCTCCTTATTTTTAATCAAAACAATCATTATTGTTCTTATAATTTTAAAAATGGCATTGACATTTAAGTGTAAATAATATTTTTATAAATTTTTTTATTTAAAATATTTTCATTATGTTTGATTTTTTTTCCCCCCCCTAAAACCCAGGGGGCGCGTGACTCCCGTGAGCCCTCTATGCCTCCACCACTGGTCAAGACATCTTTTTTTATTTTTATTTTTTGTTAATAGTGTTAATTATATATTTTAATCCAAAATCACATAAAAAAAATATTTGCATATTTTTAAAACACAGAGGGGTAAAGTGCTTTGGAGCAATACAAAGCGATATAAAGTGAATTTTACACTTTTTATTTTTTATTTTTATACGCCATTAGAAACCAACACACGCACACGGAGGGAAAGAGAGTGACCTGAATGGTGTGGTTCTTGAGTAAAGGGTGGTCAAAAGCTGGTTGATGAGATATACGGACACAATCGATTATATCTCCATCTGGACTCTGTTATTCTTTACAACAAAACATTTATGGAAAATCAATACATACATACATACAGAAACATGAAATATACATATACATATATATAGATAGATACATAGAGAGAGAGAGAGAGAGAGAGAGAGAGAAGAAAATGGTGTTGGAGAGAGGACCATGATGGATTTAAGAGGAGGCTTGTTCAAGTGCTTCAACTGCTTGTGAACATCATCTAGTTTCTGACCAGAAATGCTTACTATGCCACCATAACACAGTGGCAGCAACAATACTATAAGCACCAATAACCACTGCCGCACGACCACAACAACACCATGAGTGATCATGATGATGAACACAATATATTCTCTCTCAACACTGACTCTGCTACTGCTTATCCTACAAGTTCGTACCCACACATGAATTCCTCTATAAATATCAATGAGGAACACGATGGAAAATTAGTTGGTAGTCTTGGAGGATATTTATATAGTTTTGAATTGGTTGATTGATTGAAATAGTGTGATTCAATACTTTTGGTTAGTTTTTAGTAAAAAAATTGACAAGTGTCATTTTCTGAATGGTGATGAATAATGCTCTAAGGCAGCCAGATAACTGTCGAGTTTTCATTGCCTATTTGTAATGGAGAGATTCCCTTTCATTATTCAACAATAAATGTAATAATCTTTTCTAAATTAAATTAATTATAAATTTGTCTTCCTATTTCATAACCATTAAATATGTAATAAAAATTCTCCATTACATATATAAAATGGAGCAGATCATAGTCCAGCATTATTGGATTTTTTTTATATTTTATTATTATTATTATTATTATTGTTTTTTATTTTTTATTTATTTATTTTTTTGTGTGTGTGTGTATTTTGCAGTTTGCTTTGCAGGATCAGTTGAATTTGACTCAGTCTTTTATTATTACTTAATAGACTGTCTCTTTCCTCTCAGCAAATTACGCTTTACTAGCCACCTATGAGCTGCCTGCTTACGGCTCTTTTGTATCAAATAAATGTAGTTCCCATACCTTGCGAAAATGCAGTGACAATACTATCTGTTTATTTATATACAATAAAAAACAAACATATTCACTAAAATTTTAAAAAATGTTTGCAGGGTCCATCATTTGAAGTGAAGCTCACAGAGAGTTGTTTTGAGAAATAATTAGTTTAGTTATTTTTTTTGGTATTTTACGATTTTTGACTATTTTGGAGTGTGCCCAAAACAGCCCTAATATTGTGTTTTGTTAATATAATAATTAGTATTTTCTAATATTATTGTTTGGGCAAAATTCATTTTATCTTATTGTGGTTTGAGATCAGAGCATTTCATTCCTATTGTTCAAATATAACCACAAGGGGTTATAGCCCATGTGGCTGGTGATGGTTGATGATATAGTAGGTAGATTAACTGAATGAGCAACGTTAGGACCCCAACAAAATTATCAATTTTTTTACCAAACATATGTGACTGTTTAGTAAAAGATTTGGTAGTTTTGTTGAGGTCTCTAACATTTTCCACATAGATGACACTAGACAAATATATGGATATATAATTGGCGTGAATAGATAAATGGTTTATCGAATAGATAGATAGATAGATAGGTGCACTAATATAAATTTTCAAATTGATATTATTTTTATGACTCCAAAATATTAGAGTTTGGGGTTTTTACCCAAAACTTCAATATTAAATTTATGACTCGCGTGCCCATAAATTCTTATAATTTTATAATTAAAAAAATCCAAATAAATGATTTTATAGTTGAGGGGTAAAAAATTGTACAAATGCCTATTTTTCCTTTGGACACTAGCTAAAAAACTAGCTTCTTGGTAAAAAAAAAAAATAGCAAATAAAAAACCTATTTTTAAAAAAATTAAAAATTTATTTGGATTGATTTTCTCTAGACACTAGCTAAAAAGCTAGCATCTTGGTAAAAAATAAGCAAATAAAAAACCCAGTTTTAAAAAAATTAAACTTTATTTGGATTGATTTTTTTAAAAACAGTTTTTGGGCAGATTTTCATCCGTTTTAGTGATTTTTTAAAAATATTTTAGTCAAAATGCATACACTTTTTAAATACATCAAGATTAGATGCATATTAAAAAATAAAATAAAATAACATAAATAAAATAGACTAAAATATAAAAAAGTTCACTACAAAAATAAAAATTCAAAAAAAAATACATACAAGCTTTTGTTCAAATTTTAATTTGTTTTTAGTGAATTTTTTTTCCATATTTTAATCAATTTATTTTACTTTTCAAATGCATTTAGATTATGTGTATCTGAAAGTGAAAATATATGAAAAATAAAAATAAAAATAAAAGTTCAGTAAAAACAAATAAAAAAACAAACAAAACCCTAAAAAGTTTAGTAAAAATAAATAAAATATATAAAAAAATGAAATATATGAAAAAAAAAAAACAAACAAACAAAATATATGAAAATGTATGCATTTAGATTATATATATATGAAAAAAAAATTCAGTAAAAATAAATAAAAAACACATCTAAAAATAATTTTTGAAAAATCAAACCAAACTAACCTTAGAGTAATTAGCAAATCAACACTTGGAAATCTGGAACAATTAAAAAATACACAAATCAAGATTAAAAGCAAATAAAATAAAATAATAAAAATAAAAATTGGCTGAGAGTCTAAAGCAACAAGTTAAATAACCTAAGAACAAAGGAAACCCTAAAAAGCAAATCAACACAAGCCAAGGAGAGATACGAGGGGAAAAAAAAAATGGAAAAACAAGCTTGTAAAATGGAAGAACTTAGCAATAAGTGATGAAAATCACTCGAGGGACCACAAAAATACTTGAAATTGACCCACTCTTGGTCGCACAAGGAAGGGAGATGAAATCACCCTTGGAGAGAGAGTTAATCAATTGGATTTGGGGAAAAAATGAACTGAAAGGACAGGTTGGAAACCTTTAAATCGTGTAGACCACTCAAGCAAAGCTTTTTCTGCTCAAGCGAACTAACTTAAGCACGTCCTATCGCTCGAGCCATGACTTCAGCACTCAAGTGCAGAACACAATCTCTCAGTATATTGAACTATCTGCAAAAATACTAGATTGAGGCATTTACCGCTCGAGTGAAAGAATCTTTGCTCGAGCGGCATAAAAAATTGGTGAAGCTTGCAAGAGTCTCAAATACAAACTGTTGAGCATCCAAAATCACTCATACAATCAAGTATCACTTGAACCCAGGATGGATTAGTACGATGGCAATGATGGAACACTAAGATGAGATAATCCACACATCATGAAGCTCACAATCTTGCAAGATAGACAATATGAACCTAATATCATGAGCAAGTCAGGTAAGCATATATCAATGAACATAGGTAGCATATGAATGCACATCTCAAGGACAAACATGAGAGCTCACATATTGTGTGTGTGTGTGCACGCAATCCTTGAGTGTCACAATCACGTTATCCTTGGACCTCCGGAAAGCGAATCTACACACGATTGAAAAAAGTCAAACCATTAGGAATCAAGGAGTATTTGTTGAGTAAAAGGCGAAGGCTCCCTCTCAGTCAAAGAGTCACTTTATTTTATTTTATTTATTTTTTACTTTTCTTTCTTTCTTTTGCACACTCATTAGCAGCTTTCACACTCAAAAGTATGGAAACCAAACCAGAGAAACATGGATAAAATAAGGATGGCCTGGTTGGTGCCTCTGAGGTAGCCTTTTCCTCATACATTGACTATAAAAAATTGAGAAGAAAGCCGTGGAGATGGAAAAATATGCTAGCTGGTTAAGAGACTTAACATCACCCATGGTATTCTAGGGTAGGTCATTCCTCTAGTGATGCATAAGACACAAAAGCTAGTAGTCAATAGAAAATTTTGATCACTTATGCGAAAACCCCTGCAACAGTTTAACACAAGGATGTGTACAAAATGAGATCAAGAAAGCAATGAGCATGTACATTCCAAATGAACCAAAGACAAAGGCACATAAAACCTTGAAAGCAGCATGAGAGGTGTTCAAATAAACTATGTGCAAAGATGACAAGTATAAATGATAATGAGATTATAACATCCAAGAACATAGAGTGCCAATCACACACAACCACTCATGCAGCAGGTCATACTCTACTTTATGAGCACTACTCCCAAGGTCTTTCTAAGGAACTCAAGCCTAAGAAGATCAAGAGGTCTTGTAAAAATATTTGTTCTTTGATGCTCAGTGGGTACATGTTCAAGAACAACAAGGCCCTCCTTAACTAACTCTCTAATGAAATGGTGACGAATGCCAATATGTTTGGTGCAAGAGTGTTGGATTGGATTTTTGGAGACGTTGATGGAAGTAGAGTTATCATAGAATAAAGTGAGTGTGTCCTGGTCTATACCATAATCATGAAGCATTTGCTTCATCCAGATCATTTGAGCATAACAACTCCCTGCAGCTATATACTCTGCCTTAGCAGTCGAAAAAGAGATGACATTCTATTTTTTGCTGTGCCATGCAACCAAAGTATTCACAAGGTAAAAACACTGTCCAGATGTGCTTTTGCGATCATCAACACACCCTGCCCAATCGGCATAAAAAAAGCCAGTGATATCGGCCGTGGTGTTAGACGAGAACCAAATCTCATACCCCACAATCCCACTAACGTACTTGATAATTTGTTTGATAGCTATAAGATGAGACTCTTTAGGACAAGCTTGATAACAGGCACAAACACCTACACTAAATACAATGTCAGGCCGACTAGCTGTGAGGTACAATATACTCCCTATCATGCTCCTATAAAAGGTAGGATCAACATCAGTGCCAGAGAAGTCTTTAAGGGGTGAAGACTCGTGCTCATGAGGATTCATGTATGTTTTACTGACTCTAGACCAAACTTGGACACAAAGTTTTTGGCATACTTGGTCTAGAAAACAAACATACCCAACGACAACTGCTTAATTTGTAGCCCCAAGAAAAGTGTTAATTCCCCGATCATACTCATTTCAGACTCATGTGTCATGCAATCCAAGAAATATTTCACAAGAGATTTAGATGCAAATCCAAACACAATATCATCAACATAAATTTGAGCAACTAGGATTTGAGACTTAGCATGTTTCACAAATAAAGTCCTCTCCGCACTACTCCTTTGAAAGTCATTATTAAGAAGAAAAAAAAAAGGTAGTAAGCCTATCATACTAAGCCCGAGGGGCTTGTTTCAACCCATATAAAGCCTTGCCTAACTTGTAGACAAGATTTGGAAATTTACGGTCTTCAAACCTCTTTGGTTGCTCAACATAGGCCTCCTCCATTAGGTACCTATTGAGAAAAGCACTTTTCACATCCATTTGAAACAATTTAAATCCAAGAAAGCATGTAATAGCAAGTAAAATATGAATAGATTCAAGACGTGCAGCAGGGGAAAACGTCTCATTTTAGTCAACGCCTTCTACTTGTGTATACCCTTGAGCAACCAACCTAGCTTTGTTCCTAACCACTGCATTTTAAATATCCATTTGGTACCTATTACATTCATATCTCTAGGTCTAGGAACAAGGGTCCAAACTTTGTTACGTTCAAATTGACCTAATTCTTCATGCATTGCATTAACCCAACTATCATCTAGTAAGGTCTCGTTTACATTCTTAGGTTTAATTAAAGAAACATAACACATATGAGATACCTCCTCCCGAATTTATTTTAGGGTTTTTATTCGGTCTAAGACACTCCCAATCACTTATTGTATCGGATCATTCAGCTTCACCCTTGTCGATGGCTTCAAGATAAGACTGGTAGTGACCTGAGTAATAGTGATGGTGTCTCTTTGTGCACTTGTTGGACTAGGGCTTGCCATAGGAGTTGGTGCTTGTTCGCCTTCTTAATCTTTGCCTTGTTCTTCTCCTTCACATTGTGGTGCCATATCCCGAATTTGAGGGTCACCATTTTCTTTCTCATGTAAAGATGCAATTGGGGAACCTGTGTCATCTACAACCACATTGATAGATTCCATTATAGATAAAGTACAAAGATTATAGACACAGAAGGCTCTATTGGTGATTGAATGCCCTAGAAAAATACCTTCATCACTACGGGAGTCAAATTTTCCCAAGGGCTCTTTATCTTTGAAAATATAACAATTACTCCCAAAAGTTTTGAAGTATTTTACATTAGGTTTCAATCTTTTCCATAGTTCATATGGAGTTTGTAATGTGCCGGGTCTTAGATACACATAATTCACCATATAAATAGCGGTATTTAAGGTTTCGGCCCAAAACTTTGGAGGAACTTTCTTACTAAGGAGCATGACCCTAGCTATCTCTTGAACAACCTTGTTTTTCCTCTCAACAACTCCATTTTGCTGTGGAGTAAGAGGTGCAGAGAATTCATGCTTAATGCCATGCATATGACAAAAATCCAAAAATGAGCTTTTTTTCAAATTCACGACCATGATCAATTCATATTCTTATGATAGGCCCAATAAAAACACTCTATTCATTTTGGATTTGAAGGACTAAAGATTTGAAAGCATCGAATGCATCAGATTTTTCTCTTAAAAAATTTACCCATGTAAATCGAGTATAATCATCAATAGTTAAAAAAATATATCTTTTACCTCCAATGCTTTCAATATGAATGGGTCCCATATGATCCATATGAACAAGCTTAAGAGGACGCTTGGTTGTTAAGTTGTTCACCTT
Organism: Camellia granthamiana; assembly: GCA_036172215.1. Taxonomy (NCBI): domain Eukaryota; kingdom Viridiplantae; phylum Streptophyta; class Magnoliopsida; order Ericales; family Theaceae; genus Camellia; species Camellia granthamiana. Next base: position 43,674,195 of record CM069908.1, on the reverse strand, counting down.
ATTGTGAGGGCATCGAGTTTGCTTCCCTAATTGACATGGCCAACACACTTGGTTCACATACATACCATTTTGAGCACTCCTCTCACAATCTCTTTGTTGGCTATGCTAGTTAAGTCTTTGAAATTCATGTGACCTAATCGTTAATTCCATAGGTCAAGATTGCTTATGATGGCCGACTGACAAGTGAGATCATCAGTAGTAACAATCCCATAGCAGTTATCAGATGCGTGATAGTATTTTCTTTTTTATCCAAAATTTCATATTTATTTTTTTGAAAATAATACCTCATGATATGAATCACACATCTAACTAATGCTCAAAAGATTAGCTTTAAGGTCGCCAACAAGCAAAACATTTTCCAGATTAGGAAGACCGAGGACAATGACTCTAGAGGTGCCACCATCTCCAAAGGTAACAATTCCTCATTCATATCTTTCAAGGGATGTGAAGTAGGATCTGTCACCTGACATGTGACAAGTGCATCCACTATCAAGATACAGCATGTGCGAGTCATGTGCTTTTAGTGCAGCGTGAACAATAAAGCAAGTCAAGTCATTCTTTCTTACCCATATCTTTTTGGTCTTCACAAAAAGGGGACTGGCATTCTTGGTAAATGTCTTAGTGTTGTGAACACCATTATTAATCCTGGTATTCCGCCTTGACATGTAAGGTTATCTCCTTACCCATGAAGTATTAGAATTTCTAACTTTTTGGAAAACTCTACCAAATAACTCAAAATAATAAAGGCAAATGTGGTCAAACCTACCACAATAATGACAAATAAAAATAGATTTTGCCTCCTTTCTTTGGCCATAACACCTTTAGGTTGATAGAGAGGCTTGTCATCCAGTTGGATCTTCAACTTTCCCTTGACTTGAGTTCTTTTGTCATTAGTAGTAGGAGCCTTTCCTTTTTGCTATGTTACGTCACCATAGCCTATCTCACTTTTGTCACGGCCTATTTGTTGAGACCCAATGATGTCTTCCAGCGTCTATCATCTTTTATTCCATATATCAATTGTGGCTTTACCATTTTTGAGTTCTTCCTCTTTTTGACTGAACAACTCTTCCAAGGCACTTGAGACATCTCGAAAGATTCAATATTTTCTTCATATGTGGCATAGATTTTCAGAAGTTCATTCCTCTCGGTCTCATAGGTTAGAACCTTTGCACAAAGAGCTTGTCTATCACTTGAAATCTTGATGACATCCTTTTCAGTTGCAGAAATCTTCTCCTTTAACTTGACATTCTCACTTTCACATGCTTTCAGTTTGATAGTGAATTTGTTATTCAACTTGGATAAGTTTGGAGATTTGATGTATAGCTTTTCATAAACGTGTTGAAGTTCTTGACCATCTATCTCATCATTATCCCCTGAGGTTTCATCATCTTCTTTTTGTTCTTCTTTATCCTCAAGAGCATCAAGTCGAGCAACTAAATCACTGATATGGGTATTGTTGGATGGTTGTGAAGATGACTCTGTTCTTTCATGGAATTACATAAGAACAACCCATGCATCTTTGTCATTCTTGTAATGAGAGATCCGATCTTTTTCTCCTTTAGAGAGTGCTTCTCGAATGGTGTTCAGAATTCTTTCACTGCTCTCCATGTTAGTCATTTCAACATCACTCCATTCCTCAACCGGTTTGGCAATCTTTTGATTGGTGTCCGGATCGATCACAAACCGTGCTTCAACATTCTTCTCAATTGTGCACCAACCTTCAGGATCCTAAGTTATGAGATAAACTCCCATTCTACACTTCCAGTACAGATAATTACTCCCATCAAAGGTAGGAGCACAGTGCAAACTAGGCCCACAAGCAAACTCAACCGACTTGGAAGTTGATTGAGTGAAGCTAGAGTAGAATGCCATGTAAGTACTATCTCCGTCTTTACCATAATCAGTTTCCTCAGCTTCCTGCTCTGGCCCGCTTTCATCATTGCAAGTCACTATGTATACTTTCTTTCGGTTCTTTTTCGAAGGACATGCAAGAGCAATATGCCCAAACCCTTGGCATTCATAACAATTGACTCATTGTTCTCTCATAGTCTTCTTTTCAGTCTTAGAAGCAACTTTGTGCTGAACACCTTTGAGTTTATCATTACCCTCTTTAGAACTAGAGTCCTTGAAATTAGGCTTCTTTCACTTTAGTTTTTTTTTAAAATTGTTTAGTAAACATAGCCGTCATTTCGGACTCTATATTAATTTATACCTTGGGATTCTTAGCAGTGAGCACTAGTAAAGGCCACACTATCTTTTTGTTTTTTTCTTTGAAATTAGATGGGCTTCATAAGTCTGTAAGTTTCCAACCAACTGATCAAGCTTGAGGTTCTCAACATCCTGAGCCTCGTCTTTAGCTGTCACTTTTGATTGGAACCTATTGGGTAAGAACCTTAAAATTTTTCTAACCACTTTAGATTCAGAGATTTTTTTCACCGAATGTGAAACAAGAATTCACGATGTCACTAAGTTTAGCACAAAAATCATCAAATGTCTCATCCTCGCGCATAAAAAAGGTTTTGAAAGAGGAGGTGAGATGTTGAAGTTTTGACCTTTTAACAGTAATAGTACTCCCGTGAATAGTTTTAAGAATGTCCTAAGCTTCTTTTGCTAGCTCACACGTACAAATACGATGAAACACTTTTGGCGTGATGGAGCAAAAGAGAAAATTGAGCACTTTACTGTTCCAACTCAAATTTTGATAATCAATTGTATCCCATTTATCAATTGGTTTGGGAATATCAACACCATCGATGGTAACCATAGGTTCACTTCACCCATAGATATCAGAGTGCCAAACTTTCTCATCAATTGATTTTAAAAACGCCCTTATACGAGCTTTCCAATAAGAATAGTTTGTCCCATAAAATAAAGGAGGTCTATGGATCAAGTTACCTTCGCAAATCAAACCCATTAACACAAATCACACAAATCACACAAAATCACACTCATATAGTTAAAAAAAAAAAAAAAAAAAAACAAGAACGAGTGACCCACTCTAATACCCATTGAGAAACCTATGTGATTCGTGATTTGATACAAATTTAATTGCAAAAATTCCCAAACAATCAAAACTTACAATCGAAATTACCTAGCACGTACGAAAGTGATTTACATTGTTGTTTCACAATTAATAAATTGACACAAATGATTTTTACATGAAAAAAAATCACAATTAGAGTACCTCCAATTCTGATAAAAAAAATCACGAGTGAAATGCCATAAATCAATCCACTATGAATAATGAAAATACACAAGACACACAACAATTTACTTAAGTCTATGTAAAATTGTATTCAACAACTTGTGCTTTTTTCACCAACTCCTTCATCTCGGAATTGATTAGTCTGATATTGAATCCACGACACCCACATCGAATCCACGACAACGAGTCACTTCAAAGGAAACAAGTAAAGTACCTCCAGAGGAAAACCCTAACCCTCAGGAATATGATTTGGAAGTTGTAACCCTAAAATCTGACTTGTACGCAGCTTTATAGAGAACAAGGTTGCGAAGACCGCTCAAGCCATGGAATTGTCGCTTAAAACGTGTGACTCAAGTGCGTGAAATCCATAAGTGCCTTCGCTTGAGCAGTAAGAGCTTTGCTTGAGTGGTAAGAGCTTCACTCAAGCATAAAATCAAAACTTCCAGTATTTTTGCAGGCACCTGAAACTTTTGAGAGATCAACTTCTTCGCTCGAGCGGTAAAAGCTTAGCTCGAACGGTCAGGTAAAAAACTCAAGCACAAATTACATCTGAAACAATGTTTGTTCGCGAAATTGACAACACAAAAGGACCTAACAGTATATATATTTATTAAAAGTAATGTTTATTCTCTCTTATGTTGCATCATTGTTTTGTTGGGTCTTGTAGACCCTGATAAGTACTGTTCATTGAACCCTGAGTCCAATAAGAAGTTTGGGGATCTCCTCCAATTTTTTTGGATGCTTTGGTAATTTTCCTATTGCTTCGACGTTGCCCTAACTCTATACTTATAAATATATTAAAGGGGTGCCTCTTTTCTATAAGAGAGTTGTATTTTATTTTATTTTATTTTTTTATGACTTACCACTACTCCAGTGTTGATTATTCTGGAGAGGGGTTTGGGCTATTATGTGTATTGTGATGCGTCTCGAGAAGGTTTACGTTATGTCTTGATGCAAGAGGGGAAAGTAGTAGCTTATGGCTCACAACAGTTGAAAATACACAAGAGAAACTACCCTACTCATGACCTAGAGCTAGCAACAGTGATCTTTGCATTGAAAATCTGGAGACATTATTTGTATGGTGAGAGGTTTGAGGTATTCTCTAATCACAAGAGTCTGAAGGATTTGTTTTCACAGAAGGATTTGAATCAGAGGCGGAGAAGGTGGATGAAATTTATAGAGGATTATGACTTAGGGCTACTCTACCATTCGGGGAAGGCCAATGTAATGGCTGATGCCTTGAGTAGGAAATCCATTAACAGTGTAGCTAGTATTCCCATCCGGGAATGTGAGATGTTGGGCACTATTGGCGAGTTTGAATTGCATCTGGGCGAGTCCGACAGTTTTATTTACCATAGTTACACAACCTACACTTGTGACCCGAGTTATAGAAGCACAACAGGGTGTTTACAAGATAGCGTTTATCTAAGAGAAGATATCTAGTGAGAAGGTGGAGAAGGGCTTAAATGTGTATTCTAACTCGAATGTTAGATATCTTGACTGTCTTTTCGTGCTGGAGTCTAGTGGAGATGAAGTACTTCGAGAGTTTCACCATTCACGCCTTGCGTACACTCAAGAGGCACGAAGATGTATCACGACCTTAGTCACCAGTTCTGGTGGAGGGGAATGAAGAGAGACATAGACTTGTTTGTATCAAGGTGCCTTAATTGTCAACAAGTGAAGGCCAAGTATCAGAGGTCAACGGGTTTGTTGTAACCCTTGCTTATAGCCGAGTGAAAGTAGGAGCATGCCACGATGGATTTTGTTGTGGGTCTTCCTAGAACTCAATGGGGCAATGATGTAATATGGGTGATAGTTGATCGGTTAACCAAGTCAGCACACTTTGCACCTATGCACACAAGTGACTCGGTAGATTATCTCGCCGACTTGTATGTTAGGGACATAGTTCGACTTCACGGGGTCCTTGTTACTATTGTTTTGGATAAAGATCTGCGTTTCACGGCTCGTTTGTAGCAAAGCCTACAGAATGCTTTGGACACTAGATTGAGGTTTAGTACCGCCTATCATCCTCAGACGATGGGCAGTCAGAGCGTACCATTCAAATCCTAGAGGATATGCTTCGAGGTTATGTTCTTGACTTTGCGTCATGGGAGAGGCACTTGCCTTTAGTGGAGTTTGCCTACAACAATAGCTTTCAGGTGAATATTGGCATGGCACTATTTGAGGCCTTGTATGGCCAACTGTATTAATCTCCTATGTGTTGGGTCGAGATAGGTGACGCACCTATGTTAAGCTCTAAGTTAGTCCGAGAAGCGACGAAGAAGGTTGCACTTATTTGTAAGAGGTTGGTTTCAGCTCAAAGTCGTCAGAAGAGCTATGCCGACCGTAGGAGGAGATCGTTATCATTCGAGGTAGGAGATCACGTCTTCTTAAAAATATCACCCAGGTGAGATTTGATGAGATTTGGGAAGAGCAAGAAGTTGTCTCCTAGATTTAATAGGCCTTTTGAGATTTTAGAATTTATTGGGGAGGTAGCTTATTGTTTGGCCTTGTCGCCACAACTTTTCGGGATTCATGACGTGTTTCATATCTATATGCTTCGAAAGTATGAGCCGGATCTGTCACATGTGTTGGATTGGACCGAGTTGGAGGTAGATTAGAATGCCTCATATGAGGAGAGACCAGTTAGAGTCCTAAATACACGGGACCAAGTCTTGCGAGGCAAGACAATTCCATTGGTAAAGGTGTTGTGGAGACACCACGGGGTTGAGGAGGCGACTTGGGAAGGTGAGGCAGAAGTCCGTGAGAAGTTTCCGGATCCTTTTGTTAATGTTTGAAACGTGTAGTGAAAATCTTGTTATGATGATGATATGTGAACATTGTATATGTTTTTGGAAAAATGAATTATAGTTTCAGTATTGAAAACCTATTTATCATTGTTTTGAGAATGAATGACCAGTGGATGGGTCATGGTGGTGAGATTCAACTTGTTACTATGGTTGTAATTGATTTAAACATGGTGTTGTTACTTGATTTATAATTTCGGGGAAAAAATTCCTTAAGGGGGAAGATTATAACGACTCTAGTTTAGACCCGACTAGTTTATTGTTTTAGATCCAGATTTCCCTTGTCTTATTAGTTATTCAACCCCTTTCCATCTTATTGTTTGCAGGGTTTTGTTATTGGAAGTTTTGGTTGAGTTTGAAATAAGTTGGGAGTCCGTTTTCAAAGAGTTGATTGCCTAAAATTTTGCTTGTTCGCTCGAGCGACACTTTTTACGCTTGAGCAGTCTTTTATAGTCTGCAAACTACTGAGAGTTTGATATCTACGCTCGAACGACACTTCTTGCACTCTAGCGAACTTTTGCAGGTCTGAACTATTAGGAGGGCTGCATTGTGCGCTCGTGCGACCATTCTTGCGCTCGAGCGATGTCTTCGTTATGTCTGGTCGCTCGCGCAACTTGCACGTATATCAGTCTGAAGGGGGTCACTTTTGAGTCATTTTTCTCATCTCTCTCTCTCTCTCTCTAAAACACTCCAAAACCTAAATCTACTTACTCTCTCTCTCTCTAGACATTATCTATAAACCTCAAATACATCTTGATCTATTCATTTCTATACTAAAGTCCCTTTGATAAAAAGGTAGAGCTCACCTAGAATTTCGTTTTGATCGAAGCAAAGTTGATTTTTGGCATCGTCAAAGTTTCTTCACTCTCTCTCTCTCTCTCTCTCTCTCTCTCTCTCTCTCTCTCTTGCCTTCTAATTTTGAGGTAGAGATCACATCGACCCTTTTTATGACTTTTAACTTAGTTATTTGCTTTTCTAAATGAGATAGTGATTTAGGGATTTTTTGATAAAACCTAGGGTTTGGTTTTGAAATGAAAAGAGGGGATTTCAAAATGGGCTCTTGCATATGATTATGGCCTTGTAAAAATGGTTGGGTTCTGATAGATAGTGGATTTTACCCATGGAAATTGATTTTTAAAGAAAATAAATTTTTACCCTAAATTGTGAATATTGGTTTTGTAAAGGAGAAATAGAATTGATGTTGGTTATATGAAATTGAAACGACAACGATGATGATGGTGGAGTTGGATATGAATTATCACTCTTATTTGGAAATGTTGGAAAGTATATCTGTGTTGAAATTCATTATCTCTTTAGAGATATCTGTTTTGGGCTATTGGTGGAGGATAGCCATGATTGTTGTAGAAATTGCATGAGAATTAGGTGAATTGAAACTATTTTCTCATCCATTTGTACTGAGCATTGTAGCATATTTAACACATTGAAAATGTTGTTGTCTTGAGAAAAAAATGGTGAATACCTTGGTGAATCTAGGTAAGAGTGTAGTTGTGGTATTATGTTGGCCTATGTGTTTGTGGTGAAAGTTCAGAAACCCGCACGGTTAGATGTCGAGCCTTCCGATTAATACTGATAAAAATGACAAATTTGTAGTACTTGTACCCTACCTGTAGACACGTCCTAGAGATTCCCAGTGTTGTATCCACCGTTGTGTTTTCTATTGTAAAGCAAATGGATTATTGAATTGTAATATAACCTGGTATTGCATGATTTTGAAAAAAGATATAAAATGTTTTAACACGGGTATCGCATATGCATTCACCTTATAATTTTATTAAGATTCATACACTGTGTTAGAGTATCTTTACTAGGTTTGGGCTCATCCTATGTAGAAAATCATTTTTAGATGCTGATGACATGCCTTCGCCAACAATAACTTGGGAGAACTTGGAGCCAAGAGTTTCTGCTTTTTTATTTATTTTTATTTTTTTGTATTGTTGTATTTATTTTGTACAAACTTAGGACTTTATTTATATTGAGTTTAAACTCATTTTTGTTGTAACCAAGCATTTTCTTTGAAAGATGTAACCCATAGGGCATTATTATATCTGCTTAGCTCTTATTTAAAATATTTTGTTATGACATACGTTATAGATTCAGGGTTAGAGCATATGAATGTATTATTGCATGTGCCACACTTTTACAAAGTGATGAAATCTTATAATGGAAGAACATTATATCTAAGAATCTATTATTATTTAATATCTGTCGTGGGATGATCTTATTGTAATTATTTTGGGGCGTTACAATTTGACTAATTCATTGGTTTAACCGTAATTTTACCAATTTTATCAAAATATATTTGTTAGATTTGTTTGATTCGAAACAACTAAACATTGAACGATTAAGATTGCTTGATTAAAAATAAATTTTTCGCCCAAACAATTGTTAACTTTTATTTTATAATCTCACATCGGAAAAAGTAGAAAAAAGTAAGCTGTTTCACTTATATAAAGTGAACCTTATACACCCATATAATATTTTAGTGTTGTGGATGTTTCAATTAAAGTTGAAAATTTTAAAATTTTAAAATTAAAATAATATTTAAAAGTTTTAATTAATTAATTTTTGTATAAGTTGGATGGTCTTTTGACATAACCGATTAGGCTAAATCATTTTCGGTTTGACTGATTCGCTGATTTGACCGCGATCTTAGCAATCTTATCAAAATATATTGGTTAGATTTTTTTGATTTGAAAAAATCTAAAAATTGATCTAATTAAAGATTAAATGACTAATATTGTTTGATTCAAAATAAACTTTCCATTCAAACAAGTATTAATTTTTATTTTACATAATCCCACATCGGGAAAAATAAGAAACAAGTGAGTTGTTTCACTTATATAAAGTAAACCTATGCTCCCATTCAGTGGCGGAGCCAGGAATTTAATATAGGGGGGGCACCCATTAATTACAATCTCAAATTTTTTCTTTCCCAATCAATAACAATAACATAATAATAATTTTTTCGAACTAATGTTAAACATTAAAAATTAATATCCATTACAAAAAGTTTTAAATTTTAAACTTTTATAATTGACCCCGACAAGTTTTCATCTTTTGAAATCTTTCCATAATAGTATCATTGTCAATGCCATCAAAAATATCTCTCTCAATGTAGACAATCAAGCTATCATTCATCCATTCATCACATATTCGGTTCCGCAACCAATTCTTCACAATATTCATAGCTGAAAATACCCTCTCAACAGTAGCAGTTGCAACAGATAAGATTAATGCTAAAGTCAAGAGCAAATACACCAATGGATATACTTTGTCTCTTCCAGTCTCTACCATTTTCTTAGCAAGATCGGCAATTCCATTCAACATTGAGAAGTCACTACTGGATAGCATGTCGAGAATATATGTATCAAGTTGATCATTAAGTACCATGAGCTCCACTGAAGAAAATTCTTTGGGATAAAATTCAGCAAGATGAATTAACTTTTTCCTGTCAAAACTAGAGAAAGAGTTAGATGGATTCAAACATGTCACACAAAGTAACAACTCAGTGTTCGACTCAGTGAAACGAGCATTTAGTTCTTGAATTTGCATATCCAAAACAGTGTAGAATAACTCAGCGCGATAGTAATGTAAGTTTGTAATTTCTTGAGCATTGCGCCTTTTTCTCCCTCAAGCTACAAACATATCTTCCATTTGGGGAACATCAATTTCATGCTTTTCACAAAAAGACAAAATATCATCAAGTAAAGATGTCCACCCACTCTCCCTCATCTTTTGGAGTCGTACTTTAGAAATTCGAACTAAATTCATGGCATTAACAATATCTTGATCTTTCCTTTGTAGTGCTTGCGATAACTCACTTGTAATAGCCAATATCATTTTCATCAAATGAAGGTTGAATACAAACTCAAATGATTGAATTGAGTCCAACAATATATTTGCTTCTGCTCGTTGTTCTGAATTTGAACCATCCTCCGAAATCATTTCAAGCACATCAATCACTGTTGAAAACATACTAGCCAAGCTGACTAAAGTACCATAGTGTGAACCCCAACGTGTATCACCAGCACGTTTAAGATTAGTTTCTTGATTTAAGCCTTGTCCACTAGATAGCTCTCCAGTATTAAGTGCCGCAGCAACTTTTGCAGCTTGCTTCTCCCTAACAATATCTCGGCGTTTACATGATGCTCCAACAACATTCACCACATTAGAAACCAAAGTGAAAAGTAAAGCAATTTGATTATGATTCTTTGCCACGGCTATAAATGCCAATTGCAATTGATGAGCAAAACAATGAACATAATATGCACAAGAATTCTCTTTCAGTATAAGTGTTTTAAGACCATTGAACTTACCTTGCATATTACTAGCCCCATCATATCCTTAACCCCGTAATCTGAAAATACTCAATCCAAGTTTGGAGAATAAATTTTCCATAGCTTGTTTAAGTGAGAGAGCATTCGTATTAGCAACATGCTCAATACCCAAAAACCGCTCAATCACTTGGCCTTTTTTATCGACATATCATATTACAACTACCATTTGCTCCTTGATTGATATGTCACGAGCTTCATCAATCAAAATAGAAAAAAGTGCATCACCAAGATCTCTAATAATCACATTGATAGTTTCAAATGCAACCATATTTACAATGTCTTTTTGAATATCAGGAGATGTCAACTTGAGATTTTGTGGAGCATTACTCAATGCAACCATTTTGACATCTTTATTATGATCAGCAAGAAACTTGAGAAGTTCAAGAAAATTTCCTTGGTTACTTGAATTTGCAGATTCATCATGCCCACGAAACGCAAGTCCTTGTCTTAGAAGAAATTTAACGCAATCAACTGATGAATTCAAACAGGTTCGATACTCAATTCGAGCTTGATCAGATTGTTTGAAAAAAATCGTTTCAATATGTTGGTTTTGGTTTAACAAGTCTTGACAGTTACTCGAAACTTGATTATGAGCACTATTGGGACCTCCAACATGAGTTTGAATTTTTTCTTTTTTCTTCCAATTTGAAAAACCTTTACCAACAAAAGAATCACCACCATCTTGATCTCCAATATCGGGTTTGAAAAGATAACAACATAAACAAAATGCTGCATCTTTTGCTATACTATACTCCAACCAATTAGGAAATTCACTAAACCAAGCCTGATTAAATCGCCGAAGTTTTTGTCCAAATGATTTTTGTGAAAAATTATGATCACGGGGTTGACAAGGACCTTTTTGTAGATATGCCCTACGAATTCGGTCTCGATCATTTGCATTATAGTCCATAATCCGAGGCCGTAGTCCTGGATCTGCAGGAAGGTCTACTAAGTTGATTTCTATGTGACTTTGTTTTGCGGAAGAATAATTTTCATATTTTTCTTGAGAAAGAGATGATTCCTACTTTGATTTTCTTTTGAAATATTTCTCCATGACTGTTTGAAAAAACTAAAAATCAAAATAAAAATTCATAATCAAAATCTCAAACCCCTCACAAATCAAAATCTTCAATTTAAATACAAATCAAAAATTTAAATTAGCACAAATCACAACAAATCAAAATTTTTAATTTTAGCACAAATTATAACAAATCAAAATCCCTAATTTAAATATTAATCACTGCAAATTAATATTTTTATTTTAGCACAAATCAAATCCCAAATTTTAGCACAAACAACAACAAACCAAAATCCCTAATTTTAATATAAATCACCACCAATTAAGATTCATAATTTTAGCATATCAAAATCTCTTATTTTAATATAAATAATAACAAATAAAAAAAATTTACAAATCAAAACTTAACAAATAATTATAAATTAACTACTCATAATTTTTATTTAAAAGTAAAAAAATAATAATAAAGTTACCTGTAAACAATGAAGAGAAGATATCAAGGTTGTAGTGTGGTCCAAAATCTGGTTTTGTAATCATAATTTGGTGAATCGCGAGTCGGGTAAATTGCAAAACAACAAAGGGAGATAAAGAAGACAAAGAAAATATGAAGATACTTCACAAGTACTGTGAGTAAATAAAAAAATAAAGAATTTCATACACTTATAGAGTTTTAGAGTTTTAACCTTATTGTAATTGGAGTTGTGTGTACTCACTTAAAAAAAAATTATGTATCAATATTTGATTGGGATTGGAATTTCTAAAAAAAAATAAAATAAAATAAAAATACAAACGTGGGTGTCGTGTGTGTGTGTGTGTGTGTGTGTGTGTGTGTGTGTGTGTGTGTGGGTCAGTGGGTTTATGGGTATGGAAGTAAAGGCAAACCACACTTTTATATAATAAAAAAAAAAAAATTTTTGCAAAAGTCGGGGGGCACGTGACCCCCTGGGCCCGAGCTGCCTCCGCTCCTGCTCCCATTTGAATATTGTAGTCTCGTGCATTTTTAATTGAAAAACATTTTCAATTTTAAAATAAAATAAAATTTAAAAGTATTGATTAATTAGATTTTTATATAAGTTGGTTCATCTTTTGATCGACTTTATCAAAATATATATATTGTTTTATTTCTAAAAAGTATGTTTAAATTTTATGACAAACTTTACATAGAATAAACAAAACTAAAAAATTTATAAAATGAAAATCTATTTTTATTTTATCATAAATATAATTTTTTATTCTATTTTTTTCATCTTTACTAATTAAATTATGACATATTTTTTATTGTGAAAACTTAGAATATACAATTAATGACATAACAACCATAATATATATATATTGTATCGAAAAAAATGCATATATATTCTAATAAAATAGCTAAAATTTAATTCATTTTAAATTATTTTATATACTTTTTAAATAAATTTTATATTATAATTTAATTTTAAAATTATTCTTATTTATTTAACCCATACATCGCACGGGCTCATATACTAGTTTATCCATAGTGATAATTCCATTGATTATTGTTACCGTGATAAGTTCTCCCCTGAAACACTTCAGCAGATGTTTGTTGCGTAGTTGAAGAAACTTGAAAGCAATGGGAGTTGACCAATACACTTCTATTTTATTACAGACCTTCATTTGTAATACCTTTGGGCATAAAAAGACTTTAGAAGAAAAATAATATACATATGTAATTTTTATACAAAATTGATGTCGTAAGGATATTTTTATAATTTTAAACTGAAATGATGAATATTTTAACGTATAATTAATAATTATAAATGAAATGTATCATTCCATGTGACGTTTTTTGGTATAAATAAAACTACACTTATTTAAAAGTCTACTAACAAATTTATTTTATGTTCATATAGCAATGTTATATCAATGTACTTGAACCCACCTTCTAGAATTGAAATAAATATTAACGGTAAACGCTTATTTAAAATTTTATTAACAAGTTTACACAAACTTGACATGGCAAACAGGCCGGCCTTGAATAATTCAGAGCTCTTGTTCAACTTACAAAATTAGGTTCTTCATATATAATTATAAATAATAATAAAAAAAGAAAAAGAAAAAGAAAAAGAAAAAGAAAAAAAAGTTTACATAAAACTATAAATACGTGCAATATTTTTATTTGTTAATACCTGCTGCATATATAATCACTAAAATTATATATTTAATTTATTTACATAAATCAAGACATGAAGAATCTTTACATGAACTAAAAGAAGATATATAGGGTTTATTTCTTTATGATTTATCAAAATCTAGACAATAAAAAAGAATAAAAAATAAAAAACATCACACAGTGTAAAAAAAAATATGGTGAAAATCTTCAAATGTGATTTTGTGAACTATTTGGTTCTTCCTTTTTTCTTATGAACTCAAAGGTCTCAATAAAATGGTAATTACATAAAAGGATAATCACTTACACGTTTGGATTTAATTTTTGAAAGATAAAAAGCGAATTTCTCCAAATATCAAATTACATACTTGGCAAGCCGCACTATAAAAGTTTTAGATTTTCCCTCCATCTTCAGCAAATCCTACATTTCGAATAAGAACATAACACTCTAATAACGTATCCTAAAAAATTCTTTATTGTACTTTTCTCTAGCTTGACAACATAATACACAAACAAACTCCTTAGTGTACTTTTTTCAAACATAACACTCTAATCAATGTAATACCAAATGTAACACTCTAATGTAACACATACAAAAACACTAAATATGTTTGGTTTAATTTAGAATTATGATTTAAGTGTGAAGTTGTCTTTTGAACTTTGAGTTTTTGAATTATGATTTGAAAAGATAAAATTTGTTTGGTAATGAGTTTTGAAAATAGTTTTGGAATAATGTGTAATTTTTTTTTTATTGATTGATGTATAGAATGTGAGAAAATGTAAGAGGAGAAAAGAGAGATGAGAGAGAGAAAAAGTGATTGATTGATTCGTTAATAATAATAATAATAATAATAATAATAATAATAGAATAGAGGAGTTTTGAAAGTAATTTTAAGTTGTATTTTAAAATATGTTTGGTTAATATGTTTCATCCAAATCATGATTTAAAAGTAGAGTTAAGTTTTGAAAAGTAACCAAACACTATCTTAAAAACTCCTTAGTGTATTATGACCATTACGTAACGCTCACACTTTGAATTATACATTGTTCAAAACTTATTAAGGAATTTCTTACTCCTTCTATAATGGTTTCAAGAATCCCACATACATTAAAGAGTTTTTTTTGTATATTATATTGGAGTGTTACAGTAAGGAATTTTAAGGATTTTTTTTTTATATTTTTATTTATTTTTTATTTTTTTCTGATATTGGAGTGATACATTTGGGAAAAATACACTAAATATTTATTTTATTTTATTTTTATTTTATTTTTTTTGTGTTACATTAAAATGTTACATCATATGATCAGGTAGCCCTCGCAATACTAACCTTGTTGGGATGGCGTGGGTCTGCTATGATGCTTTTTGCATTTTCCCTCTTTATTGATGTATCTTCTCTGGTATATTCATCAATAAAGTTCTTTTTTGGATGATAAAAAAATAATAATAAAAAAAAAAAAACATTAAGATGTTACACTAAGAAGTTTTTTTGGAGTGTTATATTTAAAAAAAGAATAAAGGTTGAGACCCCCTTCACCTCCTTTAGCTTTGATTGGTCAACTTTTCTTTCTTTTTTTTTTTTTTTTTTTCTCTCACCCAATCCCCAACCTCCATGTGTGTGAGGGGGCTGTGGGGGTGGGTGTTTTAAGGGGGTCTAAATCAATGCCCTTAAAAAAAAGTATACTAAGAAGTTTTTTTTTGGTATGTTATATTAGAGTTTTACGTTTGAGTATTACATTGGAATGTTACTGTTTGAGATTATATGTTTATGAAAAATGTTTGAGGGCCCTAATTTCTGTGACTCAAATGGCTCAAAATTGCCAAAACGACGTCGTTTTGGCAAATTCAAGCCATTTGAGCCACAGAAATTAGGGCCCTCTACCATTGTTGTATATTTATTCAAAGCTTACTAAGGAGTTTTTGTACTCTTTTTTGAAATATTTGAATAAGTCTACATCTTTTTAGAATATTTGAAGAATCTCATATTTCAAATCATTTTTGTACTCCTTTTAGAATGTTTCAAAAATCTCATATTTCAATTCATTTTTGCACTCATTTTGGAATTTTGAAGAACCTCACATTTCAAAATCATTCCAAGTAAAAAAGATTCTCATATAAAAATTTATCCTAATTTTGATTCTTATAGATTGTGTATCTTACCTTTCTAAATAAATAATAATAATAATAATAAAAAGAAAAAAAAGAAAAAGGAAACATAATAGAAATAAAGGTATAACCGTAAACTCAATTTTCAAATAATATATTAAATCTACATTACCAAAATCAGGACTAATTGGACAATAAGAATATTTTTAGCATTAAACTGATCACCATTCATTAAGATGAGATTTACAGATAAATTTTCCTAACAAATATTAAATAAAATATATATATTTATAATACAAAATAAAAATTGAACCACATACGACAAAATGTTAGTTAAATGTTACTTGGGTAAATTACACTGACACCCCTAAGGTTTCTTTTTAATACAGATCCCCCCTTACATATAAAAAATTACACTTACCCCCCTTATCAAATTAAAATGACATATTTACCCATTAGCCTTTATACATATAAAATAATAAAATAATTATAATACTTTGTTCATGTCATTTCAATAGAAGTAACAATCAACTTCTTTGGTTTAACTCACACACAAAATTGAATTTCTTTATTTTTTTGTGTATTTTTTATTTTTACTGAATTTTTTATAAAACTTTTAAGCAATTTTTTTTTTTTTTTAGATACACCTAATGTAGATACACTTAAGAAGTATAATATTGTGTGCCTTTCTTAAAAAAAAAAAAAAAAAAAAATTCACCAAATACAAAAAAAAAAAAAAAATTCACCAAATACAAAAAAAAAAAAAAAATACAACAATACAAAATTTCAGTAATACTGTAATAAATATGAATGACAATGCTTGATAATACAGTAATAAATATGGGTGAATACACGAGAAAGCAAAATGATGGTGAAAATAAAAATGAAAAATTCTATTCATATATAAAAAGTTATGCAAAAAATATCATAAAAATATTGTGATAGTGATGTTATTGTAAATATAAATCAAATTTATGAGTCCATTAAACTATGTCATTGTGTTTGAAAATTTTATATAAAATTTATATTTGTATATCATCACCAAATAAGAATATGTTTAGGTAAAATTTAATGCTGAAAAATTGTAGAATATAGTCATGATGATAGGAAGAAGAAATGATAGAAAAAAATGGTAAAATAGTAATTTAGAAAATTTTAGGGCTTGATATCAGCTATCCAGTGGGCAATTTGTAATGAGAGTATAAATCTCAAGGAGGGAAATGTAATTTTTCAAGCATTAGAGGAGGATCTGTATTAAACAGAAACCTCGGGGGGTGTCAGTGTAATTTATCCATGTTGCTTTTATTGTATTTTTAGATTCAAAATTACTAATTAAGCATTTATAATTTCTAAGGGGCCTTTAATTTGAATTAGTTAAATAAAATCCTTATTTTTTGGGTCTACCAATGCTATAAGAGCTAAAATTAATTTAGGATAAGAATGAGAATTTTTAACACCACTCTAATAATACACAAAATTAGTGAATTAACGACAAATCAAATGGATATGAATGACAGAGCAAATGGACATGAACTGAAATGACACCATATGATAACATGAAAATAAATGTATCTGATTAGCATTTAGA
Organism: Camellia granthamiana; assembly: GCA_036172215.1. Lineage (NCBI taxonomy): Eukaryota > Viridiplantae > Streptophyta > Magnoliopsida > Ericales > Theaceae > Camellia > Camellia granthamiana. The sequence continues at coordinate 43,656,984 of CM069908.1, read as the reverse complement.
TAATTTTGAAATAACACACCATAATACCTAGCCCTAATTTAGGATCCTAAATTTTGTTCAAATTTAGAGGGCCAAAACGACCACCTTTATCGCCTCACCTCAAGCCGGCTCTGGTAGCAAAGCCTTATCAACTTGTGGTACTCACCCTTTACAATTAAAAAATAAATAAGTAAAAATGTGCTACTAAAATTGAATATATGATATTTTTGTATGAGTACTTAAAGTCTATTGACAATATTACGTAAAGTTGATATATATATATATTTGATCGGCCCAAAAAAATCTTTATTGATGAATGAACATACACGGTATGATAAAATACATCAATAAAGATGAGTTTGGAGCTAACAGAAAGCTCCAAGTTCTAGTTGGTAAGAAACCAACATAAAAGAGAGCAAAAAAAAACACAAGAAACCAGAGCTGATGACACATTTTTTTTTTTTTTTGTACAATGACATTCATCCCATTCAGCCAGCAAACCAGCCTACTAGCCATACCAACAGAGCTGAGCAGCAACCAGAGCTGAGCAGCCTACCAGCCAGCAAACCAACCATACCAGCCATACCAACATATCTGCAGCCATACCAGCATACAGAGCAACAACCAGAGCTGAGCAGCCTACCAGCATACATACCAGCCATACCAGCAAAAAGCTACCTCACCATATCAGTTGCATTCCTCCAAAAAATCTCCTTTCAGTTACAGGCCACCAAAACAGCCCACAGAAACCCATTGCAAATGCTACAGAGCAGCAACCAGAGCATAACAAAGCTAGCATTACAGCCATACCAGCCATACCAGCATAGCTGCAGCCATAACAAATGCAGACCAGCAAAAAACTACCTCACAGCAGACCACCAAAAAGCCAGTTGCAGACCTCACCATATCAGATGCATTCCGCCAAAAAAGCACCCTTCAGTTACAGTCCATAGAAACCCATTGCAAATGTTGCCATGATGTCCATTAAATACACCAAACATTCAGATCATCAATCAATGCAGGTTTAACTGGGCTCAATTCAAACTCACAGCATCACTGCTCCTCCAAGGCACAATCTAACCTGTCTTATATTACAAATGAAATCATTAATTGTGAAATTAAAATGCTTCAGATGTGGATTCAACCACATAGCAATCCTAGTCTTAATTAGCTCACACACCTCATACCAGTTTGGGTTAACAGCCATAAACACACACTCATTTCTAAGTTTCCAAATTGACCATAGCACAACCAACGGAATGGCACTCTAGATCTTTCTTTCCAACCTCTTCATTCTCCCACCTGCCCACCACAACAACAGCTGATCCACAAATGCAGGTAATGCCCCTTGAGTCCCTCACCAATTCAGCAAATCAGTCCAAACACTCCACACAAAAGGACAGCAAATTAAAACATGATTGACAGATTCAGTGGCAGCCTTACAAAACACACATAGGTTTGATTCAGACCCCCGAAGCACACCAATTCTTTGTAAGAATTCAACTGTCTTGATTCTTTTTGTCCAAGCTAACTACCCAAACACCTGGACCTTAGGAGGGATAAATCTCAGCCACACCAATTTAAAAATTCTAAGTGTTGGGCCTAAATTATGCACAGCTACATTGTACATTGCAGCCACAGAGTACTGTCCTGACTTAGATGCTGACCAAACAGGTCTATCCACCTGGTCTAAACACATTGCAGGACCTGCTACCAGCAGGTTTAACAGATTATGCAGCTCTACCTCTTCCCACACATATAATACTCTTCTGAATGATAGATTCCACACCCCTACTGCAGCTTTCCTATCAAAGATATCTCTCAATGTGACATTTTTCTCTAAAGACAGCTTGTAAAGGCCTGGAAATACAACTTTCAAACACAGTTGCTGACACCACTTATCATTCCAAAAGCTTATTCTTCTACCATCCCCTACCTTCAATTGGAAGTTGTTCAGGAAAACTTCTATCAGATTGTTGCTCTGCTCTGCAAGAATAGTGATACATTTCCATAACACTGAAGAGTTACTGCTAGATGTAGCAGATGGCAACCAGTTATCCACCTTTAACTTATACCTGCTGCATATAACCTTCTTCCACAGAGATTCATTCTCACAGCTAAACCTCCACCACCATTTTACAAGTAAACAAATATTTACCACTCTCACCCGCCTTATGCTCAAACCTCCTTGATCCATACTTTTACACACATCCCCCCATCTGGCCATATGGATTTTCCTCCTTTGTTCTGACCCACCCCACAAAAAGGCATCTTGCAACCTCTTTATTTCTTTGGCAACTCCTTCAGGCTTCCTAAAGAGGGACAAATAATACACTGGTAGTGCAGATAACACAGCTTTCACAAGAGTTAATCTCCCAGCAAATGAAAGCAGCTTCCTCTTCCAACCAGCCAACCTGCATCTGACTTTGTCTAGGACAGGCTTCCAAGTAGCTTTCCTCCTTGGATTGGCTCCTAAAGGTAACCCAAGATATTTAAGGGGTAAAGGCTTTACATTGCAATTCAAAACTGATGCAAAACAGTCCATGGTATCATCTGAGACCCCCACTCCACACACTACACTTTTATGATAGTTAATTCTCAATCTAGACATTAACTCAAAGCATCTTAGCACCCTTTTCAAATGCCTTACCTCTTCAACCTCTGCTGCATAGAATAATAGGGAGTCATCTTCGAATTAGAGATGGGGAGAGTATAACACCATTTGATCCAACCTTGACCGCCTTGAATCAGACCTAACTCCTGGGCTCTGGACAACAATATGTGTAATCCTTCAGTAACCAAATTAAACAAAAAAGGGGACAAAGGGTCCCCTTGCCGTAAACCCCTTTGTGGACTGAATTCTTCTATTGGAGACCCATTAACAAGCACTAATATTCTCGCAGTTGTTACACATTCTTTGATCCATTTGATCCATTTATCCCCAAAACCAAAATTAGACATCAAAGAGAGTAAGAACCCCCAATTAATGGAATCATATGCCTTCTCAAAATCCAACTTGATAATAAGTCCCTTTCTCTTTTCCTTTTTCCACCTATCAACCACTTCATTAGCAATTAATACCCCATCTAGGATGTTCCTCCCACTTAGAAACGATGTCTGTGTTTCACTAATTATATGAGGCATCACTACTTTCAGCCTATGAGACAATAACTTTGCTATAATCTTATAGATTGATCCCACCAAGCTTATAGGTCTATAGTCATTTAACCCTACAGGATTCTCCTTTTTAGGTACAAGGGTGATGAAGGAACTGTTAATTCCTTTTACCAGCTTGCCATTCTTATGAAATTCATTCACAAACTTGACCACCTCAGTCCTCATCACTTTCCAAAATTTCTGAAAGCATCCCATATTAAAGCCATCTGGCCCTAGTGCTTTACTCCCATCACAATCAATCATTGCAGCTTTAATCTCAGCTTCTGAGAACTTTGCTTCCAACCTGTTAAAATCACTACTTCCTTGCATTGAGTTGAAAGTCCCTCCTAGTACAGGTCGCCCATTCCACTCTTCAGAAAAATGGCTCTAAAAATGTTGAAACACTTTGTTTTTCACATGACAAGGATCCTCATATATCACTCCTCCCTCTGAGCTTGAATTTATTTCATTCCTGGATTGTCTACATTTTGTGATGATATGGAAGAATCTTGTGTTCCTACCTCCCATCAATGCCCAATTCATCCTTGACTTTTGGGACCACAATCTCTCCATCATCTTGCTCAATCTCCACACCTCTCCTCTAACCTCTCTCCTCCTCCTTCTGTCTGCGTCATCAAGGTCTCTAGCCTCAGCAACAAGCTCTAAACTGTGTAACTCAGCCTCTACTGCTTTCAACTTATTAGTAATGTTCCCAAACACCTCTACATTCCATTTCTTTAGGCCAACCTTCAAGTTTTTTAATTTTTCCAGCAAAATATACCCACCCCACCCCACTACAGCAGACTCTTTCCAGGTTTTTTCCAAAAAAGAGTGGAAGTTTTTGTGCAGAAGCCATGCATTTTGAAACCTAAAGGGTTTTGGACCTCAGTCCCTCTCATCCTCCATCAGTAGTAGAGGGCCATGATCAGATAGCAATCTAGGCAAGCCCCACAACTTCACCTAGAACACCTCCAACCACTTAGAATCAACTAGCACTCTATCAATTTTACTCACCATCACTTGAGTTACACTAGGTAAACTTTCTTCCAAGCAGTGTCAAGTCTGACACTTCGCACCTGTCAATAAACTCATTAAACTTCCTCATTCCTCGATCTCTCCTTGGGCAGCCTTTCCTTTCACCAATGGTTCTTATTTCATTAAAATCCCCACCTATACACCAAGGCTTAGGGAAATCCTCCCTTAACTTTACTAAGCTGTCCCAGAGTTTCCCTCTTAGACCCACTTCATTAGGTGCATAGATGTTTACAACAGTGCTTTCAAAGGAGTTAAAGAAAGTACCTGATAGTATTATAAACCTCCTATTGTTGCAGCACTCTGAAATCTGGAAAGCATTTGGATCCCAAACACACAGTAGCCCTCTAGCTGCTCCTTTAGAATCTACAGCCATAAATTCCATATTTTCTCTAGCCCAAAGTAATCTAACTTCATCCTCAGATATGGCAAATTTTTTAGTTTCTTGGAACATTACCATGTCCACCTTCCTTTCTTTCAATAACTTCCTAATCTTTCCTTTCTATACCTTCTTACCCAACCCTCTTATGTTCTATGTAAGTATTATCATTACAAACAAAGAAAACTCCTTAGCTTCACCCCAGCTAGTATTCTACTTAAGCTCCACCACTGTCCCCCTTTCTAATTCTTACTTGATCATTTAGCTCAAGACCCACAATTTTCTTTAACACTTCATCCTCTTTTCCATTAAACAGCACTCCCAGAACCTCCCCCATTTTCAGTGTTGCTTAGGCTTCATTAAGTACACACCTCCCTTTATCTAGTCCATTCTCAACCGAGGTTGATAGTGATATTTCTGCTACTGCTGCTCTACAAACTGCAGCCTTTGGGACTGATCCGCTTGTTGATGTCCCTCTCTGACCATACGTTCTGAGTAGACTAAGTGGACCCTTCTTAAATAGTTGATTCCCATTTTGTTTTTCATAGCTAACCTTTTTCTTCCCCTTCTCGAAATTTATAGGTCTATTGTTGGGCTCCACCTCTTTGCCTTCAGAAACACTTGAGTTTTGCACAGCCAGCCCAGCTTCGCCAGTCCCCTCGTTAATACTACTTGCTTGCCCCTTTAGCCCATTGTTGCACTGTTGGGCTTGTTTTAGCCCAGATCCTTGACCAGGCCCTTGGTTATGGCCCAGCAGCACTTCTATATCAATTCCAGGTCTAGATGGACTTTTTCCCCCTAAACTTCTAATATAGCCTGCTATAGGTACATAATCATCCATACTCTGGCTTTTCCAATTACCTACCACAGACCCTACATTGTGTTTCCCTATCCCCATCATGAGCCTGCAAGCCTCTGCATTAGTTGGTAGCCCTATATTGTGATTCCCCATACCTACTACCATCCCCGCTCCACTTCTGGACTCTGCAACTACAGTGTCACTTTTGCAACACACTTCCTGCTCCACCTCCTCACTCTTTCTTTCTCCAATTGCCTTAATGTCTATAGCCACATCATCAAACAATGCCAGAGCATGGTCTGAGTCAGACTCCAAGTCATCATCCCTGTCCTCTGCACTGTTACCCCTTTCCATTCCATGTTCATCTATAGCATTCGAACTACCCAGCTCTTCCAGCTCTTGATTCTTCTGGCATTGGCACACCATTTTTGTCATTTTAGCAAGCACCACTTGTTCTTCACAGACTCTCACTGAATGTATCATACTGTAGACATCCCCGAACGTCTCGGAGGAGGATCCCAGTTTGGACTCAAATTGTCAAGGTTCTTAATATGATCTCACAACGTGCGATATGAGATTGATAAATCACCAAAGAGTCCAAGTCTGGCAAATCATTTTGGAAAATAGATTTTTAAGAAAGAAGTGCCAAACATGGATTGCTTTGCCAGATACAGAGTCGCCACCTAAATATTTTATTTTGGAGAAATTTAGGAAACCCTGACTCGTTTGCCTAAGGCCACGTGTCCGTCATCACCAAAGTTGCCTCGGCTCGGGAACTTGGGTACGATTGGGGAAGGTCAGCTATGAGCACCCCCGCTCGCCCGATCCGAAGATCGGCCTCTACTAACCATGATATCTAGATTTGAAAACGTTATGTGTTCTTATTCCAGTTATTAGCCTAATCTTACTATGTGATGCGCACAACACAAAAGTATAGACTAGATCGCCTAATTTGGAACAAAACATCGCATATCCGTTTGTTTGAAAATGATTTGAGGTTTGCTACTTGCAAGTAGACTAAAATACGGATTTCGACGAATTATTCCAATTCGAACAATCCGGCCTTCACCCACAGGCATTCAGGCAGTTTATATCACATAAGCATATAGCCACATGGTAAGCATGCCGTCATGTTAACACTCACACTCATGCAGGATGCTAAAGCATAAAACACTCACAGTGTACTCCGAGCCAAAACAAGAAACTAGTTAGCAATCATGCGTGATCTTAGTTCATGTTAAAATGGCTAATGCATCGCATACAGAATGTTGCTAGAATAGGCTCGGCTAATCCTAGGATGGCATGTGTGATGCAACAAATAACACGTATTCAAGTTAGATTTGAAATACTATGCAGTTAGCATGATGCGCCGAGCCCGGTGTATGCAATACAAATGAATAATGCACGCATGCATAGCATATGGTATACTAAATTAAATATGCCCTAATACTAACCATCAAAAGCAGGTAAGTAAGAGGGAGAAAGAAGTGGGGGTTGGAAGACACGCACACACGCACCCACACTTATTACAAATTCACCCTCGCTCGGAGGGACCAAAAGAATAATACAATTAATTAACCTACAAGCTAATTAAATAATTATAGACCAATTAACATAGTTAAGCAAATTAACTAAGCTAATAAAACAGTAAACAGCTTCGGGAAGAGGGTCCAATGCATGCGCGTTCAGCTCCGCTCGGAAATCCAATGCCATGCACAAAGCTGCCTCTATTTTCACTGTTTCCCTCCTCTGAAAATTGCACAAATCTCAAGGGTGCTTCTCTGAACACTGGGGAATGCCACCGGCCATAAGGAATGGTCACCCGGCCAAAGGGAAGTGGTCATCAACCAACTATTGAGCCATCGGCCAGAAATGGATAGCCGGCCGGCACTGGAGATGGCCGACCGACCATATCTTCCTGCAGGAACCTGTTTTGACAGCAGCAGAGGGCAAAACAAGGCATGACAATGCATTTCAAACAAATGTATGCACCAACACCCTCCTTATCATGTTCATGACTCAAAGAAGGATGGTACTCGATTCTCGGACCACCAATCGTGCATTTCAATGCGCGATGGCCCAAGAAACCAAGTATGCATTTTGATTTCAAATGTAATGCAAACCAAACAACAAATGGCCCAACCTCTATCATCATGGTGATTCAAGGGGCAAGGCATGCATGCCAAATGCAACCTAAGCATATGACCTAAGTATGCAACATGACAATGCAAACAAGCATACAAGGCATGGAACAACTATGCTAATGACAAGCATACAAGATGTAATTAAAACATGCAAGTATGCAAGACATATAACATGTTAAGCAACTTGACCAAGGAAATGCATACCAAATGCAAAGTGTTTCAAACATGCCATAACATGCGATAGGCCAATTATGCGATGACACACAAGGCGAGCATGCAACAACATGCGAACAATGGTCTTATACCAATTTGGGCAGCTCTCAAATAAGCCCAAAACAGTGGCCAAATGCTAAGGAAATGAAGGCCAAACTACACACAAACATGCATGCACACATGGTTCAAAACTTAGGCATCAAAGAGAAACTTTTAAGCACACTTAAAAGGGGATAAACATGGACTAATGGCATGCATACTAAGCTCTGAAATCATGTTATAAAAGGTGCCAAACCAAGTAAACAAGATAAGCTAAGCATGCAACGATGCCCAAAACTCAAGGCAAGCCAAGGGGCTTAAACAATGGCCATGCCAACCAAGCCTCAAAAGGCTAAGAGGACTTAGAATAGTCCCAAGCCAGACCTACACAAAGCTAAGGACACACCTAGATAGCATCTAAGTGGCCTACACACGGAAGCATACAAAAGAGGCCAAACATGGGGCACAAGACTACAACCTTTTAAAACATTAAAGGAGCATCAAATGCAAGCATACAAGCATACCATGGGGACTGAAATGATGCTATAAGTAGTGCCAAACCACTGAAACAAGCTAAGCAATGCATGCTCAACACTCACACCCAAGGCTAACAAGCCAAAATGCAAGGTGGCTATACAAAGTATGTCATGGTCGACCAAAACAACCAAGAACAGACCTTAGGCACATCAAAACATGCACAAAAGCTTCACAAAGCTAAGCCAAAACAAGTGAGCATGGTAGTGTAAATGCTAGGCACATGTTAAGGTAATTCATGGCATTACATGACAAGTATGCAAGGCAAGCATGGTGTGTCTAAACCAAGTAAAAATAGTGCTATATCATGGAAAAATAAGCACAAATAATACTTAAGACATGGCCAACATGAACTTAAAAATGGTGCTCACACATGAGGCTAAAATGGCACTTTTTGAAGGCAACAAGGAGAGGGGATGGCCCTCTCCTTCTTAGGACCTTAAGACACCATCCTCACCACTGAAATCCCTCAAGATTTCAGTGGTGTGGAGGCCCAAACAAGGTGGTCCCGGAGCTCACCAAAATAGCACAAAATGGGGGGCCAAACAAAGCCTAAGAGGGGTCAAACAACCCCAAAGCTCAAAGCAACCTTAAAAAACTATTTTAAGCAAGTAAAAACAAGTCTTTTATATGTTATACACTAAGCTCAAAAACAGACGCAAGGTGGGCAAAAAGCCTATGCAAAAATGGGGAATAAAGGGTGAAATTCTTACCCTTGTAGACCCCTTTCAAGAACAGCACTCCAGCTGCTTCTCCAAGCTTGAATCCACTCAAGAACTTTAAGAACAACCCTCTAATGCCTCAGCAACCAAGGTAAGGTGTAGAACTAGGTGTTTGTGTGCAATAGTAAGGACAAACACACACTTACACACACAAATAAGCAAAAAGAGAGAGAGATATAGAGATAGATGATACACAAACCCTAACCCTAATCCAAGACCCTCTCTGGAATTTTTGTAACCCTTGAGGAGGGAGGAGAAGCCCTCCCTTTATAGAGGATCACTCTTGCAAAGCTTACAAAACAAGCTAAACAAGAGTGAAATCCCTCCATACACATGTATGGAAGGGGTGCAAAGTGGGTGCCAACTATCACAGCTGGCACAAAATATCTGCCAAAAGCAAATGCACAGTGGTCGGCCAGCCAAAAATGACATTTTGGCCAAAACAATGGTCGGCCGACCAAACATTTGGCCGATGGCAACAAACCAATGGCCGGTGGCCTCAAGCCATGGCCAGTGAGGTGTGGGGATGGCCAACAAGCCACTCCCTGCCCCTGAAAAGCAAAACACAAGTGTTTGGTGCAAAACCAAACACAAAACAGTCGAGTCGAGAGATCCTGAGGCAAGACGCGTGGCCGAGACCTCCGGGAACTCAAGGCGAACACAAACATGGATGATCATCAAGTGTTCAAACGGTGACGTCCAAGTCTTGAGGACGGTCAAAAATGGGATATCTACACATACCTTTGCACTCCAAGTTAACTACCTTATTAATTGGTTCCATGCAATTGGTGGAAATCTTTAGCTTAGCACACACAAAGGACCTTGGTTGATTCATGTCCCTCTCAAAACATATAAACTTCCCCCACAACCACCAATCCTCTTTACATTTATACTATTCCACAGGTTCAAAGGGATCCCATAGCAGCTTAGCCAAACATTCCGTTCCTGTTCTAACACCATACTAGATTTCCCTTCAGAAATAATCTCACACCAGTCCATGATCAGTTCCTTAATGGGTTTCAGTTTACGTGACATCTCCTCCACTGACTTAAAAGTGAACACCACATCTCAGCCCCCACTTTCTCTTACCAACACATCCTCCACTCCTATTGCTTCAATTTCCTTCTTCAAGTTGGTGTTAGCATAATCCTCCTTCAATTGCACCACTACACTTTCATACAACCACCCATTCCCTATTTCATGGTTACCTCAGCTTAGTCGAATCTACATTCTATGGTTGAAATAAATATTAGCATAAAGTTTTTTATTTTTTATTTTTTTATTATGGGGGAAATATTGACATAAAGTTAATATAACAATGTTGCATTAGAACAATATTACAAAAAGTTGATATAGCAAGGTTACATCGGCTTACTTGAATCCACATTCTATAATTGAAATAAATATTAGCATAAAGTTTTTTTTTTTTTTTTTTTGATGGGGGCAAATATTAAGATAAAGTTTATATAGCAATGTTACATCAGTTTTACTTGAATCCACATTCTATAATTGAATAAGAGTATCACTATTTAGGTCTAAAAATTAGAAATACTTTCTAAACCCGGTAATGTGTCAAGAAGTTGATTGGTCGAATTAAATATTCACTAATTATCAACAAATTATTTTCTTGATACATCACTAGCTCTATAAAATGAGTCTAAAAAATAAAATTTATCTCATTTTTCTTGAAATAAATATTAATAAAATTTAATTAACAAGTTTAAGTAAAATTGACTTGGTAAAGCCTTATCAACTTGTAGAGCTCACCCTTTACAATTAAGGGGGAAAAATGTGTACAAAAATTGAATAAACTCTAGAACTAATAAATAAAAATAAATAAAAAATAAAAAAGATAAGAAATATATAAATGTTTTGTTTAGAGCATAAATTCAAATGTAAGTCCTTTTTTTTTTTTTTTTAATGGGAAATTCAAACATAAGTTAAGGTCAAAATATTGTCCAACTATTCAAATAATTATTAAAAAAACTCAAATTTAATATACTTTAAGACCAAAAACAATTTAATAGGTTATATATATCAAGTTAGGTAGACAATTTAAAGTAACTAGATTAGGTCTGATATCAAATTAATGAGAAATTACTTAATATTCATGCAATCAGTTTAGATGGTGTTCCAAAAAAATAGTTATTGGTCTAAATTATAAAATTTATTATTTTTTGTGTTAGGCTTTTAGGAAACAAACTGCTATGAGACAAAGTATTGAATAATTTGTTTAAATTTAAATCAGGTTTAAAATTACTTACTATTTAATGCGAGCGCAATTTGACTATAGAGATTTTACACCAACAATAATAATAATAATAATAATAATAATAATAATAATAATAAAATAAATAGACCGATACTAACCCCTATCTCTATCAGATACAAGTGGTACCCCTATCTCTATCACATACAAATTTCCACATATATTCATATAAATAACAATACAAATTCTACCCCTATCTCTATCACATACAAATTTCCACATATATTCATATATAATAGCGATTCTGGTTTAGACCCCGACCAATTTGATGTTTTGGATCCAGGTTTATTATTGTATATGGCATTCCGATCTTGTTTCATCTTATTTCTCTTTGAATTTGGCTTTTGAGCTGTGTTAGTTGTGTTTGGAACATGTTGGTAGCTTGTTTTTTAAACAATTGTTGCCCAAAATTTTGTTCCTTCGCTCGAGCGACACTTCTTGCGCGTGAGCGCTCTTTGCGAACCTCCAATACTTTTATAGGTCTGCAGAAATACTAGGAATTTGTATTCTTCGCTCGAGCGAAGCGTCTTGCCCTCGAGCGATGGTCTTCTGCTTGTAAAACTATTAGGAGTTCCTATTCTGCACTCGAGTTAAGTTTCTTGCGCTCGTGTGGTGAAACTTATTGTTCTGATCGCTCGAGCGAACACATCTTGCGCTAGAGCGAACTGTGCGTATATTAGTTCGTAAAATCACTTTTCTGAATCACTTTTTCATCTCTTTCTCTCTCTTTCTCTAAACATTTCAAAACTCTATTTCCTCACTCTCTTTCTAAAACTCACATATTTCCCTCAAATAAACCTAGATCCGTCGATCTATTCACCCGTGTGCCTTTGTTAAAAAGATAGAGCTCGATGAGAGCTTCATTCTAACCGAAGCAAAGTTGGTTTTTGGCATCTTTGGGTTTCCCTCACTCTCTCTCTTGTGTTCTAACTTGAGGTAGAGATACTTTCCACACTTTTTATGAGTTTTACCTTAGTTATTTGTTATTTCTAAACAATATTGAGATTTTGAAAGATTTGGAACAATATAGGGTTTTCAGTAAAAATCAAAAGAAGGGTTTTTCAAATGGATCCTTGAAAATGATTTTGGTATAGAAGCAAATGTTGAGTTGGGAACAAATAGTTGATTTTGATATTTGGGATTGATTTTGGAAAGGAAATGGATTTTGCCCTAAATGTCTCAAATGTTGATTTAATATACAATATAAGATTGAAATTGAAATTGAAATTGAAATTGTGAAATTGGATTGATGTTGATGAGGATGATGGAGTTAAATATGTATTATCACTCACCTCTTGAAAATTTGGAGAGTTTATCTTTATTAATAATTGTTTATCTATTTAGAAATATTTGTTTTGGGCTATCAGTGGAGGATAGCTATGAGTGTTGTAGAAATTGCATGTGAATTGAGAAAATTGAAACTATTTCTCATTTATTTGCATTGATCATTATCTTACACTTATCCATTAGAAATGTTTATTATTTTTGAGAAAAAAAGAGTGAATCTGGAAAACAGGTATTGTAATATTGAAATAAGTTGGCCTAAGTGTCCATAGTAAAAGTCCTAAAAACCGCGTGCATACATGCGCGGATGAAATTTCCATGAAATAGCAATAGTAGTGCTTGTATAGCCTACGTTTACATAGGTCTTGATTTACGGTTTCCTCCGGATGAAATTTTTTGGAAAGGTTGTATTGTTTTGATATTCACAGAGCGTGATTCACTGCCCTATCTTTTTGCTCCCAAGGAAGTTATTTATGATATTATTATGGCGTTGCATAGTTTTGGAAATGGATATAAAAATGTTTTGGCACGAGCATTGCGTATGCATTCACCTTATAGCTTTGTTAAGCTTCATATACTGTGTTGGATTATTTCTATTAGGCTTTGGCTCACCCTATGTGGGAAAGCATTTCAGGTGCTGATAATATACCTCTGCCAAAGTAATAGCTTGGGAGGACTTGAAGCGAGAGCTTTTTTTTGTGTATTTACTGTATTTACTTATGTTCAAGCCAAGAGCTTTAAATGTATTGGACTTAAGTTCACTTTTTGTTATACCCAAGCATTGTCTTGGAAAACTGTAAGGCCTCTTAAGGCATTTTTTATCCGTTTAATTTCCATTCTCTTTTTTTCGTTTGCAACATATCCTATAGATTCAAGGCCATGCATTGTGAATGTATACCGCATATGTTTCTTTTTTGTAAACTCAATTGGACTTAATTAAAGATAATTACTTTATCATTGTTGCCGTTTATTAATATTATGAATGGATTATTGTATTTATACCTAGGCCTTACAACTTGGTATCAAAGCGTACCGAGTTTAAATACTTTGGGTACTTGAGAAGTGATTCTTGCCACAATAGGTTTATCTCACTTGATAGAGATGTTTGTATGTTTGTAATACTGTGTGATAACATGCTTATGTGATTATATAGGTATGAGATTTAATTCCTAAGATATTGATTAGGTCTACGGGTTTCTAGAAGTCCTATTAGAAGAGAGCTTGATCACTGTTGTTTTTAATTAGAACTTTGGCAATGTCGCGGGATGATCATTATCTAGGAAGGAAATTCATGTGTTTATGTGACTATGTGCTTATCTAAAGTGAATTACTATTTTCCACCACATTAGGATGCGAGTGAGTTAGTTTCGGCACATTTGTAAATATGCTAATCTCTTCTGCTACCTTCACTAAGATGTTAGGACATGGACGTGGTGGTAGTAGGCGTGATAGGCCTAGAAAGCATGATGTGCCTTTATCGGATGAGATTTCGGCGCAAGAAGAAAGGGTTGGTTAGGCCAATGTGGCCGAACCAGTTGTCACTAGGCCATGGGCGCTTTAGCCCATGAAATGGCCAGAACTTTGCAGGAATCCATGGACATTTTCAAGGCTGAGAATCAAGTCCAGGCCCAAGTTGTTGAAGCAGGGCCATCATTCTTAAAGAGGGAGTTCTTCTGGTCTATTCTGGACAAGTTTTTGGGTGATCCGAAGGAGCCACTTAAGGCGAATGAGTGGCTAGAACAAATGGTGAAGACGTTTGAGATGTTTGGCATCGAAGACGATGGGTTGAGAGTGACCTTGGCATTCTTCCAATTGAAGAATGATACAGGTCAATGGTGGAAGTATGCGCATGGGCGCATTAGGGTGACTTTGGAGGCCTTTGTCAATGTCTTCCAGGACAAGTTCTTACCTCCCACTACTAGGGAGAAGTTAAGAGATCAGTTTCTGAAGCTCAAGCAGCTTAATCTGTCGGTAGCTAAGTTTGATACAACTTTCACTAGCCTCTCTAGATTTGTACCAGAACTCGTAGCGACTGAGGAACGCCGCTGTATTGAGTTTGAGAAGAGGTTAAGGATCGGGCTTCTTTTCAAGTTAGCTTGGTCGATGATTAGGGACTACGGACACCTTGTGGAGGCAGCGGCTCATCTTGAGACCGTAGTTTAGGCAGAGTAAGAACGGATGAGGGGCTCTAGGAGGAGTCAGGAGGTTCAGGGGGAGAACTGGGATAGTAAGTGGCAAAGGGGTTCTATTTCACAGCAATCCTAGCTAGCACAGTCTAGGTCCACCTTTCTTGTGCCGAGTTCGGGTTTAGGGAGAGGTAATCCGGGAGGTTTTTCTTATTACAAGTGTAGCCAGTTAGGTCGCAAGTCTCCAGCTTACTTGCAGAGAGGAGGAGGGCAACAGTCTACAGCGCCTGCAGCTTGTTCTCAAAGCCAGAGTCAGGAGAGAGAGAGTAGCCGTCTACTTATTATCAGTGTGGGCAGTTAGGGCATATGAAGAAGTTTTGTTCTCAGTTGGATAGCACACCTGGTGTGTCTGCTTTGAGGTAAACACAGAGCCATCAGCCTACCAGGTCAGTACGACCCTCGAAGGCCAACCAGGGGGCCTCTTCGGCCCAGTCAGTGTATCAGACTTATGCTCCGAGGGATGAGCAGGTGGAGCAGAGACCTACAGGGCGTGTATATGCTGTTACCACACCAGACTTAGTGCCAGCACCTTCGGTAGTGTGAGATAACTTCATGTTATGTAATTTTATTGCCAATGTGTTAATTGATACGGGTGCATCCCATTCATTCATCTCGTTTGCATTTGCATTGGCGTTCGGATTAGAATTGGCCCGGTTAGCTTCTCCACTCAGTGTAGAGTCACTTGTTAGTAGTGAGATTATATTGGAACAAGGGTGTCTGGGTTGTGAGGTAAAGGTTGTCGATCGCCGGCTTCCTTTTGCATTTGTGTTGATTGACATATTGAGTTTTGAGGCTATATTGGTATGGACTAGTTGTCATCGTATCGGGCTATTATAGATTGTTACCGTCAGAAGGTTACTATATGTACCTTGAGTGGCAATTGTTTCTATTCCATGGGAGACAAGGCCGATAGAGCTTCATTGCCAGTTTATAATCCGCGAGATCGGAGTCAGCTTAGTTGTCTCCTTGTAAACTTCGTGGGTAATGAGTGTGATGAAGACCGAGTTGAATTGCCAAGGGCAGTTTGTGAATACCCAGACATATTTCCTGAGGATCTCACTAGTTTGCCACATCATTGTGGGATTGAATTCTCTATTGATTTAGTACTTTGCTCCGCACCGATTTCTATGGCACCATATAGATTTGCACCTGCCAAATTGAGTGAGTTGAAGATTCAGCTCCAGAAATTGTTAGATAAGGGCGTTATCTGCCCTACTACTTCACCTTGGGTAGCACCGGCTCTCTTTCCTAAGAAAACGTATGGTGCATTACGACTTTGTATAGATTATCGAAAATTGAACCAGGTGACTGTTAAGAACAAATACCTAATGCCTCGTATAGATGATTTGTTTGATCAGCTGAAAGGGTCTTATTGCTTTTCTAAGATAGACCTGAGATTGGGTTATCACCAGTTGAGGGTAAGGAAGGAAGATATCTAGAAGGCGGCATTCCATACGCGGTATGGCCATTATGAGTTCCTAGTGATGCCTTTTGGGCTAACCAATGCACCAGTCGTGTTTGTAGATCTGATGAATTGAATCTTTCGTGAGTTCCTAGACCGTTTTGTAGTTGTCTTCATTGATAACATCTTGATTTACTCACCCTCAGAGGAGGAATATGAGGAACACCTACGAGTTGTACTTGAGTTGCTTAGAGCCCATAAACTGTATACTAAGTTCGATAAGTGTGAATTCTGGTAGAGAGAAGTAAAGTTCTTAGGCCATGTAGTATCCGAGAGAGGAGTAACTGTAGATTCATCCAAGATAAAAGCAGTGCAAGATTGGAAACAACCTAAGAATGCCTTTGAGATCCATAGTTTCTTGGTGTTGGTTGGGTATTATCGACGGTTTGTGAAGGACTTATCTAGATTTGCCTCACCATTGACTAGACTGATGAGGAAGGGAATCAAATTTGTGTGGAGTGAGACTTGTGAGAAATCATTTCAAGAGCCTAAGGTTAGACTTACCACTGCTCCAGTGCTAATCATTCCTGAGAGGGGTTTAGGCTATTCTGTGTATTATGATGCTTCACGGAAAGGTTTGGGTTATCTCTTGATGCAAGAAGGGAAGGTAGTAGCTTATCACTCACGTCAATTGAAAACACATGAGAGGAACTATCCTACCCATGACTTAGAACTAGCAGCTGTGATTTTTGCCCTGAAGATTTGGAGGCATTACCTTTATAGTGAGAAATTTGAGGTGTTTTCTGATCATAAGAGTTTGAAGTATCTATTCTCGCAAAAAGATCTGAATTTGAGGAAAAGGATGTGGATGGAGTTTATGAAGGATTACGATTTTGAGTTGCACTATTATCCGGGAAGGGCCAATGTTGTGGCCGATGCCTTGTGCAGGAAATCCATTAGCAGTGTAGCTTGTATTGCCATCTGAGAATGAGAGATGTTGGGTGCTATTAGTGAGTTTGACTTGCATGTTGGTGAGTCCATTGAGTTAGTAGCTTTGTTTTTGGTAGTTGCACAACCTATACTTGTGAGCTGATTTATAGAAGCGCAAAGGGGTGATCTTGAGGTAGAAACCCTCCGAGAGAAGATCTCTAGTGGAAATGTAGAGAAAGGCTTGAACTTGTACTCTGCCTCGAGTGTTAGATACCTTGTCCGTCTTTTTGTGTCGGAGTCTTGCCGAGAGAAAGAACTCCAAGAGTTTCACCATTCACGCCTTGCGATGCACCCAGGAGGCACAAAGATGTATCACGACTTTAACCATCAGTTTTGATCGAAAGAGATGAAGAATGATGTAGTTATGTTTGTGTCGAGGTGCCTTACTTGTCAACAAGTGAAGGTCAAGCATCAGAGACCAACCGGTTTGTTGCAACCCTTACCTATAGTTGAGTGAAAATGGGAACATGTCACGATGGATTTTGTGGTGCGTCTTTCGAGGACTTAACGGGGTAATGATGCCATTTGGGTGGTGGTTGACCTATTGACCAAGTCAACGCACTTTGTACCTATGCACATGAGTGACTTAGTAGATTATCTAGCCGACCTTTACATTAGGGACATTGTTCGACTTCATGGGGTCCCTGTGACTATTGTTTCAGACAGAGATCCGCATTTTATGACTCAGTTGTGGCAGAGCCTACAGAATGCCTTGGGCACTAGGTTGACTTTTAGTACTACTTATCATCCCTAGACTAACGGACAATCAGAGCTATTCAGATCCTTGAGGATATGCTTTGAGGTTGCATCATTCACTTTAAGGGGTTATAGGAGAGGCACTTGCCCTTGGTGGAGTTTGCCTATAACAATAGCTTCTAGTCGAGTATCGGTATGGCCCCATTTGAGGCCTTGTATGGCTGACCGTGTAGATCCCCTGTATGTTGGGCCAAAGTGGGTGATGTACCAATGTTGGGTCCAGAGTTAGTCTGGAAAGCAACGGACAAAATTGCATTTATCCGTAAGAGGTTGTTTCAGGTTCAAAGTCGTCAGAAGAGCTATGTCGACCGTAGGAGGAGACCGTTATCTTTTGAGGTGGGAGATCACATCTTTTTGAAGATATCACCTAGACGGGGTTTAATGAGGTTTAGGAAGAGTGGGAAGTCATCTCTTAGGTTTATTGGGCCTTTTGAGATCCTAGAACGGGTTGAAGAGGTAACTTATCATTTGGCCTTGCCGCTATAACTTTTCAGGATACATGACAAGTTTCATATTTGTATGCTTCGGAAGTATGAGCCGGATCCATCACACATGTTGGATTTGATGGAATTGGAGGTAGACGAGAATGCTTTGTATGAGGAGAGACCGGTAGAGTTGTAGACACTCGAGACCAAGTCTTGCAAGGCAAGACGATTCCATTACTAAAAGTGCTGTGGTGACACCACGAGGTTGAGGAGGCCACTTGGAAGCATAAGGCGGAAGTCCGTGAGAAATATCCAGACCTATTTATTGATGTTGAACATGTATTGAAAACTTTGCAATGTTAATGAAATATAAACATTGCATATGTTTCGGAAATGTGAATTGTATATTCAGTATTAAAAACTCATTTATCATATTGATGAGAATGGATGACCAATGGATGGGTCATGGTGATGAATTTAAGTTACTATCGTTGTTGTAATTGGTTTAAGCTTGGTTTTAAATGTTTGGTTTAAATTTCGAGGACAAATTCGTTAAGGGAGGAGGTTATAGCAATTCTAGTTTAGACCCAACCCATTTAAAGTTTTGAATCCAGGTTTATTATTGTATATGGGCGTTCTGGTTTTGTTTTTCCTTCTTTCTCTTTGAGTTTGACTTTTGAGTTGTGTTATGTTTAGAACAGGTTGGTAGCTTGTTTTTCAAACGGTTGTTACCCAAAATTTTGTTCCTTTACTCGAGCAACACTGCTTGCGCTCAAGTATACTTTGTGAACGTCTATTACTTTTACAGGTCTGGAGAAATAATAGGAGTTTGTATTCTTCGCTCGAGCGAAACTTCTTGGGCTTGAGCGACGGTCTTCCGCCTGTAAAACTACTGGGAGTTCATATTCTACACTCGAGCTAGGTTTCTTGCACTGGAATGGTAAAACTTATTGTGTTTGGTCGCTCGAGCGACACATCTTGCGCTCGAGCGAACTGTGCACATATCAATTCGTAAAATCACTTTTCTGAGTGACTTTTTCACCTCTCTTTCTCTCTAAACATTTTAAAACACTATTTTCTCTCACTCTTTCTCTAAAACTCACCTATTTCCCTTAAATACGCCTAGATTCTTCGATCTATTCACTCGTATACCTTTGTTAAAAAGATAGAGCCCAAAGAGGGATTCGTTCTAACCAGAGAAAAGTTGGTTTTTGGTGTCTTTGGGTTTCCCTCACTCTCTCTCTCTCTCTCTCTCTCTCTCTCTCTCTCTCTCTCTAGCTTGAGGCAAGGATACTTTCCACACTTTTTATGAGTTTGTTATTTCTAAACAATATTGAGATTTTGGAAGATTTGGAAAAATCTAGGGTTTTGGGTAAAAATTAAAAAAGTGGTTTTTCAAATGGATCCTTGCAAATGATTTTGATATGGAAGAAAATGTTAAGTTAGGAACAAATAGTTGAATTTTCTATTTGGGATTGATTTTGGAAAGGAAATGGATTTTGCCCTAAATGCCTCAAATGTTGATTTTATATAAATTATGAGATTGATATTGAAATTGTGAAATTGGATTGATGTAGATGAGGATGGTGGAGTTAGATATGTATTATCACTAATCTTTTGAAGATTTGGAGAGTTTTTCTTTATTGATAATTGTTTATCTATTTAGAAATATATGGTTTGTGCTATCAGTGGAGGATAACTATGAGTGTTATAGGAGAATTGAAACTAGTTTCTCATTCATTTGCATTGAGCATTATCTCACACTTATCTATTGAAAATGTTTATCGTTTTGAGAAAAATAGGTGAATTTGGAAAACATGTAATGTAATATTGAAATATGTTGGACTAAATGTCCAAGGTGAAAGTCCTAAAAACCACTCGTATACATGGGTATCGATCCTGCGAACGGAATTTCTATGAAATGGTAATTATAGTGCTTGTATAGCCTACGTTTACATGGGTCTTAGTTTACAGTTTCTTCTGGACGAAATTTCCAAGAAAGGTTGTATTGTTTTGATATTCACAGAGTATGATTCACTGCCTGATCTTCTTACTCCAAAGGAAGTGATTTATGATATTATTATGGCATTGCATAGTTTTAGAAAGAGATATAAAAATGTTTTGGCATTAGCATTGCATAGGCATTCACCTAATAGCTTTGTTAAACTTCATATACTGTGTTGCATTATTTTTATTGGGCTTTGGCTCACCCTACGTGGGAAAAACATTTCAGGTACTGATGATACGTCTCTGCCTAGGTAATAGCTTGGGAGGACTTGGAGCGAGAGCTTTTTTTGTGTATTTACTGTATTTACATTTGTTTAAGCCAAGGACTTTGAATGTATTAGACTTAAGTCCACTTTTGTTATACCCAAGCATTGTCTTGGAAAGCTATAAGCCCTTAGGGCATTTCTTATCTGTTTAACTTCCATTCTCTTTCCTTAGTTTGCAACATATGCTATAGATTCAGGGCCAGGCATTGTGAATGTATACCGCATATGTTTCTCTTTTGTAAACTTAATTGGACTTAATGAAAGATAATACTTTACCATTGTCGTCGTTTATTGATTTTTTGAATGGATTATTATATTTATACCGGGACGTTACAATATAAATAACAAAGTTATTTTAAGCAATGATAATCACACTTTTTTTGACTTTTACTTTTAAATGCTGTATAATATTACTAGTGGTAGGTTTTAGATCCTCAATCCCAAATTCAAAGAAAATTTCATTTTTACTCTTATATTTTGTCTCGATTTTCAATTACACCCTTAAACTTTGAATAATTTCAATTTTACCCCTAAAAATTTTCAAATCGTATCAATTTTGCCTAACATGTATAGGAATAACGGTACACTTAAGTAAATAGACTATGTTCTCTCTTGAATAATTACAACATTAATACATGCCAAAATTTACATTGAAATTACTCAGAATAAATAATTAATGGAGAAAACACTCATGAATCCCATATCACAATATATATGTATATATATATCATTTACACTTTGTATTACAAACACACATGAAAGAAAATGGACTTCTCAAATCTTCAAACAGGTGTTCTCAATTCCGTTCTTGAAAATGGTAAAATAACGTGGCATGAACAAATATGTCCAATAGGGATCTATAATGATTCTTAATAATAAGGTCGATAGATACATACGATCGTGAATGCTAACGGATGATACACAAATAAATGATGTGCCTTTTATATTCAAAATACAATACACATAGGTAATACATTCCTCATGAGAATCACTAAATTTTCGAAGAAAATTGTTTCTTAAAAGCCCTTTTTTAATATTTCATAAAGATCCTAGATCTATGAATCATGCATTACTAGTTGTAATGCCCCGAAAATATAACAATAAAATCACCCCACAAAAATTACCCGTTAACAAGACATTCAGAATAAGATTTCTCTTCTTTTTTAATATGAGTCAATGATTACAAAAGATAACACATGCAACTATACATTCACAAACCCTAACCCTAAATCATAGCATGTGTCAATCGCAAAAGATATGAAATTGAAATAAGAACAAATAAATTAATGCCCTGATGGCTACAACTTTCCAAGACGGTGCTTAGTTATAACAAAAATAAGTTCAACTCAATACAACTAAAGCCCTAGGCTTGTACAAAATAATTACAACAGTTAATAAAAATAGAAACTCTTCGCCCAAGTCCTCCCAAGCTATTGCCTTTGCAAAGGCATATCATCAGCACCTGAAATAGTTTTCCATATAGGGTGAGCCAAAGCTCAGTAAAGATACTCTAACACAGTATATGAATCTTAATAGAGTTATAAGGTGAATGCATATGCAATGTTCGTACCAAAACATTTTATTTCTCTTTCCAAAACCATGCAATGTCAAATTTATATCACAATTCATGAAACCATTTCATTTACAATAGAAAACAGGGTGGTGGATACAATACTGGGAATCTTAGACCATGTTTACAAGTAGGCTACAAGCACTACCAATTTCACATTTTTACCGGTATTAACCGAAAGGCTCGACACCTAACCGTGTGGGTTTCTGGACTTTCACCAAAGGCACATAGGCCAACATAATATCACAACTACACTCCTACCTAGATTCATCAAGGTATTCACCCTTTTTTCTCATAACACTACACATTTTCAATGTGTAAATGCATAACAATGCTCAATACAAATGAATAGGAATACATTTCAATTCATCTAATTCTCATGCAATTTCTACAACAATCAAAGTTATCCTCCTCCGATAGCCCAAAACAGATATCTCTAAACAGATAGATAATTTTCAATACAAATATACTTTTCAAAATCGCAAGACAAGAGTGATAATACATATCCAACTCTACCATCAACATCATCATCATTCCAATTCCATAAAACCAACATCAATTTCATTTTCTCTTTAGAAAATCAAATATTCACCATTTAAGGGAAAAAAACCCCTCATTTTCTTAAAAATTA